>CM072511.1:5360691-5545691 GCA_036898135.1 Oncomelania hupensis | reverse complement strand
CCATCACACATTGTGTAGAGACGTAACATGGAATAAATGAAGACTTACTACAGCAAAACAGACAACATCATTTCTAATTAGTAGCCGAGTAGATGCTAATTGTAATTGGCCACTACTGCATAATCCAATTCTCACAATACACCCATTGGACACTGCTCTGTCCCAATTTGTTGCAAAGGGTTGAAATTTCAGATCTGCAACCGACGCCCAGTAAATGGTAGTGCTGTCCCTTGAAAGCTATAAATATGCCATGCCAAGACGGCGCAACAACCAACCAGACGACAACTCGAAATGTCCATTGAAACTTGTAGCCTTCCATTATTGCTGTGACGCAGCATTGAATAGTCCGGTCTTGCATGGAGGAAGGCAGAAGTCGTTGACGGATCTTGACTCCAGAGACCTCGACGCCTGAGACGGATCCCAGAACAATAGAAAATGGGAGTCACGGAGTGAGGTAACGTGTCACTAGAGGTGTGATCCCTGCTGCAAAAACATGTCAACAAACAAGCTGATGTTTTTACTTGATGTCGAGGATTTGTAAAGCGCGATTTCTCCTTGCTATGGTAGCAGTCTACTAGGATGATGATGTTATGATGATGATGATGTTGTCGACACAAACACCGTACAATATTAATTCCAAAATGTAGCTTTTCAACTTTCTTTTCCCCAACACTGTCATTATCCTATTTCCCCCTTCCCTACCCTCCAAACCCGCCCACCTATACTACCCCCCACCCACCACCCACCTCACCCCCTTATCCCAATCCAACCCCTCCACCCGGGTTTCAAAAGGTAAAACCGTAAATTGCAACCCGATCCTTGGACTCGCACCTGTGGGAAGGCTGAGCGTGTAACAGAGACGTTCGGTGTTTTTACGATGGGCCCTTCTGGTTTAAAACAACCCCACTTCTGCTGTTCCTCCTTCCACCATACACCTGTGAATACCTGTGCTTGCTTCACCGCCCTTTATCACGGAGTGAAGTCCTGCCGAGTCTAATCCTGTGGAGCCTAAGTTTGTCATCTTGCCGCGAGGATGAGTACAGAATACTTTTGAGAGGGCATGATGACAACGTGGTCAACTAATAAGCAGCTCGCTGCATTAGGCGTGAGACTTACAGGATTATCACCCGCCCAAATAATGTTCCTTCAGTTATGTCCCTTCACTCGTGTTTACATCCCACAGCTATATCAGGGTCGAACTACGACCGGATTATCTCCCTTCCAAATGTCGGTCATCCAACAAAGTGAATGTGTTATATGTATATGCTGCTACTCCCCTTGCCAATACGCTCTACCGCGAAACAAAATGGCGACCTTTCATCAACCTTGCTCAGCTTATTCTCGTTCCAGATGCCTCATCACGTTCTGGATTTGTGCTTTATTTACCGCATCACTGAGCCTAATCCTGTCTGTCCTTGTCTATAACGTTTTGGATTGCCATTCAGTCTGCCATTGTACCGTTCAGAGCAAGAGTGAGAGTTAACTATGTAGGCTACATCAATGCTACAGTACGCCATCAGTATAATATATGTTTAAGTGTATAGTGTTAAATCTTCTCACATTGTTATTAGGAAATTTCAAAGCGGCGTAGACTGAACAGGACTACCCAGTCATGACATTAGGCTTTGTGTCCGTATGTCTGAATAAGAATTAGGTCTAATGGGAATAGACGGAGTAGTACCGACCCTATTACCTCCCTTTGTACCCCGGTACCCGGCTTTAAAAATTTATTGCCCACTAAATTAAATGCCTTTCTTTTCTCTTCTCTTGTCAAGGATCTGGTCACCTCTCACACGAGTGACGCTCTTTTCCTGGCCAAAAGAAACACACACATTTCTTAAAGGCTATAACATAGGACATCCGAAATGTATTTCTCCTAAGGTTTACATGAGAAAAGTTGTTTCCGGCAATTCAAAAGCAAAAAAAAATATGTATACAAATAATAACGTAACGGTGATGCTGACAACCGTGACAATGATGATGATGACGATGATAAAGCATACAATGACGACGACGATACCTATAACGAAGAAGATGATGCTGCTGCTGCTGATGGTGAAGCCTACAATGACGATGATGATGATGATGATGATAAAGCCTGCAATGACGAAGATGGTGATGGTGATGATGACGACGACGATAACGATGAAACCTGCAATAATGATGACGATTCCAACTAAAATCCGTTATCGCAATTTTCACAGACGCATAGATAGAATAATAATAGTGTCTTAAGTTTTGCAAAATGTTTGTGGATTAAAAACAATGTCGTTTGAAATATACAGGCTGAAATGAGGAGGTAATTTTGGCAGTCAGAGTTTCGGGTTAGACAACCTTCTGTATACATCTATGTGCATTGTAATTGTACACTGGATTTCAAAAGGAAATGGACCTTTTGCGCATGCATAATTCAAAAATTCACTTAGATCAAGGAACGTCTCAAATTGTAAAGCAATGGTCTCTGTCTGAAACTGAAACTTGATAGAAATGATGGAAACAAAATCCGTCTTGCTTGTAAACGGTTGGGTGATCCGAGTCTTCATTTTCACTAAGCGAAACGCGAAGGCTCGGGACTAATAGACTACGATCACTATAAATGCGAGACTACGGAAAGGATGTGTTATTCGTCCCCTTTACGCTCTGGAGTCGGGGACGTAAATCTACTACCAAGCCAAGGATGTGTTATGCATTTGAAACAAAATTTAATGGAAGCAGAAAGCGAGAGAGAGAGAAAGCGAGAGAGAGAGAGAGAGAGAGAGAGAGAGAGAGAGAGAGAGAGAGAGAGAGAGAGAGAGAGAGAGAGAGAGAGAGAGAGGTGGGAACATGGAGGTACACCATGGGTGGGAAGAAGAGCATACACGGGTGAGAGAGCTCATACACTATCATTATAATATGCATAATGCAATCTACACTAAAAGTGTAGGGGATACAACCGCTATAGCGCTCATCAACAAACACGTTTAATGCGCAGTTCACTCCCTTGTGCGTGAAGTCTTTTAAATTATATCTCCTCGGCATCGCTTAAACATTTTATGTGTTGTTTATTTCTTAACTTTTATTTCAGATTATGTGTAAATAATTAGAAAGAGAACATTAATTTTAATTTCACAGCACTCATAAATAACAGCAAAACTGTTTTAGTTACAAAACGACACATTTAATGATTTATTGTTCAGATTTAATTAAATACACAATAAAAAATAAAATAAAACGATTACATACACGATTAGTATTGGTGTAAATCGTATTGAGGCTTAAGCAACAACGATTTTTTAAAAATCTTTTATGTTATATGCATATAACTACCTATTTGTGGTATGTGCGTGTCTCTGTATGTGTGTGTGTCTGTGTGTGTTAATGGTATCATGAATCACCATGAACCGTGAGATATGGGCGCTATATAAATCGTTGTATTATTAAAATCACAACAGTCGAATCACAAACAAAAAAAATACATGCATATTCAAGCCATTTGGTGGGTATACTATTTTCAACAATCACATTAGTATATACATCAACGATAATCACGTATTTTATAACAACATTTGCACAAATAAACAGTAATACAGACGATACCACGATCGTATGAAAGGCAATAAATCAATCTAAACTCCAAAATGAACTAAAACTAATTACAATAGTCTATATCAGAATACAAATAAAGTACTAACTTGTTGATTACAAAAATCGCAACAACAAAAAAATCATTATTTGGTCTACAGCTAATTCAAGCTATTATGTCACGAAGCCACTGTAGTTAATAGTCAAAGAGCTGAACCAGTAAACGTCACTTTACAGCAAGATCAAAACAAAAAGATTCTTGTGCGTTTTTCATCTCTCTTTCATAGTCTGGCTTTGTTTTCACCGTTCTTTCATTATCCTTTGGTCTATAGCTAATTGGAGCTATCAAATGAAACCTCTATAGTAACAGCCACATAAATACTCCAGTAAATGTTTGTTTCCAAACAAAATCAAAGAAATTTTTTTGTGTTGAGTTTTCTCCTCTTTTTCATATATTTATTTATTTTTAAATATCTGCAAGAAGTTCGCACAAAATGATCTACAATGAAAGGTTGATAGAATCTGGAGACACCACTCTTGCATTTCAAATTCTTCAGTTCTTAACTGTAACTTTTCATTGCAAAAACTGGATATCTTATAGAGGCAAAACTGACAACTGAATAAGCTGAATAAAACGTTGGATACCTAATACTTCTGCAGATGAGTTGAATTAAAATGTGTTTACAATGAATGTAGGGATAATCAATAGATTCACTTCTAAAATACGTCATTTTGCCTGTTTAAGAACCCCACAACACTTTCCTGTTGTATGCCAGCATAGACTAATTGTGAAAAAATATATTGTCAAAAGAACATGTATACATATACAGTGTTTAGCTTTAGATAGAAAGTCTATGGGTCAGTTGGGCCCTTGCACAGTAACTCAATGGGCAACAGGCAGATTAGCAAGTGCCACAGAGATGAACCAAAACATTTCAATCTGTAATATAATGATAATAATAATAATAATAAAACTACATATCAATAGAAACTGCACCAATAGATTAAGACTTCTAGCTGAAATGTCCGGAAGGATGCGAGAGTTGCCTGTTCTTAGGTCTAGCAGACGATGTTGCAATGAAGAGTCTGCTGTTCATTGCGACAGTCCGAAATTGAAAATGGTGTGTCAAATGGTGATCTGGTTTGACATGTTATGCGCCATTCTTAATTTGCATTCGCCGTTGCTACTAGGTGCTTTCTAGAAATGAGCACTGGCATACACGTCAAATATTGTGAAAGCGTAAACCCCCCTCCAGCTTCTTTAGGCTAAATAAAAGATGCAGGCTGCCATGGAGATGAGAGAGAGCCAGTCGAAGGAGTGGTCGATGAGGTAGGCGATGATGCTGCGCTGTGAGAAAGCCAGATGGGGAGCGTCAACAAGCGTGGTCAGGAACGCCAGGCCAGACGCGAACTTCACTGCTTCCACCACAGTTTTCACTTGGAAGAAATGCCTGCCAAGAACAAAAAAGACAAAAAGAACTCACAACTAAGCGATGTTTTCATGTATTTGCCAGGCTGCTCTGGTAGTCCAGTTGCTTAGGACGCTGCTTTGTTATGCCGAAGTTTCCGGGTTCAAACCAGCAAGGGCTGGGGGCAAACTTTATATGTTACTTAGGTACAAGACTTTTTAGGTGACAGAGGGTTTTCTCTGTGTACTGTAGTTTCCTCTTTCCATTTAGTAACTGTATTGGATGAAGTCAATCTAAATACTTTAAAAAAAATAATACAAAAATAAAAAAGAGTTTTCCTTCTCGTTTTTCTAATAGATTTGCCTTTACATCTCATGTTTGAGTGTGTGTTGATGTGTACGTAGGAGTGTGTGTTCATGTGTACGTAGGAGTGTGTGTTGATGTGTACGTAGGAGTGTGTGTATTACGTGTTAACGTGTACGTGTCACTGCGCTTTGAATTAGGAATTTTGCAATCTACTTCTGTTCTCTCCTGTTTCAAGTCTGTCATTGTGCGGCTATTACTAAAGAAATCAAACCTTGATCCAGAAGACTTGAAGAACTACCGCCCTGTTTCTAATCTCCCTTTCCTATCCAAACTCCTGGAGAAGGTTGTCCTCAAACAGCTCAACCATCATCTCTCATCCAACAACTTGTTCTGTCCATTCCAGTCTGCCTACAGTCCTGATCACTCTACTGAATAAGCTCTTCTTCACATCGTGAACGACCTCTTGCCACTGACTCTGGTAACATCTCTTTGTTGACCCTTCTCGATCTCTCAGCCATTTTTGGCACTATCGATCACTCCATCCTCTTTCAGCGCCTTGAGAACTCTCTTGGAAAAAAGGACTGTGCCCTAAGCTGGTTCCATTCTTATCTCTCTGATCGCTTCCAATCTGTCTGCATCGACAACTACCTTTCTGAACTGTCCAGACTTGTCTTGGGTGTTCTTCAGGGGTCAGGTATGGTCCCTGTTCTATTCACCCTTTACAGATCTCTCTCAGATCATCCAAAACAAATGACGCTTTCAACCATTTCTACGCAGATGATACATATCTCAAAAACAGTGACACTCCTTCCATCTATTCTGACCAAAACTTCTGACTGCTTTGAAAACATTTCTAACTGGATGACTGCCAACAAGCTCCAGCTCAATGCTGACGAACCTGAAGTTATGCTCACGGGCACCAAACACAACCTGTCTTCTTCCCATGTATAAACTGTCACTCTTGACCAAACCATTATTCCTATTTTATATTCTTTTAAAAACCTTGGCATCATCCTTGACAACACTCTCTCCATTTCAGAATTCATCCGCAAAACCTGAAATGCAACTTTCAGCTCTGTAGGATATGTTTTGTCCGCAAGCATCTGACCACTGACGCTACAGCCAAACTAATTTCCTCTCTTATCCTGTCACGCTTAGTCTACTGTAACTCTCTTCTGGCTGGACTCCATTCCTCTTCTGTTCATCTGCTCCAACGTGTTCAGAACTCAGCTGCTCGTCTGGTTTTCAACATGAAAAAATTCTTATCATATCACATCCCTCCTACATTCTCTCCACTGGCTTTCTGTATTTCAGAGGATTACCTACAAAACCTGTACTTTCTGTTACAAGTGCGTCTATGGATTAGCCCCTTCCTACCTCACCCAGAACATTCACTTTTACAAGCCATCTAGAAATCTTCGTTCTTCCTCTGGAACCATCATGCTACAAATACCCCACTACAAACTCTCTCTCTCTTCCCAGCTCTCCGAACATAGCTACTTTCAAGTCCAACTTGAAAACTCATCTCTTCCTTAAAAATGTCTGATCTCAGTCCTTTTCTGATTCAGACCACCAACGTCATACCCCCAGCCCTCTCACTCCTTAGCTGCTCTCCTCCTTCCCCTCCCTCCCTCGTCTTTAATAGTTTACTTGTAAATAATTGTGTTCATGTTTGATTTATGTCACTGCATAATTTATTAGTGTCTCGTTTTTGTTTCACTTCTTTTCAGTTTGTGTATGTGTTTCGATGTTAACGTTATAAGTATAAATGCGTTAGAACTGCGCTTCGGACTGATGTCATTAGGAAAAAGCGCTATAAAAATATCCTTATTAGTATTATTTAGGAATAAGGTTTGAATAGCATCCAGTATTATTACTGCTATAATTATTTTTATTAATTTTATTCAATCCATTTCAATTCATTAATTTATTTTAACGTCTTTTCACATATGTGATTTTAAACCATACAGCCATTCTCACGCATGTACACAAACATATAATATAAGTATTATAACAATTTAAAGTTGAATAATCATACAAAATATATAACATTACTACAGAAGTTTGCCAACTGCAGATTTGTAAATTATTCGGGCAATATCTATCATTGCTGGACTATGAAACAAAATGTCAATTGATTCTTGACTATTTATATCGATATTCTTTTCTTTATATAACATAACCAAAATAGGACATTCATATAACAGATGTTTAACAGATATTGGTTGTAAAGAAGTACAAACTTAATTTATTAATATTAATGTATTACAGGCTTAAAAGATCACATTGAAAGGTACAAAACACGAGTGATAGAGCAAGATCTACAAAAAATATTTAACCTTTTCAAAGTTTTTAGGATATGCACTTCAAGTTACTGTAATAGGTTCCTATTCATTACAAGGTTAATACATGCGTGCTCATAAGGAAGGGAGCTAACCACTCCACCAAGCAATAATCCACAAAGTTTACAATGTAAGCAGTTGCTTCCCTTAATTTGCAACGCGAGAGCGATTTATGCAGTCGTTCTTATTTAAGTTTATAGCGCTTTGGACTTTGGGCGCACAGTCTGACGCCCAGGCAACTGAGCCCTATCCTAAGCGCCCGGGGAGAAGGGACCTAGTGCGTGCTGGGTGTATTTGTACAGTCCGCACTCACCTGCCTAGTGTCAAGATCTTTAAAGTCCGATGGAATGATATCAGTCTGTGGTTTTATAATTTTATACAAGGATTAAATAAATCGAAATTGTTTAATTTAACACAATTATAACTTCAACAAGGTATCCCTATTTGCTGTCGGCTCCCAACAACGGATATACTTTCCTAACGTCATAATAGACTGATGATGAAACCTTTTGTAATGCGAGCCACCTACCTTTCCTAGTGTAATTTTGTAGGTACATCGCAGTACACTTTAGCTAGATCAATTTTGTATAGTTATTCACCGGTTCGTGAATTCTTCTTCGGGGTTTAAACTCAATAGCACTGAAACTATCTACAGCTAGCCATTTTGTGAGACGACGCGCGTGACCTCACAAGCGTAATGGCAATGATGCTGACACATTATACCTGGACAGCGTGGAACGTGAAAGAAGGTCGTACGTACAGGATTGAAGTTAGAAATGTTGAATTTTAGATTATCAAGCATGCCGAGGCCATGTTGTGTTAGAAAACATCTAAATTGCCGCGAAAATCCATTCCGTAAGTTTCCTCTAGATTTAAAATCCAGTCTTCTCATAGGATTAACCCCCTTTGACTTAGTAGTAGTTTAGGAGTTCTCCCCAGCAAGGAAGGAATTTGACAAGACCAGCCGCCATTGCCAACACAGATCTGCAGAGGTTGCTAGGACAATTTAAACAATCAGAACACGTCGTGATTGCGCCAGACATCTGGTTTCTTCGACGAACTGTTCAGATTCAGAGAATAATATAGATCTACTGACAATATAGGTCTACTGACAATATAGATCTACTTACAATATAGGTCTACTGACAATATAGATCTACCGACAATATTAGGTCTACTGACAATATAGATCTGACAATATAGATCTACAGACGAATTAGATCTACTGACAATATAGATCTACTCACACCAAAATGAAGTTGAGCATGAGCGCAATACCAGCAGAGGACACCAGAGTCAGCGCGTACGCGGGCCCGGCGTCCTGGGAAATGGAATCCTTGGATTTGTGGGGGAAAGTGGTCTTCATCCACAAGCTACCGAAGACCCAGGGCGAATACCAAATGGCCCCAATCAGCTGAGCGGCTGCCACGGCTCCGATCGCTCCCCACACCATGATGAGGGTTGATGACGATGATGATGATGATGACGAGGCAGAATGAAGTATCAACAAATATCTGAAAATTAAAATATTGAACATTAGAAGGAGAAAAACTGCTTTAGAAAGAGAACATCTGCTTAGAAGAAAGACTACTATTGTTTTCTCTCTTTCTGTGTGTGTGTGTGGGTGTACGTGTTTACACGGCGTTATTTGGACAAACTAGTGCACATCTACACACGTTGTTTGGACAAACCTCCTTGTTTGGACGTCCATTTAATGATCCGTTGGGGTTAGGGTTAGGGCTAGGGTTAGGGTTAGAACACTTAAAAGTACTTAAAAAGGGGGTCGTAGCACGACCCATTGTCCACACAACGTATGTGGCGCTTGAGGAAAGTCCAAATAACGGTGTGTGTGCAAGTGTGTGTGTGTCTGTGTGGGTGTGTGTGTGTGTTTTTTTTTATCCACCTCTCTCCCACCAGCGCTGCGATCATGCCCGTCGGCGTGGAGATATTTACGCGCTTTATAAATTATTCATTCATTCATTCATTCATAATCCGTTTTCGCTCAAACAAAGCCTTCGAATTGGAGCCTTTTAAAGATGAGAAAACCACTATAAATGTTGCCTAATAATAGGCAAGTTAACAAAGGTCTGGCACAAGTGGTCCCCTCAATATTAAAGGAAAACGGACCTAATACACTGTTAGGCAGGGCAACAGAACCAAAAATATATCAACAAACAAAAGCAAACTTTTTCACTTGCACTCTACCTCGACGCTAACTAGGTCATCCTGTTAACTTCAACGAAATGTCGAGAAATCTCTAAACCAAAAGCCAAATTTACATCTGTTAGGCTGAGAAAAGTTCCTTAAATGTAGCATGCTTTACTACAAGTTAACACAATTCAGCCAGTTATGGCAAACTAACATGGTTTTGGCACACAAGTGGCTCGCTCACTATTGGGCATCTGCGAACAGCGCGCGGTCCACACTGCGACAGACAGGAGCAACAACTGGGGTGATGTATTGGATCAATGGCGCGCTCTATTTGATTAGCCTAACTCTTCATCTCCTGCCGGCGAAGGAAATCAAATCAGTGATTGAGTTACAGGCTAGCGACGACTCTTTTTTTGTTGTTCTCGTCAAAGGAAAACAAGTGTACCTGCCTTGTAATGGCAAGATGCTCACTTGCGTGTCGCATGCCCAAACAGACTATAATTAAGTACCTATGGTAAAATTGAGAACTGACTTAGGGTGAACTGCTAAAATGGTTGAGATGGTTAAAAAGGTCCAATGAAGCACACACAACTTGGCCGCGTTTCGTTGAACGATCCTATGATCGTATGCACATAGTGTACCTTATGACTCCTTACGATCCATAAACAGTAATAGAAAGGAAGGGTGGCCAGGCCTTAGTAGCAAAGTTGATAGGATAGGATGCTGGTTTCCTTTGCCGAAAGTCTCGTGTTCGAACCCCGCATGGGCCAAACTTACGCGACTTATGTGCGAGACATTTCAAGACATCGAGGGTTTTCTCTGGGTACGCCGGTTTCCTCCCTCCCTCCCTTCAATATTGGTTTGGGATGCGCTCAATCTAAATTGAAACAATAACAAAATATTTATTTTCCGCCTGTGTAATAGCGATTTTCCCAGATCGCCGCTCTTTGAGTTCGATTGAAGCAATAGCTTATGATAGTATCCTGTCTTCTTCTTCTTCTTCTTCTTCTTCTTCTTCTTCTTAACACTTATCATCATCTGTATAATCGTCAATCCTGTTGATCTATAGACATAAAATGGGTCAAAAGAAGCTCAAAAGATCCGCAGACCGATGCATTCATTCTTCCAATATCTTTGAAGAAAACGCCACTCCCTTTAACAGCAACAGGCTAAGTGTGGCTGCTGCTTGATTAAACGGACTATACATCTATCGAGACCTAATTAATTATCAATCCCGTGGATCAACGGACAAAACAAAGGATGAAAGAGAACACCAATCTCTCTCTGCAGCAGTGGGCTGTAACATTCCGCCAAGGTTAATACAATTGCCAAGAGAGGTTAATACTAAGTATCAGAGCCTGCAAAATTGTGTCAGTTACAGTGTCAATGACTCTTGGCCTCCATTTCTTAGATAAGACTTCTTTTGTTGCTGTATTCAGCAAAACGGATATTTCAAGGCTCCAGGCAACTAAGGATTTTTTTTACTGCAGACAGTATACAAACTAATCAATGTTGCTTGCCTGATCATGGCCTGTACAAATACTTGAGCTAAAAACAACAAATGCCATGAATTGTTCTTATATAGCGCATTTACAAATCCAAGGAGTTACTCAAGGCGCTGGCCGAAAGCAAGATCCAACTCGAACCGTCCAAGACGCCAACTTGCAACATCAAGCGCACTGTCACACTCTCCCAATAACTATTGATTTTATTTGAGCCTGTCACCTATACTTTTCACAAATTGACTGGGATTTTAACGTGCAAGAGGGCTTGTTTGGAAATATCACGGTGACGGAAGATTTTTCTCATAGGAGTCTACTTTCTGTAATGATTCTTTATGCGGTGGTTCGCTTTTCCCCATCTACCTGAGGAGGAGGAAGAGGGAGGGAGGGGGGACGTTAAAGAACACAATCAAGATATCTCTTAGCCGCTTTGCAATCTCGAGTTTTCATTAAAAGATCGACGCAAAGGCGCACATATGCAGTGAGACTTGGCACAGTGTGGCGCCTCAGCCTCTTAGGAGCGCCAATCCGACTGATACATTCATGGAGCGAGATTTTGCACTGTGACACACACCACAGAGCGTTCTCTGCGCACCACGTCCAACTGAACATATCAGCTAGTCTGGCTGCAGCGACGATCACTCATTTCATTGCCAGGGCCATGCCTTATCGGCTTAGCACTTGACCATCTCTAGGGACCATTACATGCTACAGGGCCTGGACGATAGTTAGGGCAGTGAGAAAGAGAGAGAGGAAGAGAGAGAGACAGACAGACAGAGACAGAGAGAGAAGAAGAAGAAGAAGAAGAAGAAGAAGAAGAAGAAGAAGAAGAAGAAGAAGAAGAAGAAGAAGAAGAAGAAAAAGAAGAAGAAGAAGAAGACGATGATGATGATGATGATGATGATGATGATGATGATGATGATGATGATGATGATGATGATGATGATGATGATGATGAACAAGAACCAGAAGAACGAAGAACAAAGAGGATGAGGAGAAGGAGGATAAGAAGAAAAAGAAGTGCAACCTTTATGAAACATTCGGACTCTTCCTTGTGCTGTCTGCAGTTGGTGTTGAACTATCAAGCTAAGTTAACCCTTGGGGTCTTTAAGGGAGCATGTCATTGATGAATTACAGTAACCATCGTAAGCACACGGTACTGAAAGGTTCCAGAAGGAAATCAAAATAAATGCAAATTTAAACGAACTGTCATTGAGTATTTATAGTCAGAATTTCAGATGAAAATGAGCTCATCTAAATAAGATTGAAGTACATTTACAAATAAATGATTTGCTCATTATTGTTATAGTGCACACTAGTAAGAGAATGGCACTGTGAAAGTTATGTTTTTGAATGCTGGTGGGCTGCTGCAGAAAATCTTCAACTTAGCACGGTAGTTGCTCTGCCCTAAACCTTATTATAGGTTGGGATCTATCGGTAAGGTGGCAAGGTGGTCCCATAGCCTTGTGGCCGTAGGGGAGCGTGATGTTGGAGATCACACTTATCTTGGGCCAGCGTAATGAGGGTGATGCTCCCCTCTCTCCCTCGCTGCTTTACCTTCCCCACCCTTAAAAGAGTAGGTAATCACAGTTGAGTCAACTGGGGGCGTTGCTATTTGTCGCTTCACGTTTTGCGGTCACCCATCCAAGTGCTAACCGCACTGGACGGTGCTTAACCTGCGACACAGTGGCGAGTGCTCCAACCACTGCGCTATCCGACACCCCCATCGGCTGACGTTTAAACACCAGTTGTTCCCCTTTCACGCTTTTTTCTAATAGTGACCTCATAATCACTTTTATATAATTATAAATGTATTATCGTCCAGAGACCAGACAGAACAAGCCTTGAACTTCAGTTCAATCAATAAAAGAGATTTTATTTATTTTTTAATGTATACTTAATCTTTGCTGTGACCAGATCAACATAGTTATAACTGAGGTCAAGGTGCTTTCTCTTTTTTTTTTTTTTTTAAACTCCAGAGACGACCTGTTGCGTGAGGTGACTAATTTCTGTATGACCTCCATCACGGTGAGAGCAGGAAGGGCCCAGGGATAGGTAGTGGGGGGAGGGGAGAGAGAGAGAGAGAGAGAGAGAGAGAGAGAGAGAGAGAGAGAGAGAGAGAGAGAGAGAAGGGGAGGGGGAGAGTTTACTCAAATTTGAGAGAATCGACGGCAAGACGGAGCAGGGAATGAGGAGTGATTGTAGCGTGAGGAGAGGTGGAGAGGGACAGAGTGGATGGTAAGAATGAGGCCGAAGTGAGTGGGGGAAGGGGTGGGAGGGAAAGAGAGAGAGAGGGAAAAAGACATAGCCATAAAAAGGGGCGAGTGTGTGTCAGTGGGTGGAGGAGATGGAGCGAAAGCTAGTCGATGGTGGAAAAAGGTGCGGATGGTGTTGATGGGCGTGGGGGTAAGGGGCGAAGTGGGGTTGGGGAGCGATGCTTGTTAATCAATGACAGTGGATGCTCCGTCAACGTTATTGATTTGGGACTTGAACGGCAGATGGAATGGGACGCTAACGAAGACGTACTGCATGCACCTTCTCCATTCCCCCATTCCATTGCATCCCATTTATTTTCGTTTTGTTTCCATAACAGGCGCTTGTCAAGCGTGCTGTTTAATGCACGAAACGACAAGCGCCGCTAATTTTGACGATTTATGCCCAAGACATCAAACGCCCCTTTATGTTTTACGTTATTTTAACATTTCTATTTCTGTGTTTTGTTTTACCACCCTCCCCCTTTCCACTATCCAGCTAAACAGGTTTCAACAATCACCAGCTTCTTCCAAAATGGGTTTGCAGATTCACCTTATGAACTTCCACTAGATTTTCCAGCAAGGTATCGTCTAAAGTCTGTTGTCAACCTCTCATTCTGTTTGTTTTCAAAAGAAAAAAAAATCTTGTCCGTCTTCCAATAGCGATCTCCCTGCACTTACACCGTAATTTTAAGTGATGAATATGTGTTTGTGTAGATATAAAACTGTATGTGTGTGTCAGTGTGATCTAGTACCGTAATGTTGTTTACAGATCGCCGTTATATGTTAAAAATCTGTTTCAGTAGTAAAGCGTGTATAAACAGAACATCGATAATAATAATAATAATAATAATAATAATAATAATAATAATTATTATTATTATTATTATTATTATTATTATCGATGTTCTGTTTATTATTATTATTATTATTATTATTATTATTACTATTATTATGTAGCCGGGCGGGCACCAAAGAATTTCTGACCATTACGTTACTTAGGTCTCACTCTGTTCTCTGTTATGTTTAAACTAGCTGTATGCAATAATTTGATGTATACTTATCAGACCTCTTAAAGCCTATACTCGTTAGACGCACCATTAAATTCTCTATTAGAATATATAAACTTATTTGTGATTTATGTAGCAGTTTTAAAGGAGAGCGTGATGTTTAGACTAGCGCGATGCTAATCACATGTGTTAATATTATCCGACGAGGACGATGATGAAGATGACGATGATAATGCGGACGATGATGATGATGATGATGATGATGATGATGATGATGATGATGATGATGGATGCTGCTGCTGATGATGATAATAATGACGATGATGATGATTGTGGTGATGATAATGCAGTCTTGTATAGCGCCATCTAGAGGTAGGCAGACATGCTCAATGCTTATGCATGGGGGGAAATGATGCATAAAGCCGTTTTTATTTTTATATTTTTACTCATTTTTACTCATACGGCGCCTCATATTAATGTCCATGTAAACAATAGAGTTTTCTGGAGGACTGAATACCCTTTTGCCGGAGGGTTCATATTCGCGAGAAAAACGGCTTTATACGTCACCTCCGACTGCACTCTTAAGCCTTGGCCACACATCAGTTCAAATATGGCCAAATCTGCCGCCTGACTTCAAAAGCCCATCTCTCTCTCTCTCTCTCTCTCTCTCTCTCTCTCTCTCTCTCTCTCTCTCTCTCTCTCTCTCAAACACACACACAAACACACACCGACCAACCACTTCTAGGTCAACGATTCTGCATATTAACCTATAGACAATTTTATGAATCTTACACAGAAATTGGTTTGGGGTGGAAAATTGTAGGTGAGTGTGGTGAGATTACACTGTCCCTGAATTGGAATATTTCATCTTATTTGCCCACCGCCGTAGCTCAGTGGTAGAGCGTTCGCCTGGCACACCGGCGATCCAGGTTCGAACACTGTGGTGGGCAAAATAAAAGTTAATTTTTCACTTTTCAACTTTGCAGTGTGATTGCTCTGGAAGTTCAGTGTTCATTGAAGTCCCCACCCCATCTTCCCTGGGACGGTTAACTCAGTCTGCCATATCGCCAATGGTGGGTGCAGACGTTAAATTTCAATGTTCATTCATTCTATTTTGCCTGATTTTTTTTTTTTTTAAACTATAACAACATATTTGGAATGCTCTCATAAAGCAGGTATGGTGTGGTGTTTTCATCCACCGCTGAACCATGGCAAAAACTTTAAATATCTTTATCAAACTGGACGTTTCAGAGAAACAGTTCTATTAACATTTAAAACGGAACAGATTAAGTGTTGAATGGAAAACCTCTATACCCATCGGCTGTTAGGATTCTGCTGCCGTTACAAAAGGTAAAGGGCTTCTCTTAACCTTGCGCTCATTGGGGAGGCAAACGTTTGGGACCTCCCTTTTCTCTAGGCCCGCATAATGAGGGCAGTGCCTATCTCCTCTCTCTGGCTGCTTTACCATCCCCGGTTCAAAACAGATCCAGGTACCCAATCACAGCTGGGGTGTATCGTGCGCTTGTTTCAATCTACTAAACTTCCCGACGTTGCTGAACATCAAACCTTGCTAGCGCGTGCCCAAATCACTAACACTGCTGGGCCACCCACTGCTGCCATTATCGGAAAATAAAGAAAGGTAACAACGGCGAGAGAAGGGTTTCCCGTAAATTTTCCATGGTGGATAGGGTACGAAGAGGGGGAGAGGACTAATAAATAACAATAAGAGTATTATTATAGCGCTTAAAAAAAAAAAGTATATCTTGCACGAAGAAGGCCTCAGGTTCTGGATCTTGCTTTCATCAGAGCTACAGGAGGATGGTGATCATCTATTCCCTCTCGACATCCCTGACGAGCAGGTGTTGAACACAACAAGATGGCGAGCCGTTCAAATGTATTCCTAATGAATGCGCGTTTGTTTGAGTCAGTACTAATGCTGTTCTTTTACTGTCCCCTTGCGTTACATTACATCACTTTACAATAAAGACATCCCACGCAGGGGACGCTGAGGTTATACTTTAATTTATCGAACCCCCGTTTACAAAAACAAGATAGAATACAAAACATCATTATAAAATATCAACAAAGCACATACATGTGACGAACGGACTAGTTTTACCCTGCTTTATTTACGTGTTTGCTTGTATAATCAGTTAACCTTAGAAAGTTAATGTATTACACAGCAGACGATTACAGTATACGGAGGTACACATTCAGCGAGTTTGACGCAGGCAGTGTAGTGACGTCAGCACTGTGTGCGTGGACTCGGACGGCTTATCCAATAAGACTCAGGCAGAGCGGTTAGAGCCAGTTCTGACTGGGTCAAAACCTAGCATAATTCATTCAGTTGAGAGAAAGACACCGAAGTCTACACAGCTAGACCGGAGCAGAGAAATCTCTCCACACATAGACCAGGAAGCAGGACTTGAGAATCTTAGAATTTAATCAAGTAGCCATGGGGCCTGACTTTGTCAAACAGGTAAATGAACATACTTCTGTTTCATCGTGATATATTTATATTATTGTTTGAAATTATGTTTGTGGAATTTGCTATGCATAGATTTGACTTTTTAATCCGAATTTGCGTGACCACGTGGCGAAACACGACCGGTTGCGCCGCCATGTTGTATACCTGACGGAACCACTGTTGTTTAACCTATATGTATGTTTGCATACCAGTGGCTGTACAAGTGAATGTTTATAATATTATTAATTCTTTATGTGTATAATTAGCCACGGTTTATATTTATGTATGTATAGGAAAGTAGAGTGGAGAGTCCGGGACCACAGACATAGCGGAATGTTCGTCACATATGTATAGAGATGTGGAGCTATCACTGAGGGCTACTTTGGCTTTCAGTGAGACGCTCTGCACAGACCTATTATTCAAGGTTGTGCAGAATTTCGTCTCTTATATTACAGACGAGCAGGCGAGATATCCCGTGCGCCCAACTCCACAGGAAAACCGAGTTGGCTGTTTAGCCTCTACAGCACAAGACTGAGAGAGCAACCCTGGAAAACACCCTGCAAGACCCCACAGCGTGGCAAGGGACCAAACTACACGACGACACAGCGTGTACCAGAAGCTACCTCAACGAAGGACTTCAAACCCTCTACGTGACAGTTAAGGGACACAGAAAAAGTGCACCCAAACTGATAGCAAAAGGACCACAGTAGTCCACTCTTCAGAAACTGTAGTAAAACGGACCACAGTAGTCCAATCTTCATGAACTCTAGTAGCCAGTGCCCTATGAAGACATAACAGCTGCATAGACTATCAGCGATCGAATTATTTGCAGTGACTCATGACTTTTTAAGGTAGATTAGTACATCGAAGATATTGTATAGAGTAGAAGAAATAAATGTGTGATTTTAACTGTTATCAAGTGGCTGGACTACATATGATTCATAGCCGTGTAAAAGCTAGTGTGACAGTGATCTTTTACCATTTGTCTATCTATCTCTGTATCCCAGCCTTAACACAGACCGAGCTAAATAAATAAATGTATTAAAGTAATCCACAGGGTGACTAACTAGCAGTTCCCATAGGATAAAGCGTGAGGGTTAAAGCATTCCATTGTGCAGAGCCCAGCAACAACTAAACCCCACGTGACAATACATATAAAATGCCTACATTGCCAAATAATAACATCATAGGAAGCCCCAGTGGCCACCTGGCAGAAAGCGTCCAATATTCCCAAGCTGATCCAACAGACCTCACCCGCAAATGAGGAGTTTTGTCCCAGAAGAGTTTTCAAGAAAAAAGGTAGGTGACTGGTCTAGCGAAGAAGAAGATAGTATAGTACATTGATAGAACAGAGTAGGAATGAGAAAGAACAAAGGAGAAAGATAGTGGCAGTGGGAATTTTAAGCACTACATTTCCACAAAGTGGGGATACTATTTATACTGAAACCCCCGGCACCTCCACGGGGGAAGTTCCCTTGCAGCGACACGGGAAGTAAAGGTGGGTGGATATGGGGAAGGGGATGAGGAAGAGGAGATAAAACACTGCATAAAGAGTCATTACAAAACGTCGACTCCTTGACGTCGTCGCTTTGAGTTCTACTGCAGTAAAAGCGTGTGATGGCATCCTGTATTATTATTATTATTATTATTATTATTATTATTATTATTATTACTAGTAGGCAACAAGCTGGTTGTCCTTAAAAATGAAAAGTCGCTGCCCAGACTTGTTTCATCTGGGGTTCCTCAAGGGTCGGTATTAGGACCATTGCTTTTTCCAATCTACATAAATGACATAGTGGAAAATATTACATCTATTATGAAGCTGTTTGCAGACGACACAAGCATGTCGCACAGCGATACAAATCCGAACAGACGAGCCGAGATTTTACAGTCGGATTTAAGAAAAATTGAGAATCGGTCGCTTACTTGGAAAGTTAAATTTAACCAAACAAAAACCGAACTTCTCACAATCCGACGTGAAAAAAACATAATACTTCCTTTATTCTTTGATAACACGTTATTATCAGAATCAGCGCATCATAAACATTTAGGTGTAATGTTACAAAACAACTGTAAATGGGACGAACATATTGCAAACATAGGAAGTAAAGTAAAACTACTTCTGAATTGTCTAAAAATCATTTAAGTATTCCCTAAATACAAAATCACTTGAAATTATGTACAAATGTATGTTAAGCGGTAGAGATGACAGGCACGAACACGGCGTTGGATTCTTGGTCCACAAGAACATTCTAGCCACTGTCATGGGTTGCCGCCCAGTCTCCATTACTGAGTAGACTCATTACCATCCGTCTGAGAGCAGCCCCTTTCAAAATCACCATCATCCAGGCCTATGCCCCAACATCGGACTATGACGACAGCGAAGTGGAGGATTTTTATGAAAATCTACAGGCGGTCCTTGACCAAGTGCCGAAGAAGGACATAGTCATAGTGCATGGCAACTGGAATGCCAAGGTTGGCCAAGATGCGCACCACAACTGGGGAGACACATGTGGACCCCACTGCAACAACAAGACAAATGACAGGGGTCTGAGATTTTTGGAGTTTGCCAGATACAACAATCTGGTACTGGCAAACACGCTTGGTCTCCACAAAAACTCCAGACGATGGACATGGCACAGTCCCGGCGGGGAGCATCACAACCAAATAGACTACATCATGGTCAAGAAACGCTTCAGATCAAGCATCAACATAGGCAGGAAACGCACTTTTCCAGGAGCAGACATCGGAAGTGACCACGATCTCGTGATGATGTCTTTCCGGCTCCACTTGAAGAGAGTAAATACAGCAAAGTGCACTAGACTGAGGTTCGACCTGGACAAACTGCAAGACCCGGAGGTGGCAGAACTATTTCAGGCCACAATTGGAGGGAAATTTGCACCACTGCTCATTTTGGTGAAGTAGATGTAAACACCATGACCACCACCTTCAACTCAGCCGTGACAGATGCCGCCACTGAGATCCTTGGCAAGCACCGACCAAAGAAGAAGCTGTGGATCACACCTGAACTTTTGGATCTGTGTGATAAACGAAGAGAGATAAAAAAAAGAAAAAGAATACCTCACAGGGAGCTGACGTCTACCGAAAAATCAACAATGATATCCGAAAAGGCATGCGGACAGCAAAGGAGAACTGGATAGAAGATCGATGCCAGAAAATAGAGAACAGTCTGAACAAGAACAACAGCAAGAAGGCCTACCAGACTGTGAAGCGGCTGACAAGTGTCAAACAGCCCAAAGTCTCCACGATCCAAAGCAAGTCTGGCATATGCCTTACAGAAGAACAAGAAGTCTTGGACAGACGAACAGAGTACTGCTCTGACCTTTACCACCGTACACCAAATGGAGACCCATCAGTTCTAGCATGTCCCGAGAACAGAGAAAAAGAAGAAATCCTCCCAATTCTCCCGGAAGAAGTTGAGGCAGCAGTGCAATTGCTAAAGAAAGGGAAGTCAGCGGGAGTGGACAACATATCCGCGGAACTGCTACAAGCAGGAGGAGAAGCGATGATTGATGCCCTCACCATTATCTGTAACAAGATCTGGCAGAGTGGGGAGTGGCCTATACCATGGACCCAGTCGCTTGTCATCACTCTTCCCCAAAAAGGTAACCTTCAGGAGTGTGAAAATTACCGCACCATCAGCCTCATCAGCCGTCCCAGCAAGGTCTTCCTGAAAATAATACTCAACAGGTTGAAACCCCAAGCTGAACAAATCATAGCTGAAGAACAAGCAGGATTCAGGGCAGGGCGAAGTACCACTGAACAGATTTTCAACCTCAGAATAATCTGTGAGAAATACCTACAGCACCAACAACATCTATATCATGTGTTCACAGACTTCAAGAAGGCGTTTGACCGAGTCTTGCATGCAGCTTAATGGGCAACAATGAAAGTGTACAACATCAGCCCTAAAATTATTGAAGTCATCAAAAGCTTTTATAACAAGGCTACCAGTGCAGTCCTCCACAACAGCGTCATCGGGAACTGGTTCAGAACAACAATCGGTGTGCGTCAAGGATGCCTACTCTCTCCAACACTCTCTTAGAGCGCATCATGTCAGATGTTCTTGCAGATCATGAAAGCACAGTCAGCATAGGGGGGGGGGGGGGGTAGAGCAGTCTCCAATCTTCGTTTTGCGGATGACATTGATGGATTGGCTGGAGAGGAACAAGAACTTGAACAGCTGGTACAGAGACTTGACACTACCTCCAGAGCTTATGGAATGGAAATAAGTGCAAAGAAGACCAAAATGATGACCAACAACACCAATGGCATCAACACGGACATCAAAGTCCAAGGCCAATCCCTCAACACAGTGCATAGCTTCAAATATTTAGGAGCTATTGTATCAGACAATGGGTCCCGACAGGAAGTCCTCTCCAGGGTCGCACAAACTGCTGCCCTGACAAGGTTGAAGCCCATTTGGAAAGACAGGACCATCAGGCTACATTCCAAAGTAAGACTGCTGCGCTCCCTTGTCATCTCCATCTTCCTATATGCTTGCGAAGCATGGACCCTCACAGCAGATCTCCAACGAAGAATACAAAGCATGGAGATGAGGTGCTACAGAAGACTTCTGGGCATTTCCTATACCCAACACATCACCAACAACGAAGTCCGACAGACCATCACACAAGCCATTGGACAACACGATGACCTGCTCACAGTGGTGAAGAAACGGAAACTCCGATGGTACGGCCACGTCACCAGATCATCAGGCCTTGCAAAGACTATTCTGCATGGCACAGTGCAAAGAGGTAGAAAAAGAGGGAGACCGAAAAAAAGAGGTGGTATGACAACATTCGAGAATGGACTGGTTTGACACTGAGCGACGCCATCAGGGCTGCTGAGGACAGAGAAAGATGGAGTATGCTGGTTAAACAATCATCTGTGGTGCCTCTACGACCTCCGGGTTACGGGAAAGGATAGGAGGATAGGATAGTAGTAGTAGTAGTAGTAGTAGTAGTAGTAGTAGTAGTAGTAGTAGTAGTAGTAGCAGTAGTAGTAGTAGCAGTAGTAGTAGTAGTAGTAGTAGTAGTAGTAGCAGTAGTAGTAGTAGTAGTTTCATAATTAATCATTATCATCATCGTCATCATCATTATTGAACTAACTCTTACAACCTGTGTTACACTGCAGCAAAAAGGATGTCTGATCAGGTTCAGAAGTAGTGAACGTCTGGTCATGACCAGTTCATGGATCTCAGGAAGTCTAATTGTCATGCCAATACTTTTTGCTTTTTATATAATTCTATATAATTCACAGTCTAATTTACTTCTGTATGTCAAGCTTCAGTGCCACGTGATTCACACACTGAGCGGCTGGTAGCATACAAAGCTTTGCGACTTAAACATAAGTGTCTTAAGCTTCTTTAAAGAAAGATGAAATCGATGCTGCTCCTCTTTTTGGTGCTGGTTTTCAGTGTCTCTGAAATTGCTAGCAAAGACGTGAGTAACAAATTAAAAATGTTGATTGTTAGCATTTCTCCAAAGTATTCCAAATTGAAAGTGTGCATACAGCATTTACAAATGGGTGGCCTGCTATGGTAGTGAGCTGGTTTGCTATGCCGAAGGTCGCTGGTTCGAATCCCGATTGGGTCGTATTTACGTGACTTAGGTACTAAACTTTTGCAGGACACTGAGGTTTTTCTCCGGGTACACCGGTTTTTACCCTAGCTTCAATAATGCTGTAGAATGCAATTAATCTAAAATTAAAAAAACAAAAACAAAAAAACTATTGATTTCTATTCCGACTTCTGTAACAGCGACTTCTTGGGATCGCCGCACTTTGAGATCGATTGAAGAAAAAGTGCGTGACAGCATCCCCTATTATTATTATTATTATTATGATGATTATGATGATGATGATGATTATTATTATTATTGATATATTATTATTATTATTATTGTTATTATTATTATTACCCCCGTTGGGGTGCCTGTGTTTCAGTATAAATAGTATCCCCACTTTCTGGAAATTTAGTGCTTTAAATTCCCACTGTCGCTGTCTTTCTCATTTGCTCTCTCTCATTCCTGCTCTTTTCTATCAATCTGCTATACTATCTCCTTCTTCGCTTGACCAGTCACCTGCCTTTTTTCTTAAAAACTCTTCCGGGACACGACTCCTTATTTGTGTATGAGGTCTGTTGGATCAGCTTGGGAATATTGGACGCTTTCTGCCAGGTGGTCACTAGAGCTTCCTATGATGTTATAATTTAGCAATGTAGGCATTTTATATGTATGTGTTTTGTTGATAATATATAATGATGTTTGTATTCTATTTTGTTTTTGTAAACGGGGGTTCTATAAATTAGAGTACAGCCTATGCGTCCCCTGCGTGGGATTGTCTTTATTGTAAAGTGACTGGCTGGTGGAGAGCTTTCAGTTTTACCACTAGGATTGTTTCAGCAGATCATTTATGCGGTTCAGGGGTTGTCTGGTCCTGATTTGGCTCGGAAGAGTCCGTTGGACCTAAAGCAATAATGATGTAATATAATGTATTATTAGTATTATTTATTTATTATTATTATTATTATTATTATTATTATTATTATTATTATTATTATTAACTGTGGGTTCTGTCATGAATTGGTTAGTTTAACTCTGCCCAGTGACTATTTAGCCATGTGTAGTACTTGTAACTTTAGAAGTTAGACTATAACACAGCAGCAATTAAATTACACAGCAGACCACACACCGCGAGCCCGACCCACGCTAGCGCAGTGAGTCAGCACTTGAGCTTTGAATCGGACCGTTTTAACCAATCAGAGCAGGCTCAGTGGGTAGAGCAGTTTTGACTGTGTCAAATCCTAGCGCAGTTTGAATCAGTCGTGTGTGAGACGAGGTAGAGTCAACATCTCCACAGCTAGAGAAATCTCTACACTCATAGACCAGGAAGCAGGACTTTGAAATCTTAGAATTCTCTCAAGTCATCACGGGCCTGAACTTGTCAAACAGGTAAATGAACACCCTTCTGTTTCATCGTGATATATTTATATTATTGTTGAAATTATGTTTGTGGAATTTGCTATGCATAAATGTGAATTATTAATCCGAATTTGCGTGACCACGTGGAAGAGCCTACCACGAGGCGAAACACGACCGGTTGCGCCGCCATGTTGTATCCCGTACGGAACCACTGTTGTTTAACTTATATGTATGTTTGCAGACCAGTGGCTGTACCACTGAATGTTTATATTATTATTAATCCTGTATGTGTATAGTTAGACACGATTGATATTTATGTATGTATAGGAATTTAGAGTGAGATTACAGCGGACCCCGGAAGTAGCAGAATGTTCGTCGCTTATGTATAGAGATGTGGAGCTATCACTGAGGGCTACTTGGCTTTCAGTGAGACGCTCTGCACAAACCGAATATTCAGGGTTGTGCAGAATTTCGTCTCTTATATTACAGACGAGCAGGCGAGCTATCCCGAGCTATCCTGTGCGCACCACTCCACAGAAACGACTAGTTGGCGGAGTATCCTCTACCGCACAAGACGGAAAGAGCTACCCGGAAAACTCCCTGTCAGACCCCACAGCGTGGCAAGGGAACCCAACTACACAACGACACAGGTGGACCAGAAGCTACCTCACAGAAGGACTTCGAACCCCCACTCATGAGTTAAGTGCATAACACGAAGGTGCACTTAAACTGATCATAACAGGACCACAGTAGTCCAACTCTTCAGAAACTGTAAAACGGACCACAGTAGTCCAAATCTACATGAGATATACTAGCAAAGTGCCCGAGGAAGATAAAACAGCTGCCTAGACTATCAGCGATCGAACTAGTAGCAGTGACTGAGACATTTTAAGTTAGATTAGTACTTAGAGAATCTTGTATAGAGTAGAAGAAATAAATGTGTGATTTTAACTGTTATCAAGTGGCTGGACTACATATGATTCATAGCCGTGTGAAAGCTAGTGTGACAGTAATCTTTTACCATTTTTCTATCTATTTCTGTACCCCAACCTTAACACAGAACGAGCTAAACAAATAAATTTATTAAAGTAATTCATAGGGTGACTTACTAGCAGTTCCCACCGAATAAACGTGAGGGTCCATAATTCCATTGTGCAGAGCCCATAAACCCCACGTGACACTTTAATTGGCGAGCCTAGCCAGGATCTGTGTATAATAGGAATTGGGTATAACCGGACCTAAGTACAATAAAATTAGATAACAGTAGAAGTAGAATAACTTAGAATAGTGTAAGGGTATAACACTGATCAGTTGTGGTGCACTATTCTTTACTTAAAAACTTTTTTGCTTCAATTCTTTTTGTGCCTGTATGTTGCATTGTTCTTTTGCAGGTTTTGCTTAAATAACTGTTGTATGCCATTTGACTCTTGTTTTATTCTATTATTGATTACGAATTTGATTGTCTTTGCATTGTTGTTATTGAATTGCAATATTGCTAGTGTTTTGGTATTCCACGTGATTCAGAGGTTGTTCATAGACACGTTTGGCAATGTCGGACCCAGTGGCCTTGAGATTGCGCTTCAAAGAATTAGGGGAAGCTTTACACTTAGCAGGGGGAGACCTAATTGCGTATATCAATGCAGAGGTAGAGAAACAGGAGGCTAAGGCAGAGAGAGCAGCAGAGAGAGAGGCGAAGAAACTCGAAGCGGCAGAGAGAGCTGCAGAGAGAGAACAGAAAAAAGCAGAACTAGAAGCAGAGCAGAAGAAATTAGAGGCAGAGAGGGAAACGAGGAAATTAGAGCTAGAAGCAGAACAGAAGAAGGTAGCAGCAGAGAGAGATGCAGAAGTTAGGAGATGGGAGTATGAAAGGGCAGAAAAGGAAAAAGAGAGGGAAGAAAAGGAAAAAGAAAGACAGCATGAGTTAGAGCTAAGGAGATTGGGATCAGGAGCTTCAAGTTCTTCCTCAACCCCTCCCCACTCAGATCAGCTAGAGGTAGCATCCAACCCTGTACAAGGAATGTCATTTCCACTGGGAACATTCAATGAAAGAGAAGAAGGTCTAGATCTCTATCTGACTAGGTTTGAGCGTCTAGCAACAGAGTACAAACTACATGTAGATCCCACTCATTGGTCTTTTAAGCTTAGTCAAGGGCTTAGAGGAAAGGCTTATGACATCTACAGTAAGCTACCGACTGACAGAGTGACTGACTATCACAAAGTAAAAGAGGCACTCCTAACGGGATTCGAACTAACAGGAGAATGCTATCGGCAAAAATTCCGCACCAACCGGAGAGTGAAAGGAGAGAGCTATGCGCAGTTCGCGGATCGGTTGTCCACCACGCTGGATAAGTGGATTAGCCAGTCAGCCACGGCTAAGACGTATGATGGACTGACAGAACTGTTAGTATGGGAACAGCTACGGGAAACCATGACCCCCGAGCTGAGGACATTCTCAGTAGAGCAGGGCGCGGAAAGACTGGAAGATCTGGTCAAGGTCGCAGATAGGTACGTGGCCGCACACGGAGAAGCCAAGAGCTTCAGGCGAGACCTAAAGCCTAACGGGAAAGAGGCACAGAAACGAAGCCCTAACCGGGAAGAGCGCACCGCGAATAAGCCGAATAACCCCAGACCTGGGCAAAATAAAGGACCCAACACGGAATTCGGGAAAAGAGGTCCCGCAGAACAGAGACGGTATTGTTCGTTCTGCAACAGAAACAATCACTCTACCGCAGAATGTTTCAAGTTGGCCGCACAACGTAGGGAAGAGCGCGAAAGCCGGCCAGCGCACAGAGTTCTAACTCAAAGCAGCGGTAACAAGCCACACACGATCGGAGATCACCCATCGGTGACAGACACGGTCAAGGTCAACGGAAAAGAAGCGAACTGTCTGTACGACACAGGTCTATCATACGACGCGATAGTTAGCGAATCTCTTGTATCGCGCGCGGACTTGACAGACAAGACAGTCGACTTACAAGGAGCAGACTTGACGAAACCGACGACTACTTGCCCAATAGCTTGGATCGAAGTAGAGAGTAGGTACGTCACAGGACGAATCCAAGCAGCTGTTTTACAGAAACCCCTGTATGATCTAGTGCTAGGTTGTAGGTATGTGTTCTTAGGCACGCCCCCCAAAACTGTAGAGATAGCTGCAGTGCAAACCAGGGCCCAAGCTAAAACCCAACCACCCCAGCCCGAGTTCGCTCCGAATCCAGGACTCGAAGAGATCAAAACAGCACAGAAAGAAGACACCTCGATAGCGAAGTGCTTCCAGAAGCTACCCAAGGCGCACACACCCCCGCACAAGGGAGACTTCTACATGGAAGAGGGAGTTCTACATCGACAAGGAGATGGAGATCACACCCAACTAGTACTACCAGCCACCCTTCGAGCCCAAGTACTAGAATTAGGCCACAGCATGCCACTCAGCGGACACATGGGAATTGGAGCCACAGTGCAGAGGATCAGCGCACACTACTATTGGCCAGGAATCACGGAGGATGTTAAGCGCTACGTGAAATCTTGCCACCAATGTCAACGATATTCCCCGCGACATCACACCGTACCAGTTACCTTAGGACCATCGGTAGTAGTCGGCGTACCATTCCAGCAAGTCTCAGTAGACATAGTAGGACCACTGCCCATGACCAAGAAGCGGAACAGATTTCTACTCACACTCGTCGACGCATGTACGATGTGGTGCGAAGCAGTCCCGTTGCCAGCGATCGACACCAAGAAGATTGCAGACGCACTCATCGCCATCTTTACCAGAGTCGGATTCCCGGACAGCATTAGAACGGACAACGGATCTCAGTTCACCGGCCGCCTGATGCAAGACGTGTTCGAGTTGATACAAGTTCATCACATTCGCACACCACCATACCACCCAGCCAGCAACGGACAAGTAGAAAGACTGAACGGAACCCTTCTCACCATACTCAGGAAAGTCGCCGACGACAATCCAGAAGCGTGGGACACCTACGTGAATGCGGCACTGTTCGCATACCGAGAAACGCCCCATGCAGCCACAGGCTACACCCCGTCAACATTGCTATTCGGCAGACCTCTAGCCGGACCGCTAGAAGCCCTACGCAGAAGTTGGACGGAAGCCAAGATAGACGACACACCAAGAGGTGCCACCAAGTACGTCGCAGACCTGCAGGAAACCCTCAAAGCAACGTGGAAGAAAGCTGGTGAAGCACTGAAGAAGGCAAGAGCCCGTCAGGCGAAGTACTACAACCGCCACGCGAAGGACAGAGAACTGCAAGTCGGCGATCAAGTGCTACTCTTACTTCCAAGTGGAACCAACAAGCTGGACATCGCTTGGAGAGGACCGTACCGGGTGACTGCCAAGAAATCCAAGACAGTCTACCAAGTAGAGGTGAACGGGAGAGCCCGATACCACCACATCAATCTCCTCAAGAAATACACGGACCGACCAGCGACCCCCAGCACTCACAACTTGTTAGCCATCGCCATCGCGGAAGAAGGAGAAAGCATGGAGACCAATGCAGTAGAGTATCCCCTGCACTCCAAAGAAACCTACAAAGACGTGATACTCAACGGAGACCTAGCCGCTAAACAGCAACAGCAAGTACTACAGGTCATTCGACAACATCAGACTGTGCTCACAGACCGACCAGGGAGGACAGACCTCGTCGAAGTAACCTTAACGGTGACCGACCCAACACCCGTCCGCCAGAAGCTCTACCCGATGCCACTGTCGCAGCAGCGAGCCATCAAGGAAGAGATAGACACCTTACTGGCAGCCGGAATCATCTCAGAGTCTACTTCACCCTACAGCGCAGGCACGGTATTGTTGCGAAAACCCAACGGAGAGCATCGACTGTGCATCGACTTCAGACTCCTGAATGCGGTAACGCAGTTCCAGCCAGAGCCACTCCCGGACCAGACCGACCTATTTGCCAAGCTACAGCGAGCGAAGTACTTCTCACGCATCGACCTCAGCAAAGGATACTACCAGATACCAGTACAACCACAAGTCCGAAAGTACCTAGCGTTTAGCACTATGGAAGGACACTTCGAGTTCAATGTACTTCCATTCGGACTCCACAACGCACCCAGCATCTTCAGTGCCATGATGCGAAAACTCCTGGCACCCCTGAGCAGCGAGCACCTACACTCGTTTATGGACGACATCCTCATCGCAACACCTACGTGGGAGGAACATGTCACGCTCCTACAACAACTACTCGCACGCCTCAGAGACACAGGATTGACGGCAAGACCCACCAAATGTCAGATTGGATTCACAGAGCTAGAATTTCTGGGACACACCATCAGTCAAGGAAGCCTGCGACCGGTAGAAAAGACGGTGAAACGCCTACTCGACGCGCCTAGGCCCAAGACCAAGAAGGAAGTGCAGTCGTTTCTAGGACTCTGCGGCTTCTACCAGAAGTTCATCCCCAACTACAACAGCATCGCCGTACCACTGACAAATGGAACCCGGAAAATCGCCCCGGACAAAGTAGTTTGGACAGCGGAATGCGAGACAGCATTCCAAACACTCAAGGACATAATGACATCGGCGCCAGTACTCCACCTACCCGATTTGACTCAGCCATTCGTTCTTCGCACCGACGCAAGCGACTTAGGCCTCGGAGCAGTACTGCTACAGCGCGACCCCAAGAATGCAGAGACGCTATTCCCTGTCGCCTACGCCAGCAGAAAATTGAGACCCGCCGAGACCCACTACGCCACGTCGGAGAAAGAATGTCTTGGACTAGTCTGGGCCATACAGAAGTTCCAACTCTACCTGTATGGGACCCACTTCACAGTTCAGGTGGACCACCAACCACTATCGTTCCTGGCAGCCTCCAAGTCTTTGAACTCTCGCCTGATGAGATGGGCATTCACCCTTCAGGCATACTCATTCCAAATCGAGTACATCCCCGGCAAAGAGAACCACGGAGCCGACTACCTCAGTCGCCATCTCGTGGAGGACACAGCAGCTGTCGCCCACCCAACACAACTAAGGGCCACAGCACCAGAATTCGTCCCCGCCCAATAAAAACCCTGTCACTAGTGTCCATAGCTACCTGGCACAGCATTGCAGCTCAGGTAGAGCAACTTAATTAGTTTGTAAATAGGACCCTAGGATAGTGCAGTGTTAAACTAGGCTCTGTAGTAGAAAAAGGTCGAATCCAGTAGTAATCGCCTTTTTTCAGTTGAGGGAGCCTGTCATGAATTGGCTAGTTTAACTCTGCCCAGTGACTATTTAGCCATGTGTAGTACTTGTAACTTTAGAAGTTAGACTATAACACAGCAGCAATTAAATTACACAGCAGACCACACACCGCGAGCCCGACCCACGCTAGCGCAGTGAGTCAGCACTTGAGCTTTGAATCGGACCGTTTTAACCAATCAGAGCAGGCTCAGTGGGTAGAGCAGTTTTGACTGTGTCAAATCCTAGCGCAGTTTGAATCAGTCGTGTGTGAGACGAGGTAGAGTCAACATCTCCACAGCTAGAGAAATCTCTACACTCATAGACCAGGAAGCAGGACTTTGAAATCTTAGAATTCTCTCAAGTCATCACGGGCCTGAACTTGTCAAACAGGTAAATGAACACCCTTCTGTTTCATCGTGATATATTTATATTATTGTTGAAATTATGTTTGTGGAATTTGCTATGCATAAATGTGAATTATTAATCCGAATTTGCGTGACCACGTGGAAGAGCCTACCACGAGGCGAAACACGACCGGTTGCGCCGCCATGTTGTATCCCGTACGGAACCACTGTTGTTTAACTTATATGTATGTTTGCAGACCAGTGGCTGTACCACTGAATGTTTATATTATTATTAATCCTGTATGTGTATAGTTAGACACGATTGATATTTATGTATGTATAGGAATTTAGAGTGAGATTACAGCGGACCCCGGAAGTAGCAGAATGTTCGTCGCTTATGTATAGAGATGTGGAGCTATCACTGAGGGCTACTTGGCTTTCAGTGAGACGCTCTGCACAAACCGAATATTCAGGGTTGTGCAGAATTTCGTCTCTTATATTACAGACGAGCAGGCGAGCTATCCCGAGCTATCCCGAGCTATCCTGTGCGCACCACTCCACAGAAACGACTAGTTGGCGGAGTATCCTCTACCGCACAAGACGGAAAGAGCTACCCGGAAAACTCCCTGTCAGACCCCACAGCGTGGCAAGGGAACCCAACTACACAACGACACAGGTGGACCAGAAGCTACCTCACAGAAGGACTTCGAACCCCCACTCATGAGTTAAGTGCATAACACGAAGGTGCACTTAAACTGATCATAACAGGACCACAGTAGTCCAACTCTTCAGAAACTGTAAAACGGACCACAGTAGTCCAAATCTACATGAGATATACTAGCAAAGTGCCCGAGGAAGATAAAACAGCTGCCTAGACTATCAGCGATCGAACTAGTAGCAGTGACTGAGACATTTTAAGTTAGATTAGTACTTAGAGAATCTTGTATAGAGTAGAAGAAATAAATGTGTGATTTTAACTGTTATCAAGTGGCTGGACTACATATGATTCATAGCCGTGTGAAAGCTAGTGTGACAGTAATCTTTTACCATTTTTCTATCTATTTCTGTACCCCAACCTTAACACAGAACGAGCTAAACAAATAAATTTATTAAAGTAATTCATAGGGTGACTTACTAGCAGTTCCCACCGAATAAACGTGAGGGTCCATAATTCCATTGTGCAGAGCCCATAAACCCCACGTGACAGGTTCGGGCACTGATTAGAATAGACCCAACGTTTCTCGACGTGTCGTAAGAGGCGACTAACAGGGGTGATGTCAGCACGGCATCACTGGGCGAATGTCTTCTACACAGAAGTCACCGGCCAGGACGGAGGAACCTCATGTTACTACAGGTTCAACGACCACGTGCTCGGGGCCAAGGCGAGCTAGCCACACTGTATTCGTGGATATCGGCTGTGGCCAACAGCCTGGAGAGGATTGGGCCCTGCCAGACCTTTTCTTCCCAAGACACACTGCACTTTGGAACTTTGTCCTTTTATTAAACAAACAAATGATAAAACAGCAAATATCAAGTTAGGCTCCTAGCCCATGGGGGCCGTACAGCCAGACAAGGTGGGGGGGGGGTGTGAAATGGGGGGATAGGGATACACAATATATACATAGTGATTACAAGAACGGCACTATATTACTAGACACAGCAGACTCTAACCACAAACAATAACATATGCACTAAATGAAAAAGCAACAACAATGTTCAAACATTAGTGAAAGAAGAAGGGAAAAAATGCAAGAACAGTGAAGCACACATGCATGACCACCAAACAGTACTCAAATATTGGAGGAAAAAAAACAAAACAATGCTGTACTACTTAAAAAGTGAAAGTATTATTCCAATAAGACGACTTAAATTTATCAGTGTGCTTTTTGATTTCGAGTTTATTAGCTGATTTAATTTGAAGACATTTGGGTGATTCCTAAAATACCGTGGCAATAGGGAAAATCTGTTGTCTTTTAGAAGGGGATTAGTACAATTAAACAAATAATGGAATTCATCACCTATTTCAATTAAATCACACAAAGAACACAATCTTTCTTTTCTGGGAATATTTATATATCTTTGAGTTTGAATCGGAGGTTTGTGGCAACCGAGTCTAAATTTTAACAGATTTATTCCCAAAAAATTGTGACAAATTAACTAAATAATCCTCAAAACAAAACTTTTCCTTAAAAATTCTGTAAGTAATACAACTGTTATGCTCATTTATATTCTGATGCCAGATTTGCAAAAATTGGTCTTTCAGATGTTGTTTGACTAGATTCTTAAAATAATTGAAAGAATAACTACAACCACGCAACTATACGAAAGACAAACCGAGATCGTCCAGAAGAGAACGAACAGTATTTAACCAAAATAATTTATACTCACTATTAAAAAAACAAATAAGAGCACAGACGAAACATAAGCACCGACATTTTTGTGGAATCGTTATAACAATCGGTACACAAATTTATACCAAAAACAAAGTAACCTGCATTTGGCATCCAAAGAGACAGGAATACAGCCAACCTCACCCAAAACCATGCAAGTCGGCGTGCAAGTTTTTACGTTAAGGATCATTTTCAAAAATTTTAGTTGCAACCTATCACATATTTTCAATTTTTCGTGAGCCCACACCTCGCAGTTATACAATAGAATCGGTTTGATACATTTATCAAAGAGATCTAGTTGGATATCAAGCGGCAAATCTAACTTTCTACAATTCCTTAAAAGTGCATACATCGCACGTTCAGCTGAAACGCTCTGGGCTTTCAAGTTTTTTTGAAATTTATTGTTATAATGAAAAAGGGTGCCTAAATATTTATATTCCCAAACTATTTGAAGGATTACATCATTAAACTTGAAGACAGGCAACTTTCTGATTTTACCGCGGGAGAAAATCATAACTTTCGTTTTTGCAATACTTCGCACAATATAAATTAAGAATATCTAGAGCTTTCTGCATGTCTTCAGCTGACTCTGATAAAATGACTGTGTCATCAGCATATAATAACAGAAACAATTTAAAATACTGGTCAACATCTGAGAAATTGAACCCATTACCAATATTCCGTAACAACGATAAACCATCAATATGTTCGGCAAGGAAAGACCTTAAATCGTTCAGAAACAATGAAAATAGAATAGGTGATAAATTCTCACCTTGCCGCACTCCAGCATTACATGTAAAAAAAAGTAGGCGATATACCATTAGGGCTTTTAACATAAGATTTAGCTTTTTGATACATGTTTGATCACTACCAAAACTCTTCCAGAAATACCATTGTTGATTAATTTTTCCCAAAGCATATTACGCTGTACATTATCAAATGCCTTTTTATAATCTACAAATGTAGTAAACAATCTTTTCTTTTGTTGTAAGTAAATATCAATTAGACAGTGCAGTGCAAAAACATGATCAGTGGTTGAGTTACCTTTTCTAAAACCTGTGTTGCGTTTATTGTTTGATTTATTTTGTTATAAGCAGAAAAGTTTAAAGATGTTATGTTGCAAGATGTTAATGCGTGTAGTGGCTCAATACATAAACTTCCGCTCGCTATCAAACTCTTCTTTTACATATAAAAAGAAGATAAAATACTGTCACAGAAAATGAACGATATTTACTAGTGATAATAAAATCACCTTCCTCGAAAGGTAGGCAATTTCAAGATGACAACTTATCCGATATTTGACGAGGTCGAGACCGAGTACGCGTTTGAGTCAAATGTTCTTGTAGAATAACTCGACACTCGAATCTGGCACAGTCAAGGTTCTTCTTAGATGTCTTGACTGTAGCCCTTCCCAATGGATGGTAAACAACACACCCGTAGAAGTACGGTGAAGTTTCAGGAACAGGGTCCAGAATAAAGGTGAAAAGGAAAGAGGTCCCACCTGTATTATCGAAGCACAGGTGAGTATCACGAAACCCCTATTATAACGGTTGCCAGGTTATTCGCTTGGAAAGCGATTTTATTATTTACAATCAGCCTCTTGGCGATAACATTAAAATGAAAATCCTGGCCCTAAATTATCAAATCATCCAACTCAACAATTATTTATTTACATTTAACACAAGAGCATTGCGCAAACAGACCATTAATAATTCATTCAAATGTATTTCTATTATCGAAGACGCAATCTCCAAGGAAAAGGTTACTCCATGGCAACCGGCTAACAGTTCGTATTGCGCAACTCGCAATCACAACTTCTTCATTTATAATCATCGTCATTGCGTAAATAATTACCATTTATTTACCCGCAAGGATCCCTCACTTAATGCATAAATTAAATGAATTTACAACAACATTTCGAAACTTAGATGAACTAGAAAATTACATAACTTATTGTTTTCATTGCGATTCCTGCACGAAAAGAACGACAAATTATTTTCTGTTGCACCTTCTGCGACCAGAATTATACCTACACATATAAAAATCGTTCCGCTAATTAATTACCCATAATTAAACGAAGCAATTCTCTTACAAATGATAGTGTCCAAGTATATCACTAGACTCTCTACGATTTATTTTATTCCTAGAGTTTCACCCACCAGTTACAAGACCTCTTCAGTTCGTAGCAATTCGACCCTCAGATCGTCAGTGGACAATGTGATCAGCGCTCTTCTCTCAAAGACAGAGATAGAAAGAAAATGGTAAGAGATTCACTGACACACTAGCTCTCACACGGCTATGAAACATAGTTAGTCCAGCCACCTGTGTACAGTAAATAGGGAGTGTCAGCAATGACCGAAAATCAGGTTTTCGTGGCTGCTATGTCACTGGGAATTACCGGTGTTTTCCAGGTTACACAACGTCACAGTTGTCTCACCACCGTCACACGAGTTTTGGGGTCAGCACTCGTGTTTTCGTTGACTATTTTCGTCAGGCAGATTTATCTCACACAGATTACCTCATTAAATTAAAATCTACTGCAGTGTGCATAAAAACAAAGCTCCAAGGACTAGTAAACACTGCGATCTTTATGATCATGTCGCTGACTGCTTCAAAACAGAGCCGCTGCATTGCATTTGAAGCAGACCGTTTCAACCATGTTTCTCGGCATTTTACACCACAGAAAACTTGCTGGTAAAACAAGGTTGGCTAATGCAAGTACCAAGTGTATTTGTAATCATGTATTGATACTATAAATGTGTCAAAACACTCACCGAAAACCGTCGAGAAGCTTTTCGTGGAAACCTGCAAAAGTCCCACGAAAATGGCTGCTTTCGCCCACAGGAACTACTTGGCGGAAGTACACAGGCGTCAACAAACCGAGGGAATCCCCACCGAAAGTGTCTTTTCGGCCTTTGCTGACACTCACTAATATCACACATTTATTTCCTCTACTCTATAAAAAAACCTTCTAATCTATATACTTACTTAAATGTCAAAATATCACTTCGAATAGATCGGTCCTTGATAGGTATCTGCAGCTATGGGTTCATCATAGGGCTACTCGATCTGCCTGTCCTCCTATTTCGGTTTCTGGAAGAAGGGACTATCGCACATTCCATCTAGAACAGTTTGGGTGCACGATTTCGTTAGCACTTAGCTGTGTTCAGTTGAAGAGCTGTGTTGTGGTGGAGTGTTCTCCTGGCTGGTCGACTTATGTGTGATCGTAGCTCAGTGCTCGAATCCACTGCAGGCCGAATGTCAGAGGTGATGCGCAATGGTCTTCCTTCAGCTTCGGGCCAACGGTCCATGCTCGTCTGCAAAATATGAGACGAATTTCTGCAACACCGTGTATACTAGGTGTGTGCAGAGCGTCTCACTGACGCAAAAATAGCCCTCAGTGACCGCTCCACTAATACAAACAATGGATGATCATTTTTGTCAGTGGTCCACTGGAATCTCCACTCTAATTCTTATACATCTACACAGCATGGCTAAACTAAACACATGGACAAATAATCAACCATCTACATATTCTCCATTACAGCCACTGGTCTGCAAGAATACACATAGGAAAAACAACAGTAGGGGATACTTCATGGTGGCGAAGCCGGTCGTGTGTCCGTCACGTGGGCAAAGTTTGACTAACATTCACAATTCTAACATGGAAAACTTCACAAACATAATTCAACAATAATATCAATAAGTCGCAAGGGTAAAAAAGATAGACCATTTACCTTTTTGACAATTTCAGGTTGTGGCTAACTAGGTTGAATAGAATTTCACCAGTTCCTGCTTTTAGTCTTCCAGTAGAGAGATCTATAAGAGCCTAGCTCCTTCCTCGATGCAGTTCGAACACAGAATGAATCTACCTAGTCTGTTGTCCGCCTAAACCGGGTACAACTAGTATAACTGAGCGCCCTCTGGCCAGGGGATGTATACGTCAGCTGAATGAAGTCATTGCCTAACTGAGCCACCGTCAGCATACACACACTTAATCCCTCATTGACTTTCGTCGTCTGCTGCACACCAACGTTAATTTACATAGGTTAGTAGGCTGACTTATTTAAGGCGAGGATACGTAGTGCTGGTAAAATCTAGCCTCACGCGACAACGACCACACACCAAACGGAGACCCATCAGTTCTAGCATGTCCCCAGAACATAGAAGAAGAAGAAATCATCCTAATTATCCGAGAAGAAGTTGAGGCAGCAGAGCTAGTGCAATCGCTGAAGAAATGGAAGTCAGCGGGAGTGGACAACATACCCGCAGAACTGCTTCAAGCAGGAGGAGAAGCGATGATTGACGCACTCACCATTATCTGCAACAAGATCTTGCAGAGTGGGGAGTGGCCTACACTATGGACCCAGTCGCTTGTCATCACTCTTCCCAAAAAAGGTCACCTTCAGGAGTGTGAAAATTACCGCACCATCAGCCTCATCAGCCATCCAAGCAAGGTCCTCCTGAAAATAATACTCTACACATTGAAACCCCAAGCTGAACAAATCATAGGTGAAGAAGAAGCATGATTCAGGGCTGAGCGAGGTACCACTGAACAGATTTTCAACCTCAGAATAATCTGCAAAAATACAGCACCAACATCTATATCATATGTTCGTAGACTTCAAGAAGGCGTTTAACCGAGTCTGGCAAGCAGCTCTGTGGGCAATCATGAAAGTGTACAACATCAGCCTAAAAAAATATTGAAGTCATTAAAAGCCCGTACGACAAGACTACCAGTCCTCCACAATAGCGCCATCGGAAACTGGTTCAGCACAACAATCGGTGTGCGTCAAGGATGCTAACTGCCTCCAATACTCTTTAACATCATCCTAGAGCGCATCATGTCAAATGCCCTTGCAGATCCTGAAGGCACAGTCAGCAAAGGGGGTAGAGCAATCTCCAATCTTTGATTTGCGGTTGACATTAATGGATTGGCTGGAGAGGAACAAGAACTTGAACAGCTGGTACAGAGGCTTGACACCACCTCTAGAGCGTAGTGAAAGGAAATAATTGCACAGAAGACCAAAATGATGAACAACAACACAAATGGCATCAACATGGCCATCAAAGTCCACGGCCAATCCCTGAACACAGTGCATAGCTTAAAATATTTAGGAGCCATTGTATCGGACAATGGGTCCCGACAGGAAGTCCTCTCCAGGATCGCACAAACAACTGCTGCCCTGGAAATGTTGAAGCCCATTTGGAAAGACAAGACCATCAGTCTACATTCCAAGGTAAAGCTGCTGCGCTCCTTTGTCATCTCCATCTTCCTATAACCTTGCGAAACACGGACCCTCACAGCAGATCTGCAACGAAGAATACAAAGCATAGTGATAAGGTGATACAGAAGACTTCTGGGCATTTCCTATACCCAACACATCACCAACGACGAATTCCGAAAGACCATCACACAAGCCATTGGACAACACGAAGACCTGCTCACAGTGGTGAAGAAACGAAACCTCCCATGGTATTTTCCACGTCACGAGATCATCAGGCCTTGCAAAGACCATCCTGCAAGGCGCAGTGCAAGGAAGCAGAAGATGAGGGAGACAGAAAAAGAGGTGGGAGGGCAACATTCGAGAATGGACTGGCTTGACACTGAGCGAAGCCATGAGGGTTGCTGAGGACAGAGAAAGATGGAGTATGCTGGTTAAACAATCATCTGTGGTGCCCCAACGACCTCCGAGTTATGGGATAGGATAAGATAGGATAGGATAGGATATATTTCCTGCATGTATTCTTATGACTGTCATATTCCACGGCTTGCTTTAGGAACAGTCATCTGTGATTGATCAACTGCCGTGTAATTTCGAGTTTTGTCACACGCTATTTGGCCAATGAGAAGGGAATGCACATATGGGAATCCACACTTTAGTTTTTTTTATCCAATCGTAACTTCGCCAATGATAAAAGAATGTGACACAGGTGGAAATCGAAACATTTGTTCTTTATTTTTTGACTACTTTAATATTATTATTTATTTTTTTTAAATTATTATTATTATTATTATTATTATCATTATTATTATTTTTATTGTATGTAAATTCATATATTAAATACACCCATTTTCCCATTATTTCCTCAGATGCCATTTTAGGTACACGTATATGCAAATTTTTATGTAGATGATTATTCTAAAGTTACTAAAGATGAAAATAATAATGTTCTTCTAAGTGAAATAAAATAACACTTAAAACAAAAATATTCTTGTCCCCTAAAATATTTACAGATGGTATAATATTGGATTCATTTGATGACGGGTCAGGATTTGTTATACTAGCTCTAAAAATAGAACATTCGTATTAAATTAAAAATGGACTTTTAATATTTACTTGTGAGCTGTATGCCATTCGAATGGCATTGCAATATATTGTTGAGTCCTATTTAAATACATTTAATATATTAATTTCTGTTGATTCTAAAGTTATATATAAAAATGCACTTGGATTCGTGGTTAACAAAATATGCAAAAGAAATTAATTGTATATGCCAATAGCCACTTTCTATAAAACTTATTATTTGAGTGAACACAGCAAAGAATTTAATGTTAAAAAACATTGATCATATTAGTAATATATTGTACAATCAAGTAATAATAGAAACAATGCCCCCACGGGCTCGGCTCCGCGCGCCGGGGGTGGACCCCATGCCTCTCTCTGGCTGGGTGACCAAGTTGCCTACCCCTTTTTCTTCTCTTTTGTCTTGTTTCTGTCTTATTGGTCCTTTCACCTATATTCTCTTCACCCTTAAATTCTCCCAGTATACTATGCAGTTTTGACTCCCTTTCTTCTGCCTTACCGGACTTTCCCTGTCTTCTTTTTCCCCATCATTCCTTCTTTTTCTACCCTTCTTTTTCTCTGTGGCCTTCTCTTGGCCCCCTGCGTTTGCCGTGCAGGGCAACCCGTGTCGGGGGAGAATGGGATCCTGGAGGTTGAGGTCACTGAGGGACTGCGGTCCCTCACACTAACACACCTCTTTGGCCCGGACTTCTCCTAGACGGGAGGCTGGCGTGGCCCGCGTCAGTCAAGCGGCTGGTCGTGTATTGCCCTAGCTCTGCTAGAAGGCTGCGGCTCATGGGTCAAACTTGAACAAAACCGTAGTGGCAGTGCGGGATTGTCTGGGTGTATATCCCCCCTGTAGCCCTGGTGCGCTCCCTTGCTGGATTTTCCGCTTGGACGCATCCCCTTGTTGGACTCCGTGGTGGGTGGGGAGCAGGGGGGATGAATTCATAAATTAATAACATGGCTTCAAACAAAAAAAAACGACTTCACGGTGACGACTCTGACACGGATACGGACAGTGACATTGAGACGAGACAAAAAGCTTGTGCATCGGGGGTGGAAGGGGCCTGGCCTCGTTTTTTGGTAGTAGAGGGGGCGGATCCGGCTATGCCACTAGGCAAGCTGTCTCCGTTCGCCATCCATAAAGGGTTCCAGTCCGTTTGCACAACCGGTTTCAAGGATGTTAAAAAATTGAGATCTGGGGCCTACCTGGTGGAGTGCTCAACCAAAATGGCATCGGATTGTCTGCTGAAGAGGGATTCGACTGTCTTCGTTGATAGACAAATCAAAGTTTCTGTGCATGGATGGTTGAATTCCTCCAAGGGAGTCATTCGATGTCAGGATTTGATCGACATGTCAGAATTGGAAATCCGTGGTGAGCTCTCCAGCCAGGGGGTCACAGCAGTCCAGCGGGTCTTCGTCACCAAGGGACCCCAACGTATCCCCACCAACACACTTTTTGTGACCTTCGCTATGGCCAAATTGCCGGAGTCACTCAAGGTGGGGTACCTTAGGGTGAAGGTGACGCCGTTTGTACCATCACCGTTGCGATGCTACCGTTGCCAAAGGTTTGGTCACGGTAGCAAGACCTGTAAAAGCAAAGAGATATGTCGAGATTGTGCAAAAGACAAACATGAAAACGACTGCAAACATCCGATTTGCTGCGTGAATTGCGCCGGGAATCATTCTTCCAGCTCCAAAGATTGTCCTCAGTGGCAGTTGGAGCTGGAAATCCAAAAGGTGCGGGCCACTGAGAATTGCTCCTTCGGTGATGCAAGGAAAAAAGTACTTAACAGTAGGCCGGTTGTCAAAGAGAGGTCCTTTGCGTCTGTGGCGGGTTCCACATCTCATGTGGAACCGGGCGCACACCCGACAATGGACACCGCCATGAGTAAAATAACGCAGATCTTGGAAACGTTGTGCAAACGGATGGATGCTCTGGAAAAGATGCTCGCGTTGTTTGCCCAGAAGGGGGTTTCTCCAGCCCCACCGAATCCACTGGAGAACGTGCCGACGGGCACGTCCCCACCCGTCACCCACAACACGCAGACGGCCGTGACAAAAGCCGTCACACCTGCTTCAAAGGAGGCTAGGCCTCATGCCACCGCATCAGCAACGACCGGTTTTAGCGACCGGGTAGTTGCTGGGGCGACTAAAATCCTAGTTACCCAGCAGAAGAGCGTCAGAGGAGGAGAGGGAAAGATTGGCAGGGGTGAAGGGGAGAGGGAAGAAATAAAATCTGGTGCTGGGGAGAAGGGGAGGAAGTCCGCTGGCAGTTCGGGTTCCGGGTCTTTGACAAAAAATCAAAGGCCCGGACCCCTTTCTTCCAAGCCCCATCAGCCTCTCGAAACGGAGAACCGTTTCGGGGGGTTGATGGAACATGAAGAGATGGACGAGGGTCCAAAAGATAAGGAGACGTAATTGTGCTCTCGGAGATGAAAATTTTAGCATTCTTTTACTTAATTTTTATGTCCATTTTACAATGGAACATCCGAGGGATAAGGGCAAATTATGAGGAGCTATGCTGTCTGCTGACAGAGCATCGACCTGAAGTATTGGCCCTTCAGGAAACTCTCCTGTCAGAAAAACATCCTATAGATATTACTGGTTATTCCTCTCTAGATTGTTTATCTTCTAGAGGCGTTTCACTCTTTATCCATAAAAATGTCCCATTTAATCCAATTTTACTTAATACAAGTTTACCCGCAGTTGCAGCTAGAGTATCTTTTTTTAAATCCCTCACTGTTTGTTCTCTATATTTGACACCATCCATAAATGTAAACAAAAATGACCTTGAGAATTTGATTCAACAGTTACCTACCCCTTTTTTGTTGTTGGGCGATTTTAATGGACGCTCTCCCCTGTGGGGTAGCGATCGTACCGATTCTCAGGGGAAAATAATTGAAGACATTTTAGACTCGCTAAATCTAGTAACTTTGAACGAGGGTGCTCCAACTTTTTCCTGTTCAAGAACTGCTTCTTTGTCCCACATTGATATATCAATCTGTGATCCCTCGTTACTTTTGGATTTTAAATGGACAGTTTTAGAAGATCTCCATGGCAGCGACCATTTTCCGGTTTTATTAAAACATGATTCAGACAACCTTGAGCAAACTCATGGCAGGTGGAAACTGAAACAAGCTAACTGGAGTCAGTTTTCTAACCTGTCTGAGGCCCAGTTACGTGCTAAGAAACAGGAATTTTCAAATGCCTTAGATCCAATACAGCTTTATACTGACATAGTTATTAACAGTGCCAAGGAGTCCATTCCGCAAACTTCGTCAAACCCTCACACACTTAAAAAACCCTGGTTTGACGATGAATGTAGAAAACTTCAACAAGCTCGTAAAAAAGCTTTAAGAACTATGTTTTTACACCCAAGCACTGAAAATAAACAAAATCACCAACGTTTGCGAGCGCAGTGCCGACAGCTCTTCAAACAAAAGAGAAGAGAATCGTGGAGAGGTTTCTGCTCCACGCTTAATTCGAAAGCGAAACTGTCGAAGGTGTGGAAAGTAGTCCGCAAACTCAAAAATAAAAGTAACAAACAGGTGAGCCCATGCCTTACTGTGCAGGGTGACATAATCGGAGATAAAAAATTAGTAGCTGATCTTTTGGCTTCTTCTTTTGCTGCAAATTCTTCCTCTGAAAATTATTCTGTCCCTTTTCAAACAGTTAAAACCCGTAAAGAAAAACAACAGTTACATTTACCTCCGATAATTCTGAAGATTACAACATTCCGTTTTCATTAGTCGAGCTTGAAGATGCAATTAACAAAAGTGCAGATTCAGCAGTTGGACCGGATGATGTACATTATCAATTTCTCAGACATTTAACAAGGTACTCACGGTCTCAACTGCTGGACATCTTCAATCAGCTCTGGATCACTGGCACCTTTCCTCCCTCTTGGAGAAAGGCCATTATTGTACCCATCCCTAAACCTGGCAAAGACCATACTAACCCGACAAACTATAGACCAATAGCCTTAACGTCTTGCTTATGCAAGACGCTAGAAAGAATGGTTTATTCTCGTTTACTGTGGTATCTAGAAACAAATAATATTTTATCCAACACTCAATGTGGTTTTCGAAGTGGTCGAAGTACTGTTGACCACCTGGTGCGACTGGAAACTTTTATCCGTAACGCGTTCGTCCAGGGTGAACATGTCGTTGCCATCATGTTTGATTTGGAAAAAGCTTATGATACCACATGGAAATATGGCATTCTTTCAGATTTACAAGAAATGGGTTTGAAGGGACATTTACCTCTGTTTATATCCAATTTTCTAACGGACAGACTCTTTCAGGTTAAGGTTGGGGGATCTTTGTCAGATTTGAGGGAACAGGAGATGGGAGTGCCTCAGGGTAGCATCTTGTCTCCCTTGCTGTTTAATATTAAAATAAATAACATTGTTCGTTCCGTTAAACGAGGAATTGACAATTCTTTATTTGTCGACGATTTTGCATTGGTAGCCAAAGGTAAAACTTTGGCATCTGCAGAACGTCAGCTACAGTTATGTGTCAAGGCCGTTGAAGACTGGGTTTTACAAAATGGTTTTAAATTTTCTGAAGCAAAAACTGAATGTATTCACTTTTCCCAGCACCGGGGAATTATTCAAGACCCTAATATTCTCCTCAATAAAACTCCAATAAAGGCGGTCAAACAAGTCAAATTTTTGGGTGTTATTTTTGATCAAAAGCTATCTTTCATTCCTCATCTGAAAATTTTGAAAACTAAATGTCAACAGGCCTGCAATTTGCTCAAGGTTATCAGTGGTACAGACTGGGGTGCTGACAAGAAAACTTTATTGCTGTTATATCGTTCTTTAATTAGATCCAAGTTAGACTATGGTTGCATTGTCTATGGTTCTGCTAGAAAATCTTATCTTAAGATGCTAGATCCAGTTGCCCATCAGGCACTACGCATTGCTTTGGGTGCGTTTCGCACTTCCCCTTGTGAAAGCCTTTACGTGGAAGCTAACGAACCTCCGCTGGAGCTGAGACGTACAAAATTGTCAATGAATTACTATTTAAAATTAAAAACTGATCCTATGAACCCTGCTTATGACTGTGTTTTCAACCCAGATTTTGTTCAGAAATTTGAAGCCAAACCAGAGATAGCAATAATGGGCTCTTTGCCCCAAAGCTCATAGAGTTACTAAAGGAGGCCTTTTATTGCAATTTATGGCTGTTTTATGAGCTTTTTAAAAAGCGCTCCAAAACACTCTGAGAATCCGCAATTTGATAAATATAATACATATTCGTATATCTTGCGTCTTTGGTTAAAACAAAAAAAATTACAACCCTTCTACATTATGGTTGTATAACATTACACATTAATATCTGCTGGAATGATCTTTTGTTTAACAAGATAGTCCCGAGTAAATAACGATAATGAAAAGATACCAACCAGTTTACCAGCATCTGAAAGATCCATTTTCCCCAATTCAATAGGTTTCATTTTTAAAAGAGATTTTGCAATCATAGCATAAGCTGTATTTAAGCCCACTAAGACAACACTATGGTATCCAAGATTAACAATTGTTTGTTCATATGGTACACTCATTTTTTATATATAATAAAAAAATAATAATAAATTATTACTGCATTGAAAACACATCTAATGATGGCTTCAATGATGGCTTCAACGATGAAGATGATTCAATTTCTTTTTCTACAAGTGGTTTTGGGGGTTTCTGTTTATTTTTTCCTTGGCGGTATTTATAAATTATGTACCCACTTGCACCCACTACACCGGCTATACAAAAATAATATATGTTATTTGAAGATTGTACTGGTTGTATTGGTTGTATTGGTTCTTCTTTATTTGTTGTTAATGTTTGTTGCGTTATTGTTTCTTCTTTTGGTGATTCCTTTTTTCCTAATATGTTTGCTTTTGTTTGTCTGTTCCATCTATGTAACTTGTTAAATTCTGCTAACTTCTTTCCAGCTGCAATTCTTCCTGGGCTCTTTTGTTTAGTGACTGTCACTGGGTTCTGTTGATTCTCTGAATTCTTCACCTCCATCTCCTTCTCCATCTCTGGATTGGAAGAGTCCATTTTTAATAGCAGAGAAATTTATGTGTTGAAAAGTAATTAGCCCGGCTGAAAATGGGGTCAACAAGCTTCCAAACTTATAATACAAATTTCTTGATACCTCACTAATCCCATTAACAATAACTGGATCTTTAATCAAATCATCAAATAAATCATTCTCACAATCTAAAGTAACAAAGGTCGACACAGCTTTGGTATATAATTTCACAATCGAACGCCCTAAACTCTTAACCATTAAAGCGCCGAGAACTTTATCATATTTATTATGTAATATAATGATCTCTTCAGGCCTCAGTCTTTGTACTTGTTCAGGTGTTAAGTCAACACCGAGATAATACTTTGACTTTCCGGAAGCTACTAATGCAACCAGCCTGTCTCTTTTCTCATTGTCAACACCTGTAACTGTAACATTAATAGCTTCTTGCATTAACAAGTCATCACAATTCATTTTAAGTACAAATAAAATAAAAAACTAAATTAAAAAATGGCTGGTGCTGCAATGGTGCTTGGTTCTGCTGCTGTAAATGCCTTAGCCTTTTCAGGATCAAATTATTTGTTTTCAAAACTGGACAGTAAAGAAGAATCAAAACGGCATAACTTAGCAATGGAAAAATTACAACAAGATCAGGCTGAATACGAGAAAAACAGACTAATGCAGCTTGATTTTGTTAATACAAGATTGAAAGAAGAAGGCCATGCAGATAAAACATTCGAAGACGTTGATGAAGCTTTGCACCAATATTATTTATTCACCGGCACAACACTACCTTCATTAAAACAGCCAGTGTTATCTGATTACTACACACCTAACATTGCATTTACAATGTCAGAGACCGGAGAATTAATTTTAATTGTGTTTGGAATAACAGTAGTTTATTACCTCGTTAAACAAAAATATAAATCTAAATAAAATATGACTTCGCGTTTGTCTAGATTATATTATTCTCAATCCGGATATTGGAAAGGGATGATGGCAGTTAATAAACTAGTAGAAAAGACTGGCTTGTCAGCAAACACAGTTAAACAATGGTTATCGAAGCAAGCTGTATGGCAAATCTATCTTCCACCCCCGAAGAAAATAATAAGACCAAAATTTGAAAACTCCAGACCAAATGACACGCATCAAATAGATTTGTTATATCTTCCTCATGACAAAATATATAGAAAGAAATACAGGTATGCCCTTACTGTTATTGATATAGCTACCAGGTTTAAAGACGCTCATGCTCTTAGGACTAAAAATTCTGCTGAGGTCGCTCAAGCCTTAAATGCAATTTATTCAAGAGGGCCTCTAAGGTTCCCTAGACTTATTCAATGCGATGAAGGGTCTGAATTCAAAGGAGCTGTTAACCAGCTTTTGTTAAAACATAATGTAACTGTTAGAAGAGGAGTTGTTGGATTGCACAGATCACAGGGTATTGTAGAAAACTTTAATCGGCAACTGGCAGAAAGATTATTCACTTATCAGTATTCAAAGGAACTCTTTACTGAAACCACTAATACAGAATGGGTTGTTAGGCTGCCTCGAGTTTTAAGGGAAATGAATTCAGAACCAGCCAGAGTTACAGGATTAAAACCAGTTGAGGCTATTAAAAAGAAACAGATTGTTGTTGTTACCGTTTCAAAGCCTGGTCGGCCGGATCTAACTTTGATGAACAAAACTGTTAGATACCTTTATCAGCCTGGAGAAGTTGCTAATGACACAAGAAGACGAGCTACAGACCCAATTTGGTCATTAAGCGTTTATGAAGTTGACAGAGCATTATCTACTGATCCGCCCGTATATTATTTAAGACCGAGAAGCGATCGTACAACACCACAAAGAAACTTTGTAAAAGAAGAACTTCAGATTGTTCCACCAGACACAGTGCCATTAAGATAAATGAACTATAATCATCACCACTATTACTTACCTTCAACCTTTTTTTTTTTTTTGACTTAGTGACTTACATCTAACTTAATTAAGTCGACTTTAAAAAAAACTTATAACTTACAATAATTAAATTATAAAAGAACTTACTTACTTACATCTAACTTAATTAAGTCGACTTTAAAAAAAACAACTTATAACTTACAATAATTAAATTATAAAAGAACTTACTTACTTACATAAGTATTGTATAGCCAGTTGGTTGGTCAGTTTTTAATAATAATTTTAAGTGCTTGCCTTTTTTTAGCTGTTCTTTTAATTTAGTTCTTTCCTCTTTTGATTCAATTACGTCATTTTCTTTTAAACAGTTATCAAAGCTGTCACGGTCTTTGCAATAAAACAGGCACACGAATTTTACTTGTTCTCTAAAATCCTTTAATATTGAATTAAATTTCTGCGTGATTAACCAGACACTAATTTTCACATGGCGTCCACTGAAAGCCAGCTTGCTCAATATGTTCCGTTTTAATACAATATCTTTTTCTGCACTGCAATCATCGATTAAGAATAACGTATTACCCTCATTCTCAAACAGGTTATAAAAATACGTTAAATACTCATTGAGCTTGCCATTGGTATTTACAACAAAGATATTTTCATCTGTCCAGACATACTTACGATCTAAGTAGGTTTTATTATATTGAATAGTTGGGCAAAAAATTACTATATAATCAAAGTGTCCTGCGTAATATTTTTCTAACAAATCCAGAACAAAGACGGTCTTTCCACATGACGTCATGCCAACGATCATTCCACAATGAGGATCACGAGGTAACAAAGAGGTCATTTTTTAATATACTAAATCTTTTAATCTTCCATTTTCAATGTTTAGCTGAGCATCCATAATTATATACATGTATACTGTAACTGATTCTGACCTAGCACTTGCTTCCCTATGCAATTCAATTGTTATACCATCTGTTCCGTTTTCAATTCTTCTTCCAGATCCATGAAGTTCATTGGTGGGTATGGTTCGAAAGTCTAACCACAACGCAAATTTATTCACCAGATAATCTTGCAGTCTTGTGTCATGTAAATGAAGATCCTTGGAAATCAAATCCACAGTGTCAGTCCGCAATCTACCTCCACCCAAGATTTTCCTAATCTCATCAAACTGTTGAAATCCCATCATTCCATTAGCGAATAATTGATTAGGTTTACCTTCAATCACAACAGACGCTTTTGAAATATTAGGGTTGATAAAATTCTCGCTGTCACGATTATAATTAGATTCTTTCACAAACAACAACAGTACACCTTTAAAACTTCGAGCAGGTGAATTTATGTTGATGGTCCATAGTGCGTCTAATAAATCTTTATTAAATTGTCTGTAGCGAACGATCCTATCATAATAAATTGCTAGTTTGTCATATTGGCCCCTGATCATCCTACTGAGTTCAGCATGAGTGACCACTTCGTATTCAAGCGTGATGTCTGTAATTGTATACCTAGCATCATTGTCAGAGCTAATTACTACTTGAGAATAATCATTGAAAATAATTTCGTAAGAAAGCCTATCGTTAAATGAACCTTGATGAAATGGCAGATGACTGTGTAGCAGTTCAAAATCGAGTGGAAAATAAAACCTATTTTTGTATACAGCAGCTAATGCATTTTCACCTTTGTTAGAAGTGACAGCATCGCCAGCTTTGATTCGAAGTTTCGCCACATTGGCGGCTTGAATCCCCTGACCAACTAAATCTTCCCTTTCATATTTACTCAGCCACAGATCTGTGTAACAAAACAAAACACCTGCGTCATCGATACTTTGGATTTCTCGCCCATCAAGTTTGATAACCATTCTTTTAATTATAGCTCTACCTATATTGTTGACTATGGTTCTGTTAGGATCTTCATCAGAATTTAGACTAATTTTAAATCCCAATTTAGGACTGCCTGGAACTATTACATCATCAGGACCTAAATTTGGAAATCTTATGGTTAGTAGCTGATTAGGCTCTATGCTGCTTGGATTGTTTGTAATAATTATTGTGCTTTTCTCACCTTTGATGCCTAAAGGTGTCCTCAATCGACGTGTAGGGTCTAACAAGTTTCCGTAGCTTTGCATTTTTAATGCGATAAAAAAAAATTATATTTAAAAATGGCAACAGGTGGTGAAGCTCTTGATGAAGTGTTTAAACCTGATGAACCTAATGAAGACCACGACGTCACACTGCTTTCAATGGTAGGAGATGACATGAGCCAAACAAGGCTAAGTATAGGAGAAGAATTACGTCAAGTAACTGAAACCCAAAAAGCCAGAAAAATCAATAAATTTTACAATTACATTGGGCGTGAGTTACCTGATTATGTTAGTCCCAGCGACTTCGAACTAGACAAAAATAATCACTTGTTTATAAACACTAATGTATCCGGTAAAAAAGTGAGAGTACAGTTAACTATGTTAAAGAATCCTGATAAATTTTATGCGTGTGCTACTTTGAAAACTAAACTCCCAGTGACTGTAATACGATCATTGGGGCTTTCCGATAATAGAGTGCCAGCGTTGCATCGCCAAGCAGTAGCTTCACTTCAACGAATAGATGCATCGTTAAGTTCAGAAATAGAACTACAAGACTTAACTAACTTAACTAGTTCTGCATTAAAAGTCAATACAGAATTAACAACCTTAAAAACCTTGCAAACAAAAGAGGACACCAATATTGATCAGGTTATGGAAACTATCAATGACACGCCATTATTGCCACTGCGTGAACTTCAGGGCTTAGATAAAGCTTTACAATCTGTGAGAGGGGAGACAATGATGAATTTGGCCAAGCTCGGTGAGCTCGACAAACATATAGAAAAACAAAAAAATAAACTAGCAGAAGCTGATGACGCAAACTTAAGCATTGAGGTAAAAAAGATGATTCAAAAAAGGCTCGCAGACCTTTACACAGAACGCGCGGCGAGGCTAGAAGCCTTATCCATAAACAGAGAAAAATTAATAACTAATTTCGCCAGAATAAAAGAAACGGTGCATAAAATTTTACACGAAGACACTACACTTGCAGAAAGAATTCAAACACTGTTCAGAGAGCAAGGTGTTACAATATTTAGCATTCTTACAGCTGTTGGGATGACAATAAGCACACTAGTCTTAGCACTGACTAGAACCGTAGGCATCAGTGCCGGTGGACCTGGCGGATCTGGTGGACCTGGCGGTAGTCCGGTTAAAGACTGGATTAAAAAGACTTTACAAAGCATAGCTAACTTATTGAAACGCCTAGGTGACAAACTTGTAGACGCACTTCCAGGAATATTAGGTTCTGTATTTTCATGGATATTTAATACTGCTTCTAAAGTTGTGGTTTGGGCGTCTGAGCATCTGTGGTCTTTGTTTATAATAATATTACTCTGGTTACTTAAAATAGTAAATCCCAATTAACCCAGCAAACAATAAACCCCCTGTAAGCGCTAGACGCGAAACCCCATGATCAATTACCGGCATTTGCAGTTCCGGCAAGCTTGGTAGGCTTGGAAGTGGTGGCGAACTTAAAGGTTCATTATTAGGCCTAGCAGTAAATACCGTATTTGCTGTATTCACTGTATTCAACGTATTCAATGTATTTATTGTAGGATTGTAGCCTATATGAAACTGAGGGTCGGCAATCACTATATTGTTGTTGTAGTTTGATATAGTTCCTATCCTAAGCTGAAGGTCTGAAGGCAACATATACAGTCCTAAACCTATTACGTAATCTACTTTCGATCTAGCATACTTTAAAGTGTCCTGATATCTTTTAATACTCGCGGGCAAATCTACTGCCGAATTAATAGAATCTTCAATGTTGGCTAGAAACTGCTTTTGTGCATCGAAGCTAGTTCCTTCCCCAATGATATTACTTCGTGTTTGTGCTTGAGACCCCAGAATGCACCACGCATACGTACGAATAGATTCATTCAGCCTTTCCACCCCACTTTGAGTAAATCCGTTTGATGTGTCTAATATAAAAGTGCTGTATGCTGCACTTTGTTTTTGTCTGATATACAGTAAAGGAACCTGGCTGTTGTGGTTAAATGATGTAAATCCAGGTACGTAAGGCCCCGTGTATAAATTACCTACAGCGTATCTAAATAAAGTTCCCATTCCGTGATTGAGGTCTAGTTTTTGTCTGAAGTCTGTTTTAGTATCAATTCCGAATTCATTGCACAACCTTTGATACGCTTTCTTGTCAAAGCCGTTGTTAAAGGGATTAAAGTTTTTGTCAGTAGGTAACGGAGCCTGAAGTTCAGACAACACCCGCCTCACTTGATAATACAAATGGAACAGATAAATAGACTTCAACATGGGATCTGGGTGATTAAGGTGATGAACGTAAGAAACTCCGCAACCAGTTGTAGCGCATGACACGGCAAAATTAATTTGATTCTGAAAGAACTGCATACCCCCGTTGTTTAGCCATTGGTTAGCTAAAAAGTCGCTCGTAATGTCTGGGTTGAGGTAATGATCAAAAATATTATGGGGGATAGTTTCGAAATGGACGTTGGCTGCCACAGCTATTGTCAGCTTGGTTAGGTCGACTGCTTTTTCGTAATAATAAGGCCCTGTAGTATACTTTGCAGCTTTGTTATATTTATAAGGCGCGTACATTTTTATTATATTAAAAAAAATATGTTTGTAACTTTCGAATCTGTAAAATCAGGTGTGCCCATTGAACTTCAGCATCCTATTGACAACAAAAACAGGGACCTTAACGTAATCCTTCACGAAATATTCTACACGGTTAAATGGTTAAATATTAGTCATGATCTAAACAACAACTGGATAATGATTAATAAAAAAGGCACTTTATTCATGCTGGCTATTATGACTTCTGCAGACTTACTGAAGAATTGTTTAAACCTCATTCGATTGAAGCAAAAATGAACCCTGCAAACTTGATAGTAACTTTAACTTTCCATAAAAACCAGCATAAAGACATTACCAGCGTTACACTTGCGCCAAAGCTGGCAGAAATATTAGGTTTCCCTGGCAATGAATTATCTTTATCTGACAGCTCCAGCACTGTCGGCAGTTCTATAAGATTTATTGGAACAAAACCTATGAATTTGTTAATTAATAATAGATTGTTTGTGTACCTTCATCAACTGAAGACATCGGAAAACTTAGTAAACGGAACTTCTAGTACATTGCTAAGGATAATCTCAACTCAGAGAGAATCTTACTGCGATCCTGTTTCATTAAAATTTCTACCTCAAAAACGCCACTTAAGTCAGGACTATCATACTAGTTTCTGCTTCAAAATAACTAACCAAAACAACGAAATTGTAGACTTTGAAGATCTTACAATTATTCTTGAGATAAAATAAAGTTTAATTTTAAAATACAATGTCAATCGGCCCTCAAATTCCAGTAACCTGTCCTACCATTGAATTGAAAGACTTAGCAGACACAATTGACTTTGATGCGAATGCTATTGTTGGGTCTATTTACGGTTTCGAATTTACACAAAATGGATATTATAAACGAGCGCTAGTGCCGGCAGTGCCTGAAGTGCCGCAAGTGCCGCCGTCAGTACCGTCAGAAAAACCATCTATCGATCAGCTAAAGGATTTTAATGCCGGTAAAGTAGATCCCGATTTTAAGTATGCTATTACTAAACGAGAAAATATCTGGTCTTTAACACCTATAGACACAGAATTAGATTGGCTTATTAAATTCAAGTGCGAAAGCCCTTACACTTTTATGGGACCAGACAATAAATTTAAGAAAATTATTAACGCCGGGCCTATGTTAGTTAGTCTAGTGCCGGATGAAAACAACCGGGAAACCATAGAAGTCAAAGCCTACAAAAAAAGCAGCTATGTTTTACATAAGCGTGAAACCGCAGGGAAAAATGTTAGAGTTATTCTGCAGCCTCCTTTACAGCTAGGTAGCACAGCTATGATAGTACTGGACATAATTGCTCACAGGCCTACGCAGAGAAATTTTAATGTAATTCCGCAAGTGTCTCTAAGTTGGGTTGATTTAGATGAGGATCCCAGACGAGTTACAGTATTTATGAAGAAAAGAGAAAATGAAAATCAGTTTTCCGTATTTACTTCATCACCCAAGATAACTTTTGTCCCTGTTCCAAATCCTATTGACAGAATAGCGCAAATTAGCCTAGACAACGTAGATCTGTTAGCATTTTATTTCAGCGATCAGATATTTTCTGATAGTCAAATAGAATATTTTGCTAATAAACTAAAATCAAGTTAATTATTGTTAACCCTTTTTTTTCACACTAAAAATATGACGACAAAATTGTATCCTGCTATAGTGGAAGCAGTAGTGGATGAACAACCAATGCAACCCAGTGCTCCAACGTTAGACTTAAATAATGTTCAAACGTTCAGGTTGGAAGAAATAAGAAAAGTTAGGACTCAAATTGAATCAGATATCCAAAAGTACTCTAGATGCAGACGAAGGTATTCCGGCGCTTATAGCACAATAAATTACGTGTCTACTGGTCTAAATGTTATTAATGCAGCGGAAGCTGCTGCCAGCGTGGGATTATTGGTGACTGGAATTGGTATACCAATTAGTATTGGATTAGGGGTTGCTGCCGGATTATCTTCAGTGATGTCAGTTTTACTTGGCGTAATTAATACTAAAGTATCTAAGAAATTAGAAAAACACGACCTCATTTCTAGCCTTGCGATAGCTAAACTTACTAGCATGAACTTAATAATTTCTAAAGCTCTAGAAGACACTCAGATTCAGGACCAAGAGTTTGTAATTATCCAGCGAGATTTTGAAGAATATAAAAAGTTGAAGCACGACATACAATCTAAATCTAGGTCTGCACCTGTTAATGTTGAAGAAATTAAAAAAAAATTAATAGAAGAAGGGAGACTACTGGGACGGAAAGAGCAGCTAGATGCTTTGAAGAAAAAGCTCAGTGCTTCAGAATAAATACAGTTAACATTTATTCAAACCTTACGGGCCCTCCTCCTTACTCGTAGTCGTAGTCGCAGTCGTAGTCGCAGTCGCTGTTTCTACCTGTAATTTATAGTGGCCTAGAGCGTATGCGAACTCCTTAGTTACTCTTATTCTCTTTGTGTCATTAGCGCATAATGTTTTTTTGGTCGTCACAGCAGTGGACACTATATGGTTTTTAGACTTTATAGTTGTGTTAGGGTATGGTTTAACTTCTTTCCCATCTAAGGCTTCCAGGTAGTTTTCGTGCCTGATATCTCTGTTTTTTATTGCAGCTTTTTGAATGCCTTTTGCTTTTGAAGATTCCCCCGATTCGTGTTTAATACTGTACTGCTTAGATCGCAGTCCTGCGTATTCTTCAATAAGTTTCCCGTTCATTTCATCTTTCATCAAACCTATTTTCTTTTGGTTTGCTTTGCTGTACAAAGGGTGAGTTTCAGGGTAGTCACTAGTATCGTAATGTTGTAGTTCCGATTCTAAGTCTTTATAAATGTCTTCAGTAGGGATGTCCAGTATAAGGGAGTCTGTGTCTGTGTATAAAACTCTGGCCTCCGGGTATTTAGGTTTAAAGTAATCGTAGTAAAATTCGAACATTAGTAATTTAGAAAGGTCGAGAATAGTCATCCCCATAAACACTGGTTTGTCTAGATTAACTTGCGTGGTTTTCATGGTAACTGCATACAGGGAGTCATGAAACTCTTTGTAACCAAGGTATTGAGGTTTAGATGTTAATTTAATCGCTTGATTGGGTGAGGTAATTAGCCTGACGTCTTTTCGTTTGTATGGGTTCTCCATAGTTTTACCAAAACAGCTGTTATTCAGCAGCTTAAAGAAATCTTTTTCAAACGTAGATTGCGCTTGTTTCCTGAGCTCTGTGTTTTTATTGATGTACCCGGCCAAGACATTCGTTTGTTTAAAGAATAAAAGCTTGTGAATCGCTGTGCACTTCATGCCGTGTCTGATGTAGAACTGCAGGTTTCTGTAGTGGCAGACGTAATTAGATTTATTATAGAGGTTGGGAATAAGTTTAAGTTGCTTGTCCGTACCATGCAATCTTTCTGGTGCTAATGGGTAATCATTATGTAGGTCGTGTAAAGCATTGGGATACTCTAGGTCAACTTCGACAATAAACCCTATAGTATGATCTTTAGGGTGATTTAAAATACTGTTTAACCAAGTCAAGTTTGCAGGGTTTGGATTAACAAGTAATTTGAAATCTGAAACCGGTAAAAGCTCACTCATTGCCCAACCGTATAAATTGTTGGCGTCAAAGTACATTATATAATTAGATTTCTGCGAGGGGTCATAGTGCTTCAGGTATTTATTGTTGGCTTTGCAGTAGTTATGAGCTGCCACGCTTATTCCTCCACGAATGCCCGACTCAATCATTGTCATCATTACCTGGTCAGTTATGAGATCAATTTTAGAACCGCTAAGTTTTAAGAAAGCATCCCAACTCATTCCTGGTGAAGAAATATAATGAGAAGGGTCGAGGGAGTAATGATGTAAACTCGTTTCTCTGTATTTTTCAAACACATCAGCCAACAAACAGACGTCAGCTTTTAAATATATGTCGTGGTAGTCACCAAGGTTTTTACATCCGAGTGCATTCCAGACGTTGTGTGCATGTTGGTAATCGGTAACACTTATGAAACTTTTATTGAGTGAAGAATAGAAGTTCTCTTTAGGTGGCAATTCTAGTTCTTCAAACACTTCCCAAGAATCCATGTATTCATAAGGATACACACCTTTCCGAATAAGTGTAACGTCTGGAAAATATGTGCTAGTGATAGGATAGCTGGGTAAGTTTTTAGCTAGTGTTTCTAAACTGGAAGACAAATGTTGAAAGCTGTCGTAAAACTTTAATTTATTCAAAGTGAAAGTTTTATATTTTTCTTCTGTCTCGGCAATACATGACACTTTGTATGCTTTCGTCACTGCCTGCATGATTAAATGGGAGTCGTAATTTCGAAGATTGTGAATGAAAATAGGGAGAGAGAAATGTTTGATTCCATATTCCAAGTTGCATTTCTGATGAGCTGCACCTCTAAATGCCCCTGTTATGTGACAATGATCTCTCACCCTTTGGGTCTTTGTGTCCTTCGGGTCAAACTCTTTATTACAAATGTGGCAATGTGTAGCTGCTTTAAAATTATGGGAGTCAGATTCAGTAAATATCATGGGCACCGGATTATCTAGCTGCAATAAACACAATTTGTATATTTTGTTCATCTCATCTAAGAACTTTCGAGCTGCGTCAGGCCCTCTGTAAATTACCGGCTCTGTATGTTGTCCGTCGGCTCTAACAACTACATACCCGAAACTGCAGACTTCGTGAAGGTGTGTAAGGAATGAATTAGGCGTACAAAATCCTTGCGGGCCTTGATATTTTAAAATCAATGATTCGAAGTCGGCATAAACTATATAAGGCTACTTGAATTGTTTGTTGATGTTTTTAAAATATACTTGAGAACCCGGCTTTGGTAACACAAGGCGGGTTTGAATATCTGTCATACTTTTGCAAATTTTACTGTGCTTGTCAGCCACTTGGAGATTAGAGACTCTAGTTAAACAGCGTCTGCACAAATATTGTTTGCCATGATGTTTTGAAGTGTGTCCTAATAATCTAGATATGTTTCGTATCAGAGTATAATGTTGCATGCTAGGATCTTGCGGGTCGGTTATTAGTAAAAGATCGACGTGGTGATTGAGGTCTGAAAACGATGGGGCATTAGGAGAGATTCGTAAAGGCATAAGTTTTGATTCAGGGTCCCAAACATATACATTGACTGTTATAGGAGAGTTTTGTGATTCAAATTTGTCAATGGCGTCAAGGCTAACAGGGAAATTAATGTCTTTAAGATTTAAGTTCGTTACTTTATCTTTGTATAGCGCCACCCTTTCGGGATGTTGTTTCGACTGAATAGGATATAGTTTAGCCAGAACACACCACACAAAACATTTGTCGTCAGTGTTCTTAATATTCAATACAGCCTTTTTGTCAAGAATTTCTTTGGGAAGAGGGATGTAAGATTTCCCTTTGATTGGATTATACTTTGCAATGTTCAGTTCTAATGATTCAAGAGTTCCTTCGGCCCACCCGGACCCTTTCAAAGTTGCACGCTCAATACTGTCTTGTAACTGATTGATTAAGATGTTGTTATAAGCATTGTCTAGGTCTGAAGATTTTAACACTTCAATTTGACTTGAAGAAATCCACACAGTCATCGTTTCATCAATACTGCCGGGTTTAATAAAAGTTATTTGAGCGTGGATACGAATTTTAACTGGAGATTTGAAAGTAAAACTGTTAAGTACAAATTCATAATTATTATAAACAGATTTAATAACATTTTGACTGTCAAGAATTTGAAGTTGTATTGTTTGAAAGATGTCTTTAAACAAAGGAGATTGTGAAAGACTTTTTGTGTCCGTCATTTTTATACTGATAACAAAACTTTAAATTAAAAATAATTATTTAAAAAAATGGATTTTTAGGCTTCAAACCACCAAATACAGTCAAAGGGAAGCAACCGCAACTTTACTTATAAATGCGTAGTAATGTTTTTATAAGGGTGTAACATTAATGTTTGCGGGAATTCCCGATTGAATAAACTGGGCTTAGGCCAAGAATATTGATTATTTCACACTGCCCCCTAGCAAAGGGAATTCCAGGTTCTGTTTTAATTGGATCACATGCTTAATATAAAACTCTTAAAAGGCCTTTTTAGTACAATATTTGGCTGTTTTGATAGCAATTAAATTAAATTTAAATTAAAAACACTGTGTATAAGGTTGTAACATTAATGTTTGCGGGAATTCCCGATTGAATAAACTGGGCTTAGGCCAAGAATATTGATTATTTCACACTGTTCTAGCAAAGGGAATTCCAGGTTCTGTTTTTAACTGGATCACATGCTTAATATAAATTTCTATTTGCTGTTTTCAACTGGATCACATGCTTAATATAAATTTCTTTTTATATATCTAAGCAAAGGCAAAAAAGAGAAAGCACACAAATATTCCTGTACACAAATTATTTCCTCTGGTCTAGTAAAGGGGAATTTCCGATTCTGTTTTTCAACTGGATCACATGCTTAATGCATGTTTAAAATACACACAAATTATTTCCCTTGGTTTAACTTACAGCTAGTAAATGGGAAACACATGCTTTAATATAAATTTTTATTTATATATCTATTTGTTACACTTTTAAAAATTAATATGAACAATATGTAATAAAGATTGCTGCACTTAATGGTGTATTATTTAGAATTGTACATTTAGAATAACGAATATTAATGCTGGTTTGTTGTATGTAATTTCCCAAGCCCAATCTTCTTTTATGAGCGATCTGGATGGGGATATAAAGAAAAAAGGAAGTATAGATTTTCGGTGTGGTTAGTCACTTCTGTGGCATGTGTTGAATTTGCTAAGGCATTAAGGCCAAATGTCTGTCCTATTGCAATAATAGACACAGTGTACAAAGTGGCAAGTGGCTTGGATACATGTTAAAAATTGCCATGACAATGGATAAGACTGGAAGGTGCACGCTAGCTCTCGATCCCTTCCTACTTAATCCAATTGTCAAGCCTCAGGCAAGTTAGGGAGAGAGTCCAAGCGGGAAGTGTCAAGCCTCAGGCAACAAGTAAACAGATATTGAACGCAAGAACGAATGGTTGCATGACATTGGCTAAGACTGGAGGATGCGCGCAGTGTCCTTGGAGCCTCCTACTTAATCCAACTGTCGAACTCGCAGCCAAAGTTCAGTCAGTACACCTCCGTGGGTTTCTCTAATTTCGTCTCGTAGAGATTCCCCATTTGGGGTTTGATGACAGACAACACATGCCACAACGCTTGGGCTCACTTGGTGGAGTGGGAGATGCGTGCAAAAGGTCGAGGGGTCCGTCCCACTCCACCAAGTTAGGGAGAGAGTCTAAGCGGGAAGTGCTACCACCGGTTTTTGTAAAAATTTCCAATTCCAGTAGTAAAGTATTTTTTAAGTTTTCTAAGTAAGTTTTCTGTAAGTTTTCTACTTTCTAAATGAGGTATTTTTTCTAAGTTTTATTTTTAAGTTTTGAAATAAGTTTTGACAAATAACTAATTAACTGGCTAAGCTTTTTAAAAGCTCATAAAACAGCCATAAACTGCTCCCCCATGGAAATTATGTATCCCAAACATTAATTGGCAGTTGTCCGCTTTCCTTAAAAACAATACATCCGAAACCGTATATAACCAACTTTATTTAGAACAGTGTGCTTTATACCCAGGATATGAACAACTTTTTACAGACGGGTCAAAGAAAGGAGATTCAGTTGCTGCTGCATCGGTCTGTGGGAGACACTTAGACCAGCCTTTGCAACAGCGTTTACCTGATTTTTGTTCTGTTTATACAGCTGAGCTCAAGGCAATTCATTTAGCTCTGAAACAAGTTTATCAATCCAAAAGAACCTCATTTTTAATCATGTCTGATTCATTGTCAGCACTTCAGGCTCTTTCCACGAGAAAGATATCACACCCTTTTCTGGCAGAGATCCATGACCTCCATACACAACTTGTTTCTGAGGGTAAAAAGATAGTTTTTATGTGGGTCCCTGGTCACATGGGCATCCGCGGCAATATTGCAGTAGACAGGGCGGCTAAAGATGCTCTACATCTCGACTTCCCTCCTGAGATTTTCCAGTTTGTGCCCTACTCTGACCTACGTTGTATGACTGGATCTTATTGTAAACGACTGTGGCAGACTGACTGGTCTAACCATGTCAACAACAAATTATTTCAAATTCTTCCCGATTTGTCCACTTCTTTGCCTAACTTTGCATCCACTCGCAAAGAAGAAACAGTGTTATCTCGCCTTCATATTGGGCATACTTATGTCACCCACAGTTTCCTTTTAAAAGGAGAAGAACCACCATGGTGCTTTGCATGTGATCAATCTTTTTCTGTTCGCCATTTTATGTCTGAATGTGCTGATTTGATTGAGGAAAGGGAAACATATTTTGGTTCCATACCTTTCAAAGAGATTTTTAAAGTATGTAATGGTCAACATCTGTTTCAATTCTTACATGATGTTGGTTTGTTCTATCGCATATAAATTGTATCGACATGTTTTGTTTAGTTTGGATTTTATTAGGACTGAATTTAGTGATTTGATTGAAGAAAGAGAATATATTTTTATTACATCAGTTTTAAAGAAGTCTCTTAAAGAGGCGTCATGTGAAAGTTTGTTTGTGTATTTAAGAGTAACAGGCTTGTTTTTTAAGACTTGAATCATTTTATAATATTTTAAGATAACGTCTCTCTGGTCCTGATTTGGCTCGGAAGAGTCCGCTGGACCTAAAGCAATAACCTTGTATTGTATTGTATTGTAATAGAAACAATAGCAAGTATTATTTTAAATACTGATTTATAATATATATTTTGATTGTATAGCTACGTGGGTGTGTATTTATGTGTGTGTCTCTCTGAGTGTAATCGTCTAAAATCATTGTAAGAAATGAATAGACGTTAAATAAAAACAAACAAACAACTGAACTGAACGGTATCATTACATTTACAAGTGACGCTTGTAACACGTAATATTGCCACGTTCAAGTACCGCGATACAGTAGGATTTTTGTCAACTGTTTCCTGACCATTGAAAAAATAAGACACATACGGAAATCGATACATTGTTGTTTTTTCTTTCTTTTAACTGTATCATTTTTGTTTAGTGATGGTGGAAACCACTAGGCTCACTTGTACATTGTTCGTTTTAGGGCGACTGCGTACCATTTTTTGGATGGTGTGGACAAAGTACTACTGTTCCAACCACCCTGCCCTGTTGTCCGGGCCTTATCTGTACAGAATTTGAAAATCCATACTACCCACTATACCGATGTGAGGAGCCGTGGAAACGCTGACTCTCCAGTCTTTGCCCGGCCTACAAAATAACCATTTGTAACGCTGCATATGTCAAAAAGAGAAACACTGGTAAAATGGTTCTGCTCAGAGACTAACACATGTAACCATGATTAATACTGTTCGGAAAATTGTTCTACATAGTAAGATAATGATGCCTAGACAATATCAATTGTAATCTAATACTGCCCCGGATGTAGCTAATGTTCACATAATACTGCCTAGATTGTTGCACATGTTAACATAACATTGCCCCGACTGTAGCACATGGTACCATACTACAGTCCGGATTGCAGCAAATGTTAACACAATACTGCCCGAGCTCTAGCCAATGTTAACATAGGATTTTAGCAAATGTTCATAATACTGCCAGAAACGTGACGCTTGTAACATGTGATATTGCCAGGAAGTAAAACTTGCAACATTTAATATTGCCCTGAATGTAACACACTTGTAACAGCTAATACTGCCCGAAATTTAATATTCGTGAACAATGCTATCCGGAAAATAACATGTGTACTCATGTCTCCCAAAACAGGCTACATTTAGTTAAAAAATAAAAATCTTCCAAGCGCAGTGGTGAATAGTTTTGTTTGTGTGAGAGTGTGTGTGTGTGTGTGGGTGTGTGAGCGCGCGCGTGTTTATGTGTGCGTGTGTTTGTGTGCGCGCGCATATTTTGTTTTCTGATGCAACTAAACGCTCGGATTGGTTTGGGCAATGCAGAATTTGACACAAGGAAATTATCGTAGGATTTTTCAGTTTTCCTCCTAGTTCTCTTCTGCTCCATCTTGCCTTGCCGGAGGGTTCATATGCGTTGCGTACCCCTTGGGGTCATGAGCAATCTTGCCACTGTAGATTGTTCTAACCTATAAAGGGAACAGTGAAAGCCCCAGTTGAAAACCTGTCTTGCCTTTGTAGGCATGACAGATTCACTGCGGCAACAGTACCCCCGTTGGAGTGCCGGGGGTTTCAGTATAAATAGTATCCCCACTTTATGGAAATTTAGTGCTTTAAATTCCCACTGTTGCTATCTTCCTCATATACTCTTTCCCATTCCTGCTCTGTCCTATCACTCTGCTATACTATCTTCTTCTTCGCTAGATCAATGACCTACCTTTTTTCTTGAAAACTCTTCCTGGACAAGACTCCTTGTTTGTGTATGAGGTCTGTTGGATCAGCTTGGGAGTGTTGGACGCTTTCTGCTGGGTGGTCACTAGGGCTTCCTATGATGTTAGTATTTAGCAATATAGGCATTTTATATGTATATGTTTCGTTGATGATTTGTAATGATGGTTGTATTCTATTTTCTTTTTGTAACCGGGGGTTCGCGTAGTTGAGGTAAACACTCAGCCGTCCCCCGCGTGGGATGTCTTTATTGTAAAGTGACTGGCCGGTGGAGGGCGTTCAATTTTCCCACTAGGGTTGTTTCAGCAGATCTTTTATGCGGATCGGGGGTTGTCCGGTCCTGATTTGGCTCGGAGGAGTCCGCTGGACCTAAAGCAACAATAAATCAATCAATCAATATGCGTTGCGTGGATAGATTACCGTCCCCCATGCCGTCCCCGGACACAGATGCGTATAGGGGACTTCGGGTTCATATTCGCGAGAAAAATGGCTTTATACGTCACCTCCGACTGCACTCTTACGCCTTGGCCGCACATCAGTTCAAATATGGCCATATCTGCCGCCTTACTTCAAAGGCCTAGTTCCCCCACTCCCCCTCTATCTCTCTCTTACACACACACAAACACACACCGACCAACCACTTCTAAGTCAAGGATTCTGCATATTAACCTATAGTTCATTTTATGAATCTTACACAAAAATTGGTTTTGGGTGGAAAATTGTAGGTGAGTATGATGAGATTACACAGTCCCTGAATTGGAATATTTCATCTTATTTGCCCACCGCCGTAGCTCAGTGGTAGAGCGTTCGCCTGGCACACCGGCGATCCAGGTTCGAACATTGTGGTGGGTAAAATAAATTAAAAGTACCAATTTTTTACTTTCCAACTTTGCAGTTTGATTGCTCTGGAAGTTCAGTGTTCATTTAAGTCCCCACCCCATCTTCCCTGGGACGGTTAACTCCGTCTGCCATTTCGCCAATGGTGGGTGCCGACGTTAAATTTCAATGTTCATTCATTCTGTATTGCCGGATTTTTAAAAAAAAACAACGTTTATTTGAGCCAGGACTCATGCCTTTTTTGACAGAATGTCCGGTTCTTTTACTGTTCCCTTGCAGCGACACTGGAAGTGAAGGTGAGTGTATAGGGAGAAAGGGATGAGGAGGGGGGAGATAAAACACCGCATAAAGAGTCATTACGAAACATCGACTCTTTGGCGTCGTTGCTTTGGATTCGACTGAAAAAAAAGCGCGTGATGGCGTCCTGTATTCTTCTTCTTCTTCTTCTTCTTCTTCTTCTTATTATTATTATTATTATTATTATTATTATTATTATTATTATTATAACAAATGGTGTGAATGTAAAAGAATATGTTTTTTTGTTCAAACGCCATGAATTGTAGCTTTCAGGTAACATCGTTCGTCATGGGCTCTGTATGTGTGTCTCAGAGATGTGTTTTAAAATATAATCAATTAATTAATTAGTTAATTTATTTTAAGAATTGCTATAAACTGTCTCACGATTGCATTTAAGTTGTTTACACACTGTCATAAAAGGTTCTTGTTTAAGTTTAAATGGTTAAATGTTAGTGTGTGTGTGTGTGTGTGTGTGTGTGTGTGTGTGTGGGTGTGGGTGTGTGTGTGTGTGTGTGTGTGTGGGTGTGTGTGTGTGTGTGTGTGTGTGTGTGTGCGTATGTGCGCATGTTTATACGGCGTTCTTTGGACAAACTAGTGCACATCTACATACATTCTTTGGACAGTTGTTGGGACGTCCATTTAGTGATCCGTTATGGTTAGGGTTAGAACACTTAAAAAATAGGCAGTACTTAAAAAGGGGGTCGAAAAACGACCCATTGTCCACACAACGTATGTGGCGTTTGAGGAAAGTCCAAATAACGGTGTCTGTGCAAGTATGTATGTGTGTGTGTGTGTGTGTGTGTGCGTGTGTGGATGTTTACACGGCGTTATTGGGACAAACTAGTGCAAGTTTGCATACGTTCTTTGGACAGACCTCCTTGTTGGGACGTCCATTTAATGATCCGTGAGGGTTAGGGTTAGGGTAAGGGTTAGGGCTAGGGTTAGGGCTAGTGTTAGGGTAAGGGTTAGGGTTAGGGTTAAAACACTTTAAAGTACTTAAAAACGGGGTCGTAGCAAGACCAATTGTCCACAGAACGTATGTGGCGATAGAGGAAAGTCCAAATAACGGTGTCTGCGCAAGTATGTGTGTGTGTGGGTGTGTGTGTGTGTGTGTAGGTTAATACATGGAACAGAAATGAACACTTTACAATTATATAAATAGTTTTAAATTACATTTACAGAGAGGTAATATATGAGAAAGAGAGAGAGAGAGAGAGAGAGAGAGAGAGAGAGAGAGAGAGAGAGAGAGAGAGAGAGAGAGAGAGAGCTCTAACTTCGCAAAAAGAGGAGGCAGGGCTTTAAGCAAACAAAACTCAACTACTCTAATCATAATAACAAAACCAACCTTACATTCAAAAACCGTGTACAACAAAGCCCACACCTACATTTCCCACTACATCATCACCACGTGACCAGCACTTATACATACACACACACACCCACACACAATGGGATCTATAAAATGTACATCTCCCCAATACTACTACCAAAGTTACTCCCAAAACACAAACTCACAAACATATCTATCCTATCTATCTATCTGTCTGTCTATTTTTGGGCGCGCCACAGGCTGCGACTACGCCTTCCCCAAGGGAGGCAACCCAGAATTTCCCCGTTAAAAAGGGACAATAAAGTGTCAAAAATCAAAATCAAATAAAAAATATTGACTAAGCAACAATGTGGTCGTGCGGTTTGCACCCTACATATTACAGGGTGGAGAACTTTCCGCGAATCCGCGGATTTCCGCGGAAGGCATTTGCATTTCCGAGAAAAAAATATTGAGTTCCGAGTGTGAGAAGCTGAGGGGCTACCCTTTATTGGGCATAGCGGCCAAAAGCGGCCGAAGTTCTAAACAGGCAAAACGTCCAAAAGCGGTCGTATCAACCATGTGGTTATATTCTCGCGTTGTTTGAAAGATTGCGAGACTTCCGGCAATTGACTTCCGGTTTTCCTGTTGTGAAATGCGTTCGTTTTTTCGATTTTTTTTCCAAATTTTCTTGTGTGTGTGTCTAAAATGGATGGTTTCGATTCTTCGACTGATGAAGGGGAGTTTACAGGCTTCCATTTATTAGACATTAAAGTGAGAGAAATGGACTTGGAGTCGGAGGAAGAGATCGGTACTGACATTAGACAATTAGTGTCAGTAGTGTGCATGCATATGATCTTTCAGACTGGCATGAAAGTGCACTGAAGAAGAGGAGGGGGCTTGTTGGGACTTTTTAAAGCTTTTTTTTTTTGTATACACATGGAGTAATAAAAAACAAGACATGACAAGAGAAGTATAAAAAGGTAGATAATCAAAAGAGAATTTATTTCTGTTCATTTTGCATTTTATTTCATTTAAATCTATACACTAGTCACTAATACCTAAGATGTGGTGTTTTTACTAACGTACCCCTAAATATCTATAAAATTATAAAAATTCTTGCCTGTTTACAGCTAAAAAATAGACAAATGTGTGCCCAGTAAAATTGGAAATGTGGAGTTTGTGTGTAACAGTGGTGTACCTCAAACTTTGTTAGGCCTACAAATCAAGATTCTTAACTTTTCTGAAAGACATGTGCATAAAACATTCTTTTTTTTTTTTGGTTGTTGTTTCTATTGATGTTTACTTTGTGCTTTTTGAATTCAGGAGAGGCCCTAAATTACTTTCAAAATTGCCTAAATTCATTTTCTTCCAGGGGGCGAATACCGGGGATTGGCCCCTGGGCCCCGGCCGGATTTCAGAGATTTCTTGATTCAGTTGTTCTCCACCCTGATATTAGCGAAGACTAGATGAAACCTTCTCTCTCCCTCCAGTCCATGAGGGTTGCGTTGTTTTGCGTTGCTTACCTTTTAGTCCCCGACACATAGCACATAGGGGACTATCTTGTTCATTTTAAATATAATAAGAAACTATGAAAAGCCTCCAGGAGGCAAATCAACATTAAAAATCCTATCATGGCCACGATAAAACGATACTATAAGAAGCGCCAGATATAGGCAAGCTAATATATACCTTAAAACACCTTTATAAATAATATTTATTTCCTAACCAAAGAAATGACCACCAAACAAACCAACCAACCAACAAACAAATCCATTGAGGGAGGAAGAAGGCCTCGTTTAATACCGGCTAACGGATGACAGTGTGTCCCTGTTTCAGTAACAATTACAGTATTTGGATAAACACTGCTGCGTCGAAAGCACTGGACTACATTACATTACATGATTATTGCTTTAGGTCCAGCGGACTCTTCCGAGCGAAATCAGGACCAGAACCAAAGCAGTGGACTACCCTCCCACTCCCAGCAAGAAAGGCGCCCTTGCCGATGGCTTGTAAACAATTCAGCTATGCGGCCGGGTGTTACAGAAACCACTTCGCTACTCAGTGAACACACGACAGGTTCCAGGTAGCGCAGTAGTGTCATGGTGAGGACACACGCTAGAAATGTTTAAAGTTATGCAAGGTCGAGTGGGGCGAGTACTTGGATAGGTGACCGTACTTGGAAGGCAACCGTCAAATAACACAAAAAGAATGAGACAAGCGCACGACACGTCCAAGTCCACCCCGCTGTGAATCAACGGGTAGGCCACCTAGATCTGTTTAGAACCGGGGAAGGTAAGCTCACAGCAGCGGCGGAAAGGAGATGTGCACCGCCCTCATTAAGCTGGCCTAGAAAAAATGGAGATCCAAAACACCACTCTCCCCAACGACCCAAAGGTGACGGGAACACCTTTTTACAAGTTGCATACACTGGGGCTGAAGTTGGCACCGTTACTGTAGTCGACGGAAGTGGGCTGGCGTTTGAATGACATGGGTTTGACCCCGACTACTCAGCAAAACTACACGGATTTGGACACTAGAAGGGATGGCTCAGTGGCCCACAAACCAAGCCATGCCTTTGGGGGATGTGAGTTTGATCCTGAATCCAGCAAATTATTTTGTCCATGCACGCTGCATCTTGATTGTCAGCATTTAAAATTTGCATCAAATTAAATAACCGTCCACAACAACAAAAGTCAAGACACGATACTAACACCATAAAATTCAGCAGAACTAATAATGCATCGTAATTTAAGACCACAAACACACTCACTGACAATCTCTTCTCCACACTGAAGTACGTGCAGCCCTACGAGCTCAATGAGCAAACGTGGGTAACTTTTGCCTTTACATATTGCCCATACAGGCCTACACAAGTGTACATAATATAACACGACTTCGGAGCACTTTGATCAAAAGAAAGAGATCTTGAGCAAATCTAAAAACAACAGGGGCTTCTATCCACCACAAACCCATCTCAGTAAACAAACACAAGCATTTTCTCCCGAGCTGGGACCAGAAGCTGACTGGCAATTTTTGGGAGCAGGGTGCTGTTAGCGGCAGTGACTGAAGACGTGCAACCAAAAAGTACAGCGTGGTTGAGCCTTCTCCCCCCTCTCAAGTCTCAGCGGCTTTTGAGCAGGCCTACATACGCGGATTGCAGGCTTGCCCGAAGTGTTAAATAATCGCATCGATCTCGCATTCTCTTCCATCTTGAAATAGAACAGAAATCCTTTGCTGGCCTAGCTCTCCCATCTCCCCCCCCCCCCCCCCCCCTCATCGCCAAGCATTGTGCTCAGCTGTTTAGGGGCGTCCGATGATGCGCCTAACCAGACAGCAACTAGAGGGAGCCTCTGGTGGGTCGAGTTCCAACACAGGGACGTTAGGAAAGCGGTAGATAGAGTACCTGTGTAGACATCTATGATACATAGGGTTGTAGGCTATTTACCGCTTTGCTATCGAAAATACACATTCAGCGTGTGTTACACTCAGTTCGTTGTTGGTGTTTTCTATCAGTATCTGATTCAGCCCCGATGCTTGAATTCCTGATAGTTGTGTAACTCAGATTCGTTTATTCACGCAACCCGCTCAAGCAGCATACAAGTCACAAAGTCGACGTATGTAGTTTTCCACTTTTTATTCAGCACACATCAACAACTGCATACAATTCTCAATCGTCTTTCCACTCTCAAATTTACTTTCCAAATCACTATCAACAACAATCAACATCTCAACTTTTTTAACAGTGCGGCGCTTATATAGTCTCTCTACATATACGGGAATAAACGAGAATAATCCTACATAAAACACCACAACCAATCAAAATTAATTTCATCATCACGTGACTCACGTCATACAACCTCATTTGGAATGGAAGCTTCCATGGTAACCAACAGAATAATCCACACGCTTCGATCGATAGTAAACAACTGATTCCCGAAAATTCTCAAACAATATCGACCAACTAAAAACACTAACGTTACACAAAGCCTCTACTAATAACAACGCAAAATCAAATCAAAGATAAATACACTCTATTACTGCATGCGTTGCAAAAATAAAACGAACAGATCTATCGCGCGCGTCACACACAAGCCTGCCATTGCACGCGCTTCACACATAACATCGTGCGCATTTCAAACGCACCATTCGCGTTTCAACGTAACATAACCCCCCACTCAAGAAGAAATTTACCTAATTTCTTTCAACAACGTTGAAACGTAATGCACAAACAAAATCAGAAATTAGAACTTATTTCAGTCTTTCTGGATACTGTCATTGTTCTTTACTCACATACTCTGCTGAGAAAGTCCGCACCAAGATTGTCTGATCCTTTGATAGATTCTACTCGCATGTTAAAGTTCTGCAAGTACATAGCCCATCTCATGATGCGACTGTTCACAAACTTGGCAGAGTTCAAGTAAGTTAACGGCTTGTGATCAGTCTGCAGCACGAACTTCACTCCTTGAAGGTACAGTTCGAACTTCCGGATTCCCCATATGATGGCAAGGCACTCTTTCTCCATGGTCGAGTAATTTTTCTCAGCCCTGGACAGCTTCTTGCTGGCGTAACTGACCGGAAATAGTTTCCCTTCGTGTTCTTGCATCAGTATGGCGCCGATGCCTTCGTCCGCTGCGTCTGTTCTTAAGACGAATACCTTGGAAGTGTCGGGCAGTCGTAGCACCGGATCCTTCGAAAGGAGGTCGCGCACAGTCTGGTATGCCTTCTCCTGAGACGGTCCCCACTCCACTTGATTAGGACAGCCTTTCCGCACCAGGTCCGACAAGGGTGCTGTGATGGCGGAGTAATTCGGTACAAACTCCCTGTAATATCCAGCCAACCCCAGGAAAGATCGCACCTGCTTCTTGGTTTGGGGACGTGGAGCATTCAGAATTTTGGTGACGTTTTCTAGCAGAAGCCCCTTTTGTCCTTCTTTCAGCGAATGGCCAATAAAGTCTACGTTGTCAGTTCCCAGAATGCACTTACTGGGTCTCACGGTCAGGTTGGCCTCTTGAAGACGGTGGAACAGCTCCCTCAAGGTCTGCAGATGCTCCTTCCAGGTCTGGGTGTGGACTAGCAGGTCATCCCAGTAACACACGACGTTGTCCATCCCTTTGAGCATCTTCCTCATACCTCTCTTCAGGGTAGCTCCGCTGTTGACCATGCCAAAGGGCATCCTTAGGCACTCGTACGTCCCATCAGGAGTTATGAAAGCAGTCTTTGGTATGTCCTGTTGACGCACGGGGACTTGCCAATAACCCTTGCTGAGGTCAATTTTTGAGAAGATTTTACTCCCCGATAATTGGCGGAAGAGGTCTGCTGCCGTAGGCATCGGCTCGGGATCGAAGACGGTGGTCTTATTAACCTTTCTGTAGTCGATGCATACTCTGTTGCTCCCGTCCTTCTTCTTCACGACCACGACAGGGGACGCGTAGGGGGAACTGGACTCCCTGATGATGCCCATCTTCAGCATCTCATCGATGTCTTTCCTCAAGGATTCACGGGCCTTGAAAGGGATCGGGAAGGGTTTTGATCGAACAGGGATATTCGAAGTGAGGTGGACTTCATGTTCGACCAAAGTCGTAGAGCCTGGGACATCGCTGAAGTTACGGGGAAACTCGCCCATAAGGTCCTTGAGCTCCATCTTCTGACCTTCCGTCAAGCCTGGTCCTAGCTTAACATCATCGATGCCTTCTTTGCTGTGGAAGTCTCCTAGTTCCAACAGTTCCTCGCTGTCAAAGCTGTCGTCTATCTCAGTTGCTGTCGCTGCCTGTACAGTCTCTGATGGCCTTTCCACGTACAGCTTAAGGAGGTTGGCGTGGTATATCTTGGAATGCTGGCCGACCTTCACCTTGTAGTCGTTGATTCCCACCACGGTCTCCACTTCGTACGGGCCTTTCCACTGCATCAGCAACTTATTATGATCAGTAGGTAGCAGCACCAGCACTTTGTTGCCAGGTTTGAACTTCCTGTTCACAGCCCTACGATCGTAGTAGTGCTTTCCACAGTCCTGGGACTTCTTCAGGTTTTCTCTGGCTATCTCGAGAGTCTGCTCCAGCTTCTCCCGTAGCTCAAACACGTACTGGTAGCTGTTCTTCACCTCTGGGGTCTCTACTTCTTTCGTCCACAGTTCTTTCAGGATGTGCATCGGCCCTCGGATGGTTCTTCCGTACAGCAGCTCGAACGGAGAAAAGCCGGTGGACTCCTGCGGTACTTCTCTGTAGGCGAAAAGTAGGGCGTTGATGTAGCGATGCCATTGTCTGGGCTGCTCGCTGCACAGTTTCTTCAGGGTGGACTTCAGCGTAGCATTGAACTTTTCGACAAGCCCGTTGCACATTGGATGGTAGGGTGTCGTAGTCAAATGCCGGATGCTCAGCAGTCTGTTGACCTCCTTCATGCAGTCAGAGACGAACTGCGTCCCGAGGTCTGTCAGACTTTCTTCGGGCACTCCAAGTCTACTGAACATGTCAACCAGTGCCTCTGCTACAGTTTCAGTGTCAATCTTCTTCAGTGGCACTGCTTCTGGGTACCGAGTCGCATAGTCTACTAAAGTCAGTACCCATCGATGACCTTCTTCACTCGGAGGTCTTATTTCGCCGATTAAGTCTAAGGCCACCCTCTTGAAAGGTCGGTCGATCAAAGGCATTCTCTGCATTGGCACTTTAGGGACCCTTCCTCGAGGTATGGTCTTCTGGCAAATGTCACATGATCGGCAGAAACGGCTGACGTCCGCATGAAGTCCTGGCCAGTAGAACACCGCCTGTATTCTGTCTGACGTCTTCTTGATGCCTAGGTGACCTCCCATGATTGAGTCATGCGCTACTTCCATCACCTGGCGCCTTAGGGGTAACGGTACCAAGACTTGACGTAGTGGTTTACCTCCGTTGACCCTCGGGTGCTGGAAGATTCTGTACAGGATCTTGGCCTTCACCTCAAAATAGACCGTGCCACTGCCCTTGTTCACGTGGTCTTGGCGGTTCCTGTACTTGTTTAAAGTGCTATCAGCTTCCTGGAGCTGGATCAGCTTATCTCTGTCCACGATGGCAGCTTTGGAGTTGTCGGCGACCTTCAGTGGCGTAGACGTCTTGTCTCTCTTGGCCTGGGCCCTGGTTGTAACAGCACCGACGAACTCTGGTCGGCAGGGCTGAGCTGGAGTAGCCACATTGTCCCGTAGCAGCTCTGAAAGGTCTCCATCGGGAAATGGCAATGGATCCTCCTCCACAACTTCGACGCGTTGGGTTGAGGCAGGACTCCATTCTGGATCGGGGTCGTCGGGTCGTCTCGCGCCGTCGATATTCCCGATCATCAAATCATACAGCGGCTTCTTCAGGCAAACCGCTTCGACTTCGCCTATGTAGAAAGGGGTGTTGACATGAATTTTTGCAACTGGCGCTTTCAAACATTTGCTGTCGGCCATAAGTGTCCATTTTGAATCGCCAGTGAACTGTTCTTTAGCGATTAGGTCTTCTCTGACGATGACCCCACTACAGCCAGAGTCTCTTAAGACAGTCACTTCATGATTTCCGACGCGTCCCTTTGAAACAGGCATGTTCTGGACGGTCACAGCTGCGCTGGCGACGACGGGGATGGATTTTCCGTTGGCAAGGAGAAGTTGGCCATCGGTTATGCACTCTTGCACGTCCGCAGGAGTAGATGTGCGCTCGGTCTCACTCGGAAGAATGACGCTCCCGCCGCACACTTGATGGTCAGATCTACTGGTTTGCCGTAGATTGGAGAAACGTCTCTGTCGGTTGCCCGCCGCTGAATTGTCCGTACTGCTCCGCTGTCCGCTACTTTTGTTTTGAGGACAGTTAGCCGCTCTGTGGTCTGTAGCGTTGCAGGTGAAACAGCCTCTTGAATGCCCTTCCCTGGGAGGAGGCGTGGAGTCCGTCTGTTTCTGGTTCGTCTGGCTTCCCTGGATCTGGTTCCCATGGTTTCCAGTCTTCTGAAAATGTTTCGTCGCGCTGGGTGGCCCCAGGGTCTTCCCATGAGCGATGAGATATCTTTCAGCAGCCTCAGTCACATCTTTAAGCGTCTGCAGCTTTTGTTCTTCTAAGTGGGTCGCTAGATCCTTGTGACAGGCATTGAGAAATTGTTCCTTCACGATCAGGTCATGGAGACTATCGTAAGACTTTCCTCTGCCTGATAGTTCCACCCATTTGTGTAAGTATGACGACAGGCGCTCCACAAATTGCTTTGGCGTCTCGTCTGACTTAGGCCGGCATTCACGGAAGCGTTTACGGTAGCCCTTCTCTGTAAAGTTGTAGCACTGCAATAGGGCCTCTTTCAAGACGTCGTAGTCTTTAGCGTCATCGTCCGACAATCTGGTGTAGACGTCGAGTGCTTCTCCCGTCAGAAGTGCACTTAGTCGAATCGCCCAGTCTTGAGGTTGCCAGTTAGAGCTTTTGGCAAACCTTTCAAATCTCGCCAAATAACTGTCGATCTGGTCCTTCCCGTCGACGAAAGCTGGCAATTTTGGAGCCATGTGGTCGCTGACGACTTGTGGCGCATGCTGATTGTTTTGGATACGCGCCAACTCCAGCTGGTACTGACGATCAGCTTCTAGTCGTCTTTCTTCCATCTCTCTTTCTTCTCGGCGTCGCTGCTCTTCTGCTTCTCTTTCTTGACGCCGCTCTTCTCTTTCTTCTCGGCGACGCTGCTCTTCTTTTTCTTGACGCCTCTCTTCAATTTCCAGACGCTTCAGTTCTAATTCTCTTTCTTTTTCTTCACGCAATATTCTCTCCTGGAATTTGACGTACTCCGTCAGCTGTTTGCCTTTTAGATTTAGTTCAACCCCTTTCTGCCAGAGGTCCGCCATCTTGATGCTTTTCTGGAAAGTTCTTTTCTGGAAAGTTCTTTTCTGGAAAGTTCTTGACTGGAAGGTTCTTTACTGTGCTGTACCTTTCTAGACTGTTCTAGAACAGCACGCTTTCTGCAGTAGCGCTGATGCTTGCCACTAGTCGCTTTCGCTGACGCAGGCCCCGCTGTCCTCGTCGTATGCGACGCTGCACCACGCTGGTGTTGATGTACACGCTCCTGTGCTGAAGTAGACGCGACGTCCGCTCGTCGCTCTCTCTAATACTGGCGATGTAGCTCCGAGACTGACCCTCGACGTAGTCTTGCGGCAGCAACGTAGTCCCGATCTGATGTTCGCTCACGAAGCAACTCTTCAGGGACTACACGCCCTTGCAGTCAACCCGAACCTATCGGTGATGTAGTCCCAGTATGTTGGCCCCTCTCGACGCAACTCGTTGGCGGCTACCTTCGATGACTGCCTCTCGTAACGTTGACTCGCTTGTTGTAGCAGTTGAACCCTTGGCTATGGCGTGAATCCCGGCTTGGCCCCCAAAATGTTACACTCAGTTCGTTGTTGGTGTTTTCTATCAGTATCTGATTCAGCCCCGATGCTTGAATTCCTGATAGTTGTGTAACTCAGATTCGTTTATTCACGCAACCCGCTCAAGCAGCATACAAGTCACAAAGTCGACGTATGTAGTTTTCCACTTTTTATTCAGCACACATCAACAACTGCATACAATTCTCAATCGTCTTTCCACTCTCAAATTTACTTTCCAAATCACTATCAACAACAATCAACATCTCAACTTTTTTAACAGTGCGGCGCTTATATAGTCTCTCTACATATACGGGAATAAACGAGAATAATCCTACATAAAACACCACAACCAATCAAAATTAATTTCATCATCACGTGACTCACGTCATACAACCTCATTTGGAATGGAAGCTTCCATGGTAACCAACAGAATAATCCACACGCTTCGATCGATAGTAAACAACTGATTCCCGAAAATTCTCAAACAATATCGACCAACTAAAAACACTAACGTTACACAAAGCCTCTACTAATAACAACGCAAAATCAAATCAAAGATAAATACACTCTATTACTGCATGCGTTGCAAAAATAAAACGAACAGATCTATCGCGCGCGTCACACACAAGCCTGCCATTGCACGCGCTTCACACATAACATCGTGCGCATTTCAAACGCACCATTCGCGTTTCAACGTAACAGCGTGTAACGCCTTGTGATTAAATCTTTCGGCTAGCACCTTGAGATGGAAAAAGGCTATATATAACAACGACAGAATATTACATAAATAATACTAAACTCGTAGCGTCACCAGGATTAATTAGTGGGTAGGTCTGCTTAACAGCTACTACTGAGACTTAAAAGAAGATAGCATCGTCTGGTCTTAGACACCCTGTATGAAAACCACCTTGGCTTTGGCATTGACCTTTTCCCTATTCTCTCATCTGTTGAAGGATTCTTCACAGGTGTACAATCCATCCGCCGCGTACAAGCCCTGACACCCCGAAATCCGTTGACGAGTCTGGCATTCACCTCAACTCCTTTCACTGTAGCAGGTTAATTGCTCTAGGAAGCTGAATTCCTTCACCAACTATTTTAATGTGTCTGGTAATTTCAACTTCTGTTTTGTAGATGGAGTATACAGAAATCGTTCACAAAATATTCCGGTAATTGTTTAAAAAACATTTAAGAGGGGAAGGCTGGGGGACAAGGAGAAGTGGAAGCGGGGCCTATCCTATCCTATCCTGTCCCGTAACTCGGAGGTTGTAGGGGCACCACAGATGATCGTTTAATCAGCATACTCCATCTTTCTCTGTCCTCAGCAGCCCTGATGGTTTCGCTCAGTGTCAAACCAGTCCATTCTCGAATGTTGTCCTCCCACCTCTTTTTCAGTCTCCCTCTTCTTCTAACTCCTTGCACTGTGCCTTGCAGAATAGTCTTTGCAAGGCCTGATGATCTGGTGATGTGGCCATACCATCGGAGTTTATGTTTCTTCACCACTGTGAGCAGGTCATCATGATGTCCAATGGCTTGTGTGATGGTCTGTCGGACTTCGTCGTTGGTGATGTGTTGGGTATAGGAAATGCCCAGAAGTCTTCTGTAGCACCTCATCTCCATGCTTTGTATTCTTCGTTGGAGATCTGCTGTGAGGGTCCATGCTTCGCAAGCATTAAGGAAGATGGAGATGACAAGGGAGTGCAGCAGTCTTACTTTGGAATGTAGACTGATGGTCCTGTCTTTCCAAATGGGCTTCAACCTTGTCAGGGCAGCAGTTGTTTGTGCGATCCTGGAGAGGACATCCTGTCGGGACCCATTGTCTGATACAGGATTCAGGGCAGGGCGAAGTACCACTGAACAGATTTTCAACCTCAAAATAATCTGTGAAAAATACCTACAGCACCAACAACATCTATATCATGTGTTCATAGACTTCAAGAAGGCGTTTGACCGAGTTTGGCATGTAGCTCTATGGGCAACGATGAAAGTGTACAACATCAGCCCTAAAATTATTGAAGTCATCAAAAGCCTGTATGACAAGGCTACCAGTGCAGTCCTCCACAACAGCGCCATCGGGAACTGGTTCAGAACAACAATCGTTGTGCGTCAAGGATGCCTACTCTCTCCAACACTCTTCAACATCTTCCTAGAGCGCATCATGTCATATGCTCTTGCAGATCATGAAGGCACAGTCAGCATAGGGGGTAGAGCAATCTCCAATCTTCGTTTTGCGGATGACATTGATGGATTGGCTTGAGAGGAACAAGAACTTGAACAGCTGGTACAGAGGCTTGACACCACCTCCAGAGCTTATGGAATGGAAATAAGTGCAGAGAAGACCAAAATGATGACCAACACAACCAATGGCATCAACACGGACATCAAAGTCCAAGGCCAATCCCTCAACACAGTGCATAGCTTCAAATATTTAGGAGCCATTGTATCAGACAATGGGTCCCGACAGGAAGAGGGGCGGGTATACAAAAAGTTCAAACTTGAAGTCATTTAGAAAACAGAAAAAGAAGAAGTAGTAGTAGTAGTAGTAATGGAACGTAGTAGCAGCAGTAATAGTAGCAGTAGAAGCAGCAATAAATAACAGATGTAGTAGCAGCAGTAGTTTCTTTCGCACTTGAAAAAGATTTTAAAATAAACTAAGTGTAAATTTCATTAAGTTCTTTAACACTTATCTTCATAATTTATTAATTTCGTTCTAGCAGCTGCTTTAACATTACATGTGCATTACATGGTTATTGCTTTAGGCTATGAGCCTATGTGAAGATCACAATAGCTATCCTATCCTATAACTCAAAAGTCGTTGGGGCACCACAGATTTTCGTTTAACCAGCGCAAGCACCTAAATAAAATAATACATAAATAAATTAATAAATAACAGCAAAAAATACAATAACAAATTAATAATGAAACCAACGGGGTGTCGAATAGCACAGTGGTTGGAGCACTCGCTACTGTGTCGCAAGTTAAGCACCGTCCAGTGCGGTTAGCACTTGGATGGGTGACCGCAAAACGTGAAGCGACAAATAACAACGCCCCCAGTTGACTCAACTGTGACTGGTTACCTACTCTCTTAAGGGTGGGGAAGGTAAAGCAGCGAGGAAGAGAGATGGGCATCACCCTCATTACGCTGGCCCAAGATAAGTGTGATCTCCAACATCACGCTCCCCTACGGCCACAAGGCTATGGGACTACTTTTACCTTAATGAAACCAACACTGTAAATGTACTAAGATAAGAAAACAGCAAAAGAAACTAGAAGGGCAAAGCCCATATTATTCACATGCTCTTCATGGGACTTGGCAATATTTAACATAAAAATGACTGCCCAGAAGAAAAAAAAAAGAAACAGTGGCATTAAAATGCGAAGTAATACCGACTTTGATCTTTCTATGCTCTTGACCTTGAGATGACATTGACCTCCGGCTCTAAATACACTCTTGTAATATCAAATAAACTACAGCTAAAGTTGTATTATGCCCCCCCCCCCCCCAAAAAAAAACCAGTGACCTTGTGATGACCTTGACATTCACGTGACCTCATGCTCATGTGTGATGACCTTTTTTTTTTGGCATGTTTTTGCAAGGCCTTAAAATAAAATGACCTGGACCTTCAAAATCAACGTAACAACGGCACATATATTAAAGACCATCAACCTTGTGATGACCTTGACATTCACGTGACCTCATGCTCATGTGTGATGACCTTTTTTTTTGGCATGTTTTTGCAAGGCCTTAAAATAAAATGACCTGGACCTTCAAAATCAACGTAACAACGGCACATATATTAAAGACCAATCTATCATCTCTGAATAGAACAAGTTTGAACTTTAAATCTCTCATAGTTTAGGGTCAAGGTCACTTTAAAGTACAGTACTTATACTAATTGACTTTTGACAGCTCCAGTTACATTAACCTTGGAGTGAGGTTGACCAAATTTGCACAGGATGTTTGTCTCATGCATCTAGATAAAAAGTGAAATTTTTTTTTTTTAAATTTGATATATTTTTACTAACACTTGTTGACCCTGTGACCTTGATCTTGAAGTGAAGTCATTCATTCACTGATATTACATCTGCTTACCAAGTTTGGTTGTGTTAGTTGAAATATGTTCTGGGTACCTAGCCACTTAAAGTTTTTGCTCAGATGTACTAAGATAGCAGACGGCGGACGGACATTTTTTTTTTTTTTGGATTCACAAATTAGCAAACATGTTGACAGGTTGATTTTTTTTTTTTTGGGGGGGGAGGGGGAAAGGGGGTTAGTACATGGACTCACATTGCTATGCATGCCAGTCAAAAGTAAAAATTACCCTGATATACGCCCCTACACCTTCGGCTAAGAGTATAAACCGAGGCTTAGTCTGCTGCGTTCCAAAAGCGCGATATATTAACAGTGATAAAATAAATACATAAATAAATAAAAATCGTACAAAAAAGCAACAAACTCCGTTACAGTCTTCCCTGTATTGGAGTTAATTTGAAAGTTGAAAGTTTTCACACATAACTAAACTAGAAGGTACAAATAGGCAGCATAAAAGCAATGTTGCAGGTCATGCAAGATAATAAAACAAAGTGTGTGTGTGTGTGTGTGTGTGTGTGTGTGTGTGTGTGTGTGTGTGTGTAGGTGAGTGTGTGTGTGGGCGTGTGTGTGAATGGAGTAGAGTAGTGGAGATAAAGAATAGCTAGGCTGAATGTAAGCAAAAGGGGAGAGAGGATATGAAGGGGTCTGGCGGAAGGGGCAAAGTGGGTCATGCTCAAATTGAAGCTGGCACTACCCGAAGTTGCCACTGATAAAATTCCTGAGGCACTGCTGAACAGCAAAGCAGTTTACACACCCGCACAAACCACCATCACCACAGAGAAAGTGGAACGAGAGAGAGAGAGAGAGAGAGAGAGAGAGAGAGAGAGAGAGAGAGAGAGAGAGAGAGAGAGAGAGAGAGAGAGAGGAGAGAGAGAGAGAGAGAGAGAGAGAGAGAGAGAGAGAGAGAGAGAGAGAGTGTGTGTGTTACGTTTGAGAAGCTCACAATAAATCATTGTAATACAGAGCATGTAATAATACCTTTGATTTGAGTTTGCGCTGTTGCTAGAAGAAGCTTTGTATAATGTTGATAATTTTTGTCGGTCGATATTGTTTAGAATTTTCTGTAATTACTTGTTTATTATCGATCGAAGCTTCCGGGTTTTACGGGTAACGGCTGGTCGAATTATGTAGATTCGAAAACATTATATGACGTAAGACAGTGCATAGTTCCGGTGACGAGTTTTATTTTGATTGGGTGTTATTGCGTCATGCTGGAACAGTGAAGTTGCTATAAATTCTCAGCATAGGCCATTTGGCCGATTCAGTCACAAACCTTTAGGACAATTTGAAAATATTTCGGCCATCATTTTGACTTCTTTCCAACACCAAACGAGAGGCCACTGACAAGTTTCGGTTTCTTTTTCGGCGGCATTCGAAAACAAAAAGTTTTATTGCCGGAAGCACGCCGTTCGCAACAAGGGGAGCTACTATAAGCAATGCACTCTCTGCTTTAAAAGTGATTTAAAAGTGATCATTGTAGTGATTTTCGGGAAAGCGATCTTGTTTGCAGTTGATGTTTGCTGAATAAAGTTGGAAAACTTTAAACGACGGCTCCTGCCTTGTTGCCGAGTGAACATGTTGAGTGGATAAACCAATACGAGTTACACACACCAAGAATCAAGCATCGGAGCTGAATCAACAATAATTTGATAAATACCGTGTAACACAGAGACGGAAATTGAGAGTTTGTATGAATAGTTGAGGATGTACAGGGCGGAGGGGGGGGGGGGAGGGAGGATGAACAGGGGGGGGGGGAGGAGGGAAGAAGGAGACGGGAGAGGGGGGGGAGGGGGAAAATACCTTTAGAATGTGTTAAGTGAGTGGAGGTAGGTCAATTGTTGGGTGTGTGTGGGGGTTATAACTTTTATTTCATTCATAAGCAATATAAGATAAGAGCATTACATACGCATTGTGCTGCACCTTTGCGATGAAATAAAGCCCATTCACTTTTAAAAGTACAGTGACATTGAAATAATAAAGGGGAACAGATTCAGGTTTTCACACTAATTTGAAATGTATCCAGTTCCTTGGAAGCAGAGTGGATGTCTACTCACTTCCCAGACTAGTGCATTGCTCAGGACTGTTATAGTATCTTGGCATCAAACTTTAACCATCAACTCTTGGAATCAACAGCAAGCAAAGCATCAAATAAAATCGGTAGTTTAGAAAGGTTGTGATGCAGTAAAGCGGCTTGCTAAAAGGAGATCAAATTTGGCCTTCGGAGAAAACTCATTCTGTGGGCCAACACGCTGAAAGGTAACAGGTTTACAGGCGAATGATGGACCAGAGCAAGGGAAATTAGGAAGGGATAGATATCAAAGATGCTACAGGGTGGTTGAAAAGTCACATCCTATTGAAACTTGCTTATAACTTTTAAAAACGGCACTGCATTTGCATGAAACAAACTGTACTGTGATCCGTACAGTGGTACAATGTAACTGCTGATCTGTGATTTCATCTTACAGTGACGACAGCAGCTTAGGATGGCCCGTCGCCTGACATTGCGTGCCATTATGGGCTGGTCTCATTGCTGTGAGATAAACGTAGACATCAGCAATTACATTCCACCACTGTAAGGCTCACAACAGATTGTGTTTTACGTCAATGAAGCACAGTTTGCACAAGTTATCAATGTTCAATAGGGAGTTACTGTTCAACTGAGACACGCAGCATGTATAATTAATCTCTTCTTAACCCAATTACCACATTTCCCTGGAAGGGAAAAAGTCTCATTACCAACAGCTGCATGTATCATAAACTAGTATAAAACAATATAGAACTACAACATAACATAAAATTCCTTCCCCTCCTCATTTTACAAGTTTTCACAATGCACAGCAGAGCTCACAGATTGGCCCTGCCACAAGATGCTTCCCACAGTGGGTATGTATACACAACTCCTAAAATAATCAAAAAAGGCCTCCCCTCAATTACCTCCCCCCCCCCTCTCCCTCTCTTCTCCCCTTCCAAAGTTATCTTTGCAGCCAGGGTTCATACAGATTTAGGAGTTTAGATTTCCATGACGTTTCCATGGCTCGGTTATATTTTTTCCACGATGGCAGGGGAACCGCTCAACACATACACAAACAAAAAATATTCTACAAAAACCTCAAGGTTATTCATTTTATTCTTTGCTATTAGTTTTACATATTGTTGTTTTTTGTTGTTTTTTTTAAGTTTGACATCGATGTTTTTTTGAATTGTAAGAAGGTGTTCCTTCTTCTCTTTTGCTGACTTTCTCATAGCAGTTAATTTGGTCAGAAAGTCAGGAAAACAAACTGTGACGGTGGGTTCTATTGTTGCTGGGCTCTGCACAATGGAATGCTATTTCCCACTCGTCTTTCGTCTGCGGGGATCGGCTAGTTAGATCGCCCTATGACTAATCTTAATACATGTATATGTTTGGCCCGGTCTGTGTGCGGATATGGTTACAGAGATAGGGAGAAAAGTGTAAAGATTCACTGACACACTAGCTCTCGCAAGGCTATGAAACAAAGGTAGTCCAACCACTTGTTAACAGTAAATATCACACATTTATTTCCTCTACTCTATATCTAATTCTAATCTTCTCATTAACTTAAATGTCCAAAACGTAAGATAACTAGGATTAACTTAAAAGTACAAAAGTCACTTCGAGTGGTTCGGAGAATGGGTAGATCTTTTATGGATCTATTCTGCTACTGTTCTCGATATTTGCTACTGAGTCATCCTTGGGCTTTGTTCTGGTTTTGCCTAATGTTCATTTTCAGGAAGAATGGACTACCGCACAGTCCTATAGATCAGTGTTCGTGCACGTGTTCTATGGACTTGGCTTAAGCGTTGAGGTGCGGTGCTGTTGTTTCCTCTTCTTGTTTGTTGACTACTGAGCTATTGGAGCTTAGTGATCTCTGCTCACTTTTGCAGGCCGCGTGTCTGGGATGACTCTCTGTGGGGTCTATCTCCTGCCGCAGACCAAGCCTCGTCTGCAAAACATAAGACGAATTTCTGCAACGTCTTATTTACAAAGGTTGTGCAGAGCATCTCACTGTTGGCCGAAACAGCCCTCAGCAAGATCGTCTTCACTTATACAGATAAGAGACGAACAATCTTCTAAGTCTGTGGTCGACCGGTCCACTGGAATCTCCAACATAATTCCTATATAATATATACATCATGGCTAAAATAAACACAGGGAGAAGTAATTAATAATATACACCTTCTCCGGTACAGCCACAGGTCTGCAATAATACAAATAGGAGAAACAACAGTTGGTCAGTGGAGGCTACCTCGTGGTCTCGAAAACCGGTCGCGTGGGTCAGCCACATGATCAAGCAAAGTTTTACTAACATTCACAATTATAAAACATGGCAAGACTTCACAAGCATAATCCAATAATAATATCAATAAATCGCGGTGAAACAAAAGATCGATCATTTACCTTTTTGACAATGTCAGGCTATGGCTATACTGCGATGAATTGGATTTCACCCGTCACCTGCGTAGTCTTCTGAGAGAGATCTTTTAGCACGTCTGTCTCGGGAGAGGTTTTAACAAAGATGTTCCTAAACGCTGTGGTCAGCTAAAGTGCGCGGTATCCCAGATGATGACAGGTATAGGTCAGCTGGATGTCACGGCTATACCTAGTGAAGATTTACTATTTAGCCTACACATACTTAAAACAATCCTGACATTCGTCGTCTGCTAGGCATCGACTTTAAGTTACAAGGGCCAAAGATGGATGAACTATTAGAGGCTTGAAGACTTAGTGCTGGGTTCAAACTAGCCTCTTGCGACACAAACCATTCCCACTTTAATAAAATTTAACCGACTCCATTGGAATTCCCATGACTTTGCAGACCTGGAAATTCTTTGTTGAAATTCCATGACTTCGTCTTTCCATGCTTGTGTATGAACCCTGCCTGCCTCAATGCTGGCCATCCTCAACCATGCTTCAATGTACCTCACCTTATATTATTACTATTATTTTTTCTTAATATGCAATTTCAAGTCTTTGTTTTGGAAATGGAAAGGTGTATTGTATTAAGTGTATATGCTCTATGTTGCACATAGTTGTCACTGCTCTCGTGCGTATATGGATATTCATTGTTTAGCTTTGAGCCTGCCCGTATTGTGTTTGTATTTGTGTGTATGTGTGCATGTATAAATTTATTGTACAGTATATAATAAGCAACAGGCCAAATTTAACTGTATTTTTTGTGAATAAAGATTTTTTTTTTTTTAAGATTCAAGATAATTTATTTCCAAGTGAATAATACACAAGGAATGCAGTTGACACTCCCAACATTTTTTATATTTATAATCCTTTGCAAGTCTTGCAAACTCCCACCCCATTTTTCCCTACTCAAAGCCCTCTCTCCAACTCCTCAAACTCCAAAGCTACTTAGCGTATGTAGAGGGATTTCAGGGAGAACATTTATACAAGGTGATGCTGATGGAAGGCAGATTCAGCAACAAGGCACAGCATGAGAAAAACTGTTTTTTTCCTTGAGGCAGGAAAGAGAGATAAGGCACCTGGGCAGAAGAATAAAATCCCTAATGGAAGAAGAGTGCATACAAGCTTTAACAGTAGGCATAGCAAAAAAAAAAAAAAAATTACACTATAGCTTCTGCTTATCTGATAATTCACTTAAGAGGAGAGGCAGAAGTAAAAGAAGATACAATGAAGAAAAATAATTCTTGAGAAAAAAGAAAGTACCAACTCAAAGCAAAAACAAAATTAAGTTTGAATTTGAAGAAAAAAATACACTGAATTTAAGTGAGGAATTTTACGCATGTTCATTTAGATTGGAAACGAGAAAGAACAAATAAGAATGATAAAAACAGTGGCAATTTAAAAATTAAAGCACTAAATTTCCACAAAGTGGGGATACTGTTTCAATATCATGAATATGTATACAACATTCAGATCATGCAATAAATGATGGAAATTGCTGATAGAAAAAAGTGTGCTTTTTCAAAATTATTCAATTCATTCAAACAAAACTCACATACATTATAAACAAAATTGACTAAATATGCATTGCACTACTTGGAGTGTTTTGAATGAAGACATAATATGATAAGAATATTTATTCACTCAACTAAAACGTGACAATGATTTTGGAGTAGCATGGACCATGGTCTGATGGTGACAATGAAAGACATCTTTGCTTGCATTTATCAACTGGCAATCAAAAATCATCCTAGCTGTATACAGCATTTTATCTCGTTTCTATAATAATCAAGATGGTAGTGATAGTAAGTCAGGAGATCGTTTCCATACCGACCGCCCTTAGCAAAGCTTATTTGACACACTATAACCTTACCTCTACTGACTGTTGCCTGATCAATGCGAAAGCTTCGCGTTTACGCCCCTTCTCAGCCAGACCTCTAGTAACTGTGCCAAACTTTCCCGCCACACTTGTAGATGTAAACAAACCGTTAAAAAGTTCTATTTATTTTCTTATTATTACAAATAGCTTTGTTAAATTCAGCCAGTTAATCTGCAAATCTGTTGTACTTTAATTATTTTCATGATGGGATTATTCTTTTGGAACATTTTGTTTTCGCTAAAGGAACACACTTGTTTTGAAATCCAAATGTTTTAGTTTCCAAGATGGACGCGCCCATGGAAGACGAACCCTGCAATCAAGACTCCGAAGCATTTTCTTCTGACATTGGTTCCGTTATCAATATTGAGCATTTTCTGCTGTCATGGGATCAAGAGGCATTAAATATTTCTCTTCAAGATCCACATCGGAAAGACTTGGATCAAATAGCGTATAAAATGGGCATTCCCGTCGACCTTGTTGAGGAGCTTTCTGTTGTTTGTGGGTAAGATCTAAAGATGATCATTAACTGATAAAGTTTGCTAACACATTTAGTTTAATACAAAATACGCATCGCACATGCTGAATTTTACTCATGTTCTGAAACTATTGAACAAGAAGAAATGTGATTTTGTTCTTATGATATGTTGTCTACGCTATCTGCTTTTTTTAAAAAATCTCCTAACCTGGAAGGAATTGGAGCAACTAGACCCTGAAGAAAGGAGCCCAACGACTAGGTCTGCATCAGTTGTTCATGGACACCATTCACGGCTTTGGCTTCGAGCAGCTTATGGAAGAGCCTACAAGAGGTGAGAATACCCTGGACCTGATGCTGACAAAGTTCCCTAAGTAAAATGATCCCCAGAATAGAACACATGCCAGGTATTAGCGACCAGCACATCGTTTATCTGGAACTGCAGATGGACCCCATTTGAGAAAGGAAATTACAGCGTCTAGTACCATGCTACAACCGAGCAGACTGGGATGGACTTCGTGCAGCCACCACTGAATTGGCAGATATTGTTTTTATATGTTCTCCCCAGAATCCAACGCCAACGACATCTTTATGCACTTTCACTATGGACCCAGTCGCTTGTCATCACTCTTCCCAAAAAGGGTAACCTTCAGGAGTGTGAAAATTATTGCACCATCAGCCTCATCAGCCATCCCAGCAAGGTCCTCCTGAAAATAATACTCAACAGGTTGAAACCCCATGATGAACAAATCATAGCCGAAGAACAAGCAGGATTCAGGGCAGGGCGAAGTACCACTGAACAGATTTTCAACCTCAGAGTAATCTGCAAAAAACACCTACAGCACCAACAACATCTATATCATGTGTTCATAGACTTCAAGAAAGTGTTTGACTGAGTCTGGCATGCCACTCTGTGGGCAACCATTAGAGTGTACAACATCAGCCCTAAAATTATTGAAGTTATCAAAAGCCTGGATGACAAAGCTACCAGTGCAATCCTCCACAACAACGCCATCAGGAACAGGTTCAGAACAACAATCAGCGTGCATCAAGGATGCCTACTCTCTCCAACACTCGTTTTGCGGATGACATTGATGGATTTACTGAAGAGGAAAAAGAAGAACTTGAAGAGCTGGTACAGAGGCTTGATACCATCCCCAGTGCCTATGGAATGGAAATAAGTGCAGAGAGGACCAAATTGAAGACAAACACCAATGGCATCAAAACTGACATCAAAGTCCAAGACCAATCCCTAAACAGTGCATAGCTTCAAATATTTAGGAGCCATTGTATCAGACAATGGGTCCCGAAAGGAAGTCCTTTCCAGGATCGCACAAACAACTGCTGCCCTGACAAGGTTAAAGTCCATTTGGAAACGCAGGACCAACAGTCTACACTCCAAGGTAAGGCTGCTGCGCTCCCTTGTCATCTCCATCTTCCTAATATATGCTTGCGAAATATGGACCCTCACAGCAGACCTACAACGAAGAATACAAAGCATGGAGATGAGGTGCTACAGAAGACTTCTGGGCACTTCCTATACCCATCACATCAGCAACGATGATGTCTTACAAACCATCACATTTATAAGCTATTGGACAACACGATGACATGCTCACAGTGGTGAAGAAACAGAAACTCCGATGGTATGGCCATGTCACCAGAGCATCAGGCCTTGCAAAGACCATCCTGCAAGGCACGGTGCAAGGAGGCAGAAAAATAGGGAGACAGAAAAACAGGTGGGGGGACAACATTCGAGAATTGACTGGCTTGACACTGAGCGAAGTCATGAGGGTTGCTGAGAACAGAGAAAGATGGAGTATGCTGGTTAAACGATCATCTGTGATGCCCCAACGACTTTTGAGAACTACAAGATAGGATAGGAAGACAGATTGAGATGGACTCCATTCGTGAAAGGCAGTTACAGCGTCTAGTACCATGGTACCACCAAGCAGACTGGGATGGACTTCATGCAGTCACCACTGAATTGGCAGGTGCTGTTTTAAATAATCCAAGAATCCAACGAGATGACATCTGAATGCACTTCCGAGATGGACTTCAAGACATCGTCGAATTTATGTGTGCTCCATTGGACATTTGAGCAGAGACAGTCTGCACCGTGGATTGGCTACAAGACCCAAAATGCTCATCCTAAGATGCAACAGGATCCACAAGAAATGGAAAAAGACAGCATATATATGCTATAGTGAGCTTCTGAAGGAGCACACAGCCTTAAAAGGGAGATCCAACATTGCTTGTGCAGGCAGTAATAAGCCCACATAATAAGCTCGCAAGTGACAAAACCCTCAAGTGTGTACATTTACTTCAGTTCATTGAAGTTGGTCACTATCAAGAACAAAAAGCAGTCCCGAATAATCTACTTTCAGTTCTCTAACTCTGCCTTCTTATTCTATTTGCTCTTGCTTTCTTGCATTTTCTGTAATGTTTACCTCCTAAACATTATGTTGCAGGGTTGATTCTTTGAAGTGTGGGGATGAGCCAGCAGATAAGAGTGATCTCCTGAGGATGAAAAACATTCCCAAGGACTTGGATTTGACTTGTGTCAAGTTAGTAGCTCACAGGTTTACTCCAGAACTCCAGTCTTTCCTTTAAAAATCTTAAACTGCTGAAAAAGTATACCATTGAGGAATGAGTGACATTTTTAAAAAATTGTAAACAGCCTGCAGCTTACAGATCACTTGCTGCACCGTACCCATCTGCTTTGTGTTTCTAAATACTTTGAACTTGTTTGACAGTTCACAGTAAATATATTTTAATTGTTTTCATTTGTTGATTAATAATTTCTTAGTTTTTGTTGTGGTTTGTTTTGTTTATCACCAGATACCAGGAGAGAGACCTGGAGCGACGGAAGATGGTTGACTACAAAGTGTACGTTCAGAATAAAATGAAATACAAGACTATGGATGTGACACGGGTAATTATTTATTTATTTATTTATTTAACACTTTGCCACTTGCAAGGCCCGTTAATAATAATAATAATAAGGATATTTATATAGCGCTTTTTCCCAATGAACAAATATCAGTTCAAAGCGCAGTACTCACGCATTCATTCTAAACATCCGGCTTCATACAAAATAAAATCAGACACTTGCTAACGAATAAGAGACGAGGGAGGGAGGGAGAAGGGGAGAGCTAACAATGGGTAATGGGGTGGGTGGACGATGATGATGGGAGGCAAGATCAGAAGTTCAGACCTGCAAGCTCAGTGTCTTTGTTTCCTTGCAAGGCCCGTTCAGTTCCGCGAACTAGTCTAACAACGGGCAACCACAAAGCATTGCATCATTTCAAGTTAAGTTTTTCGCTAGATCTACACAGTGGAATAGTCTTTTCATGGTGATTTTTTTAAACCAGAAAGTTGTTGGCCCAAATTGTATTGTCCCAAAGATGGAGGAGGAAGGTATGGTGTTCTGATTTAGTGAAAATAAATTTATGGGCATTACACTAGAAGAACTAGTGAAAGGAGATGTGTCTGATGACTTCCATTTAGCCCCAAATTGCCTTGATTTTGACAATCAGCAGTACTCACAGAATTGACAGACAGATGATCTGTCTCTCTGTTCTGAGGGTTCAGTAGAAAGTGATTCACATCAGGAGTTGCCAACTGTTGCTGTTCCCAGCAAAAGAAAGAAGAAAAGACAAATGAAGAAGCCTACTGATAGTCAAAAGAAACAGAAAGTAGAAACAAAGTGTACAGTGTTAGCAACTTTGGTGTCTTCTTTACCAAATGACAATGACTTAGTCATTTTTTTATAGTAACTAAGTCAACGTCCAAATGGGTAAAGGAGACACCAAAGTTGCTAACACTGTACAGTTTGTTTGTACTTTCTGTTTCTTATAACTATCAGTAGGCCTACCTGTCTTCTTCGTTTGCTTTTTTCTTCTAAACGAAAAAGACAGGTAGGCCTACTAGTAGTCAAAAGAAACATGACTAGTTTTTTCAGTTAATTTTTATTACACTGTTTCTTCCTCATTTTTTTTTCTTCCATTTTGGTAATTTTATTTCATTTAAGATCGACATACCTTGTTCTTTTAATAACAGCTTGTTTTGTGAACTCTGTGCTAAGCAATAGCTCTAAACCTACCAGTCAGCATACAAGAAGAATCATAGTTGTGAGACTGCTGTTCTCAGTGTCCTTGATTGTTTACTTAGGCTGACGAGAAGCGTGTTTCTCTTGTAGCATTGTTAGATCTGAGTGATGCGTTTGACACGCTGGATCACCACATACTTCTAGAGAGATTGCGCACTAGATTTGGTTTAAGAGGGACTGTTCTTGAGTGGTTTTCCTCGTATCTTACTGATTGTTATCAGTCTGTTGTCATTGATTGCAATACCTCTACTCCTAGCAGGCATGCTACTTTTCCGGGAATTCCCGGAATTCCGGGAGATCGATCTTTGGGTCCCGGTGGCTTTCTGGGTAATTGAAAAATTTCCAGGAGTATTAAAAAAATCTGTGTCGAAAAGAAAGAATTGCAAGCGTTCTTATCACGGTAGGCGATATCAGCTGGATTTGTCTGCTAGACCGCCATGACAGTCAATTTTAACGATCATATCAAAGCGGCGTTGTGATTAGCTAGCTAAATTTATCTCACCAGTCAGATTGCTTCTCTCTTACGTGATTCGCTCTGTGTTGTAGCGTAGGCGGCCGTTTGATTTTTGACAGTCTTCACCACTTTTTGTGCACGATTCTCTGTGTTTTTTTTAATGTCAGAGTTATCTGCAAAAGGAAAGCAGTAGAAACGCTGAAAAATGAGGACAAAAAAGCACATTTGAAATTTTACAAAAACAATCGAAGAAAACATGACTTTGTGAAAAGAACACTTTTGAACTCAAGCTTAGTGTATTTTGTTCACTCTTCTGAGGACTGATGTTATTTCTAAATGACAGACTAAATAAAATAATGTTAACAGACATGTAGGCCTACTAGTGTCATTTCTTGTATATAGTTTAAACTAAAATGTGTTGGATTTTTTTCGTCTTTGTTGATTGATTTTTCGTCTCTCAAGATGTGCTCGAAATGTGCCTGATTGCACAGATTTTAACCTTTTTTTAAAAAAAAATTTCCAGGTGGGGAACATGCAGGCTCGCTGTTGGGGCTCTGCTAATCCTTCCAAAATTTTTTTGGAAAACTAAATTTTCAGAGTAGCATGCCTGCCTAGTCCCCTGTTATGCGGAGTCCCCCAGGGCTCTGTGCTCGGTCCTGTTTTGTTTTTGTTGTATTCCCAACCACTATCTAATGTAATCACAGCCTGCAACTGCGTGTTCCACAAATACGTAGATCATACAGAACTGTCAAATATTGGTCAAGCTGATGACTTCCCTTCTGTTGTGTCTGAAGTAGAAACATGTATTGACAGTGTCCAGGCTTGGATGAATAGCAACAGATTGATGCTTAACCCTGACAAGACCGAGGCTATACCTGTAGGCTCATCTTCCCGTCTTAAACTCGTCGGCAGCGATTCTGCAAACATGGGCGGCAGCACCATCCCATTTAGTAATATTGTTCGTTATTTTGGTGTCAAGCTACATAGTTCTTTGTCCATGCATGACCACATCAGTACCATCTGTCGTGTGTCATTTCTTGAGCTTCTGCGTATTGCGTCCTTGAGACAGTTTCTTTCGAGGGATGCATGCACACAGTTGGTCAGCGCTTTTGTGACATCCAGACTTGATTATTGTAATTCAGTTCTAGCTGGTCTCCCCATTGATGAAGTTAGCCGACTGCAGCGTGTACAAAACTGTGATGCTCGGCTTGTGCTTAAAAAACGGAAGCTGGATCATGTCACGCCTCTCTCAATGCAGCTCCACTGGCTAACTGTCAATTTCCGCATTGAATACAAAATTGCTGTCCTAGCTTTCCGTCACTTCGACCGGTCATTTCCACCATATCTGTCTGAGGTACTCACTACCTACACTACAACTCGTTCTTTGCACTCATCAAATAAACAACTTTTTAAAACGCCCAAGCTATCAAGCACCCAAGGTTTGGCATGCACTGCCTGCCGGTTTAAGATATTGTACAGACCTTGTTTCCTTCAAGAGCTGCTTAAAAACACACTTGTTCCGCAAGGCGTTTTCTGTGTAAATAGTATGAACAGTAATAATACTTTTTGAATGATGCTGTACATGATGTAGTGCGAATGTTGTGATGATGCGTACAAACGATGTGTGTAAGCGCATTGAGTTGTTATTATAATCAAAAATGCGCTGTATAAATGCAATTTATTATTATTATTATTAACAATTTTAAAAAGAAAGTTAATAGTTATAATCCGGACATATGTGAAAACATGAAACTGTTGTCTTTGAATTTTTTGTGTGCATTTTCTGTACCAACCTCACACATTTTAAACACAAAGTGTGAAAATTCAACATCTGATGGTATTTTTCATCACATTAACACAGGTGTAAATCCTCAATTTGAATTTTAACTGTTTTTTGCCTAAGCGTGGCATGAACATTTTGCGGAGTTCTTTCCCTTGGGTTGAGAACTCGATAAGGGGAAGCACAAAACTGGCCCCAGTGGCATTGGGTTAAGTGTTCTTTTAATTGTTTTTATATAGCGCCTTTCTTTTTCTTATATAGCGCTTTTCTTCTTATATAGCACTTTTCTTCTTATATAGCACTTTTTTCATATATAGTGCGTTTCTTCTTATATAGCACTTTTCTTCTTCTGATATAGCACTTTTCTTCTTCTGATATAGCACTTTTCTTCTGATATAGCGCTTTTCTTCTGATATAGCGCTTTTCTTCCCATATGGAGCTTTTCTTCTTATATAGCGCTTTTATTCTTATATAGCACTTTTCTTCTTATATAACGCTTTTCTTCTTATATAACACTTCTCTTCTTATATAACTTTTTTTTTTCTTATATAACACTTTTCTTCTTATATAACACTTTTCTTCTTATATAGCGCTTTTCTTCTTCTTTTATTGCGCTTTTCTTCTTCTTATATAGCGCTTTTCTTCTTCTTTTATTGCGCTTTTCTTCTTCTTATATAGCGCTTTTCTTCTTATGTAGCACTTTTCCAGCTCTAACCAGTGCAAGGTCCAACCCAAGCTGCCTGAGAAGCTCACTTGCTGCACATGGTCTCACTCCCCAGACAACTGAGTACAATCCTGGGCTACCGGAGATGGGGAAGAGGAAACATAGTGCCTGCTGGGTGTAATTTATGTAGCCGGCACTCACCCGTCTAGGACATGAACATCAGGATCTAGGCCATGAAATGCAGTGCAGGAGTGCACACAGACTAGATCTTAATTCATACTCTCATTGGAAGTGTAAAACGGTCTTGCATACATGCTTCTTGATCTCGATGGTGATACATTTTTATTTTCTTACTACATGTTTTTGGTGTTGTCCACCCCTCTTTTTCTTGTAACCATTGCGTGTAGGCCAAGCCGGATCCAAGTGCTCCAGTTCCTGAAGAAGACAAGGTGCCTATTCCTAATGTTGTTTTGACAGTCAAAATCTGGCGGCCCCGACTGAAAACGGCCTTTCTGCCTAAGGTAACGTCTTTATTCTTTTTTAGAGAGGTACCTTAAGCCAAATAATTTTTGAAAGAAATTATATATATATTTATTTATAAAAGAAGGATTTTTGAGAGATGTACAATGTTTGTTGATGAAACAAAGTCCAGGAATGCTAGTTTTGAGGAATTGAACATTTATTGTCTTTGCTGTTGTAATATTATATATAAGTGTGTTGGTATTCTATGCAGGGTGAGATGTTTCTAGTGTTAGGCACTCAGCCTCTGACGGACCTGAAGGACGCCATATCCTGTCAGAAGGATGACGCCATCGCCGGAGACTTCAGCAACTTTCCGGAATGTTCTAACGACCAGCTCCAGCCTGCCAAGGTAGGTCCAAGAAATAATTATCGTTCTTAAAAATAGTGCTTTTCCAGCTGGAGAACTGCTCAAAATGCTGGCTGATACAGGATCTAACTCAAGCGGCCAGAGGCGACCATTTGATGCCTTAGGGGCATCTTCTAACACCCCAGACAACTGAGCAACAACCTGGCCAACCAGGGATAAGGGAGAAGGGTCCTAGTGTTAGCTGGATGTACTTATTTAGCTGGCGCTCATCTGTCTAGGACCTGGGCATTAAGCTTTTTTTAAGTCCATGCGGCAGAATGCATTTCTGCACAGACTAGACCTCGGTTTATACTCTCATCTCCCCACCCCAAAAAAAATTGAAATAAAAATGCTTGTCTGAAAGTACCATATCGGGTACAATGATTTATAAGGCTAGCAGACAGTAAACTTGATATTCCAAAATGGAACAAAACAGGACTGCTACAGGGTTCGTACCGAGTTTTGAAAGTCTGGAAAAGCCATGGAAAAATTGAACATGCATTTCCAGGGCTTGAAAAGCTTTGAAATAATAAATATTGGCAATTAGAGTCTGGAAAAGTTTTGAACTTTTCCAGTTATATTAGCCCCAACTTTTTAACTTGCCTGACTTTTATGATAAACTGGATCAGGGGGGAAAAAGGTTTGATGTTTATCGTAACTTTGCCATTCTCTTGACACCACTGCAGACAAAATACGGTTTGGCTAGCGTAGCCTCCCTCTTATAGCACTGCGCATGCGCGCTGACAGATACTTTTTCCGGATCGTTCCAAGGTGCGACATCAAATAAACTGAGACGAAAAATCGCCATGGGGAAATGTGTTTTTAACCAAGCGTGGCTGACGCAGAAGCAGTACGCAGATTGGATAGAAGAAGATATTGGATGCAGACGACGAGCGAGATGCAAAGTCTGTAAGAAAGATTTCGATGTCGGTAACATGGGAGAGTGTGCGTTGAAAAGCCACATGTCGGGGGAAAAAAAACACCAAGATCTTCTTGCAGCACAAAAAGCAAAGTGTAGCTGTAGGTCTACTGCCTCGGAGAGAACTGTCGAGGACTATTTTGCTCATGTCGATGTGGCTTCCAATAAAGGTCTTTTTCTCCACCATGTCAAAATCTTTCTTAGTTTCTATCAATCTATAATCTCTCTGTCTCTGCCTTTTAAATTCTATTTTAAAATTCGATTATTTTTATTTTATTTAAATTATCCTTTATTAGGTAATCTCATGACTGACACTCCAGTATCTAGATTTGTAAGGTATTACGTATATTATACTACTTTAATTTTGAAGAAAAGAGATTGATTATTAAATAATTCAAGGAAAGCTAACTTCTAAACACCGAATCCAGTGTTGTGACTTATTGACCATCAATGCTAGATTTGTGCAAAATAATGAATAAAAAATATGTAACAATACTACATGTCCATTGTTGTTATCGTTATTTATCATGTTGCACTCAACAATTTGTCCAGCACTTGAAAATACTCGATTTATTAATATGGCAAAGTACTAAGACTTTAAAATAATAGAATAAAAAAAATATGTTACCAACAACTGGCCCGCTGGTGTCAGTATAAATCGGTCCAGTAGTCACCTATATGCGAAAGTGTCGTGTGACTATAATCTACAAACAACAACAACATATAGCAAGAAGTAAGTCTCCTCTCTGAAAATCCTTATTGGGAAGAGAGGGGACTATAAACTGATATACATACATACATACATATAGCAAGCTTGAGAAAGTCTCCTCTCTGAAAATCCTTACCGGGAAGAGAGGGGACTATAAACTGATTTAAAAAAAAAAAAAAAATAGCAAGCTTGAAATTTGTGCAAGTGGGATGTTAAAGAGTGCTGATGAATTTTCAGAAAAAGCTGAGACAACACAAAACTTTACACTGATTGCCAAATCGAATGCTCTTAGGAGATCAGCAAAGCAAAAATCAGCTGAGATCTCTGCTCTTGAAGAACAAATCAGTCAAAAGCAGCAAAAAATGAAAAACTGACGATTAGAGTTTTTTTTTTAAAAAAAGAAGCAAATCAATCTTTGTATTTAAAGCTGTTGTTTTCTGACTGAGGGCAATTATTTAAATTTATAAATAGTTTTTTGAAAAAGAGGTACTCTTGAAGTTTTCTAGCTGTTGATGCAGTTTTAATACATGAATACATGAAAATTTGTATAGTTTGTTCCATTTTATGAGTGGGTTTGTGAACGTTGGTTAACATTTGTGAAGTCTTGGAAAAATGTTTTCCATGTCTGGAAAAAGTCTGGAAAAGGTATGGAACTTAATTATGGAATAATGGTGGGAACCCTGCTGCTAGAAAAGAAAAAGAAATGTATGCATACACGCACATTCTGAAATACCCATTTTCATTACACTAGCATTGACAAGTTAAATAATAAGAAACAAAATTACTGATGTTCCAAAACCAGTAATTGTGAAACATTTAGAAGCATGTATTTCAGTGGAATAATATTGTCCGGTAAACCTTGGCTCCCAGAGATTTTTGTCGAAATGACATCTTTTAGTCTTCCATAGGTTTTTATACAATTTATATGGTGTTGACAGAACCATGACATTTAAGTGAGGTAAGACATTTATGTGGTGTACATGTATGTGTTTCCATGAAACTCAAGATAGGTAAGAATGCCTATCATGAATCGCTTCTGCTACTTGCAATTTTAGTACACTGACGATGTGTTAATTCATAAGTAATTTTTAAGTTAATTCATTTATTTAAGTAAGTAATTTTTTTTTATTTATGCTCCAGCAAATCTTCAAATCTGGATTGTTCTTCATAGAGAACACTTTCTACAATGACATGAGAGAAGGTGACAATAGAGATTATAGTGAGTGAGTATTGATGTCATTATGTTTGTTCCTGCAAGTTATAGTGGTAGGTTAATAGTATATCATGATGGACAGTGCACAGTCTTGCACCAAGTGGACATCTAGGTGATGTGGTTTCAGTCCAGATTTCGGCAAACATTTGTATTTGTACTGGATGCGGCCAGCTTTAAATAATTTATTACAGGTCCTGTTTTACTGAAGGTAATAGAAAAGCGACTTAAAATAGCCTCGAAATTTATGCAGAAGCAGTATAGCATGTAGAGGACATGCATAAAGCTAATAATGTCTCTTTAGATTTTAGCCGGTACCTTTTAAGTAGTTCGAGTCCCAGGGATGCTCATGATCTGTAATCGGCCTTCCACTCTGCAATGGGAATCATAACATCACAGTGACCTTTAAACATTAACTGGGATAATTTCTGGAATCTTTAGTAATAATAATAATAACAAGAAGAAGAAGAAGAAGAATTTATTTTTTAAAGTGCAATTACAGAATGAAAAGTCTGCTCAAATAATAATAAGAAGAAGAAAATGAAGAAGAATTTATTGTATAAAACGCAATTGCAGACGGAAAGTTGTGCTGAAACTAGCGCCATAAACATACTCTCAAACAAACACTCACAAAGAATAAAAGACTGTATGATGCATAATAAACCGGAGAGCGTGAATATACAGGATACTAAACTGCATGACCAATGCAAAATGGAAAACTCATTTTAAGCAGTGGCAGCAGGAAGAACTGAATGGTGTAGTACATGCAAATCCTGTGATCACGTTCAAGTTTGGCCTTTCCAAAAGCACCTTCAGGAAATAACTCATCGGTGTTGTTTTTTTCTTTAGACCTGTGATTAAATGGGCCAAGGAAAACAACCATCAATGTGCCGGGGAGTTCAAAAAGGCCAAAATGGAGGACACCCTGTTCAAGGACCTGAAGATTCAGCTAGGTGTACCCTACCTCTACCAGCACCAGGGCAACTGCCAGCACATCATCATGTTTACTGACCTCAGGTCAACATTTATTTAATTTATTTATTTCATCGTTTATAATAATCATCATCATCATCATCATCATCATCATCATAATTATAATAACAACAACACAAACAATAATAATAAGCATAATAATAATAATATAATAATAATAGATGCTTTATTGCGAGCATTGTAGGTGAATGGTCTAAGGCATCTAACTTGCCTTCTCCACAGGCTATTATAATAATAACAATAACAATAATAACAATAATAATAATAACAATAATAACAATAATAATAATAATAACAATATTAATAATAATAACAACAATAATAATAATAATAACAATGGATGCTTTATTACAAACGTTGTGGCCGAGTGGTCTTGACGGGACTAACTTGTCTTGTCCACAGGCTAGAAACCAATGGCGCCTGACAAGTGTGGGATTGATCCCGCCTCTCGGCGTTAGGTTTCTCTGAATGTTATTTACTTTCGATTCAGGGTAACATCTCAGCGGTTTTCTCCGGCTACCCCGGTTTGCTCCCCTTGCAAGATTTTCAAAAACACAATTAATATTAGGTTGAAGTCATCAAAAGCCTGTATGACAAGGCCACCAGTGCAGTCCTCCACAACAGCGCCATCGGAAACTGGTTCAGAACAACAATCGGTGTGCGTCAAGGATGCCTACTCTCTCCAACACTCTTCAACATCTTCCTAGAGCACATCATGTCAGATGCTCTTGCAGACCATGAAGGCACAGTCAGCATAGGGGGTAGAGCAATCTCCAATCTTCGTTTTGCAGATGACATTGATGGATTGGCTGGAGAGGAACAAGAACTTGAACAGCTGGTACAGAGGCTTGACACCACCTCCAGAGCCTATGGAATGGAAATAAGTGCAGAGAAGACCAAAATGATGACCAACAACACCAATGGCATCAACACGGACATCAAAGTCCAAGATCAATCCCTCAACACATTGCATAGCTTCAAATACTTAGGAGCCATTGTATCAGACAATGGGTCCCGACAGGAAGTCCTCTCCAGGATCGCACAAACAACTGCTGCCCTGACAAGGTTGAAGCCCATTTGGAAAGACAGGACCATCAGTCTACATTCCAAAGTAAGACTGCTGCGCTCCCTTGTCATCTCCATCTTCCTATATGCTTGCGAAGCATGGACCCTCACAGCAGATCTCCAACGAAGAATACAAAGCATGGAGATGAGATGCTACAGAAGACTTCTGGGCATTTCCTATACCCAACACATCACCAACGACGAAGTCCGACAGACCGTCACACAAGCCATTGGACAACACGATGACCTGCTCACAGTGGTGAAGAAACGGAAACTCCGATGGTATGGCCACGTCACCAGATCATCAGGCCTTGCAAAGACTATTCTGCAAGGCACAGTGCAAGGAGGTAGAAGAAGAGGGAGACCGAAAAAGAGGTGGGAGGACAACATTCGAGAATGGACTGGCTTGACACTGAGCGAAGCCATCAGGGCTGCTGAGGACAGAGAAAGATGGAGTATGCTGGTTAAACGATCATCTGTGGTGCCCCTACGACCTTCGGGTTACGGGACAGGATAGGATAGGTTGGGTTTGAGAGCGCTAGAGGCTGTGATTAAGCTTTTCCCGGGGAAGGCGGCCCAGATTATCCTGATAAAAATGGAGAATTAAGTGTCAAAACTTAATTTAAAAAAATTTAAAGTTTAACAAAATAAAATAGCTATGTTTGCGCTTTTCCCAAAGTCACCAATCAGGCTTTAGATGCAGTAATCTGTACCTTCATGGACGCTACCATGTTTCACACACGCACATACAACAAACACACGTCTGCCACTCAAACATGTGGTGTAAATGCAGGGAGATAGGTAGCTATTATTAGAAGGAAGGGAATTAAATTTTTGTTTTGGACATATTTACATTGACCATGCTTTGAATACTATTATTGAATGGAATGTGCTCTCGTATAGAACTGTCCCTGCTCAAGAGCTGGCTAATACAGGGTCCAACTGCCTTACATGCATCAACTGTTGCCCTCAGACAACTGAGCACAATCCTTGGTGACCGGGTTGGGGGGGAAGGGACCTAGTGCATGTAACTATGCTGCAAGCATTCGGATTTTTAATGTGATCCGGCAGGAAGAAAATGTAGGTCTTATGAACAGTCTAGAACAAAAATTGATAGAATAGTATGTACTACGAAAAAAAGTTCAGCCAGACCTTTGGGACCCCCCACAACCACGGTAGTTTTACTGGGTGTGTTTGTGGAACTGGCACTCGCCCATCATCCCCCATGGGGGTGCCGGGGGTTTCTGTATAAATAGTATCCCCACTTTTCTGGAAATTTAGGGCTTTAAATTCCCACTGTCGCTGTCTTTCTCCTTTGTTCTTTCTCATTCTTATTCTGTTCTATCAATCTTGTTAGACCAATCACCTACCTTTTTTCTTGAAAACTCTTCCGGGACAAAACTCCGCATTTGTGTGTGAGGTCTGTTGGATCAGCTTGGGAATATTGGACGCTTTCTGGCAAATAGTCACTGGGGCTTCCTATGATATTATTATTTGGCAAAGTAAGCATTTTCTATGTATGTGTTTTGTTGATAATTTATAATGATGTTTGTATTCTATTTTCTTTGTGTAAACGGGGTTTCGATATATTAGTGTATGGCCTCAGCGTCTCCTGCTTAGGATGCCTTTATTGTAAAGTGACCGGCTGGTGGAGTGCCTTCAGTGTTATCACTAGGGTTGTTTCGGCAGATATTTTATGCGGATCTTTCAGCCAAGATGTTGTCTTGATTTTGTGGTCCTGATTCGGCTCTTTGCAGTCCGCTGGACCCTGTATAATAATAATACAGGATGCTATATACGCGCCTTTCCCCAAATCAATCAGGCTCAAAGCGCGGCGATCTATACCAACATACACGCTCACCTGTCTCATCCACCCTCACACACACCAAATACACATCCATCACTCAAACAGGTGGTGTAAAGGCAGGGAGATCGCTATTAGAAGACGGAAAGAAAATCGAATTTTAATTTTTTGAAATTTTTATATTGACTGCGTCCTGTACCATTATTGAAGGGAGGGAGGAAACCGGAGTGCCCGGAGAAAACCCTCGGTGACCTCCATAGTCTCGTACCTAAGTCACATACGTTCGCCCCTTGCGGGAATCGAACCCGCGACCTTCGGCATAGGAAACCGGCGACTTATCCGCTGCGCCACGAGGCCACCCCATTATGTATACAATGAATAACTTACTAACTCGCTCATCAATGACATGAGCGTCAGGATCTTTCATTTTTAAACCTGTGCGGTGGAATAGTTTTGTTTATTTTGTGTGCAGGCTGTTTGACTGTGAGGACCCTCCAAGCATCCGTCACTACCCATATTTGTTGAGTGAGACTGTGGCCAAGCGAACGATCTGCAGAGCTTGTCAGATGGACTCTGCAAAGTAAGTTTTGTTCTTAATTCTTATCAGGTCATCGTCTCCTCTGATGTTGGACACAGATATGTAGAAGGTGGAGCTGTGTATATTGTTTGTTGAAAGGGAGCCCTGTGTTGGGTGTCTTGTCCATTCTTTGTCTGTATATGTGTATAATGTCAATTATTTATGATCAACTTATTTTACATGTTGATTGTCAGTCTTTTTGGGGATAATTGTTGCATGTATAAAATGAATCAAAGGCAAATTTTTGGATTTCATCGGAAAATGATGTTATATTGTATTGTTTTGAACAAAGGGATTTTCTTTTGCTTGCACACAAACCTGCATAAGGATGTTTGTAATGGCAGCAGAATAGGTTCATTATTTGTGAAATTTCACTTTGGCGAAGAACACACAATATATGATTTTCTTGTGATAATAAAGATGACACTTGGGTTAGTTGAGAGTAGTTGTGAGTCGTAGGGCTTTGGCCTTTCAGATTAAGAAAAAAGAACATTTAATTTGATCTGGAAATGGAAAAGCATTGTGAAAGGGACATAAAATAAAGAAATAACTAAATTATATATTTATTACTTGCACAGTGGTTATTAATTTCATTTTTGTATGTCAAGTATATTTATATGGGTGCACGCTGTTGTGTGCACGTTGTGAAAGTGTTAACATGCTCCTGGAGTAGGCTATTTTTGTCTAGCGTGGATGGGATGTAAATGTTTTTATTATTATTATTATTATTATTATTATTATTATTATTATTATTATAGTTGTTATTACTTTAATATTATTGGTTGTGCAGGTGGATTGTTTATGACAGCCCGCTGTGTCCCGAGAGTCCCTGCTTCATGTGTCACAGCTGTTTCACCCTTCTTCACTACAGCAGCGAGGGACAGAAAATGTGCGATTTTAGAGCTTTCAAATACCGGCAGAAAGTCCTCACCTACCAATAACTCAGTGTACCTGCAAGGTGATGCTTGTTTCCCTTGACTTAGACTCCAAAGCATCTCATAATGGGATGCGCCTCATGTGTGGTTAAACTCTGTCCAAACAGAATCAAGATTCTAAGGTTGCTTTCTGATCAAGTGAAGTCAAGTCAGTAACACTTTGTTACCCCAACACCTTTCAACGAGACAGTAAAATGAGTGAAAAGTGTAACATCAAAACACGATAGAACTAGCATACTAGAAGACAGTTTTGATCATGTAACCAGTCAATGTCTAAACCCCCCATAGAGGTGCCAGGGGTTTCTGTATAAATAGTGTAAATTTAGTGCTTTAAATTCCCACTGCTTCTGTCATTGCTTTTTGTTTTTTCTCATTCCTAATCTGTTCTATCAATCTACTATCGTCTTGGCTAGACCAGTCACTTACCTTTTTTATTAAAATTCTCCCCAAACTCATTTGTGTATGTTGGGTCAGCTTGGTGATATTGGACATGAGGTGCTACAGAAGACTTCTGGGCATTTCCCATACCCAGCACATCACCAACAACGAAGTCCGACAGACCATCACACAAGCCACTGGACAACATGATGACATGCTCACAGTGGTGAAGAAACAGAAACGCCGATAGTATGGCCACATCACCAGATCATCAGGCCTTGCAAAGACCATTCTGCAAGGCACAGTGCAAAGAGGTAGAAGAAGAGGGAGCCGAAAAAGAGGTGGGAGGACAACATTCGAGAATGGACTGGCTTGACACTGAGCGAAGCCATCAGGGTTGCTGAGGACAGAGAAAGATGGAGTATGCTGGTTAAATGATCATCTGTGGTGCCCCAACGACCTTAGAGTTACAGGATAGGATAGGATTCTGCCAAATGGTCACGAGAGCTTTCTATGGTTTTATTATTTAGCGATGTAGGCATTTTATATATGTGTGTTGTTAATATTTTATTATGATGTTTATGTTCTACAGGGTGGAGAATTCTCCGCGGATCCGCGGATTTCCGCGAAAGGCATTTGCATTTCCGAGAAAAAAATATTGAGTTCCGAGTGTGAGAAGCTGAGGGGCTACGCTTTAATGGGCATAGCGGCCAAAAGCGGCCGAAGGTCTAAGCAGGCAAAACGTCCAAAAGCGTCCGTATCAACCATGTGGTTATATTCTCGCGTTGTTTGAAAGATTGCGAGACTTCCGGCAATTGACTTCCAGTTTATTCTGTTGTTAAAACATTCGACTGCATTTCCACAAGTTTTCTCTGTGATGCATTCGGTTTTTTTATTTTTGTTTTCAAATTTTATTGTGTGTGTGTGTCTAAAATGGATGGTTTGGATTCTTCAACTGATGAAGGGGAGTTTACAGGCTTCCATTTATCAGACACTAAAGTGAGAGAAATGGACTTGGAGTCGGAGGAAGAGATCGGTACTGACATTAGACAATTAGTGTCAGTAGTGTGCATGCATACGATCTTTCAGACTGGCATGAAAGTGAAGAAGAGAAGGGGGCTTGTTTGGACTTTTTAAAACTTTTTTTTTGTATACACATGGAGTAATAAAAAACAAGACATGACAAGAGAAGTAGAAAAAGGTAGATAATCAAAAGAGAATTTATTTCTGTTCATTTTGCATTTTATTTCATTTAAATCTATACACTAGTCACTAATACCTAAGATGTGGTGTTTTTACTAACGTACCCCTAAATATCTCTAAAATTATAAAAATTCTTGCCTGTTTACAGCTAAAAATTAGACAACCGTGTGCCCAGTAAAATTGGAAATGTGGAGATTGTGTGTAACAATGGTGGACCTCAAACTTTGTTAGGCCTACAAATCAAGATTCTTAACTTTTTTGAAAGACATGTGCATAAAACATTCTTTTTTTGTTGTTGTTTCTATTCATGTTTACTTTGTGCTTTTTGCTTTCAGGAGAGGCCCTAAATTACTTTCAAAATTGCATACATTCATTTTCTTCCAGAGGGCGAATACCGGGGCTTGGCCCCTGGGCCCCGGCCGGATTTCAGAGATTTCTTGATTCAGTTGTTCTCCACCCTGGTTCTATTTTGTTTTTGTAAACGGGGGTTCAATAAAGTAAAGTACAGCCTCAGCATCCCCTGCTTGGGATGCCTTTATTGTAAAGTGACCAGCTGGTGGAGAGCTTTCAGTGTTACCATTAGGGTTGCTTGCTCTTTCAACCAAGTTGTGGTCCTGCTTTCTTCTCTTTGCAGTCCGCTGGACCCTATATGTACAATGATTAACTAACTAATGTTTAAAAATCAAATGCACACTCCAAATCTACGATATTCTGGGCTTATTAAAAGATGACAGTGCTATGTCAGTGTGTGCATGGATCTGAAATCAAGCAGATGTCTGTATTTTGATATTCTTTGGAGATTGCAGTCTTTTTTTATTTTTCTTTTTTTTTAAATGTTTTCTTTGGGATCAAAAGTTTGTTTCAGTAAAATGTTCATCTTTGTAGTTTTTCTGGTTCATTTTGTGTATACGTGCGTTATAACAGGCCGCACCTAACGTATTGAACTTGGATTTGGGGTTAAAATCTGGGTTGGGTGTGGTGCAGTGGTGTGGGTCTTATCCTGTGTCTGCCTTGTAGTTCTCCATAAAATACGGTATGCTGATGATGCTGCATCACAAAATCTGGTTGCATCAGGAGGAGAGTTGAACCCACCCACATGCAGCAAGTTTGTGCACCTTTGACTACTTAGTCTTTCTAAAATTCAAGGCAGCCAGGCGGGACAGTCCCCTTAACCAGTGAACCCAGCTTTGGAGGAGGTCACTGTGTGTATTCCTGAACAGTGTTTATGTTCATGTGTTTTACATGTTTCTTTGTAACTGTCTAACATCATCTGAATATCAAGTGAATTGACATATTTAACATTCAAGACTGATTGATTTCAATAGAAGGTTTTGTGGATGAAGATGATGTGGATTGGGAGATTGAATGCAGAATACAGAGCTTTGTAAATGTGGGTGTTTGTGTGCATTTCCTGTGTGTCCCAATCGGGTTACTTTGCAGTTGCTGCACATGGAAACTTTAAAAAGAAGAGATTGTGAAGTTGAGCAAAGTCAGCATTGTGTGTGTTCAGTATGGTGCTGTTGTCATGGTAATATGAGCGAAATAAACAAGAGGTAATGTTTGTACTGTGCTTTTTGATGACTCATGGCAGTGTGAGTCTATGTACTCACCACCCCCACCCGCATACCCCCCCCCCCCCCCCCCCCAAAAAAAAAAAAAAAAAAAAAAAAAAGTTGTTGGCAGAATTCAGCAAATCTGTGCGAGATGAGTTAAAAAAGAAAGAGATTTCTCTTATATAGCGCACTTACAAGCACAGAGAGCTTCTCAAGGTGCTGGCCCGTAATATCCAGCAATTGCACAACAGTTTGTTGAAGTCGGGATTCAAACCCATGTCGCCAAAGACGCACTCGCACAAGTCGTGCGGTCTGACCATTGAGCTATCCCTGCCGTTCTAAATAGTCCAGAAAATACTTTTTTTTTTTAAATGTCCGAAATAGTCCAAAAATTTTAATCTTTCTGTCTGTCTTTCCACCGTCCACCATTGGTTTGTGCTAAAACTTGAAAGTGACTAAGTCCTCAGAACCTATTATTTATTTTATTATTTTTATTATTATTTTTTATTTATTTATACTTACTTACTTACTTGATACTTGATGTTTTCGATGTTTGAGGCCGGATGGCCAGTTCATCGGTTCTACTGTTGATTGCTATTATTAACTGTGGCATGCGTGGCATTTAATCTTGTGTAAGTATATACTAAAGTATATACTAAAGCACTAAAGGTGGCAATTTTAAATAGTCTTTATATTAATTGTTTCCTATTGGTTTATTATCGAGGATTTTTATAGCGCACATATCTCGCCATGCTTGACAAGACTCAAGGCGCTGGCTGATACAGGATCTAACTCAAGCCGCCCGAGGCGCCAACCTATTACAACTGTCACAACCAAACTTGGTAAGATGGTGTATACCAAGGATTTTCCTTGCATATACCCATGAGACCTCATACAAGATCAGTGAATTAATGACTTAACTTCAAAGTCAAGGTCACAGGGTCATCGAATGTTATAAAAAAAATTAAATATTTTCACAAAATTGCACCTTTTTTTGAGGATATTAATATTGAACTTGTGATTCTTTGATGCATAATAGATACCAAAGAGACACACAAACTGTGCAAATTTGGTCAATCTCACTCCAAGGTCAAGGTCATTGGTGCTTCCAAAGTTGGTTAGTATATGTACTTTGAAGTGACATTGACCCTAAACTATGAGAGATATGAAATCCAAACTTTTTGTATTTAGAGATGTCATTTTAGGCTTGCAAAAACATTCAAAAATTAGGTCTTCGTATAGTGAAATGGATGTTTATTTAACCCATAGTATGTAACTACATTGGGTTATTTGATCAGACATTCGCGAGAGGTCACATGAGCGTCAAGGTCGTTAAAGGTCAAGCCAAGGTCATCCCAAGGTCACCAATTTTTGGCATAATACAACTTCTACTGTACTTTATTGAATAGTACATGAGTGTATTTGGAGCTGGAGGTCAAGGTCATCTTAAAGTAGAGAGCCTAGAAAGGTCAAAGTCGGTATTTGCATTTTAATACAACTATTTAATTTTGTTTTTCCTGGGCATTCATTTTGATGTTAAATATTGCGAGTTCCAGCTTGTGTGTGTGTGTGTAAACTTGTTTACATGGCGTTATGTGGACAAACTAGTGAACATCTACATACTTTGTTTGACAGCTCTCGTTGTTTTGATGTCAAACCAGTGATCCGTTATGGTTATGGCTTGTTATAGGGTAAAGGTTAGGATTAGCGTTAGAACACTTTAAAATACTTTAAAAAGGGGGCAAAATGTGACCCATTGTCAACACAACGAATATGGCGTTGCATGATAGTCATAATAAGGCTTTGAAAACAAGTTTTTGTGTGTGTGTGTGTGTGTGTTTCTCATTGGTTTCTATTATTATAGTATTACAAATTCCAATGCAAATTTCACGCCGACAAACAATTAAGTGTGTGTATGCCTGGGATGAGTGCTGTGTGTGTGTGTTATTTAATGTGTGTCCTAATTTGTTTGTCTATGCCCATCACTGATGGTGCTTGCTTCTTGTCATATGTACAATTCTCTAAGTGCATATGTTCATGCGATGTTATTGAGAATAAAATCTTGATTTTGTGTGCGTGTGTCTGTACTGACGTGGGGGTGAGGGATGTGTGCTTTTGCGTGTATGTGTATGTGCATGAGTGTGCTACACAAAAGTAGCTACACACTATTGTGCCGTAAATTAACACTGCACAAGGAACGTTTTAGCAGGATTTAGAAACTGATATTTTAATTTTGCTACCTTATGAACCAAAACTACAATGTAGCTCTACAAGCATTTAATAATCCAACAGATTTTTTTATATATACTAAACAAGAATCCAGAGAGAGAGAGAGATTTCAGAAGCAATCAGAAACACTGTATTTACGAACAATTTTAGTTACAAAGTGCTTATATCAAACACGACCTGTAGGCTCTAAGCGTATTAGATACATACAATCAGTACATACACAGATACAAAAAAACAAGTAAATTAATGAAAATTATATATGTCAACTACTTTAATTAAAATGGATAAACAGTTTCAAAGCAAAAGCTTCACTTTATCTATCTATGTTTTAATAGTATATTATTGTTGTTGTTGATTTTAACATTTAGCACATGTAGCACCCACTAACTCATTTGTGACGTTGGACATATACTTCCTCATGGCCTGGCGTTGTGGAAACAATGCAAAGATGGCCTTGGATTGAATTGGGGAAATACTCAATTCCATCATTGTTACTGGCTTGCTTATACATATATTGATTGTCATTTGAGTATCCACTTGAGTATCAGAGGCAACAGTTAGGATTTGAAAACTCAAACACAACTTTTAAAGGGGCAGCGGTAGCAAGGTTGTTTAGTTGTGTGAGAAAAGAGTTTAGTTGCGAAATTGCATTGTTGTTACGGTAACAGATGAAGTGGATAAACTTTGCTACACCCATACCGTTAAGCTTTGAAATGACGTCTCGTCCTCATTGCGTATAAACCTACAACTGGGCCTACTATACACATGTATGCAGCGCTACTATATTTAGAATCAATCTTGATGCTATTACTAGGCACAAAAACGAATGCATTTTTCCCCCGATTGTTTGGTATCCAAACTGTGTACCTTTGCAAATGATTGTTTCTTGGCTTCATCTTAATGTTTTATTCCAGTGTTGCAACACTCACTGTGAATTTGAAAAAAGGGATCTATGACGCTAAAATGTGTGATGTTGGGGGTCCTCTAAATGGGGTAAGGGAGTGTGTGGGTGGTTGGGGAGGAATGGGGGGAGAGGGAAGTGCTCGGCGCAATCGGGAGGGAAATAATGAAATGAACTGTTCTCATTTAGGGCTTTAACAGCTCAAAGGGTTGCTTAAGGTGCCGGAGGACCAGCCAGTGTACCTAGTGAGGTCGAGCATACATGAACCTATCTATGCCCAACCATGAGCTCTTCCTGCTCTGGTATACCCTGACCCAGAACCAAAAGACGACACTGTACCCATGAAGATATAATTATTGTTAGCGCTGTGATCATGTATTTGCTTTGAAAATGTTTTAGTTGTACACTTAACAAATGTCCATTAATTAATTAATGTATTCTTTCATTTGCTCAGTTCACCATCTCAAAGCTTCAAGTTCTCTGAAGTAAAACTTCAACTCTTATTATTGTGATTGAGCCATTTAACCCGTACGTGTGGTTCAAAACTGGCAATGAAATATACGTTCTTAAATGATGTTCTTGTGGGTGTGCGTGTTCCTGAGAGTGCGTCTGCGTGTAACCTATGTATAATTTGAAGGGATGCTATTAGGAGGCACTGAGTTATTATTAGTGTTTTAATCTGGAAACACCATTGTGTAGGCTATAATTATACTTGTCACGTTATGGAAGAAACACGGAAAATCGCTAGAACTCAGATTTCACAATCACGAGAAACAAATACACTGAAGAGGTTGTTAATGTATACAAAATTAATGCAATTCTAATCGCTGGTTTCTAATTTTGTCAAGGTTATGTCGGGGTTAAGTCTCAGATCCTCCGCTTGTGCTTACCTCCCCTAGTCACCGATGGTCTTGCCGTTTAGGCTAATACAAACACAAAATCTTCCTTGTGTGTCGTCAGAACAGGGGGTCGTGACCAGTTGTGTAATTACGTGTCCAAGTTATTAACAACTACTAGCGCTGTTTGTCGTCCTCGGCTGCAGATTTTTTTTTTTTTTTAGCAAACAGTTCTTTGAGTATTGCGAAACGACCGTATATGCGTTTACACCAGAAACTATTCGTACACGTGGTGAGTATAGTTTTTAGATGTTATTAGATCAAAAGAGTTGTAAGAGAAAGTAACAGTGTATTATTAATATTATTATTGAGGAATTTTATAGCGCACTTTTCTCGCCGTACTTGACCAGACTCTAGGCGCTGGCCGATACAGGATCTAACTCAAACCGCCCGAGTTTACGCAGCCTTTGGGCGTATGGTCTGACGCCCGGACAACTGAGCACTATCCTGGCCAACCAGGGATGGGGGAAAAGGACCAAGTGCATGCTGGGAGTGTTCTTGTTACCGGCACTCACCCGTCTAGGACATGAGCGTCTGGATCTTTAAAGTCCGTTATGATGGAATGTATGCAACACACAGACTAGACCTCGGTTTATACTCTCATCCGAAGGAGTAGGAAACGGGAGTAAAGTGTCTTTCCCAGGGACACAACACAATGGCCCGGACAGGGCTCGAACCCGGGACCTTCAGATCCGCAAGCCAAAGCACTACCATTAGACCACCGTGCTTATCGTGTATACAGTACCGGAACGGACTTTGCTCTGGTACTCAATCTACCCTTTCTTTTTTCTTTTTTTTTTCTGGAGTGCTGTCATTGAAAAATGTATTCTCTCTAATACCAGGGAAGTCTAAGCTGATTGCCTGTGAGAAAGCGAACTTGTGGTGTATAACGTTTTTGCCGGAAAATAGGAGTGCCCAAAACAAAACCACTTAAATTTATTTAGCCTCGGAGAGAGATTTGCTTTTGCAGGAACCAAAACTTTGTAATCAAGGCAAAAAAGACACAACATTACATTACATTACATTACATAATTGTTGCTTTAGGTCCAGCGGACTCTTCCGAGCCAAATCAGGACCGGACAACCCCTAATCCGCATAAAAGATCTGCTGAAACAACCCTAGTGGTAAAACTGAAAGCTCTCCACCAGCCAGTCCCTTTACAATAAAGACATCCCACGCAGGGGACGCTGAGGCTATACTCTAATTTATCGAACCCCCGTTTACAAAAACAAAATAGAATACAAACATCATTATAAATTATCAACAAAACACATACATATAAAATGACTACATTGCTAAATAATAACATCAAAGGAAGCCCTAGTGACCACCTGGCAGAAAGCGTCCAATAGTCCCAAGATGATCCAACAGACCTCAAACACAAATAAGGAGTCTTGTCCCGGAAGAGTTTTCAAGAAAAAAGGTAGGTGACTGGTCTAGCGAAGAAGAAGATAGTATAGCAGCTTGATAGAACAGAGCAAGAATGAGAAAGACAGAGACAGTGGGAATTTAAAGCACTAAATTTCCAGAAAGTGGGGATACTATTTATACTGAAACCCCCGGCACCCCAACGGGGGAGTAACAGTGTATACAGTACCGGAACGGACTTTGCTCTGGTACTCAAAGCTACCTCTCTTTTTTTTTCTTTCTGAAGTGCTATCATTGAAAAATGTATTCTCACTAATAACAGGGAAGTCTAATTAAGCTGATTGGCTGTGTGAAAGCGAACTTGTGGTGTATAACGTTTTTGCCGGAAAATAGGAGTGCCCCAAACAAAACCACTTGAATTTATTTAGCCTTGGAGAGAGGTTTGCTTTTGCAGGAACCAAAACTTGGTAATCAAGGCAAAAAAGAAAAAAAAAAAAAAAAGAAGGAAAATAGCATAACGCCATTTATTTGAAAATTATATTATTATTATAGCGCCCTTCTTCAGCTCTGCTTCGAACTGCAAAAGTAATGTAAGAAAAGATTGTCATTTTGGAGTAGACCTATATACACTTTACGTTACATCAATTTTAGCTAGGAGGTAGCCTAAAAAAGCAGAACTAATATTATACGCTAAAAGCATGTACAGTGAAATAATAATAATAATAATAATAATAATAATAATAATAATAATAATAATAATAATAATAATAATAATAATAATACAGGCGGATATAAGGAACGTTCAAAATGCAGTTTGAACAGAAATGGAATGTATTTTCTTCATCAAATTTCGCAAGGGCATGACTCGGTTTCCAGACGAGTAGAATTTGTACCTAATATAAGAAAGAAAGAAAGAAAAGGGAAAAGAAAACTGTTGTGAATCTGGAACAAAAATTGTACACTTATACACACTGTCGTATAATGAATAGTGTTGTTGTTATTTTTTGTATTTTTCGTTGCAGTTGCAATTTCTAATGGAAATAGTTCCAGATTGGAATGAAATTGTATTGATTTATATAGCCTAAAAATTATACTTTTGAAACTTAGTTTAGCTTCTAAGCTTCCCTTTTGTTCTCAGTGGGGCAACCCTCACTGTAAATGTTAAAACGATTTGTCAGTTGAATTTGGTGGCAGTTGGGCCCCTTTAATGCCGTGGCTGCCCGTTGGTTGAAAACCGTGACGACTGTGGTGCATATTTTCAGTGCCAGAAACTGAAAAGCCTGTTACAGCGAAGCGTGAGGCTATTGCGATGATGGAAAAACAAGGGAAGGGGGGGGGGGCGGGGGAGTGGGGCGGACAGGGAGGATGGTGAACGCATCGGAAATAACTGCAGAGCAGTGTTAGGGAAAAGCTGTTAAAGAAAATAGATATGCGTTTTATGTCTATAGAATTTTATATTTTTTTTTTTTTTTAATTTTTTTTTTTTTTTTTTGGGGGGGGGGGGGGGGGGGGGGGGCAAGCGGGGGTGCTCCTATAAATACATGAATTGTAAAAATGGTGGTTGAAAAATGACTCCTTCAAAATTATTTTATAACTTTTTTTTTTTAATACTGAAAAAGGTATTTTTGATCATTACAGTATTAGAATTGAATGGCTGACTACTGCTTTCACCTCACAGTGACCACAGCTGCCCATAATGGTTAGCCGCCGGACACTTGGTCTTACCATTGTTAGGTCAGGTTTTGTATCAACTCAGTTCGCTCGCGCACCGTCAATCGATGAGCCAGTTTGGACTTCTCTCGTTACTGTGAGATGAAATTTAATATCAGTAGTAAACTTCTAACGGTTTAAGGATCACAACACGTTTTGTTTCATGCCTTACTATTTACAAAATCAACAGGCAATTTGTGTTTGTATGTAGATTATAGTCACACGACACTTTCGCATATAGGTGACTACTGGACCGATTTATACTGACACCAGCGGGCCAGTTGTTGGTAAAGGGGAAAATAATATGATCACACATTGACCAATCCGGGATTCGAACCAGCGACCTTTCGGTTACTAGCAAGACGCTCTTACCAACTGAGCTACCCGGCCCCTCTCAACAGGCAATTTCCACTAGGGAGTTCCTTTTATATTCAGCGCTACGGATGCGCAACTTCATCAATACCATATGTTCAATCAGTCAATTTACCTAGACTGACTGTGTACGCACATCATACTTTGATAAAATGTCGTTGTTCAGATCATGCAATGTGGGTTCAATTGGGGATGAATTTCACTTTACTTTTGAGTGTCCAAAACACCAGCATCTGCGACAAATGTTTATTTGTAGTAAATATTTATCGTGCAAGTCAATGTTTAACTTGTGTCATTTGTTTCGGAAAAGAAAACATGTGTTACTAAAATTGAGTAAATTTATAAAATTAGGAAAGGGCGTATACTAACAATATTAACAATATTAGCAAAATGTTATTGTTGTCAATGTTCAAGTTGGAATGTTAGTAATGTTGCTGTGGTGTTTTTTTACAACCGCATTATGATTGTTATGCTTATGTTTTTGTATCCTCCACACCCCAAAAGGGGCGAGTACTGGGATTAAATCTTGAATCTTGAAAGTAAAATGACACATTTCTGTGTCAGCACACAGTCATGCATTCCAAACCACAACATGGTCATTTTTCCCCATTAGTGTACTGTACAACAAACAGTAACTTCATTGTGGAAATGTTTGAGATCTGAATGTGTGTTTAGTCGTTGGCGATTCGTGTGTAGCATGTGACTATGCAGGTTACAGATCGTCGCGTCTTTAGTTTGGGTTAAGGGGACAACTACGCCTATGGCTTCCAGCATTATAAAATGCTCCGACTTTAAAACACCTTGTGGACTACGAATTTTTAGATTAGTGCATCTTGATTGTGGAAATGCTCAGAAATCGAAACAAACAAACGAAAAAAACAACGTTGACACTATAGCTTTAAACGTCGTTGCAGCATTTTGCTGTGGACCCTCCTACGCCTTCATGTTAGGCCTATAGAGTTTTCTCTCCCACCACACTTAGTCTACATGAGAGCCACCGCAGTTATATTCATGCTACTTCTTTTAAGTGTATAGCAGGCAATGTACTTTCTTCTGAGTTTGGAATCCTCCAGTCTCAAACTTTACACTGGATGACAGTGAGTGAGTGCAAAAAAGACGTAAGTTTATGTTTCGTTTCGTTTCGTTTGGTAAATTTAGAGTCCCCAACACAAAAGCATATAGGAGACTAATAAGTTTATGTGATTTTATTTTTCTATTTATACCAGCAGAACTTCTGACTGTTAGTATGACGACCTGTTAGCGCCAAAACCGCGAGTTGCCAGTATCACGAGATAATTGAAATTAACACGTGTTCTGTGTAATTTACAGAGATACCGGTAATCCACAGTGTTCATTTAAAATTATCAGTATTTGCCACCTCTTCCTAGCGCGCCACCGCCAAACCTGATAATTACAAATATCATGAGATAGTTACAAATATCATAGCTTATTACAATCATTAAGGGATCATTACAATTATCATTAAAAACGTATACATATCTTCGCGTGATCATGTTTAATTTTCAGTTTTGGCTCTAGCAGTTCGTCTAGAAATGCGCCAAAACCCAACATTGTAATCTTCACTTCATAATTAAAATGTGTATATGTTAATTATAAATATGTCGTTGATATTTGTAATTATCGCATGATGTTTGTAATTATCAGGTTCTGGCGCTAGTAGGCTGTCATATATGTGAATTACACAAAACACGTGTTAATTACTATTATCATTGATACCTGCAAATGCAAGTTTTGGCGCTAGTAAGTCGGCTTAATCAGAAAAAATGCACGATCACAAAAAATGTGTAATTATGAAGTGAAAATTGTAATTACTGTGCATGTGTGATAATTACAATCTTCGCTTTCGGCGCATTTCCAGGCGGATTCCTATAGCCCAAACTGAAAATTAAACATGATCACGCGAAGATATATATATATATAATTTTTCAATGATAATTGTAATCATCCATTGATAATTGTAATTATCCCATGATATTTGTAATTATCTCATGATATTTGTAATTATCAGGTTTTGGCGCTAGTAGACCGTCATATAATAGGTCAGAAACATTGAGATCGCTAGTCTCCATGTAAGCTTTTTTGAAAGTATGTGATTAGAAACTTTATTCCTTTTTTTTTAAACCACAAACACAGATTAGGCCTATACCACAAACTATGAAAAGCAGCCTATGATAATTATATACGGTTTTGGTTCAGACTGTTTTGTGATTAATCGGTGTGAAGTAAACGAAGATTTGCCATTGATTTCGAATATTCATAACCATCTTTGGGGTTTCTTATTACAGTGGAACCTCGCTATTCGTACACAATCCGTTCCAGGAGGCACTTCGAATGGCGCATTGTACGAATGGCGAATCATTTTTTCACATAAGATATAATTAATGTAAATTGAATTAATCCGTTCCAGGCCCACATATGATTGCTAATTTAAACCTTTGTAATAACTTCGCAACGAGTTCTTTTTTTTTTCAATTTAATTATCGTTCTCACTGGTTTAGAACAACAATTGGTGTGCGTCAGGGATGCCTGCTCTCTCCAACACTCTTTAACATCTACCTGGAATGCATAATGTCAGATGCTCTTGCAGATCACGAAGGCACACTCAGCATAGGGGGTAGGGCAATCTCCAACCTTCGTTTTGCGGATGACATTGATGGATTGGCTGGAGAGGAATAAGAACTTGAACAGTTGGTACAGAGCCATTGTATCAGACAATGGGTTTCAACAGGAAGTCCTCTCCAGGATTGCCCAAACAACTGCTGCCCTGACAAGGTTGAAGCCCAAGGTAACAATGCTGCACTCCCTTGTCATCTCCATCTTCCTATACGCTTGCGAAGCATGGACCCTCCCTCACAAAAGATCTACAACGAAGAATACAAAGCATGGAGATGAGGTGCTACAGAAGACTTCTGGGCATTTCCTATACTCAGCCCATCACCAACGACGAAGTCCGACAAACCATCACACAAGCCATTGGACATTACGCTGACATGCTCACAGTGGTGAAGAAACGGAAACTCCGATGGCATGGCCACGTCAACAAAGCATCAGGCAAAGACCATCCTCCGGGGGTTCGATAAGTTGGGGTAAAGCCCCAGCCGTCCCCTGCGTGGGATGTCTTTATTGTAAAGTGACTGGCTGGTGGAGGGCATTCAGTTTTCCCACTAGGGTTGTTTCAGCAGATCTTTTATGCGGATTGGGGGTTGTCCGGTCCTGATTTGGCTCGGAAGAGTCCGCTGGACCTAAAACAACAATTATGTTATGTAATGTAATGTAATGCCCTTACGACCTTCGAGTTACGGGATAGGATAAGATAGGTCGTTCTCACTGCTTTCCTTTTAGGCTTGGTTGAACCACTAATCTTTTTTGGACCCATGGCTGCACTATCTTTAATTTTAAAAATAACAAAAAAATAACAATAAAATAACACAAAGTTTCACGAAGCTTGCGTAGATGATGCGTAGCGTGCGGAAACTAGCACGAGACTGAGCTGAAGCGACCACGCGTCAAGTGGCAAGCGTACGAATGACGAGTTGAATTTTACTTGAGCAAGTTCAACGAATTGTACGAGTAGAGAGGCGGACGAATGGCGGGGTTCCACTTTATTAATTTTCTTTAGGCCTTCTCCAAGCCCGTATCGTTTGTGTAACAATTGCCAGTTTACTTCCGCTTACTTGTGAACTTGCTTTAGCTGTTTTCACACCAATTTTTACAGATACATTTTTTTCCCCCATTATTATTATTATTATTATTATTATTATTATTATTATTATTATTATTATTATTATTATTATTATTATTATTATTATTATTATTATATAGCACGCCTTCTAGTTTTTGTCATAGTTATTTAGTTGAGTGCTGTGACGAAAAGCCATAAGCTGTCAGTCAGCTTACAGATAGACAGAGAGAGGAATAGGTACATTTACTGAAACAGTTAAATCTGCATATCAGTCGTCACAACAACAACAAAAGTCAGTTAAAACTGATATCCTGATTAACATGTCGTGAAAACTTTATAATCATGGACAATATTTTTTTTTTTTAATTCTGGGAAAGCACGGTACTAAACAAGGAAGTTTGTTCCGTTACGTCAACACCGAAGTGCAGTTCGCCGTTGCTCCTTGCTAAAGCGACAATATCGTATCGATAGGGTACCGAGGATTGGGAGACCAAAAGTGTGTACTGTAGTACACAAGTGATAAATGTGTCTCGCCTTAGAGAGGGGATTGGAGTTTATTGTCAGCATGTTCCCCCGTTGGGGTGCCGGGGGTTTCAGTATAAATAGTATCCCCACTTTCTGGAAATGTAGTGCTTTAAATTCCCACTGTCGCTGTCTTTCTCATTTGCTCTTTCTCATTCCTGCTCTGTTCTATCAATCTTCTATACTATCTTCTTCTTCACTAGACCAGTCACCTACATTTTTTCTTGAAAACTCTTCCGGGACAAAACTCCTTATTTGTGTGTGAGGTCTGTTGGATCAGCTTGGGAATATTGGACGCTTTCTGCCAGGTGGTCACTAGGGTTTCCTATGGTGTTATTATTTAGCAATGTAGGCATTTTATATGTATGTGTTTTGTTGATATTTTATAATGATGTTTGTATTATATTTTGTTCTTGTAAACGGGGGTTCGATAAATTAGAGTATAGCCTCAGCGTCCCCTGCGTGGGATGTCTTTATTGTAAAGGGACTGGCTGGTGGAGTAACCTTCAGTTTTACCACTAGGGTTGTTTCAGAGGTAGCCAGCTGGGCTTGGTGGTCAGGGTAGCAGCTGGGCTGGGCTTGGTGGTCAGGGCTTCCAGCAGCTGGGCTTGGTGGTCAGGGTAGCAGCTGGGCTTGGTGGTCAGGTAGCAGCAGCTGGGCTTGGTGGTCAGGGTAGCAGCTGGCTTGGTGGTCAGGGTACCAGCTGGCTTGGTGGGTAGCAGCTGCAGCTTGGTGGTCAGGGTACCAGCTGGGCTTGCTGAAAATCATTTTCCAAAGCATGAGAAGACGCCTGAATGAAGTCCTCATGAAAAAAAAAAAACATCTTCATGTAAAAAAAAAAAAAAGAAGAAGAAAAGTTTCCACCATTTTTTGGCTGGTTGGCAACGGAAATGGGAAAGAAGCCAACTTTTGGAAAGAGAAATCATTGCCCCAAAAAGTTATAAAAGTATCAAGGATTAATTTTTATAACTTTAAAAAATATATATTTTATGTGTGTGTGGGCATGTAGAAACGACGTTACTCTGACATACACACATGAAACTCTACATGGTTTCTTTTGACTTTTTTTTGACAGCCCCGTTATTTTGACGTCAAAATAGTGCTCCGTAGAGTTACAGCTGTTTTAGGATTAGGTTTAGGTTAAGGGTTAGGGTTTAGGTTTAGGGTTAGGGATAGCTTCAAAAAATTGAAAATGTCAAAATAATGTCAAAGAAATGGAAAGTGTGTCAAAATAATGTCTGGTTTTTTTCACAACAGTCATCGCAACGTCGTTTCTACAGTCATGCGTGTGTGTGTGTGTGTGTGTGTGTGTGTGTGTGTGTGTGTGTGTGTGTGTGTGTGTGGGGCATGTAGAAACGACGTTCTGATGAAACACACATGAAAATGAAACTCCACATGGTTTCTTCTGACTTTTTTGGAAGGCCGTACTATTTTGACGTCAAAATAGTGCTCCGTTGAGTTAGAGCTGTTTTACGATTAGGTTAAGGGTTAGGGTTAGGGATAGCTTCAAAAATTGGAAAATGTCAAAATAATGTCAAATAAATGGAAAGTGTGTCAAAATAATCCCTGTTTTTTTTTTCACAACAGTGTGTGTGTATTTGTGTGTGTGTGTGTGGCTAGGTAGAAACGCCGTTATTCTGACATACACTTGAACTTCTACCTACTTTCTTTTGACGGACCCCGTTATTTTGACGTCAAAACAGTGTTCCGTTAGGGTTAGGGCTGAGTTAGGGTTTTGTTAAGGATTATGGTTTGGGTTAGGGTTAGCTTCAAAACGTGGAAAAATGTGTAAAAATGTCGCCAAGTAACGTGCATGTAGAGTTTAATGAAAGTCATCACAACGGCGTTTCTACACGGTTGTGTGTGTGGGTGTGTGTGTGGGTGTGACAATGAGTTCATTGCATTGCTGTCACATAAGAACATGATATAATGGACAATCATTGGTCAAACTGACCGCCAATTAGCTTTGAATTTTAGGCGTCTCGTCTTTAAAACTGTAATGTCTTTGTCGATGCAGGTGCTATTTATAGAATCAACCTTGATACTATTATTAAGCATATAAACAACTGAATGTAACTATTTATACCAAAACCGTAGTTTTGAAAATCTTCTTCTTCTTCTCCTCCTTCTCGTTCCTTTTGTTTGTTTTGTTTTGTTGTGTGAGTGCGTGTGTGTGTGTGTGAGTGCGTGTATGTGTGTGTGTGTGCTTAATTCTTTTTTCAGTTCGCAACACTCACTGTGAATTTGAAAAGAGTCTGAAATATGTGATCTTGGGGCAGTGACTGGGCGTATGAGACTTTAGCCATAGGCCTATAGTATTGATGTAAGATTATTCAGCTCAGCCTGGTAAACAGTGGACCAAGCCGTCGTCATGGAGAGGGAGAACTTGCACTACTATTCTATTCTTTTTAACAGTTTCTTTTGTCACTTTTATTGAATAGGTGTTGTATGAACTATATTGAAACTATTTTAGAATGAACTCTTGAAAGCATGGGTGTAGTGTGGGGTATAATATGTACAGCATTTAATATAGGCCTATTTTTTTTTTAATTAAAATTACTGACTTGCGCGGTCCAAGCTTTAGTTTTTGGGAGTTGGGAATTATTATAACTTAAGCAACAGCAAGACAGTCATGCTGTTGCATTTTAATAATAGAATCCAATAATTATGTGCGCATAGTTTTCGGGGCGTGGTTTATTTACTTTTCATCAGGCTGCTTTTACCTGCCACCGATCGAGTTGGCTGTGGACAGATCGTGCAATTAAAAATATCCCAGTATAACTGTCAACAACGATACGACTTTGAAGGAGAATAATAATTATGAATAAGTTTTTTCTAAGGCCTTTCTTACATTTGAAGGGAGGGCGAGGAGAAAGAGGAAAAACTCCTTCCAGAAAGCAATTGCAGAGCTACGTATAATCCACCATAAGTTGCCTTGTGTTTGTCGTTTTGGGTATTTTGTAAATGTGAAAGTCTTTGTGTGTAGCCTACTATGTTGACACCACAAATGGAATTTCTCTGTTGAGATAATAAACTAAACCCAAGTTGTTGCTCTTTTTAATTCCTCGAAGAGGGTGCATCCACAGTACTACTACTGCTACTACTTCTACTGCTACTGCTACTACTACTACAACTACTACTATTACTACCACTACTACTACCACTACTACTACTACCACCACCACCACCACGATGACGACGGACTAAGATGAAATCGAAGGAAATGATGAAGGCGACGAAGAAGCATTTGTATTGGTTGTGAAATGCATCAAATGCACATTGTGTAATCACTATTGATATCATATCGGTACATCAGAGACTAAATACTTTCTCCCAGTAAATGATCAAACGACAGAGAGAGACAGAGAGACAGAGAGAGAGAGAGAGAGAGACAGAGAGAGACAGAGAGTATGGGGGAAAAAGGGTACTGTAGTACACTGAAAATATACTGTGCTGTGACTTAGACTTGATTGTGTCTGTGCATTGGAATCAAGTTTGAAGAATCAACACTCGCGTGCCCCAACTCCGCCGTAACGTCTATGCCAGCAGGTTCTGGATGTCAGCAACGCATTTCTTAATATTCAGATTTCAGGTTCTATCATGTCTCATCATAGTGCTGCACCTGCCTGCAACTCGTCCAGACATGGCTTTGCAGACCTTCACAGACTGATGCCGGTCTACACGTTAGGACGTATGTCTGTTACTGTCAGATGTACAGAAGACAGTGTCAAAGTTTGTTCTATTTATTCATTTTAAAATGTATTTTATTATTAATCGTTTCCCCATTTTAAAACCTTTCATTTAAAACCTTTTTTGTGTGTGTGTCAGATTTTTTATTTTATTTTTGAAGGGAAGGGGAGAGGGTTGTTTTATTTACTTATTTCTTTTATTATTTTATTTTTTGCTTGACTGGGTGCAATAGGTATAGATTAGGTCAGATTCTAAATAAACCAATTCGGTTTGTTCCGTGAATTACTCTTGCAGTATTCTGCAGTAAAACGAATACTTTAGGAGGTCAGTTTTTCAGTTTTACAATCAACTGACTGACCAAAACACTCACCTCGCGTTATATCTTTCTAATTATTAATTTGTTCGCTCCCTTTAATATCTTTTGTCTCCCTTGGAGGAGTTCTCAACGAAGAAGACGGAAAAGATATTATTATTATTTTGGTAGGCTTATGAATCTGATATTTCGATGAAAAGGAACTTCTTGCATGTGTGCTTGTAACCTCACGTTCCTGCTTAATAAGTGAACTTTATTTCACTATGTATATTAGAGTCTGCATCCCTGATTTCAAGAAAATCACAGGAGACGATGAAGTGTACACAGTGAGTAGAAATGTCAACAAATGTCATGTCAGAGAGTCAGTGCCCCTCCTCCCACACGCTCTGAAGTCTTTTACAACTAACTTAGTTCTACTACTACCTGGCATCTGTCATAAGTACATAGTAGTAGAAATTACAAAGACAAAAGAAGAGACATCTGAGCCCGTTATCATAAATAGGCAGAAAGTAGTAGAAGTTACACAGATAAAAGAAGAGAGTTCAGAGCCAGTGCTCCCCCCCACACATCCATAACCACCGTCAGAAGTAATACGATGATAAATGCGGATTTCGTTTTATTATAGAGAGCTATCTGTTGAAATTTAGTTAGCGAATGTGATAGAATTTTCGACCTTGATTTCTTCAGTAATTAAAGCAATGGTTTAGAGTGCATGTTATGTAACTTTTGTTCATACTTATTCGCCTCACGGACTTTCTTGCCTAGATACTGATCTATTTGAAGCTGTGGTTGCATTGTGAATCATGAATGTTGATAGGGAAGATCATATCAGTTTTTTTTTAATCATGATATTATGTATAACCCTCTTTACTACATCTACATGTAAGAATATTAAGATAGACTGCAGTGCTGTATCAAAACACTCTCACAAAGAATAATGAGATTGTTCTCATAATTTCAATAAGCAAATGTTTCAGGTATTTGTTGTGGACGTTTGGGTGTCAGGCAGACATCACACTGTACAGAGGCGATATTCTGAATTTGAGGACCTCCATAAACAGGTACAGAAAGCAGACGAACAGTAACCAAAAACACTTTCATTCAAACCTACCCCTTGGGGTCATGAGCAATCTTGCCACTGTAGATTGTTCTAACCTAATAAAGGGAAAAGTGAAAGCCCCAGTTGAAAACCTGTCTTGACTTTGTAGGCATGACCAATTCACTGCGGCAACAGTACCCCCGTTGGGGTGCCGGGGGTTTCAGTATAAATAGTATCCCCACTTTCTGGAAATTTAGTGCTTTAAATTCCCACTGTCGCTGTCTTCCTCATTTACTCTTTCCCATTCCTGCTCTGTCCTATCACTCTGCTATACTATCTTCTTCTTCGCTAGATCAATGACCTACCTTTTTTCTTGAAAACTCTTCCTGGACAAGACTCCTTGTTTGTGTATGAGGTCTGTTGGATCAGCTTGGGAGTGTTGGACGCTTTCTGCCGGGTGGTCACTAGGGCTTCCTATGATGTTAGTATTTAGCAATATAGGCATTTTATATGTATACATATGTTTTGTTGATAATTTATAATGATGTTTGTATTCTATTTTGTTTTTGTAACCGGGGGTTCGAGTAGTTGGGGTAAAGCCTCAGCCGTCCCCTGCGTGGGATGTCTTTATTGTAAAGTGACTGGCTGGTGGAGGGCATTCAATTTTCCCACTAGGGTTGTTTCAGCAGATCTTTTATGCGGATCGGGGGTTGTCCGGTCCTGATTTGGCTCGAAAGAGTCCGCTGGACCTAAAGCAACAATCAATCAATCAATTCAAACGTGTCACTGCATTTTACCGTTAGAACTACATAATTGTTGCCATCTGACTGCAACCAAAAATGTATGCCCTTATTCATCTGTACTAAACCTTTCTCAAATCTACAAAGTCATCGAGGGTGGCTGGCAAGGGGTGGGAGTAAGGGATAGCAGGGAGCTGCAGTTAATAAAGAAGTATTTGAGTTTTTAATTATAAATTCATTATAATCATTCTGGCTATTTCTTCTTCTTCCAATAGACATCCACAATCTATAATTGAGATCATTGCTGTTCATTTCACAGATAAAGAAACTGATGAAGACTCCAGAATTTCCACCAAAGAAAGTTTTGAAATGGAACAGCAAGGTCTTGGAACAGCGAAGGCTTGGACTTGAAGCATATCTTCAGGTGCGTTTTAGTGTGCGTGTGTGTGTGTGTGTGTGTGTGTGTGTGTGTGTGTGTGTGTGTGTGTGTGTATATATATATATATATATATATATATATATATATATATATATATATATATATATATATATACATATATATAGTGTTAGTATTTCCAGTCTGTAAAAAAACAATAAACTGTTGACCTTTAGAATCAACCTTGATTGCTATTAACAAGCACATGAACAAATAAATGTATATAAAAACCGTAACTTTTATAGAATTCTTTTTTCCTTTTTTTTGTCTGTGGGGCAACACTTGCTGTAAATTTGAAAAGGCTGTGTGATGCTGACATGTTATTTGATGAGACATGGGAGACCCTTTAAATGGAAATTGTATTAATCTATGTTACAATCCAATAATTATGATTATTATTATTATGGTGTTTTTTTTTTTAACCATACTCTTGTTTTCGGAGTTAAAAAAATGTTTTGATTATCATTGTGCTATGTTCTAGATTAGGTTATTGATTACCTTGTGTTTATTTTATATTGATAAAGATTTATGTTGTCCAGTGAAAGAAAGAGCTTTTGTTTTGAATAATATATTGTACATTCCAGGGCGTGGTTGCAAATGAATCGATACCAAAAGCCATCTTGGAATTCTTGGAAATTACCTTGGAAGAAGAAAGCATCGAGTAAGTATTTTAGGTAAAATTCACATTCTGAGAGCCCTAGTCATTGAACATTGGATGTGGTAATGTTGTACGTTCCTTATGTGTTACAACTTACGAACAGTGTAAAGCTCTCGGTGTTTTGTGTGAATTTGAATGGTGCATATAGCTGGTTTGTTATTTTATTTATTTATTTTTTTTTTTATTTTTTTTAATTTATGTATTTATTTTAAATTTATTTATTTATTTATTTATTTTCAAAATTTTTTTTTTTTTTTAAATACTTTGTTTAGTTGCTTTATGTAAAAGTCAAATCACACAGCTACACGTATTTATACATTCGAAGCGGGTCATGACTAGAATGGGGAACTATGCCTGGCGTGCATGTGTCGAAAATATACTGATAAATTAAACTGAATTATGATAAACCGCTGTTATTTGATGCAGAGAACCTGTAATCTTGACGTTAGTATGATTATATTTACTTCTGAGTTCACAGCATGTGTTACAACAGTCAACAAAGTATGCTTCCAACACTGTGCTCAGTGTTACACTAGGAAGGGGGGGGGGGGAGTAGAAAGGGAGGAGTGTAGAGACCACACAACGTCTGTGTCGTTCAACCAACGGCATTGTGTGCTTTTCTTTTGCGCATGTAGAAGTTCTATATGCTGAATTCATATCACTGGTTTCACATGTCTAAACACAGAGATAAAATAATAAAAGGATAACAGAAATTATTTGATACGTTTTCCACAATCTAGAACATTCTTTGGTCAACTTTTGAGTATGTTGGAGAGTAATGTGTTGAAAATTGCATACCTTTTGTTAATAGGACTGCATTGGCATGGAACAACATGTAATCCTTACAGTGGTAGAATGTAATTGTTGATCTGTGAGGAGAGCAGCCATGAAGGCCTGTGGCCTGACACTTAGTGAGCGAGCTCAGCTTACATTAGGCCAAGTTTGAGGTGATGGTTCATTATGGACTGGCTCTCGTCACAGTACCTCGTCACTGACTTTTATCCCTCATCAATTATGTTTGCTTTAGCCTGGAGAAGACAGCTACATACAAGCCTATGCACGCAGCAGTGGTGACGTTTCCTGAAGACGCTTACCTTCAAGATGTCAACAGAGGCAAGCTGATGTGTTTTGCTCACTGTGGTTTGTATGTTAGTCGAGGAGGAGAAGGGGGGGGGGGGGGGGCAGAGGAGGTGGCATGAGGTTGTGAGTGTGAAGGAGAAAGTGTGGGTTTTTGGTTGTGTATCAGGTACATATGCAGGGATTAATCTTGAAAGTGACCATGATAGGTCATTTGACCAGTTCACAGGAAAAACAATAGGTCATTTTGGAAAGCAATAACACAGTCTTATTCGATCGCTTATCAGTACAAATGGTACAAAATAACAACGCTAAGGCATTAACCGATTTTATATTCAGCCTTTCTACTGTAAATTCTTTAAATGACATGCTGATGAACACAGTTATAAGGAGAAAGTCAATCCTTTTTAATTTGTCTGCTAAATAAATAATTAAATAAAAAATACATTAGTTTAAAATAACCCACAAACAAATCATCTATGTCATGTGTGACATCATTAGTACACGCTACACAATCTGTGCGGTGCCAAAAGATGGAGACAATCCAACAGTGCCAAGGTACATAAATGTAAATAGATCCGTAAATTATTAGTTAGAAAATAATAATAATAATAATAATAATAATAATAATAATAATAATAATAATAATAATAATAATGACATTACTAATAATATAATAATTTGCATCTTTAAATTTAAAAAAAAACAAACTAGGCTATAATATTACTATAGGCCTAAACACCATGTTGTTAATGCTTTGATTCGAAAGTTTAAGACCATGCAAACAGGAGTGACGTAATCTGGTAATTTGCATTTCGTGTCTCCAAATTTGCTACATGTATTATTCCCGGTTTAATTATCTATAGTAAAGTCTATTAGTCTTTGCTAATTACTACCTGTACTAAAAAGTTTGTTTTTTTTTTAATCCTTTTTTGGGGGGCGGAGAGGGGGGGGGGGGGGGGGGGGCTTCTTTGAATTTAGTTTAAAAATTATAGTTTATTTTAGGGATCATCTTTTGATGAACCCGAGAGTACTAACATTGTCATCGTTGGCGCGTTGCATGTCAGCAATGAAAACTATGGATCGGAAAAGTTTGTATTATACTGAAAGGGGGGATAATTTCGTTTCGGTAATGGTTGCGCTGTTTTATTGAGTTCGCAGTTTGTATAGAACTTTTTAAATGACAAATCTTCACAAGGTTTGACCGCCCGATCGTAAAATCAATAGGTCACTTGACCAGCTGGCTGGCAAAACAATCGGTCATTTCAGACTTTTATGCGTCAATGACCGATGACCGACACCAAGAATAAACCCTGCATATGTAGCATCCTGTATTGCAGTATTAATTATTACGCGTGTCTATAATCATTATATTACATGAATAGACATGAAGTAAAACAACTGAAAATGATTATTATGTACGTCTCGCAGCAAGAATGTAAATCCAATGAGATTGGGAACCTACCTATTGTTTATTGGAATTCCTGCACATCCTGGGATAAACTGGAATCCCAGTCATCACTGTGAAAAAGCTCGTGTGAACTGCTGTTTAGTGCAGATTTTAATTTTTAAACTATCCGACAGTCTTTTCCCTTTTTTTTTTCTAGAAACATAAAATGTTATTGCCTCTCATGGACATGTTTTCTAGAAACATAAAATGTTATTGCCTCTCATGGACATGTTTTCTAGAAACATAAAATGTTATTGCCTCTCATGGACATGTTTTCTAGAAACATAAAATGTTATTGCCTCTCATGGACATGTTTTCTAGAAACATAAAATGTTATTGCCTCTCATGGACATGTTTTCAAGAAACATAAAATTTTATTGCCCCTCATGGACATGTTTTCTAGAAACATAAAATGTTATTGCCTCTCATGGACATGTTTTCTAGAAACATAAAATGTTATTGCCTCTCATGGACATGTTTTCTAGAAACATTAAATGTTATTGCCTAACCTACAGTTTACAATATATTTGCAGGCGAAAGATTGTAGTTTCCAAAAATGTTGGACAGGTGTCTTACATATATACTTACATTCATTCTCTGCAATTTTTTCATTTTTATTCACACTGCAGTTGGAAAATTATATTGCTTAACCTACAATTTAGGAATAAATTACTTTAAGAATTCTTTCTGAACTAATGCACTGTGTAATTTTGGAATTTCCATAGTGAAGGGGAGTTAAAATTAAAGACCTAATTAGTAAATTAGATTATTCTTCTTTTGTATTCCTGACTAATAATAAAAATTATTAATATGAAAAATAGTAGTAGTAGTAGTAATCCTGACTAATAATAATTAGTAGTAGTAGTAATTATTGCCATTCTGAGCAAATCATAGCTGAAGAACAAGCACGATTCAGGGCAGGGCGAAGTACCACTGAACAGATTTTCAACCTCAGAATAATCTGCGAGAAATACCTACAGCACCAACAACATCTATATCTTGCGTGTTTGTAGACTTCAAGAAAGTGTTTGACCGAGTCTGGCATGCAGCTCTGCGGGCCACCATCTCCTATACCCCTGCACATTACCAACGGTGAAATCCGACAGACCATTACACAAGCCATTGGACAACAGGATGACCTGCTCACAGTGGTGAAGAAACGGAAACCCCGATGGTATGGCCACATCACCAAAGCATCGGATCTGGCAAAGATCATCCTGCAAGGCACAGTGCAAGGAAAAAGAGGTGGGAGGACAACATTCAAGAATGGACTGGCTTGACATTGAGTGAAGTCACAGGGGTTGCTGAGCATAGAAGAAGATGGAGTAGGCTGGTTAAACAATCATCTGTGGTGCCTCAACGACTTTCAAGTTATGGGATAGGATAGAATAGGATAAGATAGTGCCATTGTTGACTAATGATAATAATAATAATAATAATAGTCGTACTCATAATCATCATCATTGTCATCATCATCATCATATTAATCATTACTTCCTATTGCCTTTTTTTTTTATCCTCACACAGTCTGTTGATGCTTGTTGCAGGTACCTTACCTGATATTGTTGCAGAGGGTGTGACTATTGCCCTGTTTGACAGTGACTACACAGCCTTTCCAAGCTGATCTTTGCATTTGGAATGACAGTGAGATAGGGAGAAAAAGAAAGAGAGGGAGGGAGGGAGGGAGAGAGAGAGAGAGAGAGAGAGAGAGAGAGAGAGAGAGAGAGAGAAAGAGAACAGGTATGTACCTCCATAGAGAGAAACGAGAGAGTGTATTGAGAGAGAGAGAGACATCATTTACACAATTAACGGAATTCGGAATAGCGTTAGAAAACGGGGAGATAACCGATATGTTTGGAAAGTTACTTTTAATGACTTAGAAGGACAAAGCCCATATGACTCACACGCGCCTTATAGAACTCGCAGAACTTAACATGAAAATGAGTGCCCAGAAAAAAACACAAATTGAGTAGTGTTAAAATGTGAAGTTACACTGATTTTGATCTTTCTATGCCCTTGGCCTTGAGATGACCTTGACCTCCGGTTCCAATACCCTCGTATATTATCAAATAAACTATAGCAAAGGTTGTATTATGCCCAAAAGAACGGTGACCTTGGGATGACCTTGACCTTCAGTGACCTTGACATTGGGATCGTGACCTTCACGTGACGTCTCATGTATGTCTGATCAAGTAATCCAATGTTGTTGCATACTATGGGTTAACTAAACAGCCATTCCACTCTAGGTTGTACTTAGCCACTTTAAAGGCTTTGCACAGACTGCAGGTGTGGCGGGCAGACAGACAAATGGACAGACATTTTTTTAAATGTAACTTTTGGACTATTTAGGACTCTTGCAAATCTGGATTTTTTTTTTTGGGGGGGGGGGGAGTGGGGGGGGGGGGAGGGGGGGGAGAGGGCAAGTACATAGACTCCCATTGCTATGCATGAGAGTCAAAAAAGGGAGATAACAGGTGTTTTTTTCTGGAAAGTTGTTTTTGTTGTTTGGAATGAGACAGCAAAGTTGTGTGTTTGAAAATAATGTCAGGAAAAAAAAAGAGCGATACAAAAAGCTGATTTATGTTTAGGTTGAGTGCAAGACTCGTACATGTATGGTGGTGAACGTCGATTGTCTTCACCGGTGACATAAGGCATTCCCCCCACCCATCAATAGTTGTTCGGGAACAGTGCCTTTTAACCCTTGTCGGAGAACAAGATGAGCAAGTCTAGATGGTTGTGTGCCGCGACACTTTTTAAGAAAAGGAGAGTGAGAAAAGTGGATTGTTGTGTTTGGAATGAAAGCAAAATGGTTGTTGAATAGTCCTTTTAAGTATAGATGCGATTTTGATTTGTTGACACTTTATTGTCCCTTTTTATCAGGAAATTCTGGGCCGCCTCCCCTTGGGAAGCGTAGTCGCAGCCTGTGGCGCGCCCAAACCCAACCTACCTAATATAATTTGTGTTATATTTATTTATTTTTTAAAATTTTGATGGGTGCGCAAAACAGAGTACTCTGAGAAAAGCTCAGAGATGTTAGTAAATAATATTTGGAGAAATGTAACTCCTGTCAGGTGCCATTGGTTTCTATCCTGTTAACAAGGCAAGTTAGTCCAGTCTTAGACCATTCAGCCACAGCGCTCGTGTGCGTACTTGCATGTATGTGCACTCGAATTGTTTATCATTACCTGGAGATGCGTAATGTTGGGGACTCGCCAAATATTTATTAATTCACCAAGTTCATGCTTGAACAACGAAGGGAGAACTGCCGTATGGCATTTTCATATTGTAATAAGTATGTTGCGTTGTATATCTTGCAGGTATACGTATTGATTATACAGTGGGGTGGAAAAATAAGTCCCTGCTGAACATTTGTTGTAACATTTGTCAGTGGTTCCGCATTTGCAGGAAACAAAATTGTGTTGCGGCCATTACAGTGGTAGAGTCTCTTTGCTGATATTTGATTTCATCTCAAGTGACAAGAGCAGGCAATGATGGCACCTTCACCAAACACGACTTACATTTTCCTTTGGCCATTACTACTGGGGGATGAATGTACTGTTGTAAGGATCACAGTACAGTTTTGTTTGATGCAAATGCGGCACTGTATACTGACCTTAAAAGCCATTTTCAATAGGGAGTGACTTTTCAATCACCCGCTATCAATGTGGAACAAGAACAAATAAAAATAACTATAAAAACCTTTTTTGTAATGGCGTATGTGTGACAGTGTTATGAAATCTGCAATGACACAGACAGACACGACTTGTATGAAAGATTATCCTGGTTCAAGAACCTTCATTCACAACAGTCAAAACAAGAAATAAACAGTATTTATTTTTTGGGAAAATGGACAAATTTATTATCAAAGACAGAAAACTGTATATATATAGTTACAAATGTGTCAGTGTCTAGCACTAGATTGAAAGAATTTTCATCAACCGGTGATAAATACATGATTTCTAATTTTTATTTCTAAAACAGAACTTGTCCAGACATGAAAAAGTTGATCAAAAACATTTAGCATCAAAAACCGACTACATGAAAATAACAATGATAAAAACATTTATTTTAAATTTCAAAAATTTTCTTTTTTAAACTTTAACATAAAAATAATTTAGCATGAGACTACATAAATCAAAACATTAATAAAAGCTGTGACAAAATATAATAAAATGTTAAAAATAAAATCTAAAAAATAAATAAAAGATGAGTTTGCTAAATGTTAAAAAGTAAAGTAACTTGATATCAGATATACGATATGAACAAATGGCTACAAAATTATGGCGATGCACTCTACAATATGGTGTATGAATTGCGGACTAGTCAAGTCTTCTATTTTTTAATTATTTAAAAAAAAAAGAAGAAAATCAGCATTATAATTCTATCTACTTGTAGTGTTTCTGATTTTACCTTTACATTATAAAATATAAGCAGTGAAAGATTCGATACTACAGACTGAAATGCCAAAGACGAAATACTAAAAACATGAAACTCAATAATACTCAAACTGATGTAATAACAATCAACAACACAAAGTTCAAAGTCATTCTTCTAAAGGAATTGAATTTACAACACGTCAACACAACCAAACGATTTTCACTAAGCTTGCACACAGTAAGGTATTGAGGAGATTTTCTACCAATCAGAATGCACACATTTAAGTTGTCCAGACAAAAATCACAGAATGTGGCTGCCGCACGCCATTCTCACAAAAATCAAGCATTCTGAGTAAAAGGTTAAAAGGGAAAACGAAATTCATTTCTACCGTCACTCAACCGTCACATATTGCAGTTTTCTACTGAAAAGGGTGCACAGTTCTCGTGGGGACTTTTTCCCCAATTCACTTCTCTGCACCCAAAAATAAGGGGTTGTTGTCCAATAATAAAATGATAATTTACAAAACGGGATATCAATCACAGTGAGAGGGGAGAGTGGGGTGGGAAAGGGGGAGGGGGGGAGAGGGGGCCACATTGGAATAGGTCAAGTCTGCCTAACAAAATCAATGGAGGACAACAAACCACAATGAGCTCGTTTTAAAAACATGCAACAGAAATATTAAACTTTTTCTTGTTAAAAATGCCATAAATAATAAAGCACGCACATAAAAGACAGACCTGAATGATGGAGCGTAACATACCTAGCGTTTTCCACTCTCATTCAACTTTTACATAAAGACGAGAAAACGGTTCTTTGTAGCACATTCCCATATTTGATGTTACTTTTTCTTCAACAAATCTAAATTTTCAAAGTTTAAAAAAAAAAAACTTGCCTTCTATGACCCGCACAAAGATGGCCTTTAGTTTCCTTCGCTTCATTAACCATGAAAAAAAAAGTTAAATACACACAAGCTGAAAACTACACACACTTATAACGCGTCATCTCCCAAGACAATGTAAATATTGCAAGCTGGAATATCGCCATACACGAGGCCCACCATTTGAAACTAGGATGTCAAGACTCCCAAAAGGAGCAAAATGGACAATCACAAACGCACAGCATATTGGTAAAAAATGCAGAAGGCAAGGAACACGGTCATCATTCACCCTTCTTCAAATGTCACTACACATACCATTTCAAAAGTTGGTAAGAAAGTACAGGTCAAACCAATTGGCACAAAAAATGTTTTACAAAAATCCAACTCTTTGTACCTTCAACAGTCCATCTTCATTGTTCAAAATAATAAAATGTCTTATTAAAACCTGAATTTACAACAATTTATTTGAGTAAGTTTAAACTTTGTTGGTTCTTATTATTACCCACTAAAAAAAGTACAGTGAGGAGATTAATAAAAATAAAAAAATTTTTTTTTAGAACAAAACCCGAGTCATGAAACCATAATGGTATTATTTTATTTTGTATCAACTAACTAAAATCTGCCAATAGCAATCAAGTTACGAATGTCCACATCATGATCATTCCCCCAATAAGGTCTAAACCAAACGACAACGACGGTGCAACAATGCACACAACTAATTGCAATAAAGGGACACAACCAAATATAACTGTAAAGCACTCCTCACTGTAAAAGGCTAACTAAACAAACTACTCAAGCTCTGGGGTTGTTGCTTCCACGGTGGCGAACACCTTCCGACATCTTCTCTGGGGTAGTTCTGGAGATGAAAAAATAAAAATGACATTATTCAAAATATAATACGCGTAATATCGTAGACACATATCAATAAACCGGGGGGGAGGGAGGAGGGGGGTAAAAGATGTTCCCACAACCTATTGTGGTTCAAAAAAGGCGCTTGGGTTCTCTTTTCTCTGGGCCCAACCCACTGTGCCACTTCTTCACTCAAACAAGAAGAAAAAACGGTGAAATGACGTCTTTAGAGTGCGCTAAACACACGAGTGGGAGGTGACAAAATCTACAGGACGTAGAAATGGCCGCGCTGCACTTGGCATGCATAGACATGATCATTCCCACAAAAACCAACGGATCAACAATTTGAATTTTAAACAACACTTCCATAAAATGTCATCATCAAGCTGCTGGAAATTCTTTTTTTTTCATGGTAATTTTCCTGTGAAAACATAGTACAGGGCAAGGTTGATGAAATGCCTGGTATTGCACCGTTTCCCTTGAAGCCACTTTGTTTTACTGAGATGGGATTGTGATAATTCTATCCTATTATTATTACTGTTTTAGACCTAGGTCAGCGAATGAGTGAATACGTTTGCATGTTAGTGTATGTGTACCTGCACGTATGTGGAGTGTGGGTGTGTTTCAATCCACATATAAGAAATTAATCAAGATTATAGTAATATGCAAATATTTATGGATAGCAAATGTATATGATAAACTTCTTTAATATGTGTGATGTGGTATTTGAAGTTTATGAAGGTGCGGAGAGAGAGTGGATGTTTTACCTACTTACTTGCATCTCAGAATAGTTTGTGGTGTGTGTCTGGCTGTGTGTACTTCCTGTGATGGATAATACAGATTTGTTTAACTGAATGACATAGAATTGAAGCCTACTTGACAATACCACAATTAAAATACAAAATTATTAGCATTTAGTCTGCAATGAAAGTCTCAATGATTGGATGCGCATTATTGTTTTGCAGAAGTTAGCAAATGATCCCTCCAGCTGTTTGATGTGTAGAAACACCCATCCTGAATGGGCTATTGTTGCAAATGTAACCAAAAGAGTGTATTTTGCAACTGTTTCACAACTCACACAATTCAATTCAATCAAATCAATTCATCTCACCCATCCTGGGCAGGGCTCTCCTCAGCGGCGGCATCTTTGTTGCGTTTCTTCTCGTAGATGAAGATGATGGTGCACAGGATTACCACCTCAGCAACAATGCCCAGGAAAGGCCACAGAGCTGCCAGCTTGTCTGCAACACATCACCAAGTACAACAATAATTACGGGTCACAACAACATATCACCAAGTACAACAATAACTACGGGTCACAACAACACATCACCAAGTACAACAATGACTACGGGTCACAACAACACATCACCAAGTACAACAATAACTACGGGTCACAACAACACATCACCAAGTACAACAATGACTACGGGTCACAACAACACATCACAAAGTACAACAATGACTACGGGTCACAACAACACATCACCAAGTACAACAATAACTACGGCTCACAACAACACATCACCAAGTACAACAATAACTACGGGTCACAACAACACATCACCAAGTACAACAATAACTACAGGTCACAACAACACATCACCAAGTACAACAATGACTACGGGTCACAACAACACATCACCAAGTACAACAATAACTACGGCTCACAACAACACATCACCAAGTACAACAATGACTACGGGTCACAACAACACATCACATAGTACAACAACTACAGGTCACAACAACACATCACCAAGTACAACAATAACTACAGGTCACAACACATCACAAAGTACAACAATAACTACAGGTCACAACAACACATCACCAAGTACAACAATAACTACAGGTCACAACACATCACATAGTACAACAATAACTACAGGTCACAACAACACATCACCAAGTACAACAATAACTACAGGTCACAACACATCACAAAGTACAACAATAACTACCTTGCTGATCTACCGTCTGTCTACTCCCCTTCACGCACTTTAAGATCTTCTGCCGACACTCACACACTCAAGGTTCCCGTCACCCGCACTAAGACATACGGCCAACGTGCATTCGCTTACTCCGCACCTAAGCAGTGGAACTCCCTTCCCTCCCATATCCGCAACATACAATCAACACAAGCATTCAAAAAGGCCCTCAAAACCCACCTCTTCAAACTTCACTATTCAGAATGATCTGTATCCCGCTGCCATTCTCTCCTCTTTGTCTCTGTCTGATCCGTAAGTGTATACACGGCTGTACATATTTATACTGTTTTTCCTCCTGGGCCTAACGGGGCATATAAATAGCTGTGAATATGATTTTGCTATTCTATTTGTCTTTTCTGTCATTTGTGTACATAGTTGTAAATTGTAATTTGTGTACATAAGTGTAAATAATTTGTACCCTTACTGTTCTGTCTTTTGGTGTATTGTAGCGAAAGCGATGTTTTATCGAGTGCATGTACTTATATGTAATGACTATGTAAAGCGTGGTGAGTCTGGTCATAGGCTGGAGTACCCGCTATATAAAAAATCCGTTATTATTATTATTAATATTATTATTAACTACAGGTCACAACAACACATCACCAAGTACAACAATGACTACGGGTCACAACAACACATCACCAAGTACAACAATAACTATAGGTCACAACAACACATCACCAAGTACAACAATAACTACGGGTCACAACAACACATCACCAAGTACAACAATGACTACGGGTCACAACAACACATCACCAAGTACAACAATGACTACAGGTCACAACAACACATCACCAAGTACAACAATGACTACGGGTCACAACAACACATCACCAAGTATAACAATAACTACGGGTCACAACAACACATCACCAAGTACAACAATGACTACTGGTCCAACCACTTGTAGGGTTCCTAAAATACAGTTCTTTTCCTTTGATCGCTCTGCGAGTTAGTTCTACGTGATGCTAGTGTTTTAAGACATTTACAGATTGATATTGTATTCAAGATGGCGAACTAAAGTCAGTTTACCACGGCGACCTGTTTTTTTTTTCAGGGATACAGAGCTCTAAAAGCGCTAGAAGAAATTTTAAATGACCAAGATAGTGGTGATGAAGACTTTGGAGGACTAAATGACAGTGATTCCAACGAAAATGAGACGAACGGCAAACATCATCACCCTCTTTTGTTAGATGTTGTGGGTGATGACGAAGATGACAAAGGAGATCCAAAAACTTTGAACCTAGTGATTTATGAATTACCACACAGAATACTTTTATTGGCTGTAATGTGAGTACCAGATGTTTGACTTCATGTTCATATAACACTACCACCAGTTTTTGAAGTGTTTTGTGTGGTTTAATGTCCTAAATTGTGTGTGTTTGTCCGGAACCTGTCATTTCTTGAAAAAAATTAATTCTATAATTTTTTGCTATAACAATTATGAACAAAATCCAAATCTTATAATATCAAATAATAGCCAAGGGTATAAACACAAAACATGCCAAATATGTAAGAGATATCTCAATAAATGATTGAGCAGTGAACAGATCAGTGAACAAAACCAAAGAAAGCAACATTTTGTCCTGACAAGCAGCAACACCAAAATGCTATTATACTGTGGCACTGAAGGGGTTAACAATAAGCAGTCACCTTCGTTCATCAAAACTAGTTTATAGTATCTTGTTATTTTTTGCAATTATTTTTATTCTAATTACTTTTGATATCAACAGCCCGAGAAACAACTTTTGCAACGTGAACTCTCAGACGAATATTCACATTTTTTATGTCTTGCACTGCCGAAATGTGAGGGAGCCATACTTACCCTTGACCCTGACCGTCAATGGCTGGGTCGCGTTGGTGGTGTTTCCACCGTGAGTGGACACGGCCATGCAGGTGTACTGTCCAGCGTCGTCGAAGTCCACTGATGAGATGATTATCCTGGCATCATCGATCGACTCCCCGGCGTAGGAGTCCGCGGGCTCCAGCTTGTAGTGGTCATCATTCTGTAGGCCAAAGTTCAGGCAATTTTTGGTCTTTTTTTAAAAAAAAGTTCCTACAGCGGTGCTTTTCCAGCTCAGAAGCTGCTCAAGACGCTAGCCAATACCAGGAGAACAACTGAATCAAGAAATCTCTGAATTCCGGCCGGGGCCCAGGGGCCAAGCCCCGGTATTCGCCCCCTGAAAGAAAATGAATTTATGCAATTTTGAAAGTAATTTAGGGCCTCTCCTGAAAGCAAAAAGCACAAAGTAAACATGAATAGAAACAACAACAACAAAAAAAGAATGTTTTATGCACATGTCTTTCAAAAAAGTTAAGAATCTTGATTTGTAGGCCTAACAAAGTTTGAGGTTCACCACTGTTACACAGGCAAGAATTTTTATAATTTTAGAGATATTTAGGGGTACGTTAGTAAAAACACCACATCTTAGGTATTAGTGACTAGAGTATAGATTTAAATGAAATAAAATGCAAAATGAACAGAAATAAATCTCTTTTGATTATCTACCTTTTTATACTTCTCTTGTCATGTCTTGTTTTTTATTCCTCCATGTGTATACAAAAAAAAGTTTTAAAAAGTCCAAACAAGCCCCCTCCTCTTCTTCACTTTCATGCCAGTCTGAAAGATCGTATGCATGCACACTACTGACACTAATTGTCTAATGTCAGTACCGATCTCTTCCTCCGACTCCAAGTCCATTTCTCTCACTTTAATTTCTGATAAATGGAAGCCTGTAAACTCCCCTTCATCAGTCGAAGAATCCAAACCATCCATTTTAGACACACACACAAGAAAATTTGAAAAAAAATCGAAAAAACAAACGCATCACAGAGAAAACTTGTGGAAATGCAGTCGAATGTTTTCACAACAGAATAAACCGGAAGTCAATTGCCGGAAGTCTCGCAATCTTTCAAACAACGCGAGAATATAACGACATGGTTGATACGGACGCTTTTGAACGTTTTGCCTGTTTAGACTTTTGCCGCTATGCCCAGTAAACGGTAGCCCTCACCTTCTCACATTCGGAACTCAATATTTTTTTCTCGTAAATGCAAATGCCTTCCGCGGAAATCCGCGGAAAATTCTCCACCCTGCAATACAGTACTGCACACACACTGTGTGCACATTGTATTAAACCTTTTTCAGGCAGACTGCATGACTGCCAAATGAGAAAAATGCAACTTCAAAGAGGCAACTCCAAACTTCCTAATGCATGAACATGGAAGCAGTAAAGAGATTATTTTGTAATATAAATAAATAATGGACAATTAACATTCCCCATCTTCAAGAGCAACAACAAAATTAAGGGATAATAGTACATGTATAAAACTAGAAGGGTAAAGCCCATATGACAAACATGCTCCTTATGGAACTTGCAATATTTAACATTAAATGAGGGCCCAGGAAAAACAAAATGAAATTGTGGCATTAAAGTGCAAAGTAATACCAACTTTGATGTTTCTATGCTCTTGACCTTGAGATGACCTTGCCTCCGGCTCTAAATACACTCAGGTACTATCAAATAAACTAAAGCAAAAGTTGTATTATGCCAAAATAAACTCTGACCTTGGGATGACCTTGGCCTTCAGTGACTTTGACCTTTAGATGAACTTGAACTTTATGTGACCTCTCATGCATGTCTGATCAAATAACCCAATGTAGTTGCATACTATGGGTTAAATAAACAGCAATTCCACTGTACGACGACCTATTTTTTTGTATGTTTCTGCAAGGACTAAAATGACCTTGACCTTCAAGTTCAACGCAAAAACAAAACACGTGTGGAAGATCAATCTATTATCTCTAAATACAACAAGTTTGGACTTCATATCTCTCATAGTTTAGGACCAAGCTCACTTCAAAGAACCTATACTAACCGACTGGATAGCTCCAATGACCTTGACCTTGGAGTGAGGTTGACCAAATTTGTATAGTATGTGCGATTTCTATCATGCATCAAAGAATAGTAAGTTTAATATTAATAACCTAGAAAAAAACTGAAAGATTGTAAAAAATTGTCTTTTTTTTTTTAACTAACATTTGTTGACCCTGTGACCTTCACCTTGAAGTGACCTCATTCATTCACTGATCATTTATGAGGTCTCATGGGTATACACCACCTTACCAAGATTGCTAGCGATGGTTGAAATAAGTTCTGAGATATTAATCCACTTGCAAGTTTTGCACACATGGCGGTGGACGGACGAACAGACATTTTTTTGAAAACACTAGTGTGACTAGCCCTGTCGTTGCTCCATTCTCCTGCTAGTCCAAGACACCTCCACAAAACCAGTTCGCTTGAATTAAAATCCAATGGCCACCAAAATTGGAATACTACATGTAAAAAGAACGCCCAGTTCAGCAGTACTATTTACAAGAAACAGGTCAATTTACTGCAAGCTTCAAAACGGGGAAGCAAACCTGAGTCTTCATCCTTGTATCACTAAAACGACTTGACCCATCAGTGAGCGATGCTAAGATGCCTTGACCTCAGTCACGGATGTGTTAAATGTAATTTTTGGACTATTTAGGACTTATCTAGCGCAGATTTGCACAAATCTGGAACATTTATTTTGGTGGGCGAGTACATAGACTGACATTGCTATGCATGCAAGTCAAAAAACGACCGTTGTCAAAATTGGAGCTCAGCTCTTCCTAAGACGGCATCCTCCTACCCCAATTCCTACCTTCCCCGCGCATCCAATCCTTCAACAACATTACAAAAATCAGTCAAACCTTAATTAGGACATTGTCCTTGAGCCAGACGATGGCGGGTTTGGGATGTCCCAGAACACTACACTCCACACTCAGCTTCTCATCCTGCACCAGGTTCTTAGACTTCTCGAAAGGGATCACGTACGGCTTAGCTGCAAACAAATGAACCAACCAAAAAAATTTTTTAAAGAAAAAGAAAAAAGTCAAGTACCATTTATTTTGATGAATACATGTCAAACAGGCCTGTGTCATCAACATTCAGTGTTCTGGCATTATCATATGATATAAAACTACAAATGCCTATTGCAAGAAAAAAACAAATAAAAAATTAACATTTTTCTTTTTCTTTTTTTTTAATGTCCAAACTAGAACACCTACTCTTCCCTTTTTATCACACAGTACAAAGCCACTCTGTCTGATTTATCTGACCATGTTTGAATGTTTATGGTTTGCACTTGGGATAAAATTCTGACCTTCCCACACATATGTATCATGTATGAATGCATTTTCAGAATGAAGCAAGCATTTCTATCTACAGAGTAACAAAAGTGAACATGCCAGCACGAGCCCTGAATGGCTTATGCTACTAGCACAACTACTGACGTTGGTCCTTTGACGCAAAGACGAACATTGAGGATTATCAGGCTTTTGACAGAGCAGTACAACACCACAACTTTTGCTAATGATAGAACCAAAGTGAACTGACCCCAGAGGTCGACATCAATTTCTACGACGTGGGTCTGACCAGAAACGTTGTATGATGCCATGCATGTCCACACGCCTGCCATGTCACGAGCTGAAACGATGCAATGCCACAATTGTACCAACATTCCACAAACAAAAACGTATATTTAAAAGAGTTTTCAAGAGGAGCAAATGAATGGACCTTCATCTTAGTAGAACAATATGTTTACTAGTTGTATACCAATGGGGAGGAAAAGTAGGGGGAGTGGGGTAGAAAGTTGTTCATACAATTTTCAGAAATAAACTTAATCACGTACTTTCCTGTCCATGTTTCTTCACACAAAAGCTGAAATCTTCAATTCTAAATATTCACAAGCACACAATCTCTGACAGTTAAAAAAAACACAAAAAAACCCAAGAAAACCAACCCATTGGGAACATTACAAATGAGCTCCAAACGCACACACTTTGATACAATAAATCTGGAGCACTCTCAGACTCCAACATTCCCTCTCTCTACCTCCCCCCCCACCTCCCCCCACTGCCAAACTCCTATCCTCCCACATACACACTTTGGTCAGACAAGGGTGGCTTGTCAGCGGTGCATTACAACACTGGCCTCCAATGTCCAGTTGCCCATACCCGGTGTCCAACTGACATGGGTTTCATCTACGCAGGGAGCAAAATAATCCTTTTAGGTATGTGGCTTATTGGGTCATCTACGCCTTCTGATACACTGTGGTGTAGTCTGTGTACGTAGGCATTCTATTGCCTGGACTTTAAAAGATCCTGACGCTCATATCCTAGAGCGTGGCGGCTACATTGATACACTAAGCACGCACTACTGGTCCTCTTCCACTCTTGTCCTGAGTGGCACTGCCCTTGTGACTGCTATGCTTTCACTGAGAAAATTGCCCAAATCTGGCCCACATACATATAAAATAAAAACTAGAAGGGCAAAGCCTACATGACTTACATGCTCCCTATGGAACTCGAAAATGAGTGCCCAGAAGAAACAAAATGAAATGATGGCATTAAAATGCAAAGTAATACCGACTTTAATATTTCTATGCTCTTGACCTTGAGATGACATTGATCTTCTGCTCCAAATAAATTCGTATACAATCAAAGAAAGTACAGCAAATGTTGTATTATGTAAAAAATAAACTGTGAAATTGGGATGACTTTGACCCTCACGTGATCTCTTATGCATGTATGGTCAAATAAGCCAGTGTTGTTCATACTATGGGTTAAATAAACAGCCATTCCACTGTATGAAGTCTTATTTTTTGTATGTTTCTGCGACTACAATGACATTGACCTTCAAGATCAACACAAAAATGTAACATAAATTATGAAAGATCAATCTATCATCTCTAATTACAACAAGTTTGGACTTTATATCTCTCATAGTTTGGGGTCAAGATCACTTCAAAGTACCTATATAAACCGACCTTGGACCTTGACATTTGAGTGAGGTTGACCAAGTTTGCACAGTATGTGTGTCTCATTAATATCTATCATTCATCAAAGAACCGAAAGTTCACTATTAATAACCTAGGGAAATTTTTTTTTTTTATTGTCATTTTTGGACTAACATTTGATGACCCTGTGACCTTCACCTTGAAGTGAAGTCATTCATTCACTGATAATCATGGGTGCAAGTGAGAAAAATTTCCAATACTGAAGCCATGATTCAGGGATGGACGACCCCAAAGGAAGCCCTTAAATCCAGGCTAAAACTAAAATTTTAAGAAAAAAACAACGCAACAACCAAAAATTAAAAAGAAAAAGATTTTCAAACTTTATTTATTGTTTTAACTAAAGGGGATCTTCTGTGATCGAAAAAGGCAGAGTTTGTTCACCAATAAAGGCACAGATCCGTATCTTGAGGTCGGTTACGCGATCGTTTTTACAAGGCCGACTGTAAACTGCTTCCACGCATGGTAACGTGGATGTATGTTTATACGAAGCCAGCTGTTTTTGGTGACCTGGGTCACAGCTGTGTACATCCAGTGACTTTCGTCCATTGTGGCGGTAGTTAATTCGCTTTGTGCAGCAACAGCAATAGGCCATGCCAGGCTCGTCTATCTTTGAACACCATACCGAGTAGGGTCGCTTTAAAGTATCCTCTTTTAGCAGCCACTCATTTCGCCATTTATTTTTCAAATCTACATCAGTCTTTCTCGCAATTTTCTCGTCTGATATTTTGGACACAAGCATTTTCACAAAATTCACTCAGCACGCAAAAGCACGAAAAAGAAGAAACACGAATCAAAATGGCCACCATAAATGCATCCGGACTGCATATAATTAATTCCCGCAGTTACGATTCCGCACTTCCGTTTTTAGTTTTCCGATCAAGCTAAAAGTAAAATCTACTAAAAAAAGTTAAAAAAAAAAAATTCTGATACGGAAATCCGTAAAATACGGAATGACTTGCACCCATGGATAATTTTCAAAGTTTCATTAGTATACATCATCTTACCAAGTTTGTGATTGCTGAAATAGGATCTGAGTACTTGGAGCTGAGTACTTAGCCACTTTAAAGTTTTGCACAGACAGACAGCGGACAGACATTTTGTTCAATGTCATTTTTGGACTATTTAGCACTTACCTCGCACAGATTTGTGAAAATCTGGAAAGAAATTTTATGGGAGGGATGGTGGGGGGAAGGGTGGGGGAAGCAAGCTCATAAGACTCACTTTGCTATGCATGCGAGTCAAAAACCAAATTCTAAAAAAATTAAATTGTGAACGTGACTCACAGACTTTTGTCAGCACCAAAGTGCCGTTGGGATGCTCCGTGTACTCCCACTTGTCGTCACTGCCCTTCAGTTCTTTGATAGGCTTGCCATCCTTGGCCCAGGAGTAGGTGAACGATAAGGAGGTGTCCCTCACACTGCAGCTCAGCACATTGTCACCGTTGTACTTAAACTCTGTCTCTGTCCTGGACACTGCAATACACCAATCATGTTATGATAGCAAGGCGGGATACAAACTTACCAGGGAACAAACAGACCCATATGAAAACGTATACATAATTTATACTAGGAAAGAACAAAAGTATACATACTATGCTAGAACATTATAGTATCGTAAGACCATCAATTGTCTTTACATCATAAGGACCAATCACTATCAGTGAAGTAAGAGATCTATATATTTCCAGGTGACCATAGCCTGATTAGGTTAGCCCTTATACAACTAGGCCAGCTGCCTGCTTTTATATCTCAAACTGTCAGTGAAGGAAGATAACTCTGTATCATTCGATGGCGATGCAACGTAAATAAATAAAAATACAGAACGCAATGCCTCCATTTTCGTCTTCCATTTCTTTGTCAATTCCTTTCTCCTCCTGAATTTGTGTCACATACAAGCTGGCCTCTTGAAATTAACAAATGAAAACAATGGTCATTATAAAAAAATTTAACAAATATAAATAAAACCCCAAAAATTTTACAGTCTGTCCCAACATTTAGATTGTGAGACCCACAATAATCTTCAGAGAATTCTTCATCCGTAATGTTTGTCAAATTGTGAAGCCAGTTGTCACACCAGAAATATTTGGCAACCGATTTCCACTTTATTGTAACTGTCTCTTTCAGTTTCATAGTGTAGCAAAGCATGGTGCCCTATTGTGGTTATTTTTAGGTCACTCTACATTTTGGTTGATTGTCATTAATAGAACTATTACGGCAAAGATGGCATGTGATAATAAGATTGTTAATAATTTATATGTTTTTGACACTGCAGAATTTATGATGGGTATTGACAAATGACAGTGACGACGACAAAAGACAATTAACCTTCAGGCTGCGCTGTCTACATACGTAGTACGAGGTGTCTAACGCCGGCCTAACGCGATGTCTACGTACATTGTACGAGTGATAGTGAAGGGAGGTAAAAGCGTTTATAAAATAAATCCTTGGTCATGATAATGAAACAAAAGTTGTTTCCCTTCAACTGTAATGTTTAAGAAAGAAAAATCTTTTGATTTAGAGGTAATTTTCAAACGAAAAGCCTGCGAAATTTTCCGCCTCGTTCGTCGCCATCATGGCACGCAGAACATACACGGCAAAAGAGGTGGAGCAAATGTTTCAGGAAGAAAACTTTGATGATGATAGTGAGGATAAAGATTTTGATGCGGGTGATGATGTTTATTTGACGGAGGCTGGAAGGAGTGATTACGATTCGGACGAAGAAGAAGATCGCCGCCTACAATCTTTAGCAGACGATGGTAGGTGAAAAAAACTTCGTTATTTTCACTAGATCTATAATAATATTATTTGCCTTTTACACAGACTATTTCTGTATTTATCAGACTTTCATTACAGTCCATTTTGGTTCACATAATTTTTGGTAATAAATCTTATTTCTATTTTGCAATTCTTTGCGTATGACTTCAAGAATGGGTGTGCAGTTGACTGAGAGTGAATTTGTTTGCTCATGCCCCTAACTTTCCATCCCATAATTGTACTAACCAACAATCTTACACTTTTTTGTGTCTGTTCTTTGGAATCTTTATTCAATTTCCTTTCATTTGATATATACTTTTATATATCTAGGTGTAACAGTTTAGCAACAATGGCAAATAAGGCATGTGTGTTTTTAATCATAAGTCAAAATTTTCTTTAGCACAGAGCAGGAAAAACATGTCAGCAGGCTAAGGGTTAATAAAACAATCAAATGTATTCATTGTGGATTTGCATTGTGTTTTTTTATTGGGTTACCGAAGTAGTTTAGATTCCCCTAGGGTTTGTGGTTGGCTGCTGGTTTTTGAAACAACTTGCAGTATATTTGTGGGGATTGCGATACCGAGTTAGTGGATCTGGGGGATGGTTTGACGGGGTTGGTGGTTCAGCTGAAAGAATGCAGTCAGAGTTTGTTGGTTTTCAGGGTTCATACAGATATTTAGCCTTAAAATTTAAAGACTTTTTAAAGACCTTCTAACAGAAATCAAGAGCAAAATATGAAACTACAAATGTCGAGTAATAGCATGGACATGGCAAAATTTCTTCTGGAGTTAGTCAATTTAATCACATTCAAAACAGTACTTGAACGACTGCCTGGGAGTGAGCACGTTTTAGACTCGTAATACAAATGTCAATAAACAAATGGTTAGTCGCAAACACTATTGGCCCGGTCCTGATTTGGCTCGGAAGAGTCCGCTGGACCTAAAGCAACAATAAATCAATCAATCAATCAAAACACTATTGGTTGAACATGTGTTTTTTCCCCTTCTCTTTGTGTTGTTGTAAACCCTTTGGATAGCATTCATGTTGATCTGGAGAATGGATTAGAAACAGAAAGTACGAAAACACTACAAAAAATGCTAGCTTAAAATTTAGATTGACCCTGCAATAACAGCACATTAAGTGCCTTCAATGATGTTTCTTTTTCTGCCAATAGTCCCAGGCAGCCATGTTTCTCTTCATCCAGTGCTTTTTTTGTCTGCAGACTTGCACATTGAGTCGATGTCAGACTGAGATGAGAAGTCTGTGTTGTTTGGCAAGCAGAAATCTTAAATACTCTTGTGGTATGCCCATATTAATATTATATGAAGATAAGTAAGAATTGCCTACCTTTGTTATTAGTTTTCTTTCATTTAAGAAATCTTACATATATATACCGAACACTTTTTTTCGACTCCAACGACTGGATTGAACAAACACAAATATGGAATTGTTGCAAATAAATACTTTGCTTTGACAGTTTTCCCAAACTTTCAAAGACCCAAGTAAATTTTTAAAGAAAAGGCAGTGCAATTTTTCCCAAATATTCAAAGACCTTTAAAGACCGTGCGAACCCTGGGTTTTTTTGCTGACTTTTGTATGATCGGGTGAGTAGGTTGGATCGTTTGTGGAATTTGTAAGTGTGTGTAAGATCGGCCATTGGTTATGGGTTTTGGTGGAGCTGGGGTTGATTTCATGGGTTCTGAATGTGTAAATTCAGTGTGTATCCTTTGTGCAAATTGAAATAAGTACAAAAATGAATGAATGCTATAGATTATATCGGCTACAGATTTTGTTGACAAGTCACAAATGCGTAAATGGCTACTTACTCGTGTAGCTTTCAGCGACTAACCTATAGATTATGTCAAATAGAATAGGAGTTTTCGCTAAAAGTTTTTCTCGTTCACATTATTTATGAATAATTATTTATATTTTTGTTTTTTTTAAAGGGAACTGTTATTTTAATTATTATTTTTGTTTGTCTAAAATCCCGACGTGTACAGATCTTACATGAAATAAATGAAATGAAATGAAGTCGATTGTCACACAATCTGCTTCAGTAAATCCTTCAAAAGGACTCTCATCACTTTCACTGTCAACTACAATTTCTTCCAAAATGTCTGAGTAAACTCGCTGAGACATTATTCAACTTTAAAAAAAAAGACAGCTCAGGTCTTACTTCAATTTTTGATCAATGCACATTGCCAGAAAGATTAAGAACTTGCAAAAACGAGGCTTTCGGACTGGCCCTAATAATATACTATATAATATGGTAACAAGGTGGGATGCCTCCAAAGACAACACGTGTATTGTGGCCAATTCTGGGCAAACTATGGTGATACGCTGTAGAAAAATAATTATTATTAATATTCATTTAATTTAAACAAATCTACGCCTTTTTCTCAGGAAAAGCTCAAAGTGCAGTTACACTTACAGCCAGGTAAACAATGCAGGTAATGCATACTCTAACAATAAAATGTATAAACAATTAAAAAACCACAGTACTAAAACACACACACTTGCTGTCTCATACATGCACATAATAAACACCACACAGGGGAATCATAACCATAAACGATGGACCCTGTCTCAAAAGGTGGCGTTCACTGACCCTTACCCTATCTATACTCGTTTTTCTCTACACCTGCGCAAAATACAAAAATAAATCAATGATATATATGTTCAGAAATGATTGCAGAAATAAAATTACATACATTTACCGTTTAAATCTTTTTTTTTTTTTCCCAAAATGAACGAGAAAATGCCAAAAAAGCAATTTTTCTGAGGGTCAAAACGTTGCACAGAACACCATGTGCGTTGATGTATCTTTGTGTGACGTTATTAATAGCAATTCTAATTATATAAAGCATGATAATATGAACAAATAGTCGTAGTTTATCATGCAAATATTGCTTAGGTGGGTTCTAAGCATTTTTTTTTTTTTTATTTGATGGAGAAAATTGGTGGTCGTATGTTACATTTTCTGTCATCAAATTGTAAATTTTCGAATTTATTTTGCGCCTCTTAATCATTTCTTAATTTTTCCAATCCGACTTTTGTTACAACCAGAAACACTAAATATGCTTAAATATCCTAAAAAAATATGGTTCAGTAAAGGTGTGAATTTAAAAAAGGCATTCAAAATTCTGGGAGAGGTTTCCCGTCATTTTGTAACATACGATCGAATTATATAAAAATTTAAGAAATAAAGACTAATCTGCATTTTTTCGGTCCGTATTATAACATGTTCATCTACCGGAAGTGATGAAAGTGTTTGTGTTGGAAAATATGGAGCGAAAGAAACGTGGTAAGTGAATTACTGTTAATGTCATCATTGTTTGTTCTGTAACATACGCCCGCTTGTAACAGACGACCGCATTTTATTCGCCTTTTTCTTTAATGTTTGAGCTAATTTATGATAATTTTGTTTGGATTCGAAGAATAAACCATTCTGATTAAAGACCATCTAACAAGCACTGCTTAGCTGTACAAATTTTCTTGTCATTGTAACATGCGATCAGTGCTCAGTCATGTCACTGTAATGTTTGACCTAAAACTAAGGATTTTCTATCTCAAATGGTAAATTTCAAATAATTTATTTAACAAGTAATAAAAAAAAAGGTGTTTTATTTTTTTAGGCAACTTTTGGAATCCATTACAAAAGTGTTAACATGTGGAGAGACAAAAAATTAAACTCAAGTGTTCGGTCGTTTGTTACTGATGACATAACATAATTACAGTTGTTTGTTGTTTTCTTATTTTATTTTCACTTTGATGATTAAATTAGTAAATGATGTTACTAGAGACTATTTCATCAAGTAAATTTGAAAGGCGGAAGAGTGTTTGAGGAGTTATTATTATTTAAGGTTGCTGCTTTGGTCGGATGTTACCGATGACATTACATTTTTTAATGTATGCAAAACTAGAATTCTGATAAGTTCTGTTACTTTTATGGATTTAAGGTACTCAGGACCAGTGTTAATCTGCATTACAATCTGAAACCTTTTAATCTATTTATAGGAGTGATAAACAGCTATGTGTTATGTCATCTGTAACATACGACCGAAAATAAAAATTATTTAATTATGCATATTGCAAGCATACTACTGTTTCAACTATCTTTATTTTATATATTTGTTGTTAATCCAGAGGTAAGCTTTCCCAAAAAAGTGAAAAAGCACAAGATTACTTAGTTTAAAATTTTACTCTCTGTGACACACTAGTGATGCCACCTTTTGAGATAGGGTCGATGGATTGTGGATGACATGGATGTATTGGCTGCAGAGGAACAAGAACTTAAAACTGCTGATACGGAGGCTTGACACCACCTTCAGAACCTCTGGAATGGAAATAAGTGCAAAGACCAAACTGATGATCAACACCACCAATGTCATCAACATGGACATCGAAGTCCAAGGCCAATCCCTCAACACGATGCAAAGTTTCAAATATTTAGGAGCAATTGTGTCGGACAATGGGTCTCACAAAGAAGTCCTCTCCAGGAAAACCCAAATAACTGCTGCACTGACAAGGTTGAAGCCAATTTGGAAAGACAGGACCATCAGTCTATACACTCCAAGGTAAGGTTGCTGCGCTCCCTTGTCATTTCCATCTTCCTATACCAGGGCTGAGATTTAGCAAGCCAGGCTAAGGAGCCAGCCGGGCTCCTAACCTGGGAAGTTGAAGTTGCCAAAATATTTCTCAGGTTGCCAGACCCCTTGATTGAAAGCACGTTAATTTTTTTTAAACTGTATAACTATTGCAGCTAATAGACAAGATAAATTTCAACAACAACACTGTTTCATTTTTTAAAACAAGCACTGTATAATTTATTTATCATCGACATCCTCCTCCTCAATGTTCCAAAACTTGAAGGAGCTTGGGTGTGCCTTCTTCAGGCCAGCTAAGTCATCATCATCATCTACCTGAGCACTCAGACTCTCCAACAGTTCTTCTTCATCTGCATCATCATATTCATCATTACTTTCAACTTCTCTGTCTTTTTTTTCCTTTTCTTGTCTCCCTCCCTCATCTCCCCCAGGCTGACATTTCTATGATCTCGCTTCTCTTCTTCGTATTTCTTATTCTGCTGTTTTTTTTCTTCTTCGGACTTTATTTTTTTTGCTGCAGGCTCTGAGACACCGCTTAAAAAGCGCCACATCGTTCGAGATTGACAAAAGACTGAGAATGGGGAATATCGAAAGTACGGCAAGTCTCGCGTGACTCATCAAGGAAGTCAGAGACTCGTTCCGATACACGCAAGGAAGCAAGAAGGCTAGGATCTCGCAGGGCAGTAGCGTTTCGCGGCGAGGGAAAGAAGAAAGTCTCGCGAGAAAAGGCTATTTTTACTTCGCAAATCCCTCGCTTTGCTAGCGTTACCTAACTTCCTAGCATGCATCGGAACGGGTCTCCGGTGCTGACTGCAGAAGCGGTTGGCGCGTGTTTTGTTTTACATTGCAAGTCAAAAGTCCGTGTACAGGAACAGAATCTCTACCACTGGCGGTATTTTCAAGTCGCCAGCCGGGCGAATGGTACCCCAAATCGAGCTCGCCACACACTATTTTTAGGGGCCATTGGCGAGTTGGCGAACGTTAAAGCTCAGCCCTGCTAATACCTTGCAAAACTTGGATCCTCACAGCAGATCTACAATGAAGAATATAAAGCATGGAAATGAGGTGCTACAAAAGGCTTCTGGGCATTTCCTACACCCAGCACATCACCAGTACCAGAAAATTGTTATCTTAAAATATTATAAAATGATTCAGACCTTTAAAAAAAAAGGCCTGTCATTCTTAAATCTTCAAACAAACTTTCACACGCAATCTCTCTAAAAAATCTTTAAATCTGATGGGTTAAAAATATGTTCTCTCTTTTCAATCAAATCGTAGCACTCCATAAAAAAATGTCGAACTGAAAATATCTGGTCACAGCTATGGCACCAAGGTGGTTCCTCCCCTCTGAGAAGAAAACTGTGGGTCACATAGAGTACGGTGACCATCACGCGGCCAGACCGAGGTGCGGCCAATTCTAATAACTCCTATTCTACTAGCTTTAAAGCTTTGAGGAATCACAATTGCTTCCCTTGAGTCTACCTTAGCCTTTTTGTCATGATTTCCGGTTTATGGCCGCGCTCTGCATATGAATTTTACTGTCTGTAAGTATTGACCCAAGAAAAGTTTCTTTTTTGAGATTTCATGTGGGTGTTTTCATCAATCTTTATCACATCTTGAATATCATCATTGCATGTCTTTTTGTGTTTATTGGATTTCACACTGCATGCCAATAGACGTAAATATGTAGAATAGTCATAAAATCTAAGGCTGAAAAAGAAATACAGGTGGCGTGTAGGTATGGTGGCCGCAGCTGTGGCTTATTGTTGGACGCACCTTGGGCACCTGGCCGCATCATGGTACACTGAAATTGTGCAGAAATCGCTAAGTAGGTCCACAATGTTTCATTTATAGAACCCCGGCCAAGTCAGTGCCGTTACTGCGACCTCCCGATTAAAAAAAAATCAAACTTGGATTCTGATCGGTTCGTAAACAAAAGAAGTATGAGAAAGTGTTCGTTCGTGGCCCCAAGTGGTCACTCTACACTATGTGCAGTCGGGTCAGCACAGTTTCATCTTTCCGCATGGGAGCGGAGTTTGGAAAAGGATCAGAGAGGTCTGGTAAGATTTGAAAAAGTTTGTTGTTAATGTTAGTTTCACCGGACCATTGTTCTTGGCAGGTTTTTCGACAGTAAGATCTAGTCAAGCTGTAAAGGTCAGAATAAGGAACAAACTGAAAAATTTGAGATGGCATATCATGATCTAGTGCTGCTTTCACTGCCTGATCTGCTATCGTGTTCCCCCGAATCCCCATGTGACTTGGTGCCCACAAAAATACAATCTTTTTCCTGTCAGACACAAGTTTAGAATGAAGGTCATGTATTTTTCTGCTAGGAACGGGTGGGATAGTTTTCTCGTGGAGATGGCCTGGAGTGCCGACAATGAATAAGAAATGATTAAAAAATAAGATCTTTTTGACTGATAAACGCCAGTAAAATTGCTTTCAGCTCCGCAGTGTATACAGAACAAAAGTCGGATAATCGTTGTTGCAGGGGATGATCAAAGTCTCAAATTTCTGCACAAAATCTGGGTTGAGAACACAGTCATAATTGGGGTTCATAAGATCAGTTTTTAATTTTATATAGTAATTCAGTGATAATCTTATACGTCTCAGTTCCAGCGGAGGTTCTTTAGCTTCCACCTTAAGGCTTTCACAAGGGGAGGTGCGAAAAGCACCCAAAGCGATGCGTAGTGCCTAATGAGCAACTGGATCTAACATTTTAAGATAAGACTTTCTAGCAGAACCGTAAACAATGCATCGGTAGTCTAACTTGGATCTAATTAACGAATGATATAACATCAATATTCTTGTCAGCTCCCCAGTCTGTACCAATGATAACCTTGGGCAAATTGCAGGCCTGCTGACATTTAGTTTTCAAATCTTTCAGATGAGGAAGAAAGGTTAACCTTTGATAAAAAATAACACCCCAAATTTTGACTTTTTGGACACCCTTTATTGAGTGTAATATTAGGATCTTGAATGATTCCTCGGTGCTTGGAAAAGTGAATACATTCAGTCTTTGCTTGAGAAAATTTGAAACCATTTTGCAATATCCAGTCTTCAACGGCACTGACACATAACTGTAGCTGACGTTCTAAAGATGCCAACGTTTTACCCTTGGCTACTACTGCAAAATCATCAACAAACAAAGAATTGTCAATTCCTCGTTTCACTGAAAGAACAATATAATTTATTTTAATATTAAACAGCAAGGGAGACAAGATACTACCATGAGGTACCCCAATCTCTTGTTCCCTCATATCTGTCAAAGATCCTCCAATTTTAACCTGAAAAATTCTGTCCGTTAGGAAATTGGATATAAACAGAGGTAAATGCCCCTTCAGTCCCATCTCTTCAAATTTGAAAGGATGCCATATTTCCATGTGGTATCATATGCTTTTTCCAAATCAAACATGATGGCAACGGCATCAGACCTGCCAACCCCAGTAAGGACTCGATAGTGCTGAAATAAAATTTTGATAGTATTTTTAATAAAACAATAGTATTTTGAAAACAACGAAAAAACATAATTACAAAGCGGCGTCGTTTTTACGTCATTTACACCTTGAGTGTAACTAAACCTTTATTTGTAATAATTAAAAGTCTTCACACGGTATCTCTTAAATGCTGCAGTATCTCAATTCATGTCTATTTCCAGTACTTAGTGTTCTTCACACTAGTTCCACAAAAAAATCAATGTATAAAGCTTTTCAACTGCTAGAAGGACAAGTGGGGGTGGAGCATGTTGCTGAAGTAGCAGCTGCACTCTGCTGCATTTTGGTAGCCGACTTGCATTTTTTCAGAAACTGTTCTGAAAATTCTCTCTTATAGCACACACCGACTCAACCAAAGCTTTTAGGTTTTGAAGCTAGTTCAGCCAGTCTAGCTATAAATAGCTTCGCCGGTGCTCTTCTTTCCTTTCCTTTCACTGAAAGGGAGGGTGTAGGCAAGCTATAAATAGCCTACAGCCAGCAAAATGTGGGAGAACATAAGAGTGCTGCTCACATAGGCATTGAGCTGGTGTGAGCATGGCCCTTCCTTTTTTCAGCTGCACATTCGTTAATTATAGCAGTCGTCTTGGTTCTAGCTGAACCATAGCTCTTTGCAATTTCACTGTCCGGGAACATTTTTTTGAAAATTTGTCCAGCATGGTCCGATGCCGAAATAGGCACATTATGCTCCACCAGAAATGCAGTAAAATATGCCTCACTTCGAATTGTTTTCAAGTCTGCATCTTTCGTTGAGACATAGCTAGCGATTGACGAAGCATTTTTCAATGCCGAAGCCTTTGACTGGACATGTTTTTTCACATCATCGAAACCACCATGCGCGACTGAAAAATCGAACTCACAGACACAGCATCGAGCGTATTTGCTGTTGACTTTTGATGCGACGATGCAAGAATAATCCTTAGAGTAAGAAGGAAGAAAGTTTTGCTGCCTCATCTGTTTTTTTAGAAGCGATTTCAGCAGTAGCAGGGGGAGATTTACTAGTGCGTTTCTGCGGCCTACCTCTGCCCGCCATGTTTTTCTTTGCTTGAGAAAGAATGTATACCATTGGTGGTTCAGGAAATCAACGCGACCATTGATTGGACAAAACTGTATGCAAATAGGTTTATTCTTTTTCCGGTCTTCTGATAGTATTATAGCCATCGCACACGATGCAGCCAGTGCGCGACCAATCAGAAGGGTTCGTTTTTATTTTTTATTGTCAAAACGCGCGACTTGGCCTACCATATCGCTGGCTGCGTAGTGTGCGATGGCTGTTAACAGTGCTGTAACTGTTGTACCGATAAACCAGATTAAGGGTTCACAAAGACCTATGATCGTTTTTTTAAAACTCATCGTATTATTTTCTAAATCGTCGTAATTTCGTATTTTTTCAATTTCATCGTAAAATAATACGGTCAAATCGTACTGGTTGGCAGGTCTGCGGCATATTCATTCTGGACGAACGCGTTACATATAAATGTTTCCAGTCACACCAGGTGATCAACAGTACTTCTGCCACTTCGAAAGCCACACTGAGTGTTAGATAATATATTATAATTGGTCTCGAGATATCACAGAAAAAGAGAATAAACTATTCTTTCCAGCGTCTTGCATGAGCATGGGTTAAGGCTATTGGTCTGTAATTTGTTGGATTAGTATGGCCTTTGCCAGGTTTAGGTATGGGAACAATAATGGCCTTTCTCCAAGAGGGAGGAAAGGTCCCAGTGATCCAAATCTGATTGAAGATGTCTAGCAGTTGAGACCTTGAGTACCTTGATAAATGTCATAGAAATTGATAATGAACAACATCCGGTCCAACTGCAGAATCTGCACTTTTGTTAATGGCATCATTAAGTTCAAATAATGAGAACAAAATGTTGTAATCTTCAGAATTGTCAGAGGTAAAATTTAACTGTTGTTTTTCTTTACGTGTTTTAATAGTTTGAAAAGAAACAGAATAGTTTTCAAAGGAAGAGTTTGCAGCAAAAGAAGAGGCCAAAAAAATCAGCTACTAGTTTTTTTTTTATCTCCAATTATGTCCCCTTGCACATTAAGACATGGGCTGACCTGTTTGTTACTTTTATTTTTGAGTTTGCGGACCACTTTCCAAATCTTCGACATTTTCGCTTTCATATGTAGTGTGGAGCAGAAACCTCTCCACGATTCTCTTCTCTTACGTTTAAAGAGCTGATGGGAGGTGAGATCAGACATTTTTAAGGAAGAGATGAGTTTTCAAGTTGGGCTTGAAAGAGGCTATGTTCGGAGAGCTGTGAAGAGAGTTCCAAGTTGAAGGACCAAGCACTGACAAGGATCGACAGCATGCTGAGGAGAGCTTGTAGTGGGGTATTTGTAGCATGAGGGTGTCAGAGGAAGAACAAAGATTTCTAGATGGCTTGTACAAGAGAATGTTCTGGGTGAGGTAGGAAGGGGCTAATCCTTGGACGCACTTTAACAGATGTACAGATTTTGTAGATAATTCTCCGAGATACAGGAAGCAAGTGGAGAGAATGTAGAAGGGGTGTGATAGGGTCAGATGTTTTCATGTTGAGAACCAGATGAAAAGCTGAGTTCTCAACTGTTGGAGCAGATGAACAGAAGAGGAAGTAAGTCCACTAAGAAGACAGTAGTCTAAGCGTGACAGGACAAGAGAGGAAATGAGTTTGGCTGTAGCCATGAACATAAAAATGAGTGCCCAGAAAAAAACTAAATGAAACAGTAATACCTGCTTTGATCTTTCCATGCTCTTGACCTTGACCTCTGGCTCCAAATACACTCATGTACTATCAAATAAACTACAGCAAAAGTTGCATTATGAAAAAAAAAAAAAAAAAAAAGACCTTGGGATGACCTTGACTTTCAGTGACCTTAACCTTGGAATTACCTTGACCTTCATTGATCTCTTATGCTCAAGTATGATCCAATAACTCAATGTAGTTGCATACTATGGGTTAGATAGAGCCATTCTACTGTACGACAACCTATTTTTAAAATGTTTTTGCAAGGCCTAAAATGACCTTGACCTTCAATAGCAACGCAAAAAATGAACATATATATATCAAATATCAATCTATCATCTCTAAATACAAAAAGTTTGGACTTTATATCTCTCATAGTTTAGGGCCATGGTCAGTTCAAAATACCGAAACTAACCGACGTAGACTGAATAATTTTTAAAAAATCATTTTTGGACTATTTAGCACATATTTGCAAAAATCTGAAAATTTTTTGTTGGGAGTGAATACATATTCACATTGCCCTGTATGTGAGTCTAACATATCAAATATCAATATTCATACATGCCTACCCCCCAAAACGTGAAAGAGGGACATTGGCACCAAAAAAGAGGGACATGGCTTGATTAGGAGGGACACCGCAACTGGATGATTTCAACACAAAAAAATGTCATGCATATTTTTGCCAAATGATTTGACTTTCAGGCGAGCAGCTATGATCGTTGAAGAAGTTTTGAAATGTAAAATAAAAAATAAATAAATTAAAAAATTGAGTCACACTGAAACTCACCTTTGTTTATGAATCTGTTGTTATTGATACTGTTAATGATGAAGTAACAAATAAAACACAGAAACTTTAGTTCATGATTCCGTTTTACTAATCTGCATACTGCCACTGAAGGTAAAATCCAATAAACGTAGTGTCACTGTCACATACACTACCATTACATGAGAAACTATTATTCCTGTACAGATTATGTGCATGCTGCCACTGAAGGTAAAATCCAATAAACACATGAACTGTCAGTGTGACATACATATACTACCACAAAGTAACATGGTAAACTATTGTTTTAGCAGAGATTTGTAATATGCACTTTTTATCTGTTGAAGCTGCTTGCTTGTGTACTGCCTGTCCACACTCATTCCTGGTCTTGCTTTAGCAACAACGATTGCTTCAAGAGTCTCCTGACCCATTCTAGAGCGGAAATCAGTTTTGTTTTTTCTGACCATTGAAAACAACCTTTCACAGTGTGCTGAAGAATGTGGAATGGTCAGGACTGAGAGCATCACCTTGACAAGAAGTTTGAACACTGGCTGGCCTTCCTCTTTCAACTTTCCAATCTCAACCCATGTGGCATCGACTCTGTCTGTTGCTTCAAGGCACTTCCTGATGTCTGTCGTTTGATAGCAGGCAAATTCTTTTTGAACATCGTCTGCTCGTGAATTTGATTTTGACGCCATAACTTCTGTCGAAACAATCGCGGCAACTTGTCAGTAGCCTAGGCCTACCACTAGCAGGTTGCGCTGAAGAAAGTCACGTGACTCTGTGTTTGAAACTGTATGCGCGTCATTAGTCCGCGCAAAAACCGGATCAGACCACCGATATTGCATCAGCCGACGCGCTAAAAATAAACTTCTACCGGGTTTTTAAAAAAAAATCGTTTTTTTTTTTTAAATTTGGCGGGACGTAAACTTAAAAAGCGGAATCGCGGAACACAGCTCGTTTTTTCACCTGAAATCGGGACGATTCCGCCTACAGCGGGACGGTAGGCAACTCTGAATATTGCACAAGTCCATCACAGTAGAACAGAAAATGGCAGCTCTAGAATCATAACAAAAAGTCAGACTAAGCTGTAGAACTATAAAAATGCATCATGCATTTCTACACATAATAATAATAAGTATGATAATAAATGAATCACACACACACACACAACACAATATACATAAATGTATAAGAGCCACTCTCAAAAGGTGCTTTGTTTGACCCCAATGAAAGGCAAAGGCCACAACTAAATGTAAGGTCCATCTATAATATATATATGAGAATGTATATTTGTTAAAAAATGGCTGAAGAGACAAATAAAACAACTTTTGTGCTGAAATTTGCCATGGAACGATTTATATTTCGATTTTACTGGTTGAAATGAATCGAAAATGGCGATGCATTTCTGAATATCCGGCAGGTGGGTACTTTGTTTTTGTTGTAAATGTGAAACAAAAGCACTTTACACAGACTTTAGAAACAGATTTGATAGTTAATAAACATATCTTCACATTCAGTAACAAAATAATATAAAAAAAATTATTTTACTATCGTTAAAATAGATCGCAAAAGGCAGGTGTTTCGTGTGACATGCGTCGTCACGCTCAGGTCGGTCAATGTTGACCTTTTGGTGGTAAACAAAAAAGTAGAACCGCTTTTAAACGAAGGTAACAAAACAATTAACACAAGGCCCTTTAAAATGAATTATGCTCTCTGCTTTGTGTAATTTATTTACTAATGAAGTCGTAGGTCAAAATTTTGGTGTCACAACGTCACGCGTAACACTTTTGGGCTTAAAACTAATTTTAAATGCCAGTCGACCTTCTCGATCCATCTTTTTGAAAACCGGAAGATATTCTGAGCTTGCTGACCCCATGACCTTTACTCTACAAACTGGCTGCAAGGAGGGAAGGTAAGTTTGGCTGTGTTGTCACACTACATTTTACTTGTAACGTGTCACACCAATGTCACAAGTCACACCATGATTATGTTAATGGAATATTGTAGCAATATAGTCTAACTCTTGTTAAGCTTGTAAATTGTGTTACGAAGTGTAAAACTGAATTTTGTTTGACGCAAATGGCCGTCCACGTGGAGCTCTCGTGCCCAGCTTGCAATCTTTCTACTGTGACAACACAGATTGTTGTGTAGCTCGTCACGCGAAACACCCGATACTATTAGAATTGATAAAAAATGCTTAGCTGGTTCGTAAAAACAATATACTTGCAAATATATGGGTCTAAATATTAGTATTTAATAACAGAATTTTCGCCAAAATATAGACAAAATAGCAGTCTGCTATAAGTTGGTGTGACGCGTGACGATTCTTGCTTGTGACATAACGGTGTTAAAAACAAATCTCCTTTCATAATGATGTATTGCCAAACATTATAAAAGAAATACTGCATAATTTATAAATTGAGATAACCTTATTGGACCTATCTGTAGCCACAAATAACTGCTCTTATCCTATTGATTAACGAATGCAAATGATATTTTTTAATTACTAAAATAAACTTTTTTTTACAAACTTACAATAGTGAATAGGCCTTATATTGCCAAATTAATAGGTTAGGCCTACATAGCTCTATGTTTGGCATAGTGAGAAATGTTGGTAAGTTGTATTTGTATTAATTACCTATTGCAAGAAACACCAAAATAAATTTTCAGTATACTATTTTATTTACAAATTAAATACAGACCTACGTTGTATTATATAAAAAAAAAAGCATCCTAAAATGTCTTTTTGGGTGTTTCTTGCATTTTTTTAATTACAGTATACAAGCAGTTCTCTGTTGTTTTGGGGTTTGTTATTTTGCTATAAATAAATATATTTAATAAACATTTACACAATGAAATGGCTAGTTTATATTTATATAAAAATTACTTTGTGACTTTTAAATTTAAAAAAAATTATAATGATGCTGACACCGTAGCATATAATTTTGTTTTTAACTTTATAACTGAGCATTCACTTTGCATCTGGTTACTGTTAATTGATCATAATATTATTATGTTATTTCTGTTAGGTCTTCGGACAAGCAAACCCAAACCAGTTGTGCGAGTTGCAAAGTCAAATGCAGAGAAATGTGCCGACTACCTTGCAAGGCTGAAGTAGTGTTCATCATGCAGTGGACTGGCTTCTCTCCAAGTAGGGGATATATGGAGCGGTAATTGCAGCTCAGGATGTTGGCCATTGAGAACATCTGCCAGAGCCCACAATAAGTTGCACTCTTGCGGACAGCCATGACTTCCAACCAGAAGAGGTCTTTAATACTGGCAGTGCGGTCAACGCCAGCAGCAGCGAACAATAACAAAAACTGTACGACGTCTTCACTGCATTCAGAGGAGTGCTTCAGGTAGTCTGGGTCTGTGTACAGGGACTCGTTTACAACCATGTCGCATGTCACTCGAACTCTAAATTCTGTGTGGTCATCTTGTGTTCCAAAACCCAGAAAACTTGCGCTTCGAAAAAAGCAGTTTCCATCCCCTATTACTTCAATTGGTACATGCTGCAAGCAAAGACTCTCTGACAGTAGGGAAACTGCCACAGTATCAATAGAAAATCTGTCACTTGGTGAGTTCAGCTTTATCTGATAAGTCTCCAAACGTGTGTTGATATCAAGGCACAGAGCTTGTAGGTCGGCAACACAGGAAGCTTTCTCTAGGGATCTTTGAGAATTTGCGAAGAACCTTCTGCGATCACGCCTTGAAGTGGATGACAGCTGTGTAATTTCAGTCGGTGCAGGCAATGGCACAGATGGAGCCACTGTTGACTGCGGACAGTGAGGTGTAGATTGCGCATGTGGAGAAGATTCAGCAAGACATGGTGCAGTTGAAGATATCACATTTGTTGCCTGCTGACGGTGAGGTGCTGGTTGACGGCGAGGTGCTGGTTTCTGTCGAAGGACATGTCTTTTTTTTTCCACTTTACATTCTTCCCAGTGCCCTGTGAAGTGTTCGTTTGGACAACCATGGGAAGTTGTTAAACATGCAGCACAAAAACATGACAGCTTCTTTTTAAATAGCTTTCCTGGCTCCAACTTATCTGGCTTGATTGAATGCATTGCCCTTGTTCCTTTCAAAGTAGTGTAATCATCAGAGTGGATATTTCTGTCGACTGGAGGAATTATCTCAAACGACCTCAGTGCATGACAGCATTTATCTTCGCTGTCCAGATTCTGCATATTTGCCTCACAAAATGCAAACATTTGGCCGGCGTTTTGAACTACAACCCTTCCTGATGCAACTGCTCTGGTCACACAATTCTTCACCACTCCGCCACAAGAATCACAAAGTGACTTCCCATGATGGGATCCAAAGAAGTGTCGCTGAATATTGAGATCAGGAAAACATTTTTTCATTTGTCAGCTTCTTTGCCTAACTTTGCGCCCACTCGCAAAGAAGAAACAGTTTTGTCTCGCCTTCATATTGGGCATACTTATGTCACCCACAGTTTCCTTTTAAAAGGAGAAGAACCACCATGGTGCTTTGCATGTGATCAATTCTTTTCCGTTCGCCATTTCATGTCTGAGTGTGCCGATCTGATTAATGAAAGAGGAACATATTTTGGTTCAATACCTTTCAAAGAGATTTGTAAAGTATGTCAGGGCTTCCGATAACGCACATATGTGCGTCCCTGACCCTTTAAAGCCTTACAGGATGCACTAAAACTTATAACTGGAAGTCCGTGGGACGCACTAACCCATGCCGATCAAAATCAGACTATAGCCTCGTGAGCAGCCAGTGCCAGCTGTTGTATTGATGTTGAGTTGTTGTTTTGTTAAATTTGTTGTTTTTGAAATTGGCTGTGTGCTCTGTTTATCAGAGATGCGTGCAAATAAAAATGATGATGATGATTATTATTGATTACTATTGATGTTTTAGAAATAATAATAAAGAGTCAGGAAACACATCACAGCTGTCTTTTGTCATTTTTCAACTTCAACCTCAATGTGATTGTTAGACTGCAAACTTTTATACCCCTCACTCTTTCTCTAGTGGGACCCTCTGACATCACTTGGGGACCCCCTAAAATTCTCAAGAGGGGGTCCTTGAGACCCTCTATGTTAGAAAGCTATAGGAAGCCCTGTATGTAATGGTCAACATCTGTCAATTTTTACATGATGTTGGTTTGTTTTATCGCATATAAATCATATCGACATGTTTTTTTTTTTTTGTTTGGATTTTATTGATACGACTGAATATTTAGTGATTTGATTGAAGAAAGAGAACATATTTTTAATACATCAGTTTTAAAGAAGACTTTTAAAGAGGTGTCATGTGAAAGTTTGTTTGCGTATTTAAGAGTAACAGGCTTGTTTTTTAAGATTTGAAACATTTTATAATATTTTAAGATAACGTCTCTCTGGTCCTGATTTGCCTCAGAAGAGTCCGCTGGACCTAAAGCAATAATCATGTAATGTAATTAAAACACAATTCCCTTCTCAAAATAAAATGCAGAGTGCACTGTAAATTTTGTACACCATTAGTTGTCACAATCAGTGATTCAGATTGTCACGTGAAACACCAAATGTGTTGTAAATCAGTCACTGAAGTATTATAGACAGCCAACTGGTATGAAAAATAGATTATTTTGCTAAAAATCGAAACTAAACATGATTTGTGTATAACTATTGCATATCAGGGCTGGGTCAGAGTACTTTAGGTGTTACATGTGACATGTGACATTCATGGTTTGTGTTGTCACGCCCACCTTTGTCACGCGTAACACTAATATTCTGAATACAGTGATATAATGTAGTTTCTCAACTTTGAGCAATTGCATGGAACTATTTTTGATAGAACCTGCAGCAGTGAATAAAACCTGTATTGGTTTTCTTTGCTGGTTTTCTTAGTGGAGAGTGTGTGTACACGCTTCAGTGTGACTTGTGACTGTGACGACAAAAGCAGAGGTTGAAAAGGGTTATTGCAATGAATTTCTGTACATTAGTTACAATAATTTTGTTGTTCTGTCATTGTAAAACATATTTTATTTTCCATACAGTTAATGTTTATTTGAAACCTGGCAATGACTAATCTGCTATTTAATTTTATTTTAACAGCATTTGACGTCACACGTCACAAGTCACACTGAAGCGTACTTATTAATTTTATTTTTTTTTTACAAAATCTCAGTAAGTTATTATCATTTAAGAACTAAATAATGTTAAAGCAACATCTCATGAAGCAACAACATCAATTCCAATATATTTCAACACACTTTCATTTTTAATTTTCTTGGGAGCACCTTTTGAGAGTGGCTCATAAATAAAACATATATAGAATTAATGAATAAATAATAATCAACAAAATATTTATGTGCCTAATTAATGGATTTTGCAGTACATACCTTCAAAGACCATCAAGGTAAATGTTGCATCATTCCCTGCAGGCTCCTCCTTACAACGGTACTCTGCTCCATTCTTTGAGATTGTAACATTTGTAAATGTCAAGGTGCTGATGTTGTCTCCATTAGGTGAGACAGAAGCGCCAGTAACGGGCATAGCCTCTGGTGGTGTGGCAACCCATGTAATGGAGGAGCGGCTTGTGCAGTTCACGGTAAATGTAGATCCAGCTGCTTTAGGGATCACTGCCAGAGTTGGGGACAGACTGACTGCCGCCGCATCTGAAAATATAATTGTTACAAACTATTTTAATATCACATATAAAGATCTATATTTGAAGTCTTCTCAAAGTTGATTGCTAATGACCCTATGCACGATTTACTTGTTTATTTTATAATTGTGTGCCTGGCTGTTTGTGGTTTGTGTGTATCCATTAAAAAAACATTGAAGAGACACATAAGATAAATTTGAAGGTTTCTCCCACGGGAATGATTTTTAAAAATCAGAAAAATGTTGCCAATCAACTGCAAATTTGCTCTCTTAAAATTGGACATTTTGAATGTCTGTATAAAATGCACCTCAGTATGTCATATGAAGCGCAATTCGTTGCCAGCAGAGCACATCTTAGGAAGATCGGTAGTGTCCATTACAAACATCCTATCCTAACATTACAAAGTCGTTGGGGCACCACAGATGATCTTTTAACCAGCGTACTCCATCGTTTTCTGTCCTCAGCAACCCTCATGGCTGCGCCCAGTATCAAGCCAGTCCATTCTCCGATGCTGTCCTCCCTCCTCTTTTTCTGACTCCATCTACTTCTGCCTCCTTGCACCGTTCCTTGCAGGATGGTCTTTGCAAGGCCTGATGGTCTGGTGATGTAGCCACACCATCAGAGTTTCCATTTCTTCACCAATGTGAGCACTTTATTGTGTTGTCCAATGGCTTGTGTGATGGTCTATCGGGCTTCGTCAATGGTGATGTGCTGGGTATAGGAAATGCCCAGAAGTCTTCTGTAGCACTTCATCTCCATGCTTTGTTTTCTTCGTTGTAGGCCTGCTGTTGTCTTGTCTTGTCTTTCCGTAGGCGCCCACAATCATACTTGTTGATTATACTGGCACTATGAGGGTTTTGCACATGTTTCACAAAGGCCGTTCTCCTAGTTCATGGACAGTCCAGATCTGATAAGTGACAGAGGGATTTGGGATGGGGGGGGAGGGGATGGGGGAAGGAGTTGTAGTGTTGTTGAGTAACTACCTATTCTGGTCGGTGGGAGGCTCTTGATGCAAAAGCATCAACAGTTGTGGCCTCCACTACCTCCTGGGGAAGAGCATTCCAGTCTTTTATAGTACGGGGTAGGAAAGAGGATGAACGGTACCCAGTTCGGCAGGTGATGCGGCTAAATTGGCTGTCATGTCCTCTGCGTTGGCGGAGAGGCAGTGGTATCATCTTAGTGAGGATGGAGGGACAGTGCACCAGTCCTCTGTTGATTTTGTATAGCATCGAGAGGCGAGATGTCTTCCTGCGCAGTTCCAAAGATGACCACCCCAGCGAATCCAACATCTGATTCACACTTGAAGTGTTGTGGTATCTATTGAGGACAAAACGTGCAGCCCGTCTCTGTACGGCCTCCAGCCTGTCAATGGCCTTCTTGGTGTGAGGATCCCATACCGTCGAAGCGTACTCCAGTATGGGTCTGACAAATGCCTTATACGCCTGTTCTTTTATAGCCGCAGAGTTGATCTTGAGGTTCCTTCTAAGAAAACCCAAGGTTTTGTTGGCTTTATTGGCAATGCTGTCAGTGTGTTCGTCCCAGCTCATATCGCGTCGGATGGTAACCCCCAAATATTTTGCTGAGGAAACTGTCTCAAGGGTCTGGTTGTGAAGTTGGTAAGCTGCGCTGAGTGGGCGCCTGCTCCTAGTGATAAGCAGGGTGTTGCACTTGGCAGGGTGGAACATCATGTTCCAGCTCATCTCCCATTCCTCAAGGCGATGGAGGTCTAGTTGTAGCTGGTTCTGGTCCGATATGTTGGACACCACCCTGTATACTGCTGTGTCATCTGCGAATAGTCTCGTCAGTGCGGTCAGCTTGTCTGGCAGGTCGTTGATATATGCTAGAAACAAGCAGGGTCCGAGTACTGATCCTTGGGGTACCCCAGATCGCACAGGGACGAAGTCGGAGCGGCTGCCATTAACAACGACTGCTTGGCGCCTATCACTGAGGAAGCTGGAGATCCAGGTGAGAGCGGGGCCTTGGACACCGTAGCATCGGAGCTTGTGGAGTAACAGGCTGTGGTTCACCCGATCAAATGCCTTGGCGAAATCCATGATGAGGACATCAGTCTGCCTGCCACTCTCCATGCTGCTTGTCAGTTCCTCTGCGAACTCCAGGAGTTGTGTCTCACATGATCTCCCTGTTATGGTCCATGTTTCGCAAGCATATAGGATGGAGATGACAAGTGCAGCAGCCTTACCTTGTCTTTCCAAATGAACTTCAACCTTGCCAGGGCAGCAGTTCTTTGTGTGATCCTTGAGCAGCCTAACTACTAAAGGGGGAGTACAATTGGTAGTAAGATGGGTTGTTACCTCCCTTTAACTGTAAAACAGTATTTTTGCTGTGAGAGTAATTTTCATGGGTATATGAATTATGAGACTCAGGTTTTTAACCTCAATTCCAAAATGGCAGCCAATTCTAATATGACAATTTTAAGTGTACTGATCTACAACAATCATTCATATACATTCTTCTTTTCATATGTATTTCGATGTTAAAGTTAAGTATAAATGCATGAGAAATGCTCTTTGAACTGATGTCATTAGGAAAAAGCTCTAGATATAAATACCCTTCCTATCCTATCCTTTTACAAAAATACCCTTATTATTATTATTATGATTATACATTCTGATACAAATTCAGAATTTATGTTTTACTCCTAGTGCAAAACTGACACGTTTTGTGGTCCTATCATATATCCTATCCTATCCGGTAACTCGAAGGTCGTTGGGGCATCCCAGATCGTTTAACCAGCGTACTCTTTTTTTTTTGGGTCCTCAGCAACCCTCATGGCTTTGCTCAGTGTCACGCCAGTCCATTCTCGAATGTTGTCCTCCCAACTCTTTTTGTCTCCCTCTTCTTCTGCCTCCTTGCACCATGCCATGCAGGATGGTCTTTGCAAGGCCTGATGCTCTGGTGATCTGGCCATACCATCAGAGTTTCCGTTTCTTCACCACTGTGAGCATGTCAATTGTCATCGTGTTCTCCAATAGCTTGTGTGATGATCTGTGGGACTTAGTGATCTGTTGGGTATAGGAAATGCCCATAAGTCTTCTGTAGCCCTTCATCTCCATGCTTTGTATTCTTTGTTGTAGATCTGCTGTGAGGGTCTATGTTTCACAAGCGTATAGGAAGATGGAGACGACAAGGGAGCGCAAAAGCCTTACCTTGGAATGTAGACTGATGGTCCTGCTTTCCAAATGGGCTTCAACCTTGTCAGGGCAGCAGTTGTTTGTGCGATCCTGGAGAGGACTTCCTGTCGGGACCCATTGTCTGATACAATGGCTCCTAAATATTTGAAGCTATGCACTGTGTTGAGGGATTAGCCTTGGACTTTGATGTCCGTGTTGATGCCATTGGTGTTGTTGGTCATCATTTTGGTCTTCTCTGCAATTATTTCCATTCCATAGGCTCTGGAGTGTCAAGCCTCTGTACCAGCTGTTCAAGTTCTTGTTCCTCTCCAGCCAATCCATCAATGTCATCCGCAAAACGGAGGTTGGAGACTGCTCTACACCCTATGGCTATGCTGACTGTGCCTTCGTGATCTGCAAGTGCATCTGACATGATGCGCTCTAGGAAGATGTTAAGAGTGTTGGAGAGAGTAGGCATCCTTGACGCACACCGATTGTTGTTCTGAACCAGTTCCCGATGGCGCTGTTGTGGAGGACTGCACTGGTAGCCTTGTCATACAGGCTTTTGATGACTTCAATAATTTTAGGGCTGATGTTGCACACTCTCATGGTTGCCCACAGAGCTGCATGAAGATAGAGACAGAAAAAGAAGTGGGAGGACAATATTCGAGAATAAACTTGTTTGACACTGAGCGAAACCATCAGGGTTGCTGAGGACAGGGAAAGATGGAGTATGTTGGTTAAACGATCATCTGTGGTGCCCCTACGACATCTGAGTTATGGGATAGGATAGGATAGGAAGAGTCCCATGGACTTATTTTTGGGGGCTCCAGGGAACACTGTTCTTTTGTCATTGTGACGACTGACTGACACATGTAATACACAGTGTATTCAGCATTACTTTGAGCAGATATATTCATGAAGAGTTTGTTTATCCGGAATGCATTTTGAAATTGAAGATTAGTCAGTTTTGATAATATATGTGGTTTGGGCGTGAGGAATGTTTATGCCAGTGTGACCAGACTGACCAAGTGAATAGTCAAACAGCTTTGTTTTTTTGATGACTAGAATTAGTTTATAATAATAATTGTATACATATTTCATCCAAGATTATTTTGGGGCTGCATTCTGTTTGATTGTACTTTGCATTTTTTGGTAGTAAATTCACACACTTTATTATATATAACAGAAAAACAATTGGTGTGCGTCAAGGATGCCTACTCTCTGCCCTTAATCAAATTAATAATGACATATTTCCTGTAGTGAGGACACCATATGGGGTTACCATGGCATAATTCTAAATTTGGGCGAGTTGAAATATGGTGTCTCTAGATGTTACGTTGAAACGAGCATGATGGTGCGTGTGACGATATTATGTGTGAGGCGCGCGCGATAGATCTATTCGTTTTATTTTGCAAAGCGTGCAATAATAGAGTGTATTTACCTTTGATTTGAGTTTGCATTGTTGTTAGAAGAAGCTTTGTATAACGTTGATAATCTTCGTTAGTCGATATTATTGGAGAATTCTCTGGATCTGCTTGTTTACTATCGATCGAAGTTTCGGGATATTTCAGAACATTCTTTTGACAGAAAGGAGGGTTGTATGACGTAAAACAGTGATGACGAAGTTAATTCTGATTGGTTGTAACGCGTCGTTCTGGAACGTCCTGAGGCTATCTCGAGTTGAGAGAAAAAAATATATAATGGACACACTGTGTTGTGTTGTTGTTGATAGTGAGTTGGAAAGTAAAATTGGAGAGTGAAAAGGTGATTGTATGCAGTTGTTGATGAACGCTGAATAAAGTTTGAAAACTTTATACGACTCCGTGCCTTGTGGCTGTTTGAACGGGTTGCGTGGATAAACGAATCTGAGCTACACTCATCAGTATTTCAGCATTGGGGCTGAATCAACTACTGATTGAAAACACCAACATCGAATGAGTGTAACACTAGAGTCTATTCTAGTCTTGGTGGTGATAGTTCTCATTAGCAACCCTGCCATTTTTTGAACTGTTTAATGTGGGGCTATAAGCGCAATTCTGTGTCCACTAGAACACCAAGTCCTTCCTGAACTCCAAATGAAAATTCAAATCACCATCCTTCATAAAAATAATCATGCTGTGTATACAGCAAGAAAAAGTGTTTCTTTACCTTACCCTGATCTGGATTCCTACCTTGATAATGGTGGCGGACAGCTACACAGGAGCCAATAAGTGAATAACCTAAAAATTCTTACCTAGAATTGTAGAAAATGAAAATGCTTTAGATATTTTCAGAACCATTCCACATCAACTCAACTTCTGTGGTTATTTCCTAGAACAATGGCTTTAACCATATTATTATATCAGTCACGCAACTTCTCAAGGCAGGATTACAGAGAGTGAGAGACAATCCAATGGAAATGCGCGTTTATAGCCATAGGGCGTCTAAACCTGCACTAAAAGACTATATGTTAGTAATTCAGCTAAGCCAAAAAAGGAATATTGGCATTATTACGGCACAAAAGTCCGCTTGCTTTTCAACAGGAACTCTGTGCTATTATGACATCAGGCATGCTCAGCAACAATGAAATAGTTTGTCTCAATTCAAGTGGCAGTCAAAACTGGTTCTGTTGCCGTGGTGTGCGAATTGCACATTATATTGATTATGTTAAAATGGCTGTAATATTATAGTCAATGGAAAGCACATAGTTAGTCTACTAGGATAATAAACCGTAAACGCCTTCCCAACTAAAACGAAGCGATCTGAGGTTGCAATCAGCTGATTCGTTTATAGGAAGCAGCCGAAAAACGTAGTAACTTCAGTAAAATTGAGGTCAACTCGCCTTCTAACTCTAAGTCTAAGCTGAAGAGGGGAGGGGTTTAACATGGAAAAGAAAGCCATAATAACAGTATATTCGTACTGACAACGATACTTACATGTCGAATAAACGACGATAAGTATTAAAGCATAAGTCCTCAACAGCATGTTGGCAGATTATGTCACTTTGCTTTTACTGGAATAGTCCTGTGGACGGTCCTTGCTCTCGGAAGATGGCTTCTCACTTGTCTGAAATACGCATGCGCATGAGAAATTAGGTTGTGGTTCTTGGTGGAAGGGAAAAATAACGAGCTATAGTCCGTTTCAACCGGGGAGACTCATAATGTCCACACTAACGAGACACACAATTCATGGACATGATTACATAACTAATTAACAAAGCCTCCTTCTCCCCCAACAAACTTTCTGTAGTGTTAGTGATACTTCAAAGTTTATCTCCATGGATCTTGTCTTTTCACACAATAATAATAATAATAATAATAATAATAATAATAATAATAATAATAATAATAATAATAATAATAATAATAATAATAATATAGCTACGTCGCCAGAGCTTCAGGCCTTGTAAAGACCACACTGCAAGGCACGGTGCAAGGAGGCAGAAAAAGAGGAAGACAGAAAAAGGGATGGGATGACAACATCCGAGAATGGACTGGCTTGACAATGAGCGAAGCCATATGAAGTTGCTGATGACAGAAAAAGATGGAGTACGCTGGTTAAAGGATCATCTGTGGTGCCACAACGACCTTCGAGTTACGGGATAGGATAGGACAGGACTACTACTACTACTACTACTACTACTACTACTACTACTACTGCTGCTGCTGCTGCTGCTGCTGCTACTACTACTACTACTACTACTACTACTACTACTACTACTACAATTATTTTTTTTAATAAAGCAAAACCAAACTTAAAGCTTGCTCTACTAACCTCACACCACACACAAACACACACACACACACACACACACACACACACGCACACAAACAAGGTTAAATATTTTAGTTTTCTAAGTGTCTAATTATTACTCTAATTAGACCTCAAGCCAAGGATATTAAATAATAAGATCCTATCCTATCCTATTCTATCCTATCCCGTAACTGAAAGGTCGTTGGGGCACCACAGATGATCGTTTAATCAGCGTACTCCATCTTAACTTTCTCTGTTCTCAGCAACCCTCATGGCTTCGTTCAGTGTCAAACCAGTCCATTCTCGAATATTGTCCTCCCACCTCTTTTTCTGTCTCCCTCTTCTTCCGCCTTCTTGCACTGTGCCTTGCAGAATGGTCTTTGCAAGACCTTATGCTCTGGTGACATGGCCATACCATCGGAGTTTCCGTTCCTTCACCACTGTGAGCATGTCATCAAGTTATCCAATAGCTTGTGTGATGGTCTGTCGGACTTCGTCATTGGTGAAGTGTTGGTTATAGGAAATGCACAGAAGTCTTCTATAGCACCTCATCTCCATGCTTTGTATTCTTCGCTGTAGATCTGCTGTGAGGGTCCATGTTTCGCAAGCGTATAGGAAGATGGAGATGACAAGGGAGCGCAGCAGCCTTACTAAGAACATAATAAGATCCTGTTTACTTACTAATAATAAGATCCCCTTTACTGTTGACTTAGCAGCCTCATAGTAATTCGGTCTCCCTCTTAAATATTGGTAGCAGTGTTAGTAATGTACCGCTTTCTGAATCGGACAATCATGCGTAATGTGTGTGTGTGTGTGTGTGTGTGTGTGAGAGAGAGAGAGAGAGAGAGAGAGAGAGAGAGAGAGAGAGAGACAGTCAGTCTAGTAACAAATAATACATATATTATTTATGTTATATATAATGTTATTTTTCGTGTAAGTGTGAGTGCGCGCGATAAAGTCTGCAAACATGAGCAACATAGGCCTACTATTTTACTACACACAAATTTGTCAATTCTAGTCATTCCTGATGAGACATTGTGTTAATCTATAATTGATTTAACCACCCTAGTGTCGAAAGGTTGTATACAGGTATATGTGTAACATGTATGATTGCGTTTGTCATTCAGGATTGCTTGCTTTTAATTGTGTGCTTTTCTTCTGTATAAACATAAGCGAATTTTACATTATAATTATAGGCCTACACAACTGAGTACCCCATGCGCACCAAGATTTCTTCGATGTAAAAGTTGAAGCGAAATAAAATGTCTTGTCTTGTCTAATTATCAACTATTCTGTTTGGTGTTTAAAATATGAATTGTTCCTACTTTTGTGGCTATTTAAGTATTCAGTTTACAAGTTTCATGTTTGACGTAGACCTACGTATGATTTAAAGTGTGTATGCGTCTCTCAGAGAGAATTAGTTATCGCTACTCTTTATTCCGATACCTTTATCCGTCGTTGTTTGTTGTCGTTGTTCTTGTTGTTGTTGCTGCTGCTGGTGGTTACTGTTGGTCGTGGTTTTAAAAATGATCAATGATACGATCAGTTCGAATGACAGAAATGAAAGGCTACTTGATATATTGAGAGAGAGACAGAGAGAGAGAGAGAGAGAGAGAGAGAGAGAGAGAGAGAGAGAGAGAGAGAGAGAGAGATGGAGTGTGAGAAAAAAAGAGAGACAGAGACAGAGATATAGACAGGAGGAAGAGATAGAGACAAAGAGACAAAGACAGAAACAGATGGGATCGTTGCAGGGAGGGGGAGAGAGAGGGATAAAAAAGAGAGACAGAGAGACAGAGACAAACCGAGACAAAGAGTTAGTTATTCATTGCTTACAGGGTCCAGCGGACTGCAAAGAACCGATCAGGACCACACAATCAGGACCACAACTTGGTTGAAAGAGGATTCACTCCTGATCCGCATAAAAGATCTGCTGAAACAATCCTAGTGGCAACACTGAAGGCACTCCACCAGCCGGTCATTTTACAATAAAGGCATCCCACGCAGGGGACGCTGAGGCTATACTCTAAGTTATCGCACCCCCTTTACAAAAACAAAATAGAATATAAACATCATTATAAAATATAAACAAAACACATTAATATAAAATGACTACATTGCTAAATAATAATATCATAGGAAGCCCTAGTATAGTGACCATTGGCAGAAAGCGTCCAATATTTCCAAGCTCACCCAATAAACAAATGAGGAGTTTGTGAAGAGCTTTTTTCTTAAAGGTAGGTGACTGGTCCAGTGAAGAATAAGATAGTATAGTAGATTTATAGAACAGAATATGAATGAGAAAGAACAAAGGAGAAAGACAGTGACAGTGTAAATTTAAAGCACTAAATTTCCAGAAAGTGGGGATACTATTTATATAGAAACCCCCGACACCCCCACGGGTGAGAGAAACAGAGAGAGACAGAAATAATCAGACAGACAGACACACACACACGCACACACACACTCACACACACCCCCACATACACACACACATGGAGTGATGGAGAGGGAGAAAGAAAGCAAGAACAAGAGTAAAGAAGTAAAAACCACAATCTTTTCGAATAATACACTCATGAAGAACAATTGTACACACAATAATTCATTCCAGAATTACATTGGAAATGATGTACACACATGAAATGACCAACAGAAATTAAAGCTCCTTAAAACGAATACTTAAGCAGTTTACAGTCAAAATATTGCACTTTTGTACCAATGGAAAATAAATCAATTCGTGGGCGTACCAAGTTTGCCACACATACACAAAGTATGTTATGTTACATGTTTTTCACACGTACAAATCTACTACAAATATTGTGTTCGGTCCAGATCTACATGTTACACCTTCATCTTTTTCCAGCGAGAAAACACAATTTCTTTCAAAAATATAAATAAAAAAATAAAAAGAAATAAAATCAATAAATAAAATTAAAGAAATGTATAATATAAAACAAACCAAAAAATTAACGTAAAGCAAAAATATATTTCTGGTTAGCTTTACCGTTAACATCAATGAACTAATTTTATGAAAGACACGCTACCACGGAAATGATGTTACACTTTTGCAACAACAAATAAAATATATCTGCGTTATTTCTATATTAAGCATCGTAAGAAGATTCATTTGTGTTGTCCAATGTAACCAGCCTATATACCGGTAATTGTTACTATAACAACATTCATATCGAGTAGTCTACATGCAAAGTGCCGAGGATAACAAGTGAACCGTGCACAAACCACAAACCCATGACTCAACTTAGGTGCCTGGCAGACCCTATAGCAAAGCGATAGGCAGCACACAACACACAGCCTCACGAATCCATCTACATCCTATGCAGCGAATTCTCGCTTATACAGCGGTCGATAACGCATCGCTTTTTTTTAAAATTATTAGCTTTTCATAATACAAATGGCTGTGTGTTATTTACCGAATGCGGTCCTGTGATCAATCAGCCGGATTAGAGATACCGTGATCATACGCCATGTTGTGTGTTATCCACTGCTTTGCTGCTAAAGAGGAACTGCAACAGGCACATAATTTGTGTAATGCCCTTGTGAACAAACCAAGCAACAGTAATGACGCCATTTGGCAAAGAAAGACGGCTATTTATACAAGACCGTATGTAATAAGTAGGCCTGTCTTCTCAAGTATATATTGGTTACATCAGCAGTCACTGACAAACACGACAAAAAAACCATTATCTTCAAATTGACAATTGTGAAGCACGAAACCGAAAATCACTAGTAGCAGTACACTTTCACATCATTGTATGCATTAAAACAAAAATGAAGTACAATCAATAATATTAAAAGGTAAGTGCATGAAAGGTCATGTCAGGAGAGAGTCATTTTCATCGACAATCCTCAATCGTACACGATGTGTATGTGTGTGTGTGTATGGGTGTGTGTGCGTGTGTGTTATTATTATTATTATTATTATTATTATTATTATTATTATTATTATTATTATTATTATTATTATTATTATTATTATTAATGTGATGTTGGTGTTTTGTTGGGTTTTTTCCCCAAGTGAATCATCATCATCACCACAAGAAATCACACCAATAGGCATAATGTACCCATTCCTACTATCATAGTAACCTCAACTCCACCCCCACCAGTTCCCTCTCTTCACCCCCCCCCACTTCCCTCTCTTCACCCCCACCACTTCCCTCTCTTCACCCCCACCACTTCCCTCTCTTCACCCCCACCACTTCCCTCTCTTCACCCCCACCACTTCCCTCTCTTCACCCCCACCACTTCCCTCTCTTCACCCCCACCACTTCCCTCTCTTCACCCCCACCACTTCCCTCTCTTCACCCCACCACTTCCCTCTCTTCACCCCCACCACTTCTCTCTCTTCACCCCCACCACTTCCCTCTCTTCACCCCCACCACTTCCCTCTTCACCCCCACCACTTCCCTCTCTTCACCCCCATCACTTCCCTCTCTTCACCCCCACCACTTCCCTCTCTCCACCCCCACCACTTCCCTCTCTTCACCCCCACCACTTCCCTCTCTTCACCCCCACCACTTCCCTCTCTTCACCCCCACCACTTCCCTCTCTCCACCCCCACCACTTTCCTCTCTTCACCCCCACCACTTCCCTCTCTTCACCCCCATCACTTCCCTCTCTTCAACCCCCACCACTTCCCCCTCTCCACCCCCACCACTTCCCTCCTGTTGCAGTCTTTACCCTCTAATCTGCAGTCATTACACTTCGCTCTTCACTTCAAACCGTACATGTACATTCTATATTTGAGTGTATATGTGTGTGTGTGTGTGTGCGTGTGTGCGTGTGTGTGTGTGTGGTGTAATGGTACAAGTGTGTTTTTTGACAGAGGTCTTGAAGAATTAAAGCTATACAATTATGCGTGCATGTGTGGAGGGGGGAAGAGGGAGAGGGGAGGAAGTGCGTGCGTGCGTGCGTGTGTGTAATAAATTTGTATTGACATTGACTTTTGAATATTATGAAAGAATGCTATATCAATTACCTGTATTTGCGGTTGTTGCATGTGTATTTTGTTTCACCCCATTTTATATCTCACTGCGACAAAATGTATTCTTCTATTGAAGTGAATTAACCTTTTAGTCTTGAGTCATCATCATCATCATCATCATCATCATCATCATCATCATCATCATCATCATCATCATCATCATCATCATCATCTTCATCATCATCATCATCATCATTATCATCATCATCAACATCGGTAGGCGCCATTTACTTCACAAGTGTCCTTGAAACCGGAAAGGTGGGAAGATGCAGGAAAGACAACCAGTCTTTGCATTGGACTAGTGTTCGGTTGCATCCCTTTAACCTTAGATCAACAGTGAAGATCGAGGGGATGTTGGAGTTGGGGGATAGGTGGAATCTTATATTTTTTCAATGGAAGGATAAAACTTATGATTTAAGAAACAACAGGTACACTCGTGTAATACTGAACTGTATGAATTCTACAGATTTTTCTTTTAAAACTGGCGCAAGTATGTCTTTTGAAGTAGATACAATTTCTGTATCAATTAAAGCTGTCACAAACAGTCGTATCTTTTGTGTGAAATGGAAACAAACACATAAATAAGTAAATAAAATCCCTTCTGACTAGTGCCAAAGCGGCTGAACTAGTGCACATTGGTTCAGCAATTCAAGACCAATTAAAAAATCTGTCGGCGTCCTCTCTCCAATTCAAGTGGATGAAACTTCAAAGCAGCAAATAAATTCGTTAATCATAACATTTACACGAGAATCTAAGAGTGGAGTACTTTCTGTAGTAGTAGTAGTAGTAGTAGTAGTAGTAGTAGTAGTAGTAGTAGTAGTAGTAGTAGTGATAGTAGTAGTAGTAGTAGCTGTAATTATAGCGTGTGTGTGTGTTTGTGACAGTAGTAGTAGTAGTAGTAGTAATAGTAGTAGTAGTAGTAGTAGTAGTAGTAGTAGTAGTAGTAGTAGTAGTAGTAGTAGTAGCAGTAAAAAAAAACAATTTAAAAAAGTGATAAACTCATTTCAGTATACATTAAACAAGCATATTTCTTAATCAAAAATTTATTTTTTTAAAAATCATAACAGATTTAGTGAAAAGCAGCCATGCATTCACACTCACGAAACAAAACTAGGCAAAAAAAAAAAGAAAAAAAAAGAAACCAAGAACAAAGATTGTACTAAAAAACGGATTTTACAATTAATTTAATGTATAAGATCAGGCCACTGTCTGCACAGCACATGCATGAAATACAGCAACAACGTTTTATCGACTGGTCGGTTACAACACCACAAGTTTGATTTATCACATACAATAATTAATGATCAGCGTATTTATATTGCAGTTAATTAATACATATGGTACACCGTCACGTGAACATTTAATGCAGGCTTTCTCGTAATATTTCAATTCGTCCGTAACGCTCAAGCATTAGAACTTTAAACCAGTTCTCCTTCATCAGTGACACAAGATAGGGGAGGGAAAGCAACGCGGAAGAATTGATGATAAACGAAATGCACTACGATCGTCAACAACAACTACGAGTACATATCATTTGCTTGCGTGCAGTGTGTGTTGTGGGGTGTCGGATAGCGCAGTGGTTGGAGCACTCGCTACTGTGTCGCAAGTTAAGCACCGTCCAGTGTGGTTAACACTTGGATGGGTGACCGCAAAAACGTGAAGCGACAAATAACAACGCCCCCAGTTGACTCAGCTGTGACTGAGTTCCTACTCTCTTAAGGGTGGGGAAGGTAAAGCAGCGAGGGAGAGACATTACGCTGGCCCATATATGTATTATATTGTGTTGTATTGTGTTGTATTGTGTTGAATAGGGTTGTGTAATAGGATGCTATCTCGCGCTTTTTGTTCAATTGAACAACGCATGGCGATCTGAAGAGATCGTTGTTACAGTAGGCAAAAGAGAAACCAAGAGTATATTTTTTGAAATTTCGTTTGACGGCATCCAATATCATTACTGAAGGGAGAAAGAAACCGGAGTAGCTGGAGAAAACCCTCAATGACCTGAAAAGTCTGTACCTAAGTCGCTTAAGTTTGTCCCCTGCGGGGTAAAACCCGCGACCATTGTGTGCACTTTCAGAGAAGTTATTTTGAGTAAACTCTGTCAATGTCTCTACAGTACTAAACAACAACGCATGTTTTACTGTAGTCTTCATCTCTTCTTTCAACAATCGCCGCAGAAGATGTGTGTGTGTGTGTGTGTGTGTGGGTGTGGGTGGGTGGGGGTGTGTGCGTGTGCGTGTGTGTGTGTGTGTTGCCTCGATCCATCATATCAATGCAAAGAATGAAGCAGAGAAGGCAAATACTTATCAAATACATTCCCAAGGCTATTAGCCTACTAGCAACGACTTTTATTATACAGTCCTCGCTATAGGTTAACCTCTATCAGATTCAAGGGAATATACAACAGGTACCAAATAACCAAAACATTTAATCTCCTCCATGGAACCCCCTCTCCTCTCCCTTCTCACTATCTCTTTCTCACACACACCCACATTACACACACATACACACACCCACCAAACACACACATACACACAAACATACCTACCACACACACGTACGTATATATATATACAGGGGCGTCGCACACGGGGGGGCAGGGGGGGCACCTGCCCCCCCAATAATTTGGCAAAAAAAAAAAAAAAAAGAAAGAGAGAGAGAAAGAAGAAAAGAAGAAGAAGAAGAAGAAGAAGAAGAAGAAGAAGAAGAAGATTTCAAACGATAGAGGAAGGCAGGAAGAATCAATAATTTAAAAAATCACCCTATTTTTAAACCGTAGTGTAAAGGGCTAACGTACGAAATAATATTACAATAATCTATTAGCATGTGCCTGTGTTTCACAACAGCCCAGGAGATTGCCAAGATGACCAGGGAGACTTTGTGCAGCATCAGAAGTGATGAGGCATTTCACCTTTTTTGGGAGAAAACCTGCCGCCAAGCAAAAGTCTCACAGGTGAACGATCTATGTTTACCAAGACAACAAAGAAGACCGGCAAGGTTAGAGGAAGGATGCAGTGCTCCAGAATTCCCAAGCACTGTTGAAGACCACTACCGGGGAATTTATTTTGAGGCCCTGGACAGTCTTACAACGTGCCTGACTGATCGTTTTGATCAACAGGATTTTGAAACTTACTCCAAATGTGAACAGCTCCTTTTGAATGCAGTGAACGGCCAGGACTATGACAAGCAGCTACAAGATGTCTGCGACTTCTATGGGCAAGACCTTGACCAGTCAAGGCTCTCAGTTCAGCTTCAGATTCTTGCACAAGAAATGTCTGGTGGAAACAAGAAATTGTCAGCCGTTGTTCAGCATTTCAAGTTACTGTCTGTCTCAAAGCTAGCTCTCATGTCTGAGGTTGGGCTTTTACTGAAGCTCATTTTGGTCATGCCTGCCACCAATGCCGTGAGCGAAAGAACTTTCAGTGCCATGAGGAGGGTCAAGAACTACCTCAGGTCAAGCTCAACAGAAGAGCGTCTGAACCACTTGATGCTGCTCCACGTCCACAAACAAAGGACGGATTCCTTGGATTTGGTTAAGCTTGCCAATACTTTTGCATCTTCTCAGCACCGCAGAGAAGTGTTTGGAACTTTCAGCGTCCTGGACAACTGCAAGCTGGGTGTGATCACCAAGACAAAAGGCACTCAGACAGACAGTATTTTGCTTTAGAGAAACTGCGAGTAATATACGCCCTAGTAAAACAAATTGATCAATTGACTGATTTTCTGAAACTGGTAGTGGAAGTGTTTGGTCATTATATGTATGCAATATGCAAAACGAGTTGTGATTTATAGAGAAGACACAATTTCAACCTAGATGATCTGGCGGCAGGTAATTAATGTTCGTGTTTCCTGGTTTTGATCATTATCACATATCGCTAATCATGTATTTGTAGTTTCTGGAAATGAATCTTGTATTTTCAGTAAAGAAGAACATAAATAATTAAATGTTTTTACTCTCAGTCTTTCAGTTGGATGAAGGTACGAGGATATATTACAGGGTGCGTCCCGCTTATCAGCCCCCCTCCCCCCACCTCCCCGTCGACAGGGTTGCCCCCCCAATATTTTGGACCGTGCGACGCCCCTGATATATATATATATATATATATATATATATATATATATATATATATATATATATATATATATATATATATATATATATATATATATATATATATAGGCTACATAGACACATACAATGAGCCAAAAACAAAGCTAAATAATATTATCATTATACTATATGCTACTAACTACAATCAGTATTAATGTTAAATGTTAACAATAAAAAGCTACTGGTTACAATATAGGCCTACTTTCTACCCAGGTAAAAGAAACCATATTCTTTAGTATTTGCGCAGGGGCATTGCTGTAGGCTACTCAAAGTGATTGCTTGTACCTGATCCTGGATAGCTAACAGCTTAACGTATGATAGATAGACTTACGTTAACGGTTAAGGCTGTATACTATTTATCGCTTTGCTATCAACTACATGTACCTAACTTGAGTAAATGCGCCTGTGGACACAACGCTTAGTGTGTGTTTCATTACGTACGCAAAATAAGAATGAAACAATCGAGAGAAAAAACCCACCTTTGAACAGAGCATATTTATCACGTAGCCTACATCATCACAAATCGTTGCTACCCATACTATACTGGTCATTCTGTACTACATGTCGATAGGTCCTATAGTCATACCGAAGAATGCTTCTACTTCCCAAAATCAGAAGGATTCCAAATAAGGTTGCCGACAAAAAGATACTACAAAAAAAAAAATCTGTAAGTTGCATTTCTTTAAAACATTTATTTCAACGTGTGTTTCAGGATTAAATGCAGTCTGTTGTTTTTTTTTTCTACCAACTTTTACACTAGATTGTATGATGATGGAAGTGATTATTAATCCACATTAATGAGTGAGAGCTCTCAGACAAACCTGTACGCAGCTTAACAGGACACCCGATCCCTGTATAACGTCACCTGGCGAGTCTCCTACACGATAGGCCAGTACGCATCTCCCACTATGACAGGCCAGGGACCAGCCACAGCAAAGCCTTCCAACACACGGGGATAGCGTTGAACCACGACGTTAACCCCACGTTCGGTTTTTTTGTGTTTTTTCGCGCCATTCCAAGGGAGATAAGTCACTCACTGTGTATAGCAGGCGACCTTTTGAACGTTCGGACATGAAGTAGAGGATCATTGTTTTGGTTGTTGCAAATTATTAGACACAAAATGTATGAATATTTATATAAGCGCATAGTCCTGCCTTAGCGTCAATAAGACATGTTACTGGTTTCACCTCAGACACAGTTTTAATAATTTAGATGAAAAGAATCGGAAAATGTTTACACTACGACCTAAGAAATTTTGGCAGAATAAACAGTTGAGTAAACTGATACACATGCAGTCTGTTAAAAAAAACCAAAAACAAACTAAACACAAAACATCATGCGCACGTTACTCAGCTTTAACAACACCCCCTCTTCCCCTACTCCTACCCACACCCCTAATCCCTCACTCAACGCTTAAGCAACATTGTCACCCCATGTACTGTAGAGTCAGTCTTCTTCAGTAAATTGGCCTTATTGGGAAATGGGAGGTAACTTGTCTTTTTGTTTTGGTTGAGTTACCTAGAGTTATTCTGGCGGACACCATCAGAGCATGTCGTCAGAACGCTATGAAAGCTACCCCGCGCTGCAAGCATTTCTTCGGGAAAGGGGGAGAGGAGGGGTGGTGTGGTGGTGGTGGGAGAAGGGATGGGGATTGCAGGGCAGTGCAAGGCCGAACTAGCGGAGCTAGCCCGGATTGCAACTGAATTCGTAAGATTTGAGGGAGAACACAGAGGATATTATAGGCAAAGAATGGCCTCCCAACGTAGGAGAACTCTGGGCACAACGTGCGGGCAAGCCGGCCAAAGTTTTTCCCCCTCATATTTCCCAGCATGGTCTATTGCAACTGACCATCATAGTCACAATCCCACTACCTTTGTCCATTGGTTTTGCCATTCCCGTCCACCTGGGTAACTACCCTAATCCCGCCACCCACCTCCCACCCTTCAGCTTCCCTCCATCCAGCCCACCCCTCCACTAGCTTACTACCTCTCCCATTCTGCTGTCCCTGGTAGCATAAAACCCGTTTTCTTTCTATTATTATTATTATTATTATTATTATTATTATTATTATTATTATTATTATTTTCTACACGTAAAAGTTTTTTTGTGTTTTTTTTACTGCCAAAGCTGCGAACTCTTCAAGCAATAAAGTACTAAAACCCCGCAAAAATATCCTATGTAGCCTACCTACCCGAGCATCTGGGGAGGGAGTCGTTATAGTCAGTTCCCAGGTTATTTATTTATTTATTACTCACCCCCTCCCACCCACTCCCCACCCCATTTTTGCTTGCTCTACCATCTATTTCCCAGAATCCCTCTTTGCCTTTCCGCTCTCGCCAACCCGAACAACCTTTTATGTGACCCTTTATTCAAATGTATTGCAGCACGTGCCTTTATCATAATTATTAGTACAAAGTTTATCTTTAGATACATCTGTGACTTCCGTCTGTCAACACTATTATGCTCGTAACTAAAAGGGTCAAGTTATTTTTTTTTTCTTTGAATAGTTTTTTTTCTTTTTCGAGGAGACAAATACCTTATAAAACCTGTGTGTTGTTTTGCTTGCATCTTGCTGTGGAAAGACAAGAGCAAGCCTCGGAAATCTTAAGTAGACTTATTTTATTTCAACTATATTTCACCCCTTCCCCCTCTCCATTTATTAACAATGTTACACCGCCAACACGAAAGACTTTCCACCACCATTAAGACCACGCAGACGACAGAGTAACGGCCGAGACGAGGCTGATAGCGAGAAGCAAGCCGAGACTGTCCAACCGGAAGATGTGCTGACTGGCAGCGCCACCCACGAGGCCCACCCAGTAGTCTTTGACCATGCGACCCATTCCGCTCTCCGCCACGCAGCGGTACAGGCCCAGGTCGTCCCTGGTCAGGCTGGAGATCCTCAGGGTCGCGTCAGGCACGCCGTTTGCTTGTCCGTACGTAATCCGCGACGACGTTTTCACTGGCGAGTCATCGTCCCGTAACCAGTACAGGTCTGGCGTCGGATAGCCAGCCACAGGGCAGGTCAGGGTGACGGAACCGTTGATGACGATCTCCATGTTGGTGGGCTGGGCCTTGTCCGCGAAATACGGTTTCCCTGAAACGATCCAAAGAACACAGGAATCAATACTGGTTTCGGGGTGGTGGGGCTGAGGGTGGGGGTGGGGGTGGGGGTGGGGTGAGGTGATAGAATCTTCACAACATAATTACACATTAGTAATCGTCAAAACTAGCGCGGTGAGCTCGCCTGTCCGAAGCAGGCGAGATATTGCTCCATACAAACCCATATTATTATTAGTGGAATTCATAAATTGTTACCCGAGACGGCGACGTCGACCGAGAATGGTTGATACAAAGGCTCCCTCGTCTCTTCATCCATCCCGCCAGGCATCAGCACCTTGCAGTTGTACAGGCCGGAATCTTCTGGCCCTGCAACCGCATGAAGAGGCATCGTCATTATTGTCACCACCAAGTCGTCATAGTCGTAACACTCAACATCATCTGTGTTGGCATCGTCATCGTCGATTTTCACTCGTAAAATAAATAGGTAGGTCTATGGCTAATGTGAGTAGCGCAAAGTGAACAGTGCGAGAACGATGTCAAGCGTCGGTGTTATCCACTGCCAGGCCTAATGGCCATGATGCTGGAACTGAGCTATGTCCTTACTCCTTCGTATAGGAGTAATAAAACGAGATCTTGTCAGTGACCGCCGCAGAGTTATGCCGCGTGGTCAGGTCGGAGATCAGGAAGGCCAAGCGCCGCTACGCAGAGAAAGTGGATGAAGAGTTCAGCAGCATGAATATCAAGGCCGCCTTCCAATGTCTCCGCGTTATGTCTGGTCAAGCCACCACAACGGCTCCAGCGCCATCCGTTTCAGATCCCGCTACCTTTCGCCTCGGAGCTGAACCAGTTCTACAACAGGTTTGACAAAGCGGACTATAGCTCCAAGTGGGAGCGTCAGATGCGGGAGGGTCCACTGACCGAGGGATCCATCAACATCACCGTGGAGGATGTTCAACAACAGTTCCAAGGCGTCAAGGCGTCAAAGGCTGCTGGTCCAGACGGCATCCCAGCCAGGCTGCTGCGCGAGTGCGCCGAGTCCCTCGCCCCCGTCTTCCAGCCTGTCTTCCAGCAGTCCGTCAACACCAGCTTGGTTCCCTCCCTCTGGAAATCCGCCCTCATTGTCCCCGTCCCCAAGAAAGCCAAACCCTCCGAGTTAAACCACTTCCGACCCGTCGCGCTCACTCCTCTGGCAATGAAGTGCCTGGAGAGGATCATCCTCAAGTCGCTGCTGAAGAAGGTGGAGCCGCAGCTGGACCCGCTCCAGTTCTCGTACCGCGCAGGGCGAGGAGTTGAGGACGCCATCGCCACGCAGCTGCACAAGATCCTCACCCATGTGGACTCTCCCGGCAACTCTGCACGTGTGTTATTCGCTGACTTTTCATCTGCATTTAACACGATCCAGCGTCACGTCATGGTGCAGAAGCTGTTCGGTTGTCAGGTGCCGACAACGACCGTAAAGTGGATCCTGGACTTCCTCAGCGACAGAAAGCAGCGGGTGTTAGTGGGCGACGTTGTGTCATCAGCCCTGACTACCAACACTGGGGCCCCTCAGGGTGTAACAAGAGGCAGTTTTACACAGCACAGTTTAAGCTTTTGCCTTGTTTAGTCAGTGTAACACAGTTGTATAGTGAAGCCCGCGCAGTGTAGTGACATCATCGCAGCTTAAGGATAGAGACGATTTTACAGCCAATCCGAACACAGCGAGATTAGGTAGACCAGTTCTGCCTGGTCAGGCAGACAGGGAGAATATTCATTCTGCGTTCAAACGGCGAGCAGTACACAGCTACGCTCCAGAAATCACTCCACTGACAGACTAGGGAAGCAGGACTTGTTGAAAATTCGATGTCAAAAAGACGAGCAAGCATTATATCGTGAGCCCAACCAGGCGAAAGACAAAAACAAGTCATCGCTGAACGTTGGCCTGCCGAGGCATCTAAAGCACTGAGCGGAGAGAGTCCAGCAGTCTAGCCACAAGGAGAAGACTCCACAACAACACAGCTTATCAAGGAAGCAACCACAACGCAGCGCTTCGAACACACAATTAATTGCCTACCGAAACAGTGCACTAAAACTGGTATCAAAGGACCACAGTAGTCCACTCTTCCAGAACTCTGACCATTAGGGCAGAAAGTATCCAGTGCCCGATGATGATAAAGTAGCTGCCTAGAACTATGAAGAAGCGAACCATTCGCATTGACATTTGAACTTTTAAGTTAATATCATACTTCGAAGATCGTGTATAGAGTAGAGGAAATAAATGTGTGATATTTACTGTTATCAAGTGGCTGGACTACCTATGTTTCATAGCCGTGTGAGAGCTAGTGTGACAGTGATCTTTTGCTATTTTTCTTTCTATCTCTGTACCCAGCCTAAACACAGACCGAGCTAAACAAATAAATGTATTAAGTTAAGTCACAGGGAGATTACTAGCTATCCCCATCGACAATAGACGAGTGGGTAATAGCATTCTATTGTGCAGAGCCCAGCAACAATAGACCCACCGTCACACAGGGGTGTGTCTTGATCCCCTTTTTGTACATTATGTACACAATGTCTTGATCCCCTTTTTGTACATTATGTACACAAACGCCTGTCGGTGCACCAAAGACAACACCTCGTGTGAGGAATTTGCTGACGATTCTGCAATTGTGGGTCTCATTTCCGACGACGAATCCATCAAAAAGTATCAAGAATCAGTAGATGAGTTTGCAGGTTGGTGTAGTGACCATTTCTTGGAATTCAATGTGACGAAAACAAATGAATTGGTTCTTGACCACAGGCGCAGTGCTGACCCGCCAAAGCCAATTCAAATTAGAGGTGCGGACATTGTGATGGTGGATACGACCAAGGACCTAGGCCTGACCCTGGACTCAAAGCTCAGCTTCAAAGACCACGTGTCCTCAACTCAAAAGAAGTGTCAGCAGAGGCTCCACGTCCTGCGAAGACTGAAAGCCTTTGACCTTGACCCCAAGCTGCTTCTCAATTTGTATAGGAGCATGATAGAGCCCCTTCTGCTGTACTGCAGCCCTGTGTTCTTCCAGACGCTGTCGGTCACAGAGAAGAACAAGCTGCTAAAAGTAGCGCAAACTGCCTCAAAAATCATAGGCCTCCCCGTCCCCCCTCTGCCCGATCTTTGTGAGAAAGCCCTCCTTCGCAGAGCGCGTGGGGTCCTAGCCGACACTTCGCACCCTCTGAACAGTGAGTTTGAGATCTTGCCATCGCAGTGCAGGTACAGAGTACCCAAATGCAACAAAGTCAAACTCAGGAACAGCTTTGTTCCTAACGCAGTCAAATGCTTTAATGCGTTAGTCGGGCGGCGCCGAGTACAGCGTTAGGACAGAATCACCCCAGATGGACTATTAGGGATCTTTCGGAACGGGTAAAAGTGAAAGTGATTGTGTGTTCGTTTCGTCCAACGAGAGGCACGCCGGGAGATTCTTACGCCGCGTTACGAAACGAAACGAACGTGTTTCTGTGCGCTTTCGATTCCAGCACCTAGTTTCGTTGTGATTTTATTGAGCACACACAGGGCAGGCCCAGAGGCAGAGCACTATTATGCCTACGTAAGGCTTCTTCTAACAAATCATGATTTGACACGAATGTAACGATTAGGTTGAACTTTAAAGATGGATTAGTGCTCTAACATTGAAGATATTTTACATTCTAGCTTCGAGTTTCATTTTTGTCACATAAAACAGTTTTTGGACTGCTGATTGGTGATACAGAATAGATAGATTCTAAACAGCCATGACGGCTTTTCAGTAGCTCGTTTGAAAATACGTTTTAAGTCTGAGACCGAGTTTAGATCCCCATTATTCCTTCTAAAATGGTTGAGTAATGTACCATATACAAATTCAAATCATTTTTGGACATTTTACAAACGATTTAATAACCAAAATGTACTCACTAACATTAGTTCGTGGAAATCAGGTTTTCCACGAAGTTTTATTCCTTGTGGTAGGCAGACTTCGTGACCTTTCACCACGGGAAGTTAAAGCGTCACATAAATTGCTGACGTCACAACAATAAGTAGTCCCGATTCACATTCACTTTCACTTTCACCCGCTTTCGAAAGATCCCTATTGCCTGTATGTGTTAAAACCCATCCCCTTCCCCGCACTGTTTTGCTACCACCGACCCATTTCCACCACTTACCCTTCCGAGAGTGCTCTTTGGCGTAACCTCTTCCACCTGCTATGAAATTATTTGTTGTAATGGATCCTTTATGTAATGTAACCTAAGTAATAATGTGCGGGTGTGTATGTTTGTGTGTGCGTGTGTGTGTGTGATTATATGTATATGCACGCGAGGTTACAGATGTTGCGTATCTGGTACGTTTGTTTGTTAAAACGAAAAGCTGAACATTATATTGTAATAACGCAATTGGGCGTGTGTCCCTCAATGTTATGTGATTATTACATTGCTGTCACTGTGTTTATTGCCACTATGAAATCCTGTCTTGTCTTGCAAAGTGACAATCCACATTTTTCTTTTTGAGAAATAAAGAATGCATTGACTTGACTTGAGTAAAAGTTACACTAACGCACCCAGCACACAGTAGGCCAATCCCTTCTCTCCCTTTTCCCCCCATTCCAGATTGCCCAGGATTGTGCTCAGTTGCCTGAAGAGATAAGACGTCGGGCCGTGGGCGCTTCGGGCGGCTTGAGATAAATCCTGTATCGGCCAGCGCCTTAAGCAGCTCTTGAGCTGGAAAAGCGCTATTAAAGAACGTTAAAATAAAAATATAAAAGTAAGTAAACCACATTGCAAGCGTCTCGTTGCCTGAACGTCTTCATACGCTTCTTCAGAGCATGGCCTGTTGAAGTCATAGGCGTGTTTTTTCGTCCTTTACAACCAGTGGCTAATCTGACTCGTCGACAGGAAACAATTGCCATTGATTGTGGAGAACCAAAATATTGAGAGTTCACGAGGGCTTAGC
>CM072511.1:5348191-5353191 GCA_036898135.1 Oncomelania hupensis | reverse complement strand
AACGGGCCGCCGCCCGAAAGATAGCAGAGGAGGAGAGAGCCGCCGAGCGGAGAAGAGAGGAGGCGAAGGAGAGGATAGCAGAGGAGGAGAGAGCCGCCGCAAGGAGGAAGGAGGAGGACGAGAGGGTCGCGGCACTGGAAGAGAAGAGGAGGGACAAGGAGCTCGAACGGCGCCAAGCACTCCTCCAGCTTGAGCGCGATCGCCGCGATCTAGGCATCGCATCGCCCGTGAGCGAAGATTTCTCACTCATCGCCCCCAGCTTCACCGCCAGCGCCGGAATATCCGCAATCCCCCCGCCGATTCCGGGGATGAACTTCCCCCTGGACCCATTCGTCGAACGGGACGAATCGATCGAAGTATATCTCGCCCGATTCGAGAGAGTCGCGGGAGAAAACGGCCTTGACCCCCAGTACTGGTATCGCAAGCTTAGTCATGGCCTTAAGGGGAAGGCCTATGAAATCCTGGCCAAGACGCCAACTTCCGAGGAGGGCGACTACCCCGCCCTCAAGAGAGCTCTACTGCACGGATTTGAGCTCTCAGGTGAGCACTACCGCAAGAATTTCCGGAACTCCCGGAGAGAGAAAGGGGAGAAGTTTACACAATTTGCCGACCGGCTAGCTACTCTACGGGACAAATGGATAGAGCAGACGGACGAACCAAAAACGTACGACGGACTGCTAGAGTTGATGCTAGCCGAGCAACTTCGAGGGACAATGCCAGCGGAACTTCGGACTTTCGCCGCCGAACAGGGAGCCGCCCGACTTGAAGACCTCATCATCGTCGCGGACCGCTACCTTACCGCCCACCCCGACGACAGACAGCCTCGCCGGGATCCGCCCGCACCCTCGTCACCAGATACCCGCCACCAGCCTCGCCGGCCAGGCCCGCCAGCGAATCACCGTCCACCCCCGCCTAAAGGACGCCCAAACCCCGGAGCAGAGCCTGGGAAGCGGAGCACAGAGCTCTACTGCGGCTACTGCCAGCGCCGAGGACACACCCGCGAGAAGTGTTTTCGCCGCCTCAGCGACCAGCGTCGCAAACAAGGCACCGTATTGGCCCTACGCCAAGTTACTCCCGACGGGAACCCGGTAACCCCCGTCGCCACTCCCACCGATCGACCGGCCGTCACTGAGCAAGTGACCGTCAACGATCGCCCAGCCCACTGTCTATACGACACTGGACTCACCTTTGACGCCGTCGTCCGCCGCTCGCTCATCAGGGAACAAGACCTGACCGGCGAAACTATCACCCTGAAGTTGGCCGACGCGTCTCAGCCCAGCACCACGCTCCCTATAGCCCGGATCCAAGTCACCAGCCGATACGTCACGGGCACCATTCAAGCGGCCGTGATGGACCACCCCCTGTATGACTTGATCCTAGGATGCCGCTACGTGTTCTTGGGTATGCCACCCCAGCCTGTGGAGTCGATGGCCGCCGTCCAGACGCGCGCCCAGGCGAAAACAGCCGCGACACCACCCCCGATACCCAACCAGATGCCGGAACAGATCCGGAAGGCCCAAGAAGACGACGTCACCCTCCGCAAGTGCTACGGAAAGCTGTCCGCCGCACGCACTCCACCCAAGTCCGGAGACTTTTTCGTCGAGGACGGACTCCTCTTCCGTCAGAAGGACGACCATTCTCAACTCGTCGTACCTGCGACCCTTCGCCCCCAAGTCCTGGAACTTGGCCATAGCATGCCCCTAAGCGGACATATGGGCATAGGAGCGACCACCCTACGCATCAGCGCTCAATACCACTGGCCCGGGATGACAGAAGACGTGAAGCGCTACGTCAAGTCCTGTCGCCAGTGTCAACGATACTCGCCCCGCCATCACACCGTACCGGTCACTATCAGCCCCACCGTCGTCGTCGGAACGCCCTTCCAGCGAGTGGCCGTCGACATAGTAGGACCCCTCCCGCGGACCAAGAAGCGGAACCAGTATCTACTAACCCTTGTCGACGCTTGCTCGATGTGGTGTGAGGCCGTTCCACTACCGAAGATCGACGCCGCCCGAGTCGCCGACGCGCTCGTCACCATATTCACACGAGTCGGATTCCCGGACAACATCTTGACCGACAACGGGTCCCAGTTCACCGGAAAACTCATGCAGGAAGTTTTCCAACTACTTCGCATTCGCCATATCCGAACTCCACCCTACCACCCCGCAAGCAACGGACAGGTCGAGCGCCTGAACGGGACTCTCATCTCGATTATCCGCAAGATCGCCGACGAACAGCCAGAGGCGTGGGACACCTACGTCGCGTCAGCGCTCTTCGCGTATCGAGAGACCCCGCACACCTCCACCGGATACACGCCTTCCACGCTGCTTTTTGGGAGACCCCTTTCTGGACCGCTTGCCGCCTTACGACGTAGCTGGACCGACGCCAAACTGGACGAGGCACCGGTCGACGCCACGAAATACGTCACCAAGCTCCAGGAAACACTCAAGGCCACATGGAAAGCAGCCTCCGCCAACCTGAAGAAGGCGAGAGAGAGACAAGCCCGCTACCATAATCGCCGCGCCCGGGACCGAGAACTACAGGTAGGAGACCAGGTTCTACTCCTTCTCCCCAGCGGCACGAACAAGCTAGACATAGCTTGGCAGGGACCCTACCCGGTGCTGGAGAAGCTCTCCCGTACCACCTATCGCATCGAGGTAGGCGGAAAGCCCAGGACCCACCACATCAACTTGCTCAAGCGGTACCTGGAGCAACCCGCACCCGCCCCAGACACCCACTCGCTACTCACGGTCGCGCTGGCCGTCGAAGTGGATGGCACAGAGACCGGCGTCGCCGAATTTCCGCTAAAAGGGAAGGAATCCTTCCGGGACGTCTCTCTGGACCCCTCACTCCCCGCCGGCCAGCAACGCCAACTACGCACCATCGTAGCAGAATACAGGGAAGTCCTCACCGACATTCCTGGGAGGACGGACCTAGAAGAAGTCCAACTAACCCTGACGGACCCCACTCCCGTCCGACAGAAACCGTACCCCGTCCCACTTTCCCAGCAGCAAGTAGTAAGAACGGAAGTAGAGGCTCTGCTACAAGCCGGAGTCATCGCTCCCTCCCGTTCCCCCTACAGCGCAGGAATAGTGCTATCACGGAAGCCCAGCGGTGAACATCGCCTCTGTATCGACTTCCGACAGTTGAATCTCGTAACCCAGTTCGTGCCCGGACCCCTATCCGACCCGACAGACTTGTTTGCAAAGCTACAATCCGCCAGATATTTCTCCAGAGTGGATCTGAGCAAGGGCTTTTACCAGATCCCCGTGCACCCTTCATCCCGCCAGTACCTAGCCTTCAGCACGATGGACGGCCACTATGAGTCTAACGTTCTGCCGTTTGGTCTACACAATGCCCCAAGTATTTTCAGCACGATGATGCGGAAGCTGTTGGACCCCCTCCACTGTCCGTCCCTACACTCTTTTATGGACGACATACTCGTCGCCACGGAGACATGGGAGGAGCACCTGCGAGTGGTGCGCCAACTCTTACGCCGCCTCAAAGAAGCTGGCCTCACTGCCCGGCCGACCAAATGCCAGTTCGGTTACCAAGAGCTGGAATTCCTTGGCCACACCATCAGCCGTGGACAGCTCCGGCCTCTGGAAAAGACTGTCCAACGCCTTCGAGACGCGCCACGCCCCAAGACCAAGAAAGATGTCCAGTCCTTCCTGGGTCTGAGTGGCTTCTATCAAAAGTTTGTACCCGGCTACAACGGGATCGCCGCGCCACTATCCAGCCTAACCCGGAAGACCGCACCGGACCGAGTCCTCTGGACCCCGCAATGTGAAGCTGCCTTCCAGGAGCTCAAGGATAAGCTGACGTCACAGCCAGTCCTGCGACTCCCCAACCACGGACAGCCCTTCGTCCTGCGCACGGACGCCAGCGACGTAGGCCTCGGAGCCGTTCTACTCCAACGGGACTCCGCGGACGCCCCGACGCTCTTCCCCGTCGCGTACGCCAGCCGGAAGCTAAAGCCGGCCGAACAGAATTACGCCACGTCGGAGGAGTGTCTCGCCCTCGTCTGGGCAGTCCAGAAGTTCCAGTTGTATCTCTACGGCTCGCACTTTACCGTCCAAGTGGATCATCAGCCGCTTTCCTTCTTGGCGACATCTAAATCGCTCAACGCCCGGCTGATGAGGTGGGCTCTGCTGCTCCAAGCCTACTCTTTCCAGCTGGAGCACATCCCAGGGAAAGACAACCACGGCGCAGACTTCCTCAGCCGCCACCCCGCCACCGACTCCATCGAGTCGCCCCTGAGGGCCGACGCCCCAGCCTTCATACCCGCCGCCGCCCACTAACCGTAGCCGAGACCCGGCAGCTCCGCGGACCCCAGCCTTGGGCATCCGCCATCGACTACCCGGAACCCTGCATCGCCCCGCATCACCCGGATCATCGCTAACCATCGTCTCACCCGGCAGCCGACCTCAGAGCTGATTGGCCGCGTCTCAGTCGAGGCCTACGACCTCGCCTTTTTCCTTGGGGGGGCCTCTGTGACGAGGCGTACAATCAACCTCTGACGTAGGCCGCCACCAGTCATCCCTCACACACAGCCAGCGACACTCTTCACTCAACCAGTCATCCCTAGCAGGCTCGCTCGCCAACTCGCTAAGCCCCGCCCCTCGGGGAATCCCTTGTTAAAGCTTGATACAAAGTTAGACTCAGGGTCAGTCGAAAATCATCCAGCCCTGAAGCCACAACCTGTCCGAAGACACGTCTCCATCACCGGTCGACCTCTGAGCTACGGCAGTACTCGTGTGCTTCCACCCGTCTCATTCAAGACGGCTCCTGTACCGGGCGAATTACCCCGGCCTTGTATCATCTCCAGTCGCTGACCCGCTGCAGGCCCCTGACAACCCAGGGAGTCAATGAGAAGCGTGACTTCGAACTTCGCCGTTTCCTAGACGGCTAGCAACGAAAGCCGAATTCTAGACCTGTACCTCCCACAACAATCACTCATGGTCAATGCGTCACCGCGTGACCGACTGACCTGTATCGCT
>CM072511.1:5328191-5345691 GCA_036898135.1 Oncomelania hupensis | reverse complement strand
AAATACAAACAGACAAAAATTGAAAAGATAATGTTTTCACAATTTGATCTCAGGGCCTAGAAATTCTTGTCTGATCTGCCAAGGTGACAGTGGGAGTTATACTGAATTTTTTTTTCACGCAGCTACATCGTCACCATGTTCATTTTGTTGTACATTGGCACTTCGTAAAGCCTTGACCGCCAGTAGCCTAAGTTTGTAGTCAAAATATTACCAAAATAATGTGAGAAGACTGACCGCCAGTAGCCTAAGTTTGTAGTCAAAATATTACCAAAATAATGTGAGAAGACGTGTGAAAACTTCTTAATAGAAAGGAACCTGAAATTTCATATTGTACAATAAAATGTCAACGTATTCATTCTATTCGTATCAACCAAAATGCTCTTGCTTAATATGAGAGTCTTGGCTAAGGCAAGAGATTTACTTAATGTTCACAATACGAAATTTGCTTTGCCCAATGTGTACATTAGGCCTTATTCGGCAATGGGAGGTAACTTGTATTTTTGTTTTGTTTTTAGTTACCTAGAGTAATTCGGGTGGACATTTAGTCTCAGAACACTATGAAAGCTACCCCGAGCTGCAAGCTTTTCTTCGGGAAAGGGGGGTGGTGGTTGCAGGGAGGTGCAAGGACGAACTAGTGGAGCTAGCCAGGATTGTAATTGAAATCAACCTTTCGGTGGATCCGGAAGGTTTGACAGAGCACAAATTGTAAGTGAGAAACTAAGTTCGTTTGCAAAGAATAACGTTAGACAACTCTGGGTGCAACATGCGGGCAAGCAAGCCAAAGTCGTTTCCCCTCGTATTTCCGAGCATGTCCACATTGAGCGTAACAGAAACATGGCAGGCACAGCCGTAGTAGCAGTGTGTATTTATATACATTTTATACATAACATAAGACCCGCTGTGCTGTCGAGGACCCACTACCCCCGTGCCATCGCGGACCCATTCTAAGTGGTTACTTCCCATGTGGTATAAGCTTTATAAACGAATATTGGAATAATTACAGTGGACTGGTGAATTTTCTTAAGAAAGCCAGAGGAATTCAGTTGCAAGAAAGAGGTTGTCACTGTCGTGATCGAAAGATCAAACTTTCACACACCCTCCCCTTCCCCCCCTCCCCCCTTCTCCCGGAATGGGGCGGAAGGGTGATTTGGAAGTTGGAGGTTACGGAGGAGAGGCTAGGATGCCTAAAATCTTGTACATCGTGACGTAATTTAGTGAAACCACATTAGACACTTTTTGTCATCCACCCCCGGATGATCTCCCTTCCCATCTATCAAAAACAGAGTCATGATTTTTGCTCAGCAAATCCCAGAATGTTTACTCTTTGACTCTTGAGATGACCATTTCCTCCCCTCCCCCACCCCCCCAAACAACGGAAGTGATCCGGCGTTGATAATGATATGCGATAAAGGCAGTCAAAGGTCATCTCGTGTGCCCGCCGGCTTCCGTCATTTCCGGCCTGTCACCGCGAGAGACGTAGCGCGCAAGAGTACAACGACGGCCGTCTGCGCATGCTCGCCTAAATTAGGGGTAAAAGAGACATACGGAGAATATGCAACTGGAGGCCAGCAGAGAGATCAGATACTCAGGTTGGTGTCATGAGCCATTATTCGCAGGTGGCTCTCGATCTACAGTTTGATGTCTGGTCCTCTCCCCCCCTCCCCCCACCTCTCTCTCTCTCTCTCTCTCTCTCTCTCTCTCTCACTCTCTATTCCACCTTGTTCAACAACAACGGGATGATTATGATCATGATTCAATTACGATGTCGCCGATTACGGTGATGATGATAATAACATTACATTACATGGTTATTGCTTTAGGTCCAGCGGACTTTTCCGAGCCAAATCAGGACCAGAGAAGTGAAAGAGGACTCACCCCTGATCCGCATAAAAGATCTGCCGAAACAACCCTAGTGGTAACACTGAAGGCAATCTACCAGCCGGTCACTTTACAATAAAGACATCCCACGCAGGGGACGCTGAGGCTATACTCTAATTTATCGAACCCCCGTTTACAAAAACAAAATAGAATACAAACATCATTATACAATATAAACAAAACACATACATATAAAATGCCTACATTGCTAAATAATAACATCATAGGAAGCCCCAGTGACCATTTGGCAGAAAGCGTCCAATATTCCCAAGCTGATCCAACAGACCTCATACACAAATGAGGAGTATTGTCCCGGAAGAGTTTTCAAGAAAAAAGGTAGGTGACTGGTCTAACGAAGAAGAAGATAGTATAGTATATTGATAGAACAGAGTTGGAATGAGAAAGAACAAAGGAGAAAGACAGCAACAGTGGGAATTTAAAGCACTAAATTTCCAGAAAGTGGGGATACTATTTATACTAAAACCCCCGGCACCCCCACGGGGTAGGGTGGGGGGGGGGGGGTAATGATGATAATAAATAAAATGATGATGATGATGATGATGATGATGGTGGTGATGATGGTGGTGATGATGGTGGTGATGGCAATGATGATGATGGTGATGATGGGAAAGGCGTTCACAATGTTGATCATAATTATTATTATATTAATATTATTTCATGTGGAAGTATAACGATGCAATACATCAAAGATATAACAATTGTTGTTACTTCTATTATCTATATATTTTGTTGGCGCATTATTTACTCATTTGTTCTGTGTGTGAGAAGGGGAGGAGGGAGGGTGTGCACGTACTTACGGGTGTATGCGTGTGCATGCGCGCGTGTGTGTAAACGTAACACGAGGTCGAATAAAGGGAGTGTGCAAACTGGATGGTTAGAGTTGTAGCTATACGTGTGTGTGTGTGTGTGTGTGTGTGTGTGGGTGTGTGTGTGTGTGTGTGTGTGTATATAAGGGTGTGTGTGTGTGTGAGGTTGTGTATATGTGTGTGTATTCACAGGCACTATTTGCCATTTCACACAGTTTATATTTTTATTCGTTTAATCCTCTTATCTTGTTATTGCCTTTGTGTTGTCAGCTTGTTCATCATATTTGATGTGGTGTTGCAACATTGACCACATGCATTCCTTACGTGTTCACTTGCCAATGCAATATTTTGTTTTCTTGTATCATCATGACGACGAGAGGACGACGACGGCGATGGTGGTGATGATGATGATAATGATAATAATAATGATGATGATAATGATGATGATGATAATAATAATAATGATGATGATGATGAAGATAATGATAGCCAGTTTCCAGTGAGCAAATTCTGTTGATTATTATGCCTGATCCTTGGATGCGCTTTTTGCATTTTGCGTGTGATTGTGTGTATGCTTGCGTGTATGGTCTTATATCACAAACTGTGAATAGACGTTAAATAAAATTATTGAATTGAATTCAATGATAATGATAATGCTGCTGCTGCTGCTGCTGATGATGACGAGGACGACGATAATGATGATGACGACGACAACAACGAAATAAATGATGACAGTGACGAAAAAGATGATGATTACAACGAAGTTAATGCAGATGACGAACACAAGGTACCATTGAAAGGGTTTGCAGTGATTAATTTTTCCTCTCTCTCTCCTTCTTTGGGGTCGAAGATGCATGAAAAGGGATTGAGTACGTGGTATTCATCCAATCTGATGTCAAGTTTTCTCAGCAAAGACGAGCTCCGAATCTTATCCTTGCTCACCTGCAAAAATCAACCAAACAAACTACAAGGGCAAAGCTCATATGACTCACATGCTCCTTATGGAACTCGCAATATGTAACATGAAAATGAGTTCCCAGAAAAAAAAACAAAATTAAACTGTGGCATTAAAAAGTAACACCGACTTTGATCTGTCTATACTCTCGACCTCCGGCTCCAAATACACTCATGTACTATCAAAAGTTGTATTATGCCCAAAACGGTGACCTTGGAATGACCTTGACCTTCATTGCCATGACCTTGGAATGACCTTAACCTTCACGTGACCTCTCCAGCATGTATGCTTAACCAAATGTTGTACTATGGATTAAATATACAGTCATTCCACTGTACGATGATATAATTTGTGTATGTTTGCTGCAAGGTCTAAAATGACCTTGACCTAAATCAACGCAAAAACGGATCATATACAGGGTGGCCTAAACGTAGGTGTACAGTTATCACATAGACTATTTATTTGGAAATTCGACACTAGAACAGCGAGAAATTCGTTATACCTGTTAACATACAATCAGCAAGGAAAAAGCTGTTTATGTAAGTTAGATTTATACTGTGAGGAATGTTTTATATTGGCATTACCAAGCAAGTAACTTCAACAATATAAAAGGTAGTTTAATAACTGTAAACCATCTATTATCTCTAACTGCAACAAGTTTGGACTTTAGGTCTCTCATAGTTTATGGTCAAGGTCATTTCAAAGTACCTCCATGACCTTGGAGTGAGGTTGACCAAATTTGTGTAGTATGTGTGTCTCATTGTTATCTATAATGCCTCAAAGAATCATGAGTTCAATATTAATAACTTAGAAAAAAAAGTAAAAATTTTTGTGAACAATTTGTCATTTTTTAAACTAATGTTTGCTGACATTAACATGATCATTTACGAGGTCTCATGGGGTATACACTATTTTACCAAGATAGTTGAAATACGTTCTGAGATATTAATCCACTTGCAAGGTCTGCGGACGGTTGGCAGACGGAAAGAATGTTTTTTAAATGTCAGTTTTTTTTTTTTTTTTTTTTTTACAATTTAGGACTTATTTCGCACAGATTGCAATAACCTGAAATTTATTAATTTATTTATTTTCTATTAAAAATTATTTTGGCAGATGGGTGGGGAAGAGAGAGAGAGGGCGGGGGGAGGGGGGGGGGTAACATTGACTTACATTACTTTGCATGTCAGTCAAAAAGCAAATGAATGAACTCATTACCCATAAACCCAATCGATCGGTGGAAGACGGGCAAGTCACAAGGAAGTACACAATTCAATTTGACGGCCATGAAAAGTAATTTTAAAAGTAAATAAATAAATAACTGTGATGCTAAAACGGCAATGATGACGACAAGGGTGACATTGATGATGATGACGATGATGATGATGATGATGATGATGATGATGATGATGATGATGATGATGATGATGATGATGATGATGATGATGATGAAGGAAGCAAAAAGTCAAGCAAGCAAGGAAAGAAACGATCAAGTGATTAAGCAAGGAAAGAAACGAACAAGCAAGGAAGGAAAGAAACGAACAAGTGAACAAGCAAGCAAAGAAAGAAACGAACAAGTGAACAAGCAAGCAAAGAAAGAAACGAACAAGTGAACAAGCAAGCAAAGAAAGAAACGAACAAGTGAACAAGCAAGCAAGGAAAGAAACGAACAAGTGAACAAGCAAGCAAGGAAAGAAACGAACAAGTGAACAAGCAAGCAAGGAAAGAAACGAACAAGTGAACAAGCAAGCAAGGAAAGAAACGAACAAGTGAACAAGCAAGCAAGGAAAGAAACGAACAAGTGAACAAGCAAGCAAGGAAAGAAACGAACAAGTGAACAAGCAAGCAAGGAAAGAAACGAACAAGTGAACAAGCAAGCAAGGAAAGAAACGAACAAGTGAACAAGCAAGCAAGGAAAGAAACGAACAAGTAAACAAGCAAGCAAAGAAAGAAACGAACGAGTGAACAAAGCAACAGAAAGTAAACCCGCAAGCAAAGAAAAAAAACGAACAATTAAACAAGCAAGTAAAGAAAGAAACGAACAAGTAAACTTTAACTGCTTGCAACGTGTTGCTTTAACATGAAGGTAAACACGCAAGCAAGTTAAGAAAAATATATATGAAAGACGCGTACCTGGAGATAACTCGTCAAAACTTCGAACCCGTGGTACTTTGGGTCTCCGCCCCCGACAGTCCAGTTGATAGGTACCTGCATGGACGACTCTTTGATGCAGGTGATAGAGAAGGGAGCTCCGGACTGGACCCAAATTGGATTGTAATCGGGTTCCATCCGAAGCGCGGTGTCTGTAACACACAGAAAAGAAAGAACTGTGAACAACAACAAAAAACCGCGTAGCTTTAATTTTCATCAACCATACAGCATTAGCAGACGAAATACTCCTTGGGATGAGAGTATAAACCGAGGTCTTGTCTGTGCACGCACGCATTCCATCGCACGAACTTTAAAGATCCTGACGCTCATGTTGTAGACGGGTGAGTACCGGGATAACAAATCCTTCCGGCAAGCACTATGCTCTTTCTCCAAGACTCCATACCCCGTCGTCCAGGATTATGCTTAGATGTCCGAGGCGCCCAAAGGCTGCAAGTGGGCACCTTGGGGGGCTTGAGCCTTGAGTAGCTCTTGAGCTGGAGAAGCGCTAGATAAGAACGATGAAATACATTCATAAATATTAAATGTGGCGAAAAGGGAGGCGATTGGTTCAAGCTTGGGAGAGAGGTTGTCTACTTTCCATTTTTTGGGTTAGACTAGACTTGGGTGGCTCTTGCTGTGCATGGTCCTTTTGGTGTGGCCATTGGGTTATGCAGGACAAGATGACACGACATTTGTTCTCCCCAGCTGACCATTCGTCTTCTGCTTTTCGTGGTGAGCAGGACTACATGGTCGGCAGACATTTTATGCAAAGTCACTGGCAGCGACTTGGGTGAAGTGTCGTGGCACTAGTAGCCGGCAACCCGGTTTACTATCAACAGGCTTCACTGCCTTGTAGGGCAAAATAATTTGATGTCCCTTTTTACGAGGGATAAATGAAAGTAACAGTGCATGCCGGGCCGTGTTCTCACGGTAGCGTGGCTGAGAGACGAGAGTCAAATTTTTCGCTCCGCTACATAAAAAATAGAATACTATTACGGTGTGTGCTTTTGGGTGCAGCGTCTTTCCTACCGCCCCCTTCCATCCGCTTGATTGACGAATTACCCCAACTCCAAACTCCAAAATACAAGCTTGGACACATGCAATCCTCTGGTCAACGAACTCCGGCAAGAACACAAGGAGAGGAGGGGGGGGGAGGGAGGGTGGAGAAAAGACATAATTCACGTCATCCTGTAGCGGAATGATTTAATTCCCAATCAAAAGGCGCATGTCTTGGAAGCGATTGCAAATTTGATCAGGCTCCGTCTCTGGCCTGCTTGCACAAAAAAAAAGGCAGGGCTGACACCCTCAAATGAAAACGTCAAGATTTAGCCAAAGACGTTAAAACTGTCTCGGCTGTCCAAACTGCTCGACGGAAATATTATATTTTGTCAAAATATTGGGCTTCATTATTTTGATTCCATTATTTTTTAAAAAAAAACAACAAATTGTTCATTATGGAGTGTAGTGGCGAAGAGATGGTAGGTTGAGAAGTGTGTGAGTGAGTGAGTGTGTGTGTGTGGGTGTGAGTGTGTGGAAGTGTGGGTGTGTGTATGGGTGTGAGTGTGTGGAAGTGTGGGTGTGTGTGTGGGTGTGAGTGTGTGGAAATGTGTGTGTGGGTGTGAGTGTGTGGAAGTGTGGGTGTGTGTGGGTGTGAGTGTGTGGAAATGTGGGTATTGTTGTGGGTGAGTGAATGCGTATGTGGGCGGTGTGTGTGGTGAGTGTGTGTAAGGGGCGGGTGTGTGGGTGGGTGTATGGGTGGGTACATGTATGTGTGGGGTGTGTGACAGAGAGAGAGAAGGAGAGAGAGAAATTAAATGAGGGAGAGAGAGAGGGAGAGAGATGAAGTGAGGCAGAGAGGTAGTGGAGAGAGAAAGAGAGAGAGAGGGAAGAGAATGAGTGAAAGGGAGGGGACGAGAGAAAGAGAGAGAGAGAGAGAGAGAGAGAGAGAGAGAGAGAGAGAGAGAGAGAGAGGAAGAGAGCGACAAATTGTTAGGATTGTATCTGGCACTTGGGAGTAGTAGGGTTCATTGGGTTAACCGTGTCCACGTCTTGAGTCATTCTTTGAGCTGGTAAGCGCGCAAATACACACACACACCCACACCCACACACACACCCACACACACCAACACACACACACACACACACCCACACACACACACATACGGTCTCGCCTACCACGGGCGTATTTTGCATGTAGACTTCAATAACAGTCAAAAGCTAGACGGAGCTTCAGTGCATCCTCAGCCTAATGTGCCATTCCACGGCAAAGGGGTCCGCCAAATGCTGATACATAGGAACATCACTGCCACCACCAAATTGTCTGCTTCGCTGTCACACTGGGTAGCTGAGGCTTACTTTGGGCGGTGTCCACTAGTCAAAGGTACTCATTCGGCCAGTCTTTAGCTACGCTGTGTGCATTCGCTGTATGAAATAATATGTTCTTGGTCATGCGTTATGCATGAGGTGGAGAAGCGAGGGAGCGGAGGGGAGGTGGGACCTGGGGTTGGGGAAGAGTGAGGAGAGGGATTTGGGTGTGGGTGGGTGAGAGGGAGGCGATAGAGCAGTGGTTGACGAACAAGCTATTATTCATTGCGAGGTCCATCTGAATTCCAGATACGAATCAGTAGGTCCTATCTGACTCCCTTCTGAGCTGGCGGGGAGTAGGCAGAGAGAGAAAGGGGAGAGAGGGAGAGAGAGAGTAAGAGAGAGAGAGAGAGAGAGAGAGAGAGAGAGAGAGAGAGAGAGAGAGAGAAAGAGAGTAAGAGAGAGAGAGAAAGAGAGAGAGAAAGAAAGAGAGAGAGAAAAAAAGAAAGAAAGAAAGAGAGAGAGAAAAAGAGAGAGAGAGAAAGAGAGAGAGAGAAAGAAAGAAAGAGAGAGAGAAAGAGAGAGAACGAAAGAGAGAGAGAAAAAAAGAAAGAAAGAAAGAGAGAGAGAAAAAGAGAGAGAGAGAAAGAGAGAGAGAGAAAGAAAGAAAGAGAGAGAGAAAGAGAGAGAACGAAAGAGAGAGAGAGAGAGAGAGAGAGAGAGAGAGAGAGAGAGAGAGAGAGAGAGAGAGAGAGAGAGAGAGAGAGAGAAGGAGGAAGTTTCGGCATACTGCTATCACTAATCTGGCCAAGAAAAAACGGAGGTTGTTGTTTTACAAAGCCTATATCTAATGTAACTAAAAGAGTTCACGGAATTTTTTTAAAAAAAAATTCTAATTTCTTGAAATATTTTGATATTGTCGAGAATCAGAACGTGCCAAAAGACCGCCAATATCAGTGTCATTTTTCAAATTGTTTACAATCAATTCAACTTACTCAATTGGTTCACAAATTAAGCGAGGTGTGGTAATAAAATGCTTATTTTTCGACTGTGTGTGTGTGTGTGTGTGTGTGTGTAGGTGTGTGTGTGTGTGTGGGGGGGGGGGGTCTGGAAATACGTTTGAATGGTTTGCCATCTTGTGTTTTTGTAATGTATGGTCGTGAGTGCACTTTGCAGACCTTTTATGATAAGACCACCTGCATAGCAGACTAGATCCACACCAGGCTTTGACCCCATACCATGCTACGCCAATACCATTGTCAGACTCTAATGCCAGACTCCAGTGTACCGGATACTAGGTTTTGCATGTGTTTAAGCTTTTTCACTGGAAGACCATATTCCATTCAATTCAATAACAAATCGTTATGACCCAACACAGCAATTGCATACAGCAAAATTATACGACAACAGTGCTGCCAGACGCCACAGTGTGTGTGAGGCACATTTCACGATGCTAATGTACGAATGCGTACCCTGCGGTGTAAGTTCCTTTAAGCTGTTAAGCTGTTTCCATGCAAATGAGGGCAAGGGAATAGTCCTTGGGAGACTAACTGCACCCCATCTTGCGGACAGCAGTCTGTATTTACTGCTTCACCAATGAACACACACACACACACACGCGAGCACACGCACACACACAAGCACACACACACACGCACTTACGTACGCACACACACACACACAGACAGACACATAACGCAAACACATCTATACATGACCAAGCAATATTCCTTAGAAGAGAGACGTTCTGAATAAGGTGACTCACTCCCAACGCCAGTCTGGAGCAAGCCTATACAGCGCGTGCAAAGAGAGACTGAAGGCGTTCCGGACTAAGACAAAACCCAGTCAACACAAACACAGGCTTGGGATTTGCAAGACGCGTTTTTACTCCATATTGTCAAGGTAGCCTACCTACCATGTTTTCTTCACAAAAATGCTAAAACGGAACAAGAAGAATGGAGTCGGACACAGAACCTGAGACGTTAGATGACCAGTAGTAGTAGTAGTAGTAGTAGTAGTAGTAGAAGTAGTAGTAGTAGTAGTAGTAGTAGTAGTAGTAGTAGTAGTAGTAGTAGTAGTAGTAGTAGTAGTATAACTAAAGACGGGTTCGGGCACTGAATAGAATAGACCCAACGTTTCCAGGCGTGTCGTAAGAGGCGACTAAAGGGGTGATGTCAACACAGCATCACTGGGCGAAAGTCTTCTACACAGAAGTCACCGGGCAGGACGGAGGAACATCACGTTACTATAGGTTCAACGACCACGTGCTCGGGGCCAAGTCGAACCACACTGACTATACTCGTGGATTTCGGCTGTGGCCAAGAGCCTGGAGAGGATTGGACCCGCCAAGTCTTTCTTGCCTATGATGATCTTCTGTGGTGCCCTAACGTATTTCGAGTTACGGGATAGGATAGGAACTAAAGACGTAAATCTACGTCTTTGAACAACGTCACACCTCTGGCAACTGTGACTGGGAGCCTGAAGGCATTGGGAAACTCCTTCGTTTTGTATGTGATCGTCTGATGCACGGAATCACGACCAGACAAAATAAATACTATATTTTAAAGTAGGCCTTCAAGAAAGGGAGAAAACTGTAGCTTACATGTTAGGAAACGAAGGGGAACAATTGTATATTTCAGAGAGGAGAGAGAGAGAGAGAGAGAGAGAGAGAGAGAGAGAGAGAGAGAGAGAGAGAGAGAGAGAGAGAGAGAGAGAGAGAGAGAGAGAGAGACTCAGACTCAGACTCAGAGAGAATCAGACATTTGTTATTCACAACAAGGATAGAGATTTTAGGCGAGAACCTAATCTTACAATCGTTCCTCGTATCATTGACACTCACATTCTGCCATTTTCAGTCAAATATGTCAACGACAAGACAAATAACAATACTAACGCGACAAAGCAAATAACTATAAGAACTATTATGCATTGTACAAAAGAGCTGTAGGACATTCAATATTGGTGTTGCAATTACACAATACATAACAAACAACTTAATGTATATGATAATGTACAGTTCAATAGTGTTCGCTTTCGCTTTTAATGGTGTTCGCTTTTAATAATTCTTATAAGTGTTGGTTGCCTTTTAAAAGTTTTTTTTTTTAAATAATAGTTTTAGTTGCCTTTTTACGTTTTTCAATGTAATATTTTCATTGAATGTTTTTAACATTATGTTGTACATTTTTAGTGAATTTATTCAGATTTTATATACCTACTGTTGTTGTGTAGTATAAATGGTGTATGAATGTGTCAAGCGCGGAGAGCACAGCCACTTGTGGCAAAAGTTGTTGATGACAGAAAGATCTTTCCCTTTTGGTAAAGGAATCACTTTTGCAGATTTCCAGATATCTGAGAAAACGCTTGACCTAATACTTAAGTTATAAACGTAAGTTAACGAATCAAGTATGTATGGAAGGGAAAGTTGGACCCCCCCAAAAGTAGTGACATTATTGAGACCGTGGACATTTTTTTTAATGATGAGATATATTTCCCAACTTCATGCACTGTACATTCAGGTTGGATACATTGATCGGCTGAATTTAGTCTACGATTACAAAAATGCGTACGACGAGAGTAATCATGTTTAGTATGATCTTCAACACATTGAGCAGGCTGGTTAAGGTTTAAGAAATGTTCCTATCCTATCCTATCCCGTCCCTCGAAGGTGGTAGGAGCACCACCGAAATGTTGATTGAATGATAAGGGAAATAGTTATGGTTTGCTCACGTTTAGATTATTTAAATTTATTGGTGATTTCATTCATTGCCCGCCAAAGTTGAACAGCGTCCGAGTAATTGTTGATCTTTTTTTTTTCAAAAACAATTTGGGGGCATTTTAAACTAAGGTATTAACTTTATTTCTCTGCTTTTTATAGTCTTCAAATTTCTTTTTCATTTTTAAAAATTATCTCGGATCTTTATTTCTTACACTATGCCAGGAGTAAACCACGTTAGAATTTGGTGTTTTGTTTTACTCTCCTTCTTCGAACTGGACATGCTTGTCAATAATAGGCATACAAATATTGTGCCAGGTCAATAATGCGTCGTTAACATCATAAAAGTTATATACATTTGTAAAATCAGCAATGTGCATATCATACAAAGAGGACACAGCATCAAAACTCTTGAGTGAGCGGTATTTTACAGTGGTGTGTTTACCCTCAACATTGGTAAGGAGTTTTCACGTCGATTTGCACATAACAGGATTGTGGTCACTGACACTGATGTCGGACAATCTAACATTTTGTATTTTAGATGGATTGTTCGTATACATGTGATCAAGTAGGTTCTCTGTATCTGATGTAATACGAGTTGGATTATTCACCATCTGCTGGAGCCCAATTAAGAAAAATGTTGATTCCCAGAATATATGTGGTTTCATCAGATTGATATTAAATAAGTAATCCCCGTTGGGGTGCCGGGGGTTTCAGAATAAATAGTATCCCCACTTTCTGGAAATTTAGTGCTTTAAATTCCCACTGTCTCTGTCTTTCTCATTTGCTCTTTCTCATTCCTGTTCTGTTCTATCAATCTGCTATACTATCTTCTTCTTCGCTTGACCAGTCACCTACCTTTTTTCTTGAAAATTCTTCCGGGACAAGACTCCTTATTTGTGTATTAGGTCTGTTGGATCAGCTTGGGAATATTGAACGCTATCTGCCAGGTGGTCACTAGGGCTTCCTATGATGTTATTATTTAGCAATGTAGGCATTTTATATGTGTTTTGTTGATAATTTATAATGATGTTTGTATTCTATTTTGTTTTTGTAAACGGGGGTTCGATAAATTAGAGTACAGCCTCAGCATCCCCTGCGTGGGATGTCTTTATTGTAAAGTGACTGGCTGGTGGAGAGCTTTCAGTTTTACCACTAGGGTTGTTTCAGCAGATCTTTTATGCGGATCTGGGGTTGTCCGGTCCTGATTTGGCTCGGAAGAGTCCGCTGGACCTAAAGCAATAATGATGTAATGTAATGTTATTAAAAAAGTATATTTGCATTTGTGTTTACTACAGTGACATTGTCCATCATATACAGAGAGAGAGAGAGAGAGAGAGAGAGAGAGAGAGAGAGAGAGAGAGAGAGAGAGAGAGAGAGAGAGAGAGAGAGAGATGGGGAGGGAGGGGGAGAAGGAGAGATGCAGGAGATGAAAGGGGAAATAAGTAACTTCAACTTGTAGTAGGGTTTGGAGATGGATCAGAAGCAAAAAAAAAAGAAAGAAAGAAAGAAAGAAAATTAAAAGCCTGGACAGTGATCATCAGGCCTTGCAAGGACCATCCTGCAAGGCACAGTGCAAGGAGGCAGAAGAAGAGGGAGAAGAAAAAAAGAGGTTGGAGGAAAATATTGCAGAATGGACTGGCTTGATCCTGAGCGAAGCCATGAGGGTTGCTGAGGACAGAGAAAGATGGAGTACGCTGGTTAAACGATCATCTGTGGTGCCCCAACGACCTTCGAGTTACGGGATAGCATAAGATAGGATAGGACAGTGCAAGCAGTAGATGTAAGCAGAAAAATACTGTTTTCCTATCGCCACGACAGGAGAGCTCGCAAGGGGAGAATACCCAGTGTTTTCAAGGAGATTGATGTCACGCGAATTGAAAATGTCGCCAGCTCGAAGTCAGAATGAAATTCAATTATACTGCTGTGCCTTGATTAGCTCCCTTTGTTCTTCGTGGCTGTTCACTTTATTCCGTCTGTCTTCACTTCTTAGAGAGAGAGAGAGAGAGAGAGAGAGAGAGAGAGAGAGAGAGAGAGAGAGAGAGAGAGAGGGGGATGGAGGGAGAGAAAACATAGCCACAGAAAGAGAAATAGGGAAGGTATCGAAAGAGGAAATGTGAAGTAAAGAAGAAGAAAACTCCAGGAAAACAAAAGAGATTGCGTTGTCGCCGATACCGTTTTGTTTCAAGCAGTGATGGATTATGGGTAAGGGGCCGGAAGTCCTAAAGGCAGCGCAATCTCAGTCGCCTCCCCTGAGTAAATAAGATGGTGAAAACATATAAAGCTGCCCTCTTCCCCCTCTGCTTCCTCTAGATTACAAGAGTGCCGCTGTGAGAAAGTCAGACACCTCTCAACTTTCAAGATTCTCTTCTCCACTTCCTGAAATCAAGAATACACAAACACCCTAAGCCAAGCTTTACCCCCTCCCTTCTCTCCTCTTTACCTCCTTCATCCTCTCTCCACCCTCCACCCCCTTCGCCTTTCCTCTCCATTTCCCACAACTTCCAAAGTGACCATTTTCAACTGTTTGGAAGAGGTCTTTTCTTCAGTGTTAGTTTTAAATTAAGAAATTATATAACGGGCAACCCCAAACCATCTGCCTCCAACCCCAGCCCTCGCTTGGAACGTCAGTTCACTTGGCAATTTCCCACTGTGTAGAGACCACCCTTCTCTTTTCAAATCAAGAAAATTGTATATTTATCCTGGTCCACAGCCTGGCGCAGCTCGTCCCCGTCCCTTCCTGCTTCTACACCAACCCCCGAGAGTCATTTAGCAATTTTTTAATTGACCTTGAATCAAGAAAATAATTTACAAACAACACAAATAACTACAACAATAAGGCGATTTATTTAGTGCATTTTCCTAAGGACAACTCTGTTCAAAATGCATGTTATCCTCTTCCTTCCCCATCACCACCACCATCCCCACCATCACTTTTCTCCTACCCCCTTCCTCTATGCTTCCAAGAGGCAGTGTTTATCTGCCTGTGCTCCGTTCTCTATCAGTATGTGAAATGTCGAAACAAGAAATTACTCAGTCGTACACACAATCTCCGCTGATCACATTTTCTTTGTGTAAATCAAGAAATGGATACGTACCCCATATATGCAGCGTGACTGAGTCTAGTCCAAGCCCTACATCTTCTAGGAAGAAGGCCTTGATTAATCTCAGAAACGCTGAATGGTATCCATCCGTATTGACAACAAATGTCCCGTCCTCTGTGTATTGAGTAGGGATTTCCATGCTGTATCTTGGAAAATTGTGGACAGCCTCTCATTGCCTTCTGTTCAGCCTACTGAAGTTGAAGTAGAGAATTCGAATGATAAAAAGGGTCTATTGTTATCAACCTAAAAAGAGAAACCTTACCGAGCACTTTTGTTGTGGGTTGTCCCTCTTTCCGGCTTTGATAGAAGCTATTTTTAGCGTTAGAGCGTAGCTATTAATAAACACAAAACTAAGGAGCTTAATATGGATTTATGTAAAAAAAAAACAACAAACAAACAAACAACAACTATGCTTTCAAAAGAGATTTTTTGGTTTTTTGATTGTAAGCTTACTTTATCAAGTGGGGCGACACTCACTGTGAATGTTGATTGGTGCTGTCGAGGGGGCGTGGTCACAGTAGGTCCCACTATGCAAACCAGATATCCTCATCTAAGGGCGATTTCGTCATTTCCTTTTCCCGCTTCCTGTTCTCATCCTCCCTTTTCCTCCTTTGTTGTTTTTTTACTTTAAAACTTTCCTAACTTTGAGATGATCTGTCTTTCTGTATGGCCGTCTATGCCTCAGCGACATGGCTTCCTAAAATGTTTGTCACGCAAATGTACGATTTTCAAATTGTCGGCATGTCTGCTGCGCTTCAGCTGTAAGACTTGTCCTTTTTTTTTTGGGGGGGGGGGGGGGGAGAGGAGGGGGGGGTCCCATTTTGTTTCTGTATAAATATTGAGAAAGAGGCGATGTTTGAGAGTATAAATAGTAATATTTGTTTTTAATTTTGATTTTTGACATTTTATTGTCCCTTTTTATCGGGATATTCTGGGTAGCAGCTTGTGGCGCACCCAAACTCAAACTACCTAGTTGTGTTTTTTTGTCTTCACATTTTTCTGGGGGAGCAAACCGGAGTACCCGGAGATAAACCCCAAGGCTGTTTGTCTGTTGAAAGATTTAAGTCCCCGAACACGATGCATATAGGGGACTGCCCGAGTCGAAAGTAACTAATATTCGGAGAAACGTAACGCCCAGAGGCGGGATCGATCCCACACCTGTCAGGCGCCATGGGTTTCCAGGCTGTTGAGAAGGAAAGTTAGTCCCGCCTTAGACCACGCGGCCACAACGCTCGAAAGCAGAAACTATTATTTTGTTGAGTTGTGTTGCTGCTTGCTGACTGTTTTAGTTATCAGATGATTAAGATGTATAAACATACCTCCCTGCTACTCTTGTCCTTCAATATACTGGCTGGTTGAAAAGTGACTCCTTCTTCACAACTACGCGTAACATTTATAAAGCCGAATTATTTGCATGAAAAAAAAAATCAGTATTGTGATTCGTTCAGTGGTAGAATTTATTGAAATGATGATGATGATAGTGATTATGACGATGATGATGATGATGATGATCGTCATGATGATGATGATCATGATGATTATAATGATGACGACGGCGACGTCGATAATAATAATGATGATGATGTAATGATATTTCTTGTTTTTGTTTCACTTCTTCTCGTATGTATTTCGATGTTAACGTTAAGTATGAATGCGTCAGAACTGCGCTTTGAACTGATGACATTAGGAAAAAGCATATAAATACCATGACGATGACGACGACGACGATGCTTAAGATGGTGATGATGATGATGATGATGATGATGATGATGATGATGATGATGATGATAATGATGATGATGATGATGATGATGACGACGACGACGAAGACGGCGACAGCGACTATCATCATCCTCTGTCGCACTACTAACCAGGTTTTCTGTTCAGGGTGACACCAGACGAAAGAGCAAGATGGAAGACTCGGTGATAAGGGTGCAACTCTATCGGTTAGTGACACGACATTTCTTTCTTCCTATCGCCTCTCTGATTGGATCCTCATGATTTGTGGCTGCTCACGTGGTTGGGGCGTGTGACACCACGAGGAGGTCCCCATTAGCTCACTGGTCGGAGAGTTGGATTAGTTACTGTAGTTTTTATTGCTTTGTTGGCAGCAACAGCACAAACGACAACGGCACCAACAGCACAAACGACGACGGCAACAACAGCACAAACGACGACGGCAACAACAGCACAAACGACGACGGCAACAACAGCACAAACGACGACGGCAACAACAGCACAAACGACGACGGCAACAAGGAAACGTTTGGGGTTGATTTCCTTCGAACGAGAGTATAAGCCGAGGTCTTTCTAGTTTCTATACGCACACCTTCCATCGCACGGACTTTCAAGATCCTGACGCTCATGTCCTAAACATATTATGATTATAAAGGATGCTATCACGCACTCTTTCTTCCTTTAGATTGACGGCTTCCAATCCCATTATTGAAAGGAGGGAGGAAACCGGAGTACCCAGAGAAAACCCTCAATGTCCTGACAGGTCTTGTGCAGCATTGTTAAGTAAGTTCGTTCCACTACCAACTGTACTACCAGCCCCCCCCCCCCGCCCTCC
>CM072511.1:5283191-5318191 GCA_036898135.1 Oncomelania hupensis | reverse complement strand
AATAGAATAGAATAATATGAAAGGCAATAAGTAGAAATGTGTAGTGAGTAGAGAAGAATTGTCTGAGGAGTCAGACAAAGCACCAAAAGGCAGCAGGTGGGCGATAAGGCGGCCTGAGTGAGATTTTACCTTGGTCAGCGCCTTGAGCACCTCTTGAGCTGGAAAAACGCTATACAAGTACGATTAAATAATACAACAACAGCCAAACGAAAATGTAAAAAGAAGGAGGTAACGAACAGAGAATCAGGGTGTGATTGAAGAGGCTTTACATTACATTACATGATGATTGAATTAGGTCCAGCGGACTCTTCCGAGCCAAATCCAGGACCAGTATTGCCGAATTAGGACCACAAAAAATTAAGACCACAACTTCGCTTAAAGAGGACTCGCCCCTGATCCGCATAAAAGATCTGCCGAAATTAGCCTAGTGGTAACACTGAAGGCATTTCACCAGCCGGTCACTTTACAATAAAGGCACCTCACGCAGGGGACTCTGAGGCTATCCTCTAATTTATCGAACCCCCGTTTACAAAAACAAAATAGAATATAAACATCATTATTAAATATCAACAAAACACATACATATAAAATGCCTACATTGCCAAATAATAACATGATAGGAAGCCCCAGTGACCACCCGGCAGAAAGCGTCCAATATTTCCAAGCTGATCCAACAGACCTCACACACAAATGGGGAGTTTTGTCCCGGAAGAGTTTTCAAGAAGAAAGGTAGGTGATGGTCTTGCGAAGAAGATAGTATAGTAGATTGATAGAAAAGAGTAGTAATGAAAAAAAGAACAAAGGAGAAAGACAGCGACAGTGGGAATTTAACGCACTAAATTTCCAGAAAGTGGGGATACTATTTATACTGAAACCCCCGGCACTCCCACGGGGGTTGAAGAGGCTTAAGGGAAAGGGAGATAAAAAGAAACTTGGACAGACCGATCCAAAAGATAGGGGATGGTACCGAAGGCCTCTTAAACCAATTACTGCGAGCAGTGCAGATCAACAGTGCTGACCCAGACCCTCCTTTCAACATTCTGTAGTAATTGTTCCCCTTTGACAAGTTGGCTTTTACTTCGCTACATTATACGAGATTCTGTGCTAGGAGGACACGAGTAACGGGTATCAAGAACCCGCCGCGTTACCTACGTATACATCAACATGGTTCCATCCAATCCCCACCTAAAGAAGGGTTTGGAACTGACACACCACCACCACCACCAACAAAAACAACAAAATACAACAAGGCTCTGTACAGTCTAATTACAAACAAAGTTTAACGAAAAAATATATAAAAAAATTAAATGTAAAATAAAAAAGATGGCGTCACCATGATTACGTCACTCGATTTGCATAAGTTTGGTTTTATGTTGGAGGTATAGGTAAAGTGTAAGTATATCCAAATTTGAACCAAATCCTTCCAGTAGTTTGGTAAAAAATGCGATTCGGAAACAAAACAAATAAAATAAAGATGACTTGACTATGTTGACATCATCCGGCAGGCATAAAATGTGAGTCATCTGGTAAGCCTCATTACGTTCTAACTGCAAGGGGTCCGCGAGTTACGACGTTGATCCGTTTGTTGGACGCGTCGTAACCCGATTTCATCGTAAGTCGGAACATAAAGAAAAATACCTGTACTGTATGTACAGAACTATATACTGTACTGTAACTGTTAATGACATTAAAAAAAGTATCAAAAAGAAGAGAAAACAATTCCTTACCACATGAATTAAACTAGCTCCCGTTTGTTTACGTCGCTTACGACGCTAAACCGCGTTAGACGGAACGACAATGTGCAACTCCGACATGCTCCATCACTTTCTTCCTTCAAGCGCCAATTAAAGACCCTCCTTTTTAACACGCAAACTCAATAATTTTCACTCCCCCTCCCTTCCATCCCCATATGTAATCTTTTACCAAGTCACGTCATCTGTTCATGGATGGTGGCGGCACCGGCTCGGTTCTTGGTATTCATATTATCTGTTGTTTTGCATGGCCATGTTTTACTGTAATTCTTTAACCATTTGATAAGTGTATACGTGTTCTGTGTGCGTGTGTGTGGGTGTGTGTGTGGGTGTGTGTGTGTGCGTGTGTGTGTGTGTGTGATTGCACGTGTGTTGTCAAGCGCGGCGAGCTCGCTTTCCTTACCGTTTGCGACGTACCGCGCGATACAAATGTACTGTATTATTATTATTATTATAACGACGCGTAATATTATTTATTATATTTTTATGGGGAGGAGCGTCGTCACCACGAAACAACGTAAGTCGAGAGCGGCGTAACCCGAGGACTTACTGTACATACAAAGTTTCAACAAATCCCTCCATTAGTTTCCTAGAAAAGCGATCACGGATGGACGGACGGAAAGAGCCAAAAACAATAGTTTCTCAGTTATCGTTAGGAAACTAACGATAACAACAAATAATTGAGTAGAGTAACGAAAATTAAGAAAAATTAAGAACCCGGGGCGCTGCCGATAGAGTTCAAAAATCCGCAAGAGGGTTCAAAAGCTGATACACAAAACTAATACCTGAGCACAGTAACCCGTATTGTCGGAATACTGTCAAACCCCACCCCAAAAGGGTTGCGAACCTGATCCACAAAGGCACATATTTGGTTTCATCAACATCAAGAATGGACTGGCTTGGCACTGAGCGAAGCCATCAGGGTTGCTGAGGACAGAGAAAGATGGAGTATGATGGTTAAACGATCATCTGTGGTGCCCCAACGACCTTCGAGTTACAGGATAGGAAAGGATAGGAACGAGATTTCAGAAATGAGAGAAACGAGAATTCAAAAATGAGAGAAAGGAGAATCAAGAACCCGACGCTGTATCGACGGAGCACATCCCCCACCTTTCACCCCAAGAAGGCTGCCAAGCTAATACACAAAGGCTAATATTTGGGTAGAGTAACGAGTGTTAAGATGGGAGCGCTGCATCATTGTAAAGCCATCCATCAAGGGAGAGAACTATGAAGGCGACCATCAAAGTCAGCACAACCCATACAATACAACCAGCCTCCATTCCATTCCGAGTATCAGAGATCATCCAAGTCGTCACAGCATTTTCAATAGAACCTAGAACCATCATCTAGTACCGATTATTAGAGATCGTTAAAGCCAACTCCCCGTACAATATTAGAACCAGCCCCAGTTGATACTACAATATCCAGTATCACCAGATCGCCAGAGTTTGCCACAATGACTATAGTCATAGGCTAGTTCTCACAAAGAAGAAGAAGAAGAAGAAGAAGAAGAAGAAGAAGAAGAAGAAGAAGAAGAAGAAGAAGAAGAAGATTGATTGATTGATTGTTGCTTTAGGTCCAGCGGACTCTTCCGAGCCAAATCAGGACCGGACAACCCCCGATCCGCATAAAAGATCTGCTGAAACAACCCTAGTGGGAAGAAGAAGAAGAAGCATAGGCTAGTTCTCACAAAGAAGAAGAAGAAGAAGAAGAAGAAGAAGAAGAAGAAGAAGAAGAAGAACAACAACAACAACAACAACAACAACAACAAGTAGAACAAGAAGTACAACACGAAGAAGACAAAGAAGAAGAAGAAGAAGAAAAAGAAGAAGAAGAAGAAGAAGAAGAAGAAGAAGAAGAAGAAGAAGAAGAAGAAGAAGAAGAAGAAAAAGAAGAAGAAGAAGAAGAAGAAGAAGAAGAAGAAGAAGAAGAAGAAGAAGAAGAAGAAGAAGAAGAAGAAGAAAAAGAAGAAGAAGAAGAAGAAGAAGAAGAAGAAGAAGAAGAAGAACAACAACAACAACAACAACAACAACAACAACAACAACAACAACAACAACAACAACAACAAGTAGAACAAGAAGAACAAGACGAAGAAGACAAAGAAGAAGAAGAAGAAGAAGAAGAAGAAGAAGAAGAAGAAGAAGAAGAAGAAGAAGAAGAAGAAGAAGAAGAAGAAAAAGAAGAAGAAGAAGAAGAAGAACAACAACAACAACAACAACAACAACAAAAAGTAGAACAAGTAGAACAAGAAGAACAAGACGAAGAAGAAGAAGAAGAAGAAGAAGAAGAAGAAGAAGAAGAAGAAGAAGAAGAGGCACTGCGCCCCTACTCTTTCGGATTGGAGTAAAAACCGAGGTCTAATTTGTGCAGCTCTTGAGATAGGAAAAGGTGCCAAAGAAGAAGGATTAACTTAAAGCTAGCAGCAACTTTTGTATGCATGTTTAGTCATTGTATTGTACCAGAGCTGGACAAGGCTTGTTAATTTCCTAGTGGACTCTGACGTTGGCTGTCCACTCACAAGCCATCAGTGGCTTGAAATGAACCTCACAACACGCTGTAAAATCTGACCAACGCATACAGAGTCTGTACCTTAAAGTGCTGTGACAACTTTCCAACATGATTTTATTTACTATTACAACCAAAGACGTGTGTATATCAGACATGTGTGTGTGTGCGCGCCTATGTGTGTGTGTGTGTGTGTGCGTGTGTGTGTATATACATGTCTACGTGCGTGTCTATGTAAGTCCATGAGAAAGATGGGTTTTGGATTTTAAAAATACGTTGACTTTAATGACATCCCATGTTAAACCAATTTCTAAACCTCAGCAATCAAATCTGCTTCACAGAGTACTGCTATTCCTCACTGACAGTCGGTGCTGCTGACCTCTGTCATGCGTACTACAAGCTGTGGTCAAAGGGTCGGAGAGGTTGTGTTGTCCAAGCGATGACTAAAGGAATGAAAGTGACCGTTAGCCATCACAGGGAAAAATTAGCCCCTGAGATTAATGAATTCTAGAGCCCAGTCTTCCTGTCTAGTCCCTTCAGCGACATTGCTCAGTACAAACATGTCATAACTTGGTGTTAAAAGATTTCTTCTCTACAGAGATAAGTTTTTTGAATGTAACTGGTGATTTACAATCAGATAGAAATTAGGCTAAGATGTTTTTGATCCACAGAAAACAATACAATTACAAGGATACAAAGTCTCAAGAATACACTATCTAGCATGACACTTCACAGCAGTATTTCACAGTAACCAATCTAGCATGGCACTTCACAGCAGTATTTCTCAGTAACGAATCTAGCATGGCACTTCACAGCAATATTTCACAGGAACGAATCTACCATTACACTTCACAGCAGTATTTCACAGTAAATAATCTAGCATGGCACTTCACAGCAGTATTTCACAGTAACCAATCTAGCATGGCACTACACAGCAGTATTTCACAGTAACCAATCTAGCATAGCGCCACATAGAAGTATTTCACAGTAACCAATCTAGCATAGCACCACATAGAAGTATTTCACAGTAACCAATCTAGCATGGCACTACACAGAAGTATTTCACAGTAACCAACTCCCCCCCCCCCCCTTTTTTTTGTTTTTTTTTCATCCGCCTTGATCGCACCGAGCTGGGGACATCATATTTACCGGCCATTGAGGTCAAAATTAGAGGCTGGATATCCATGGACAAAGGTCGCCGACCGGCACCCGTAATTCATGACCTTGGCTCCTACAACATAGGCCTGGAGAAGACGGTAGGGGTACAGATTATTGATACATTCATAAACCTTGTGAGTACAATGTAGTCTTGGGGGGTGGAAATGGGGTGATGATGGAGGGAAGGGGGAGGTAAGTAAGGTGGGAGGGGCAGGGGAGTTTGGAAATGATTGACCAGAACTGGTCGATTTCAGTTTGTCTAAATATATATTATGTCCGTGAGAGAGACTAAAGGTGAATGGTTTATTGTATGCGTGGCGACATATTGTGTTCGTGTATGTAAAAGGGAAAGTGCGTGAAGAAATACTGCGTGCGCACGACAGTATTTATGCGGGAGGGTGGAGAGGGGGTAGGAAGTGGGGTAACGAAGGGCAGAAAGAGGGAAAAACTGACCGTGTGTTCATCAACTTGTCCATTAGCAATTACACACAATACAAAAAAAAGAGGGAGTGGGACATGACGGTAGAGCTGCTAAAATATACAAGTTATTTAAGAGACGAGAGAGAGAGAGACAGAGACGGAGAGACAGAGAGAGAGACAGAGAGAGAGACAGAGACAGAGACGGAGAGACAGAGAGAGACACAGAGACAGACAGACAGAGAGAGTTTGTACTTGTGTGTGCTTGCGTTTTTCCCTGTCTGTCTCCATGTCTGCGTGTGCGAGAGTCTATAATATAATTATGACTTCGCTGGATTGTATCTAGCAAATTTATGGAAGAGTCTGAGTCTATATATAGTTTGCGTCTGACCATGTGATCTAGATGGACATTGGACAAACAGGAGAACAGTATCGCCTGATTGTGCATACTCTGTAAATGCACCACACATTAGGCGCTGTCTGTTCAACATGAAAAGAGCATGATGATGATAATGATGACGATGGTGACGATGGTGACGACGACGATGATGATGATGATGATGATGATGATGATGATGATGATGATGGTGATGGTGGTGGTGGTGGTGATGATTATGATGATGATGACGACGACGATGATGATGATGATGGTGGTGGCGGTGGTGATGATGTTGTTGATGACGATGATGATGATGATGATGATGATGATGATGGGTATGGGTTTTAAAAGAAATAAGACTATATTTCCAGCTCTCAGAAAAATCCAGATGTACAAGAGACGAGTTTAAAATGAGATCCACGTCGCATCCAAAGTAAATGGCAGCACGAAATAAGTGGAACAGAGCCCTCAAAAAAACTCTCCCGAAATTTGAGCTTTTAATTAAATTCCGCCCACGATGAACTAGAAATGGAATAACTACAAGACTGTTTCGTTTGGAACTGTACGACGCCTTTGGTTGATAAGTAACTTCCTATTAAACATTGTTGATAACTTTTGTCAGTAGTTTAGTACTACACTTGCAACCCCCAAACAGTATTGTGATTTTGATAGTGGTAGGATCACAAGTATATCAACTAACAAGTTAGTATCTCTCTTCTATGTCTCTATCGACGTGCGCGTACAACCGGTTGCTTCCCTTTACATGCTTTGCGCTCCATAAAGCGTCGTCGGCCTGAAATAACTTTTTAGAAACTTCAAAACCCATGGGAATTATGGGTAGAGAAATCCTTTTCTGAAATGACATCGGCCAAATCCTTTAGTTTCTTTGCTCGAGCAAAGGCAACCTCATAGGTATGGAGCACTTCGTCCATTATAACTCCATCGCTGATAATACCGCTGACAAGTTTCTGCCTTTGTTCACTACCAGAAATATGCAGTTCCTCTCCCAACTTTCGTTTCATTTCAGCGAGCACATCTTCGCGAGAACGGATTTCCCAGAATTCTCTATTCTATTTTTAGGTTTCGGATATCCCCGTCTCAGCTTGTGGCTAAACGGGACCACCGCACGTCGACTGGGGGCAATACGAGATACTAACTTGTTAGTTGATATACTTGTGGGTAGGATGTAATAGCGTAGCTTTGATGTTATTGCACAGCCCATAATGGCTCGTCGCATGACATAACGTGAAGACGCTCAACTGATAGACCATATAAAACATAAGAAGACTTCGGTGTCCGATGAGATGAAGTCAGAGGTCAACCATTACATGCTCAGTGATGTCGTTTTCGTCGGCAAATCGGCCACTCCCCGATAAAATTCCAAAATGTCCGAAAGAGTCACATTCTGATCGGCCCGCTGTCCTAAGGTTTTACGCCTCGATCAACCACCCTTTTCCGTTTTTTGTTTGCTTGTCTCATGTTTGTTTCGTTGTTATTGCTTCTGGCCATATTATTTTCCTATCGGATAAATAAAGGTGTTTTGAGTTATTGTCGAACATCGCATATCGGAAGCGCTAAGCAGACGACGCATGCATCAGCAGAGAGAGTTAGAATAACTCCCCTTGTTGCGGACGGCGTGCTTCCGGCAATAAAACTGTTCGTTTTCGAAATGCCGCCGAAAAAGAAGCCGAAACTTGTCAGTGGCCTCTCGTTTGGTGTTAGAAAGGCGTCAAAATGATGGCCGAAAGATTTTCAAAATGTCCTAAAGGTTTGTGACTGAATCAGTCAAATGGCCTATGCTGAAAATGCCTAGCAACATCACTGCATGCTACTATCATAAGGATCAAAGCACGTTGTGTATCATGCGCATGCAGTACTAGTGACAAACATTATCAGCAAGGCACAGTGCAAGGAGGTAGAAGAAGAGGGAGACCGAAAAAGAGGTGGGAGGACAACATTCGAGAATGGACTGGTTTGACACTGAGCGAAACAATCAGGGTTGCTGAGGACAGGGAAAGATGGAGTGCGCTGGTTAAACGATCATCTGTGGTGCCCCTACGACCTCCGTGTTATGGGATAGGATAGGATAGGATAGGATAGGATATCAGCAAGTATCTATAGGGAGGAATTTTTGAACCACCTTGCAATTTGCAACTCTGCAAAACGAAAGAATAGAAGAAGAAAAATAAAGGAGAGAGAAAGGGAACCCGACGCTCCTCCACCAACTGAGCTATTCCGATACCACGGAACTCTCCTCCACCAACTGGGCTATCCTGATACCACGGAAGTGAGTCGGGAGTTAATGTAAAAGGAGGAGAAGAAAGATGATGGCCAATCAGCCTGAAGGGGATCTTCATTAGATCTCACAGCGCGCTTCACCATTACTGACACCAGCCCAGAAATCAACTTCCGGTTCCTCTCCCTCACTGTCAACACCAGGCTGGCTGAACTGCAAACGAGGCTCGTTCGCATGGCTGCCGAAACTGAACAGGCCAACACGAATGCGCATGGCAGACGCATAGTCAATCTGAATAGCTTTCCACACATGCGCATCCAAACCTGAATGGCAGCACGCGAGAGGCATGGTTGGAGTTAAAAAGTCAGAATGTGGGGATTACTCATGGAAATGTTCCTGTGAATGGAGCAATACCAAATCTGGAAGAAACGTGTTCGGGCCCTAATTTCTTGATGAGCGAGGGTGTGCCTGGATTTAGCTGGTAACCAAGACGTTTGGGGCAGGCCATTTTAATTACAAATGTCGCTGGGCGTGCCACACAAACGGTAGGCCTAATTGCGCGGATCGCGAGGGTGGTTGAAAAGTAGCTCCCTATTCAAAATGATATAAAACGTCCGACACTAGTACTTCCTTTGTATGAACCAACATTTATTGTGAACCTGTAAAGCGGTACACATTGACAGCTGATCTCTTTGATTTTATCTGACAATGATAAGAGTAGCTCATGATGGCCCGTCGCCTGATAGTTGGTCTTACGTCTTAGTACTATGTCGGTGGATCGTGTTTCTGTGTTTCGAGGAAGGCGATGAACAACCGCTGCGTAATTGGACATTTCAGAAACTGGGAAAAGCCTGACGGACACCGAATGTATACCTGGACAATATTAATACTTTTTATTGAGGAGGTAGGGGAGGGAGGGCAAGGGGGGTAACCCAAAGTACGTTCTTTTGCCATGACAACGTGTCCGGATTTTAATTGACAGGACGTTTTCAATCGCACTGTCTGGAGTAATCCATTATACACGCGCGCGAATCAGCAGCATTAATGAGCAGATTGGAAGATTAGACTTTGCATGCTCTGTGGGTTCGGGCAAATAGAATAGACCCAACGTTTCCCGGCGTGTCGTAAGAGGCGACTAACAGGGGTGATGTTAGCACGGCATCACTGGGCGAAAGTCTTCTACACAGAAGTCACCGGCCAGGGCGGAGGAACCTCACGTTACTACAGGTTCAACGACCACGTGCTCAGGGCCAAGGCGAGCCACACTGTATTCGTGGATTTCGGCTGTGGCCAACAGCCTGGAGAGGATTGGGCCCTGCCAGGTCTTTTTTGCCCAAGACACACTACATGATGACACAATCCACTAATTCCATACCGGATCGGTCGTCGCCCGGGCCGTCACCCGGCACAAGGACCGCGCCTTCCGTTGGCCACCAGGACGGAGGTGTTAAGTATGCTACTGATGGACAATATAGCAAGATCCGCACGAGAAACAACATCGTCATAGGAACCTGGAACGTCAGGACCCTAACTGCGGAAGGAAAATTAGAAGAACTGGCCCACGAGCTGGACCACTATCGATGGAAAGTTCTAGGTATCAGCGAACTGCGCTGGAAAGGCCTAGGTGAAACAACGACTGACAAAGGCCACAAGCTCTATTTCAGCGGTAGAGATGACAGGCACGAACACGGCGTTGGATTCTTGGTCCACAAGAACATTCTAGCCACTGTCATGGGTTGCCGCCCAGTCTCCAGTAGACTCATTACCATCCGTCTGAGAGCAACCCCTTTCAACATTACCATCATCCAGGCCTATGCCCCAACATCAGACTATGAAGACAGCGAAGTGGAGGATTTTTATGAAAATATACAGGCGGTCCTTGACCAAGTGCCGAAGAAGGACATAGTCATAGTGCAAGGCGACTGGAATGCCAAGGTTGGCCAAGATGCGCACCGCAACTGGGGAGACACATGCGGACCCCACTGCAACAACGAGACAAATGACAGGGGTCTGAGGCTATTGGAGTTTGCCAGATACAACAATCTGGTACTGGCAAACACGCTTGGTCTCCACAACAAATCCAGACGATGGACATGGCACAGTCCCGGCGGGGAACATCACAACCAGATCGACTACATCATGGTCAAGAAACGCTTCAGATCAAGCATCAACATTGGCAGGACACGCACTTTTCCAGGAGCAGACATTGGAAGTGACCACGATCTCGTGATGATGTCTTTCCGGCTCCATTTGAAGAGAGTAAATACAGCAAAGTGCACTAGGCTGAAGTTCGACCTGGACAAACTGCAAGACCCGGAGGTGGCAAAAATATTTCAGGCCACAATTGGAGGGAAATTTGCACCACTGCTTATTTTGGGGGCAGGCGAAGTAGATGTCAACACCATGACCAATACCTTCAACTCAGCTGTAACAGATGCCGCCACTGAGATCCTTGGCAAGCACCGACCAAAGAAGAAGCCGTGGATCACACCTGAACTTTTGGATCTGTGTGATAAACGAAGAGAGTTAAAAAAGAAAAAGAACACCTCACAGGGAGCTGATGTCTACCGAAAAATCAACAATGACATCCGAAAAGGCATGCGCACAGCAAAGGAGAACTGGATAGAAGATCAATGCCAGGAAATAGAGAACAATCTGAACAAGAACAACAGCAAGAAGGCCTACCAGACTGTGAAGCGGCTGACAAGTGTTAAACAGCCCAAAGTCTCCACTATCCAAAGCAAGTCTGGCATTTGCCTTACAGAAGAACAAGAAGTCTTGGACAGATGGACAGAGTACTGCTCTGACCTTTACAACCATACACCAAATGGAGACCCATCAGTTCTAGCATATCCCGAGAGCAGAGAAGAAGAAGAAATCCTCCCAATTCTCCGGGAAGAAGTTGAGGCAGCAGTGCAATCGCTGAAGAAAGGGAAGTCAGCGGGAGTGGACAACATACCAGCGGAACTGCTACAAGCAGGAGGAGAAGCGATGACTGATGCTCTCACCACTATCTGTAACAAGATCTGGCAGAGTGGGGAATGGCCTACACCATGGACCCAGTCGCTTGTCATCACTCTTCCTAAAAAAGGTAACCTTCAGGAGTGTGAAAATTACCGCACCATCAGCCTCATCAGCCATCCCAGCAAGGTCCTCCTGAGAATAATACTCAACAGGTTGAAACCACAAGCTGAACAAATCATAGCTGAAGAACAAGCAGGATTCATGGCAGGGCGAAGTACCACTGAACAGATTTTCAACCTCAGAATAATCTGTGAGAAATACCTACAGCACCAACAACATCTATATCATGTGTTCATAGACTTCAAGAAGGCATTTGACCGAGTCTGGCATGCAGCTCTATGGGCAACCATGAAAGTGTACAACATCAGCCCTAAAATCATAGAAGTCATCAAAAGCCTGTATGACAAGGCTACCAGTGCAGTCCTCCATAACAGCGTCATCGGGAACTGGTTCAGAACAACAATCGGTGTGCGTCAAGGATGCCTACTCTCTCCAACACTCTTCAACATCTTCCTAGAGCGCATCATGTCAGATGCTCTTGCAGATCACGAAGGCACAGTCAGCATAGGGGGCAGAGCAATCTCCAATCTTCGTTTTGCGGATGATATTGATGGATTGGCTGGAGAGGAACAAGAACTTGAACAGCTTGTACAGAGGCTTGACACCACCTCCAGAGCTTATGGAATGGAAATAAGTGCAGAGAAGACCAAAATGATGACCAACAACACCAATGGCATCAACACGGACATCAAAGTACAAGGCCAATCCCTCAACACAGTGCACAGCTTCAAATATTTAGGAGCCATTGTGTCAGACAATGGGTCTCGACAGGAAGTCCTCTCCAGGATCGCACAAACAACTGCTGCCCTGACAAGGTTGAAGCCCATTTGGAAAGACAGAACCATCAGTCTACATTCCAAAGTAAGACTGCTGCGATCTCTGGTCATCTCCATCTTCCTATATGCTTGCGAAGCATGGACCCTCACAGCAGATCTCCAACGAAGAATACAAAGCATGGAGATGAGGTGCTACAGAAGACTTCTGTGCATTTCCTATACCCAACACATCACCAACGTTGAAGTCCGACAGACCATCACACAAGCCATTGGACAACACGATGACCTGCTCACAGTGGTGAAGAAACGGAAACTCCGATGGTATGGCCACGTCACCAGATCATCAGGCCTTGCAAAGACCATTCTGCAAGGCACAGTGCAAGGAGGTAGAAGAAGGGGGAGACCGAAAAAGAGGTGGGAGGACAACATTCGAGAATGGACTGGTTTGACACTGAGCGAAGCCATGAGGGCTGCTGAGGACAGAGAAAGATGGAGTATGCTGGTTAAGCGATCATCTGTGGTGCCCCTACGACCTTCGGGTTATGGGACAGGATAGGATAGGATGCCATTAGTCTAAAATCTGTATTTCTAATATTAAAAACCGCTTCATAGTTTCAAGGCATGGCGATGTCACTGTTAAAGTAGTCTACATTATAGAAAACAAAAATATATAGAATACTTCTCAAGATGTAAGACTACTAGCAATAAACAACTGTAATTGCCCATTCCAAAAGCAGAGACAAAGAAATAAAGAAAGAAAGAAAAAGAAAAGCAACCAGAAGAAGGCAAATTAGTGGGTAGAGGAGAAGTAGAAGAAGAAGAAGAAGAAGAAGAAGAAGAAGAAGAAGAAGAAGAAGAAGAAGAAGAAGAAGAAGAAGAAGAAGAAGAAGAAGAAGAAGAAGAAGAAAAGCAGGAGTAAAAAAAAGGAAGAAGAGTGAAGAAGAAGAAGAGGAGGAGGAGGAGGAAAAAGAAGAAGATAGAGAAGAAAGAGGATGAGGAGGAAGAATGGAGAAGAATAACAAAAATAGGGAGGAGGAGGAGGAGGAGGAGGAGGAGGAGGAAGAAGAAGAAGAAGAGGGTACGGTCCGGATTGAACTGTGTGCATCGTCAATGTGTCTTAGACGGCTCCTTGTAGCCAAGGGGGCAATTGTCCATTTTTCTCCGTCACCGTCCTGAAATTCAATCTAAAACCTCCGCTGTTTGTTTGTGGAGTCTCAAGTCAAAGTTTTCCCTTTCGATCTTCTCTCTCTCTCTCTCTCTCTCTCTCTCTCTCTCTCTCTCTCTCTCTCTCTCTCTCTCTCTCTCTCTCTCTCTCTCTCTCTCTCTCTCTCTCTCTCTCTCTCTCTCTCCCTATTTCTCTGTCCTTTTTCTAAACGAACACACCTACATACACGCCGAACTTCGTACTGACCAAAGTTTATTATAGAGTGGGCCATCATGTTTTGCTGTATTCTACCCGGCTTGGCCAGACTTAATAAAACTTGGCTTTGCTATGTTATTCCATGATCCTCAATGCTATAATAATCGTGCTATGCTATGCTATGCTATGCTATGTTATGCTATGCAGGCTCTGCAATTACTGAAGACAGTTTCCAATGGACACAGACTTTCGGAATGAAAAGTCTTTAAACATTGAAATTGAGTTACTTTGGGAACACTGTGGATGAAAATGCGTCGAACAGTGAGCCAAATATCCAGTACTCCGCGCTTTGGAATTATTGTTGTGTGACGCACGTGTGTGTGTGTGTGTGTGCGTGTGTGTGTGTGCGTCAGTGGCTAACAGAGAGTGATTTTTTTCACGGCGCCCCGGGTTGTGGGGTGTGGAGGAGCAGTACCAGATTTGACAGCGACGGATCACACTGAGAGCGAGAGCGAGAGAGAGAGAGAGAGAGAGAGAGAGAGAGAGAGAGAGAGAGAGAGAGAGAGAGAGAGAGAGAGAGAGAGAGAGAGAGAGAGAGAGAGAGAGAGAGAGAGTGCATCATCGCCATCAGTGCATGGGCTCAAGAAGAGACCAGCTGGTTGTGCGTGGAATTCAAATTCACAAGTTGTGAGTTCCATCATTCCCTTTCTCTCACATTCCACCTCCCCAATTTCCCTTTCCCCACCTCCCCAATTTCCCATTCCCTTTCCCTACCTCCCCCAATACAAGCTGAAATCATTCAGTTAAAGATTACTTTACATACTACCAGACACGAAAATGTTTTCTTTTTATGCATTGTCCTGGGTGGATCTACCAGAAATGTTAGGGTTTGATCAGGAGTACTATAAGTCTTTGTTCTAAACGATTTCTCAAACGATATTTATCAAACGCGATCACATCACACCTCTACTACATTCCCTTCACTGGCTTCCTGTGCAAGCACGCATAGAGTACAAACTCTCTGTTCTCTGTCACAACTTCTTCACAGATTCTTGTCCTTCCTACCTTGCTGATCTACTGTCTGTCTACTCTCCTTCACGCACTTTAAGATATTCTGCTGACACTCGCACACTCAAGGTTCCCGTCACCCGCATTAAGACATACGGCCAACGTGCATTCGCTTACTCTGCACCCAAGCAGTGGAATTCCCTTCCCTCCCATATCCGCAACATACAATCAACACAGGCATTCAAAAAGGCCCTCAAAACCCACCTCTTCAAACTGCATTATTCAGTATCCCGCTGCCATTCTCTCCTCTTTTGTTTCTGTCTGATCCGTAAGTGTGTACCCTGCTGTAAATATTTATACTGTTTTCGGGCATATAAATAGCGGTGAATAAGTTTTTGCTATTCTATTTTTGTCTTTTTTTGTCATTTTTGTACATAGTTGTAAATAGTTCTTACTTTTACTGTTCCGTCTTTTGGTGTATCGTAGCAAAAGCGATGTTTGATCGAGTGCATGTATTTTTATGTAATGACTATGTAAAGCGCGGTGAGTCTGGTCGTAGGCTGGAGTACCCGCTATATAAAAATCCGTTATTATTATTATTATTATTATTATTATTATTATTATTATTATTATTATTATTATTATTATTATTAAGTACTGATGTCATCAAGTCAAATCAAATGAAGTCAAGCAATCTTCATTATCGACATTGAAGAATTCATACAGCTCTTTGACTCTCAGCAATAAGAAAAAAGTTTTAAAACAATAAGAGTTAATAACACAATCAAAAGATAACTAGAACTAAAAATTACAATTTTACGACAATTATACATTATATTTTCAAATATACTCTTATGGGACGAATTTTAGAATCTAAGTCTAAATCGAAATCAAATCTCTTTTCTCTCTCTCTCTCTCTCTCTCTCTCTCTCTCTCTCTCTTCTCTCTCTCTCTCTCTTTCTCTCTCTCTCTCTCTCTCTCTCTCTCTTTCTCTCTCTCTCTCTCTCTCTCTCTCTCTCTCTCTCTCTCTCTCTGTCTCTCAGCCTCTGTCTTTCTCTTTTCTCTCTGTCTCTCTCCCTCGCTCTCTGTCGCTCCCTGTCTCTCTGATCTGTGCAATATTTATACTAATGTGAGAGTGGATGAAATAAAATGTACATGTGTGAATATGAATCATCGAAATCTCTCCCCCCTCATTCTCTTCTCCTTCTCTCTCTGTCTCTGTCTCTCTCCACTTTATAATCCTCTCTCTCTCTCTCTCTCTCTCTCTCTCTCTCTCTCACTCTCTCACTCTCTCTTTCTCTCTCTCTCTCTCTCACTCTCTCTTTCTCTCTCAGTCAGTCAGTCAGTAGGTAGATTTCCGTCTCCGGACACAATAGCGTATAGGGGACTTTCTATCTCTCTCTTTCTTTCTTTGGCTTATCATCGTACCAGTCAGTGTTGAAACAAGTGCACATGATGTTATGATATGAAAATCATGTTAAACATTCGTCAGAACATGAGGAATCTGTTTGGTGGTGGTGAAGAAGAAGAAGAAGAAGAAGGAGAAGAAGAAGAAGAAGAAGAAGAAGAAGAAGAAGAAGAAGAAGATGATGATGATGATGATGATGATGATGATGATGATGATTATGATGATGATGACTATAACGATGGTGATATAGTTGTTGTTGATGATGATGATGATGATGAGGATGTCGATGATGATGATGGTGGTGGTGATAATGATGATGATGGTGATGATTGTCATAAGAGGACCAGTTTAACACAGCACTACGACTTCTCGCCTTAAATAAGTCAGCCTGCTGTACTCGTTGTAAATTAAAGTCGTCGTACAGCAAACGGGCTAAGAATATGTACGCTGACGCTGGCTCAGTTAGGCAGTGACCTCAGTCTGCTGAGGTATAGCCAGTAACACTCACCCACACCAGAGTAAGCCTCTGGTGGTCTAGATTTTCCGGGCTTCCGGCTGACCACAAGGCTAGATAGTCATTCTTTGTTTGAACCGCATAGGAGAAGGAGCTAAGCTCAGAAGGATCTCTCTACCTGAAGACTAAAGCAGGGACTGGTGAAATTCTATTCAACCTAGTTAGCCACAGCCTGACATTGTCAAAAAGGTAAATGAACTATCGTTTGTTTCATCACGATTTATTGATATTATTGTTGTATTATGTTTGTGAAGTTTTGCCATGTTTAGAATTGTGAATGTTAGTCAAACTTTGCTTGACCACTTGGCGGACACACGACCGGCTTCGCCACCATGAAGTATCCCCAATGGACGAACTGTTGTCTAGCCTATGTGTATTATTGCAGACCAGTGGCTGTACCGGAGAATGTTTATAGTATTAATTACTTCTATGTGTGTAGTTTAGCCGTGATATATATCTATATATGTATAGGAATTAGAGTGGAGATTCCAGTAGACCACGGACTTAGCAGAATATTCGTCGCATATATATATATATATATATATATATATATATATATATATATATATATATATATATATATATAAATATATATATATATATATATATATATATATATATATATATATATATATATATATATATATATATATATATATATATATATATATATATATATATGCGACGAATATATATATATATATATATATGGAGCTATCACTGAGGGCTGTTTCTGCCATCAGTGAGACGCTCTGCACACCCTTAGTGAAACCGGTGTTGCAGAAATTCGTCTCATATTTTGCAGACGTGCAGGCATCGTTGGCCCGAAGCAGAAGGAAGACCATGAAGAGTCCACACTGACATTTGGCCTGCATTGGAGCATCAAGCCCTGAGCTACGATAGCCCACCAGTCTGTCAACCAGGAGGAGACACCACCACAAAACCGCTCATCTACAAGAGAGTTAAGTCATTTGAAACCGTGCACCAAAAGTGCTATAGAAGGACATCAATAGTCCACTCTTCCAGAAAACGGACCAGTTGGGCAGAATGCACCTTTAGCCCGATGATGAGACAGTAGCTGCATAGACCTATCAAAGAGCGAACTATTTGAAGTGATATTTGGATATTTAAGTTAGTATAGTGATTAGAAGATTTTGTATAGAGTAGAGGAAATAAATGTGTGATATTTACTGTTAACAAGTGGCTGGACTACCTATGTTTCATAGCCGTGTGAGAGCTAGTGTGTCAGTGAATCTTTTACCATTGTCTTTGTGATAAGAGACTAGATTTACACAGCACACACAGCACTTTAGCTTCTTGCCTTAGTCAGCTTTAACCTTAGTAGAGTAATGTTACTCTGCAGCAGACGACAGAAGTTTGCTGTAGGCTACACTTTTTTATGCTGACGCTGGCGCAGTAGGTAGTGACATCATTCAGCTTACGTATATCCGTAGTGCAGCCAATCCTGACAGAGGGTGCTTAGGTTTACCAGTTCTACCCAGCTTATGTATATTCATTCGTGTTGTAGACTGCAAGGAAGACAGAGCTACGCTCTAAGAGATCTCTCCATTGAAGACCTAAAAGCAGGACTTGTTGAAACTCTATTCAACCAAGTTAACCATGGCCTGACATTGTCAAAAAGGTAAATGAACTAGCTTTTGTTTCATTGCGATGTATTGATATTATTGTTGAATTATGTTTGTGAAATCTGCCATGCTTAAAATTGGATTGTTAGTCAAACGTTGCGTGACCACGTGGTGAACCCGACCGGTTCGACGCCATGTTGTAGACCCTACAGACCCACTGTTGTTTAGCCTATATGTATTCTTGCAGACCAGTGGCTGTACCAGAGAATGGGTATAATATTAATTATTTCTCTATGTGTATAGTTAACCATGATTTATATTTATATATGTATAGGAAATTAGAGTGGAGATTCCAGTGGACCACGGACTTAGCAGAATGTTCGTCGTTTATATATAGAGATGTGGAGCTAATCACTGAGGGCTACTTCGGCCTTCAGTGAGACGCTTTGTACACACCTAGTATACATGGTGGTGCAGAATTTCGTCTCATATTTTGCAGAGACGAGCAGGCATCGTGGGCCCGACCAAACGAAAGATAAGAAAAAGTCTTAACTGAAAGTTGGCCTGCATCGGCTTCTCAAGCACTGCGCGACGAGAGCCCACCAGTCAAGTAACAAGGAGAAGAATCCACAACAACACAGCTCATCAAAGAATCAACCACAACACAGCTCTTCTAATTTTGAGCTAAGTCCAAATTGCTCAGTGCACCAAAACTGTTAGCTAAGGACAACACTAATCCACCTTTCCAGAACTCTGACCCTTTGTGCAGAACGCATTAAGTGCCTGATGATGATACAGTAGCTGCATAGAAGTATCAAGGAGCGAACCATTCGAATTGACATTATTATTTTTAAGTTAGTATCGTATTTAGCAGATCGTGTATAGAGTAGAGGAAATAAATGTGTGATATTTACTGTTAACAAGTGGCTGGACTACCTATGTTTCATAGCCGTGTGAGAGCTAGTGTGACAGTGATCTTTTACCATTTTTTTCTATCTCTGTAAACCCAGCCTAAACACAGACCGAGCTAAACATATAAATGTATTAAGTAGAGTCAAGACGAGTGGGTAATAGCATTCCATTGTGCAGAGCCCAGCAACAATAAACCCACCGTCACAGTCTCCCTATCTCTGTAACCCCAGCCTAACACAGATCGAGCTAAACGTATAAATGTATTAAGATTAGTCACCGGGAGATTAACTAGCCGATCCCCACAGACGAAAGACGAGTGGGTAATTGCATTCCATTGTGCAGAGCCCAGCAACAATAGACCCACCGTCACAATGATGATGATGATGATGATATGTTTGTAATGTGAACAAAAATCCAGGTATGCCGTAGTACAATGTTATTGACGTAGGCTACTAGTTAAAAGAAAAAAAATTGAAATAAATTGCTAAACACCGAACTTATGTGATAAAATTAAATAGTGAAATTGGAAACGGAGGTACAATCATAAATTATAATCTATATGTGCACAGTTTTACCAATGAACCGTGAATGCACGACTCGGATTTGACCCTATAGGAATTTTACCCATTGACCAAAGTCATATAATTAATAACAGTATATTGCTTCACTCACGAATGCAATTTCTCGAAATATTTATTTCAAAATATTACTTTTTATATTTCTGTGTTAAATCTCTGCCATTCTTTGAGCACGTTAATAATAATTGTAAAAAATTCAATTAATGGTTTTAATTTTAAAATATTGACAAACTATATTATACGTATAATATAATTTTGTACATGCATCAACAAAACACCAAATACTGAAACAGACTGTAGTGGACCAGAAACTCAATATTGCGCATGTCAAAACTGTTGACTGTCACACGACTCAGTTTCATACCCAATGTGCCATGCTGATGCACCACGGAAATGAGTGGGTCTGACAATCACGGTTCAATGTTTAAAAATGGCACACAGTGAAGCCTATTATTCACTTATAATGGATAGAACGACAAATTTAATTTTATACAGCATAGCAGAGACTCACCGAGTGAGTACCTTCTCACATGCAGTGAGAGCGGCACAACGTTATCCACAGAACATCAGACCATGGAGACGAAGCTCCATCAGTTTGGAGAACAAGCACCAAATTAAATGATGTATGAATTCTATGATACTCAGAATTGTTTTGGACTTGAGAAATGCATCACATGGATGCGGCGACACCTAATCCTACGTCTCAAATGTACTTGAGAGAAATGGAAGATATCGTCTAGTCTCAGACACTCTGTATGGCATCACATGTTGGCATCACATGTTGGCAGCACCGTGTGAGTAATGAAATGGGTATTATTATTATTATTATTATTACTATTATTATTTAATATTATTATTATTATTATTATTATTATTATTATTATTATTATTATTATTATTATTATTATTATTATTATTATTATTATCATTATTATCATTATTATCATTATTTTTATTATATTGTTACATCGTGATATTTGCTTCCTTAAAATGCGATGAAGGGTTATACACAATAGTGCTGACAACATCATGCAAAGTCGAACTAGTGTTAGTTTCATCATCATCATCCTCATCATCATCATCATCATCATCATCATCATCATCATCATCATAATAATAATACAATACAATACAATATATTATGGCCGAGTGGTTAGAGCGTTGGCTTGCGGATCTGAAGGTCCCGAGTTCGAGCCCAGGCCCAGGCAATGTGTTGTGTCCCTGGGAAAGACACTTTACTCCCGTTTCCTACTCCTTCCGATGAGAGTATAAACCGAGGTCTAGTCTGTGTCGCATGCATTCCATCATAACGGACTTTAAAGATCCTGACGCTCATGTCCTAGACGGGTGAGTGCCGGGGACAAGAACACACCCAGCATGTGCCATGGGTAAAGCGCTTCACTTGGGGCTGCTGTACTTTCCAGAAACGAAAGTGCCCAAATTTCACCTTGGTTGTAATAAAGTTGTTAAAATAAATAAAATTTTAAAAAACACAATGCAATACAATACAATACAATACAACACAATACAATACAATACAATACAACACAACACAATACAATACAACACAATACAATACAATACAATACATCTTTATTGTCCAACTTTCACATTATACTTAAAAAGGGAAAATTGCCTTTGGCATTGAGCGCAAACTAATATATAAAATAGATAAACGAAAAAAAATTTTTTTTCTAGCTTACAGTCATGGCATAGTTGGAAATATTCTCTGTTTGTCTGTCTGTCTCTCTCTCTCTCTCTCTCTCTCTCTCTCTCTCTCTCTCTCTCTCTCTCTCTCTCTCTCTCTCTCTCCTCCCTTTATCCTCATTCAAGCACACGCATCTATACACACCCACATCTGTACATACTCACTGGCCCTTGAACAGCAGATGGTACACTCACACTGCAAAAAAGCTAATAATAATAATAATAATAATAATAATAATAATAATAATAATAATAATAATAATAATAATAATAATAATAATAATAACAGTAACCTTCCACTCTTGATCAGCAATAATTATATTATTATAGCGCGTTACCAGTTTAAGAGCTGCTCAAGGCGGTGGTCAAAACAGGATCTAACTGAAACCGCCAAGACACCGCTCTGCAGCTTTGTACTTTATCATCTAATACCTCAAACAACGGAGCTATCCTGGACGATCGAGGCGTGGGAATGGGGGAGAAGAGACCTAGTGCATGCTGAGGGTTTTGATATACTTCACACTTACTTATTAGTTTTGATATCTTTACAATCCGTAACGATCTTTAAAGTCCGCTCATTCCGCTTTAAAATGAAATCTTCTCCGTTCCTTTCTTAAAGTGACAATGACAAGTTAGTTAGTTAAAATAGATTAACGTCCCCGGACACATAAGCGTATAGGGTACGACATGTTAGACAATGACTATTGCTGTTTCCGGCCTCAGGGAGTAGCTCACTGGTTCATGGCACAAGATTTGGGCGACGTGGTTCAGATCCTGGCTTCGGCCAACAATTTTTTGAACATTGTAGATTTTGATGACCAGCACCGCGAAAAGCTTGTTTAGCAGATACGTGCACTATATAAGAACAATACGTTGTTTTTTTAAAAAATATATAAAGAGGTGCATTGGATAGTTCATCAGGTTAAGTGCTTAGCTCAATCCTACGGTGACATGTGACGGGCGCCTTTGACGTGCCTATGACAGCTCAGACGTTATGGACGCCAGACTCAACAACAATCACTTAGAGAGCTTTAGTCTCCAACGTTTCCGTCAGACCCTCATCCCCCAACCCCACCCCCTCACACACACCACACCCTCACTCTCACTCTCTCTCTCACCCTTTCCCTACCCGCAACTCTTCAGCCTATTCCAAAATGACCGGACTTTACATTAGGAATAGTTGGAACTTTCCGTTTTCCTGTGGTTCTCTCGCCTCTTTCCGTCCCTCCCCTCACCGCTTCTCCATTCAAGCTCATTATTCACAAAGTCCCAACCTTAACTCTCAAAATTTCTTCCCTACGACTGTCCTGCCTCCCCTCAACCTTACCCACCCGTCCGCTCATCGCGACCCTCCCCATCCCCCTCCAATCCCCCGCTCTCTCAATCCCTCTTGACCACACACCACCGTTCTCTCCTACGTTCTTCCACATCCTTCCCACTGTTACCACTCCAACCTTTGTCCGGATCTCGCTGAACGAACATTGGTCTTGATTTCTTCCTCCCAAACACTTGATAAGTTCCCCGCTCTTATCTCCACTTGGCGTTGTGTTCTTCTCATTTTCCCCCCACTTGGCGTCTCCAGCCAAAAAGCCTTCAGCTTGTCTTGGAAGACAAAAGAAGGAAGAAGGCGAACACGAAATAATAATTATTTTTTAAAAAAAGCAAAAGATGCAAAAAGAAAAAAAAAGGGAGGGAAACGGTGGGTGAGCAGGAAAGAAAAACATGAAAGCATGAAAGAAATAAAGCAAGAAGAAGATTATGATGATAATGATGATGACGATGATGATGGTGATGATGATGATGATAATGATCGTGATGACGATGATGAGTAGGAGGATGAGAAGGAGGAAGAGAATATCTAACCTTGGTCGCAGAAGAAGTAAAAGACTTCTTGGAGGACCGGAAGCCAGAATAAGACAAACCAACAGGGGCGAAAATTAACCATTTCTAAACGGACAAAAAGGGGAGGCAATTAAGGAGTTCAAGAAAAAGTTACTTCCCCTTTTTTAATAACCGCTAGTGGGATTCAAACAAGAAAACTCTCTTGATTTCTATTGATTATCACTCTCTGCCAAACGCCAATTACTCCCTTGGCAGTCGTTAAAAGCTGAGGGACAGGGAAAGGGAGGGGAGTGATGGAATAGATGAGAGAGAGAGAGAGAGGGAGGCCAAAGGGTGGTGTGTGGGGAAGGATATAGGGGTGGGAGATGGAGCAATGACGGAAAGAGAGGGACGTGATGAGAACAGGAAAATGAATGGGCAAGGGAGCCAAGGCAAATTGGAAACATTCAATCACTTCAATCACCTTCACTCCATCCATTCTCCCACACGTCAATCCAGCCATCCGTCTGTCCATCCATCAATGAGTCTTATTGTTGTCATTTGGACTGAGCGCTCAAATGAGTGTTGACTCCCCAGTATTTGACATACAAACAAATATGATATTTACCCTCTGTTCGCGAGCAAGTCAAATGGGTTTTAAACCAAAATAAAATACATGAACAGTACAAAATTCACTCTTGTACCGCCAAATATTACATAACAGAGTGGTTTCCAGCGCCCGAATATTTTTTTTATATATACTTCGAAGCGTTAGTTTAAAATGTAATATGTATACAACCACTGGGAATGTCGTGAGCTTAAGGAACATATGTTGCCATTCTCCTTGCACGCGCATGGATTAGCGCTTAGAGCTAGATTAATAGGTAAGCGCTATATAAAAAGGCCTGTAATAAATAAATAAATAAATAAATTATCTTGGTATTTTTCTGCTGGTCCGCGATCATATTTTTTTAAAATTACCTAATAAATTGTTACAATCTTAATAAACTGTTTTTGTTGCCATCAAAACTACAAAACAAATTCCGCTTCTGTTTTCTAACCACGATATTTACTCATAAAGAGTTCAGTGATAAACGTGTTTTTCGTGTGTATGGCAGGTAAGTATGCTGGTAATAGATCACCGCTCTTTAAGTCAAAGTTAGGAAGAACAAAAGTGCCTATATAATAGATATAATATCGAGTAGGCCGAAAAATTTGCATGTGCGTCGACATCACCGACAGTCGTCGACATGACGAGATCTTGTCAAACGGCGTCTAAACACGTACCATCGCTTGTGAAGCTTCGTCCCTGCGACATGACCCTGTGTTATCGACGAAGGTCGACAATGACGAACCTCGCGGTAAAAGAATTACTAAAGTAATAGGAAGGAGAAAAAAAACAAGAAAAGAGAAACTATAATTGTGAACAGAAAACTGTAACAGAATTAAGCGCAACCGTAGAAGTCCTTGAATCGAATTGTGGACGCCTGGACAAACGCAATGGCGGCAGAGAAACAAAAACACGGGTTAACTGGCGCTCAACCCTTTCCAATGTTAATACTAGACTAGCACAGTTCTCAGGTCTTACTAATAGCAATACTATGTACAAAGAAGCATTCGACCAATTGCGACGTTTAATTTCTGTGAGGGTGCTTTGCCCAATTCCTTTAGTACTACGGTTCCCCTCCTCGGAGTATCAGGGACTTGTTAGGCTTGAGGCATGAAATCATTGTAATGGTATTAGCGTAGTCTAGTCCTCGTGATAGGTCCCTTGCTGTTCAGCATGAGTCCCTCCCTTAATTGTGGACCTAAACCTCGGCGGACAGAAAAGCACTTTGAAGCACCAAAACCCCAATGGAGGATCTACTAAAGATCGCGACTACTTTTCTGCCCGCCATTCACTAAAAGGCAGGAAATTGGACTCCAAGCAGTCTCTCTGTCTCTCTCTGTATTTCCAGCGCCTTGAGCAGCTCATGAGCTGGAAAAGCACTATATAAGATTGATTGAAAAAAAAAAAAAAAAATATATATATATATATATATATATATATATATATATATATATATATATATATATATATATATATATATATATATATATATATATATATATATATATATATATATATATATATCCCCCCTCTCTCTCTCTCTAGCCAAAATGGATTATCTTTCGTCTCGCCAGCTTTCCGATCCAACTCTTATATAATTTTTTTTAAATTCCTCCTAATCATTTTTGTGAATTACAAGGGACGCTGTGAAGTATTGGAATTTGTTATTACTAAAATGACCGACCTCTCGTTGGTGAACTAGAATTAAACCACTTAGTCTTGAAATCGGTTAATCTCCACAAAGAGTTATCTCCTTTGATTTTAAGTTGGTCAAGAAATCGCCGTCTCCTACACCCCCCTCCCACCTCTCTAGACCTGGGCTTTACTCTGTAATACCGTCTAGGGCGGATGGTAAAAAGCTTTGGCAGTCCGGGAGACGGTAATTTCCCGCTGGTGAAGAGGACATGGAAGAACAAGACGGCTTGTAGAGGCTCGCGAGAATGTGCCAGAAGGTCCCAGAGAGTTCTAGAAGGGTTTCCCTATAGTTCCAGAGCGGCAGAGGCAATTTCCTGAAGTAGGGGGAACAGCCAGACACAGATACGTGTCCAAGTGGTCAGTCAGGCCCCGTAGAAAACGGTCCTGCCCGTCCACCCGTTTTCCTAGCTGGACAGTGGCTCCGCTGTCTCGGACATAGACATGGCCACAGATGACCGTGCCGTTCATCAGCTGGGAAAGCCCTGCTTGGACAGATTTAGCAGCCGCCAGAGAAGATAGCGAGAAAAGACGAAAGACAACAAAATGACGGGGAAGAGAGAGAGAGAGAGAGAGATGTTGGGAAAAAAACGCGTCAATAAATACTTTTTTTTTCTTCAGGAAATCAAAAACAATTGTCTGTATAAAAGCTTGTTGAGAAATAAAAGGTAAGGCTAAAGGTGTTCACGTGGCTTTCAGTGGTTAGGGAGAGAGGCGGTTAAGATCTCCCTTTTCACTGGGACAGCTTAATGAGGGCGGTGCCCGTCTCCTCTCCTTCGGTGCTGTACCTTCCCCGTTGTAAACAGCCAGGTACCTATCTGCAGCTGTTGGACTGGACTGTGTTGTGGGCTAGTTTCAATCTTCATTTTTTTCTCTCCAGTGGTTGCATCCAAGTATGGTCACCAGTCCAAGTGCTAACCCCGCTAGACGTTGCTTAACGAAACATTGTTATGGTGTGCTCGACCCACTACGCTACTCAGCCACCATAGCGATGTAAAAAGAGGAAAAAGAAGGAACAGGTGATGATGATGATGATGATGATGATGATGATGATGATGATGATGATAATGATGATGATGATGATGATGATGATGATGATGATGACGGTGATGATGATGATGACGACGATGATGATGACGATGATGATGATGATGATGATGATGATGATGATGATGACGATGATGAAGAAGAAGATGATGATGATGTTGATGACGATGATGATGATGACGATGATGATGATGATGATGATGATGATGATGATGATGATGATCATATCCATTTATAGCGCATATCTCCATCCATTGTGGAATGCTCAGAGCGCGGGCCGATACAGGATTTATCTCGAACCGCCTGATGCGGCCACTTGCAGCTCCTGGGCCCATAGTCTGTCGCCCAGACGACTGAGCACAATCCTGTGCATGCTGGCTGTATTTATGACATGAGCGTCTGGAAATACGGGCGTGCACAAACTAGACCTCGGTTTATACTCTCATCCCAAGGCGTAGGAGGGCAGTATCTAAGTCTGTTTTGTTTTTTCATTACTACCTATACAGGCTGCAATGTTATCGTCTGACATTGGAGTACACTGCCTGTGTAGGCTGCAATGTTATCGTCTGACATTGGAGTACACTGCCTGTGTAGGCTGCAATGTTATCGTCTGACATTGGAATACACTGCCTGTACAGGCTGCAATGTTATCGTCTGACATTGGAGTACACTGCCTGTGTAGGCTGCAATGTTATCGTCTGACATTGGAGTACACTGCCTGTGTAGGCTGCAATGTTATCGTCTGACATTGGAGTACACTGCCTGTGTAGGCTGCAATGTTATCGTCTGACATTGGAGTACACTGCCTGTGTAGGCTGCAATGTTATCGTCTGACATTGGAGTACACTGCCTGTGTAGGCTGCAATGTTATCGTCTGACATTGGAGTACACTGCCTGTGTAGGCTGCAATGTTATCGCCTGATATTGGAGTACACTGCCTGTACATACTGCAATGTTATCGCCTGATATTGGAGTACACTACCTGTGTAGGCTGCAATGTTATCGTCTGATATTGGAGTACACTACCTGTGTAGGCTGCAATGTTATCGCCTGATATTGGAGTACACTACCTGTACAGACTGCAATGTTATCGCCTGATATTGGAGTACACTACCTGTACAGACTGCAGTGTTATCGTCTGACATCGGAGTACATTGCGAACACCACTGAGCTAACTGCGTGTTAAAGATGAACAGCCGGCTCTTTAAAATCATATTCTGTTGATTTGCAAGTTTCTACTGTCCAAGTTCAAGAAGTTTACATAAGATGGCATTCATAAATAACAACAACAACGACAATAATAATAATAATAATAATAATAATAATAATTATAATAATAATAATAATCGCACCTTCGTAAATCAGACTCAAAGCGCTGCGATCTGTAACCAACATACACGCTCCTTTGTTAGACCTGCATACGCAACAAACACACATTTATCACTCAAACATGTGGTGTACAGGAAAGTCGCTAGTAGGAAACGGAAAGAAAATAGAAAGTTATTTTAAAATTTTTAGATAAACTGCATACAATACAATTATTGAAATCAGATGACAATCCTTTCATTATTGGTAGCAGTACATAAGCTACTAGTTTTTACATATTTTTTTGGTAAATCCGCTTCTTTTGATCATTATTGGAAACCAGTGTGCACTCTTTATTTTCAACAATGTGCTAAACATACTTCGAGCGGGATCTAGCCCAAATAGGCGCCAGACCCACTGAACACCTCCTGTCAAAACTTAGGCCTTTCCTTCCCCAACCTTTTTGTTAACAACGCCCACTGTTTGCTCTACAGTTTCTTAATCATACTGACCACAGAGAGCGAGATCCCAACGTGCCCAAGTGGTCATCTAACAGACAGCGGAACGGCCGACTGGTCATCTGCTCAAAGACCCGATGGTCATCGTGGGAAAGTGAGTGAGTGACCAGGACCCAGACTTCGGACGTGCTCTGGACATTGACCACTGAATAAAGCGAGGTCTGGTCAGTGGTCATTGGATGGGCAGAGGTTTAGAGGTTGTTATTTTTCCAGTCGTATCCCAACGCTGATGAATAAGCTGTCTTCTTTAAAGCCCTAATTTACAGGGAAAACGCTATAAATGTTTTATAGAACATGAGTAGCTATAGGCTAAATGCTGTCTTCTTACAGCCCTAAGCGGTAGAAACCAATATGGCAAGTTAGAAGGACGAATAGTCTCCCGTTAAAACAGAAGACTTATGGTTAATATATGGCACTCCGTATATTTAAACAGACGAAAGTCTGGACCTTGATAATCCAAAGTACAGAGGTTCATTTTCCATGCCATCTTTATAATATCTCAATACTAAATCAATGGTAGAGAAAAAGGGGAGGAGCAGAAAACTAGACAGTTGTGGATCTTTGGACCGCCCCATGCATCATATATAAATACAAAGGGCTGCTACCATTGCTGCGCTGTCAAAGATCGATTTTACCTTGTTAACGCCCCTGTGATCTATGCATAAAAATGACTGCCCAGGGGAAATAATGGTCCTATCGCCATAAACAGATGCCGCTAAATCTTACCACCTTCTTGGTCGTAGAGAGATAAATCGCTAATAACAGAGTGAGAGAGAGAGAGAGAGAGAGAGAGAGAGAGAGAGAGAGAGAGAGAGAGAGAGAGAGAGAGAGAGAGAGAGAGAGAGAGAGAGAGAGAGAGAGAGAGAGAGAGAGAGAGAGAGAGAGAGAGAGAGAGAGAGGTAATATAGCATCGAGAGAGAGAGAGAGAGAGAGAGAGAGAGAGAGAGAGAGAGAGAGAGAGAGAGTGGTAATATAGCATCCCTGTTGTGTAGGATACGTCCACTGGTAAAGAGATAAGTAATAGAAGACGACGATGCAGAGCTAAACTTACCCACAGGAGATAAAACAAACAACCTTTTACATGTATTTTCGTTAGAAGAAGAAGAAGAAGAAGAAGAAGAAGAAGAAGAAGAAGAAGAAGAAGAAGACATATATAGCGCACAGACATTAAGATGAAGACTATCGCCATCGTCAGAGACAGATCCAACCAAATGTTAGGGGAAAAGAAATACTATTGCAACCAAGTTCGCAAATTAAAAGGACTCAAGTTCACACATGTCAGCATCACATTCTTTTCAAATTCACAATGAGTGTTGACTCACTAAAGTAAAAGGTTGTTGTCATAACATACCCTCTTTCTAAAGTACTATTTTAATATAAATCGACAAAATCTATTTATTTATTTATTTATTTATTTATTTATTTATTTATTTATGTGCGTCAAGGATGCCTACCTTTTCCAACACTCTTTAACATCTTCCTAGAACCCATCATTTCAGATGCCATTGCAGATCACGAAGGCATAGTCAGCGTAGTGGGTAGAACATTCTACTATATCCGTTTTGCGGATGACATTGATGGATTGGCTGGAGAGGAACAAGAACTTGAACAGCTGGTACAGAGGCTTGACACCACCTCCAGAGCCTATGGAATGGAAATGAGTGCAGAGAAGACCAAAATGATGACCAAAAACTCCAATGGCATCAACATGGACATTAAAGTCCAAAGCCAATCCCTCAAAAGAGTGCATAGCTTCAAATATTTAGGAGCCATTGTATCAGACAATGGGTCCCGACAGGAAGTCCTCTCCAGGATCGCACAAACAACTGCTGCCCTGACAAGGTTTAAACCCATTTGGAAAGACAGGACCATCAGTCTACATTCCAAGGTAAGGCTGCTGCGCTCCCTTGTCATCCATCTTCCTATACGCTTGCGAAACATGGACCTTCACAGCAGATCTACAACGAAGAATACAAAGCATGGAGATGAGGTGCTACAAAAGACTTCTGGGCATTTCCTATACCCAGCACATCACCAACAACAAAGTCCGACAGACCCATCACACAAGCCATTAGAAAACACCATGACATGCTCACAGTGGTGAAGAAACGGAAACTTCGATGGTATGGCCACGTCACCAGGGCATCAGGCCTTGCAAATACCATCTTGCAAGGAACAGTGCAAGGAGGCAGAAGAAGAGGGAGACGGAAAAAGCGGTGGGAGGACAACATTCGAGAATGAACTGGCTTGAAACTTAGCGAAGCCATGAGGGTTGCTGAAGACAGAGAAAGATGCAGTACGCTGGCTAAACGATCCTCTGTGATGCCCCTACGACCTTCGAGTTACGAGATAGGATAGGACAGGATAGGATTTATATATTTATGTGCCTATTATTAAACTTAATTTTGATTCTAAAAATAGCATAGCTGCGAAAGTGTGTATAAAAGGCATACATGCCAAGGAAGGGACGCCTAAAGTTCAAGTCTTAGCGCTCGGTTCCATCAACGATTGCCCATTGTATCATCTTTTAATGTGAACACAATGCCATTTCCCTAGTACACTCATTGTCACACACGCACAAAATACAACAATCCTCACTACCCTGAGCTTTTAATAGATCATAAAGGACAAAGATTAATGGACAAGAAGAAGAAGAAGATAAGGAGAATGAGATTACAAAAAAACCAGAAGAAGAAACATCTGCCGTGTCTTAAACAGAAGACTTAAAACGTGACGATTGTACGTTACTACGTTACTCTCTCTCTTTTTCTCTCTCACTCTCTTTCTCTCTCTCTCTGTCTCTGTGCGTGTCTCTGTCTCTTTCTTTGTGTGTGTGTGTGTGTGTGTATGTCTGTCTCTCTCTCTCTGATTTCTTAATCTTTTTCTTCAATTCTCTTTTGTTCCATATTTCTTTCATTAAAAACTATAGCTAGGAGATCACTGTAAAAATGTGTCAACAGGATCTTGCACAAATGGAAAGTCTGACAGTTTCATTCGTTCTTTACTGCGTTCCTTAAAAATTACACTAACCATATAAATCTGCAACCAAAGAATTCCGTTCTGTAATTCTTGAAGAAGAAGAAGAAGAAGAAGAAGAAGAAGAGAAGAAGAAGAAGAAGAAGAAGAAGAAGAAGAAGAAGAGAAGAAGAAGAAGAAGAAGAAGAAGAAGAAGAAGAAGAAGAAATAAAATTGTGATGATAGATAGATAGATAGATAGATAGATAGATAGATAGATAGATAGATAGATAGATAGATAGATAGATAGATAGATAGATAGATAGATAGATAGATAGATAGATAGATAAGAATAAGAATAGATAGATAGATAGATAGATAGATAGATAGATAGATAGATAGATAGATAGATAGATAGATAGATAGATAGATAGATGGATGGATGGATGGATGGATGGATGGATGGATGGATGGATGGATGGATGGATGGATGGATGGATGGATGGATGGATGGACGGACGGACGGACGGACGGACGACGGACGGACGGACGGACGGACGGACAGACAGACAGACAGACAGACAGACAGACGACAGACAGACAGACAGACAGACAGACCGACAGACAGACAGACAGACAGACAGACAGACAGACAGATAGATAGATAGATAGATAGATAGATAGATAGATAGATAGATAGATAGATAGATAGATAGATAGATAGATAGATAGATAGATAGATAGATAGATAGATAGAGTGAATAAATTAATAGCAGACAGAAGGAAATGACCAAAGACATGATGCGCTATTGAACTATATATGATGCGGTACTGTGCTGTTTTATGATGAAGACTGAACTCACTTGCAATTGATGGGTCGGGGAGCTGGGGTGGGGGTAGGAGTGTGATGGAGAAGATGAGGGGAAAGGAGAGGTCGGACGAACTGTACTGCCTCCGAGGGTGACGAAGTTTGGACGCTGAAGAGCTCCAGGCAATTTGTCTCGGGTACTGGTACGGATCACGTAGCACATTCACAGGGAATTGCCAAACAAGATGGCGACTGCATGCGTGAGAAAGTGCAGCTGTGAACCATTGTGCAGGAGCTCTCCCGCCTGATGCACAGCCAATAGCCCGCACACGTGCATTTGTCAGCTGAGATGGAAAAAAGTTGTTAGATTGCATGGAGGAATCATGTTTCCCACCTATCCAATACCGAAGGTTTCACATGTTTGGAGAGACTTTGCGTGGAAATGTCTCCAATTTACACCAGTTTCGTTTCCTGCTAAGGCCTGCATTAGCTGCGGCAAAGAAATTAAGTTTTCTCTTACTAGTTTACAATGCTGGATCCTTATATGCAGGATTTTAGATTCCATAAGAAACATCCCATCTCGTTAAGCATGTTAAAGTTGCACAAATAATATATATAACGGATCAACTCGAGTTACGACGTTGATCCGTTCGTTAGGACGCTCATTGGAAGTCGGAACGTAAGTTGGAACATAAAGAAAAATACATGTGCTGTACGTACAGTGCTATATACTGTACTGTAACTGTTATAACATAAAAAAAGTATTACTATTATAATGTTCATTTTAACTTCCATGGTGATGGCCTTTCTTTTCTTTGATGCACTACCATCAGAAGAGTCTGACTTACGTTTGGGAGCCATAACCAAGGGCAAAAACCCATAAAACACGTGAGAGAGAGAGAGAGAGAGAGAGAGAGAGAGAGAGAGAGAGAGAGAGAGAGAGAGAGAGAGAGAGAGAGAGAGAGAGAGAGAGAGAGAGAGAGAGAGAGAGAGAGAGAGAGAGAGAGAGAGCGGCGTAAAAAACCAATTGGCGTATGTACAGCGACTGAGCGTATGAAGCGACGCTGTCTTCCACGCCGCATAACCACAACAAAGCGTATTCTTCCGCCGCTCGCCAGAAACTAGCTCCAGTTTGTTTACGTCGCTTACGACGCTAAACCGCGTAAGACGGAATGACGCGTAATATTATTTATTATATTATTATGGGGAGAAGCGTGGTAACCACGAAACAACGGAAGTCGAGACCGGCGTAACCCGAGGACTTAGTTATATATCTTAGTTAATCACTTTTATATAGCGCTTTTCCAGCTCAATAGCTGCAGGGTCTGACTCAAGCCGCCCTAGACACTCACTTGCAGACGACTGAGCACAATCCTGGACGACCGGTTATGGGGAGAAGGGACCTAGTGCGTGTTTAGTGTATCTGTGTATCGGGAACTCACCCGTCTACTACGTGAGCGTGAGGATCTTTAAAGTCAGTGCTATGGAATGAGTGCGTGCACAGACTAGACCTCAATTTATACTCTCATCCAAAGGATTAAAACCTTCATTTGAAAAAAAAAAAAGGTTTAAATATTTTCATATTCCGGCGAATAATAAAGTTGAACGCTTTTCAGAATTGGACATTTCACTGGCCATCGCACTGAAGCGTAGTAAGCGCCCGACAAGCTTCGTCCAACACAATGGTAGAGTTAGTCATGGAGATAGCGTGCGAGTTTCTTACGGATCATTTACCGTTGAAGGGGTTTTTGAGTGTACCGCAAGGAGATCGCATGTGTCTCGCTCTCTTTTGTCCTTGGTCTGGCTAGATACCATAATATCATTGTCTGACCAGCCTGCGTCCGATACTGAATGGCAGTGAGCAGAAGGAAGCGTGATCAACGAGCGGTCAGTTCTGACCCAAAAGTGGACGTGATGAACTGCTGGTCACTTCTCATGCCCACGTCATCCGCTTGGCTGACTTCCAGACTGACCCATTACCGAGGGAAAAAAGGAGAAACATCAGAGTATCAGAGTTCAGTCCTAGGCAGACCCCCTGCACTCACGGCTATGGATGGAAAACTTGATCTCTTTGTTTTTTGAAAGAATGCTAGGCAATATTTAACCACTTTGGTGGACATCCTTGACCTCGACGTTGGTCATTGATTTTCTTACACCCACCGCATTTCGTAACTCAGTAGTATAGTAGAGCATTCGCCTGGAATACCGATGGCCCAGGTTCAAATCTCGTGATAGGCAAGACAAAGGTGGCCATTTTTCCCTGTCCACAATAGTAGTGTGATTGCCTTGGTGGTTCAGTGTTGATTTAAGTCCCTATTCCCTCTTCCCTGGGATGGTTATCCCTGTCTGCCGTATCGCCAATGGTGGGTGTAGACGTTACACTTCAATGGTGGCTGTAGACGTTACACTTCAATGGTGGGTGTAGACGTTACACTTCAATGGTGGCTGTAGACGTTACACTTCAATGGTGGCTGAAGACGTTACACTTCAATGATGGCTGTAGGCGTTAAACTTCAATGGAGGTTGTAGACGTTACACTTCAATGGGGATGTAGATGTTACACTTCATGGTGGATGTAGACGTTACACTTCATGGTGGGTGTAGACGTTTTACTTCAATGGTGGGTGTAGACGTTACACATCAATGGTGGGTGTAGACGTTACACTACAATGGTGGGTGTAGACGTTTCACTTCAATGGTGGGTGTAGACGTTACACATCAATGGTGGGTGTAGACGTTACACTACAATGGTGGGTGTGGACGTTTCACTTCAATGGTGGGTGTAGTAGACGTTACACATCAATGGTGGGTGTAGACGTTACACTTCAATGGTGTGTGTAGACGTTTTCACTTCAATGGTGGGTG
>CM072511.1:5270238-5282691 GCA_036898135.1 Oncomelania hupensis | reverse complement strand
TTATTATCATCCCCTCCCCATTTATTATGTTTTAATAAAAGTTTGATAAAATTTCTTCGTGACTTGTACTACTTGGGTATGAATGTAATACATTTATTAGATGTGATGTACTCTTATGGAGTGACTTGTATATATTTGTAACTTAAATGTGAATTGACTAGATGTAATTGTGCGGACCTTTACATGCACAGCGGCTTTGCATTTGATGCCGTGATTGTATTTACTATTATATCACTGTCCTTGTTGTTAGTTTCTTTTGGTAATGGAAAAGGAATCCGCTGTGTTCTAGCATCTTTTTGCCTTTCGAGGAAATCAAAACTTCTAGACCTGATTCCACCATTCAATTTACTTGTTGCCGTTGCTTCAATTACCTAAAAAAAACCACTAAAGTAACGCTTTAAGTGCACATTTGTTTAAAGTAAAAGTGGCGAAGAAATCTGAAGAAAGAAAAAACCAGTTCAAATATTTCAAAACTGATTTTATGATCAATGATCAAACATCGGTAGTGTTGAAGAAACTACAGTAACGATCTCAGTAATCATAATCAAACATCAGTAGAACACTTTCTTGCTTCAAGTGTTCTAATACTTGAGTTTGCTCATAAGTATAGTCTTACATACAAAACACAATATTAGAAACTAGAAATTAAATAGTATTGCTACTGTTGTGCTTTGCCGGAGGGAAGTGACCAGAGGACGGGGGGGGGGGGGGGTGAGAGGGCGGGGGGGGGGGGGGGAGGAATAATATAGGGAGGTGGGAACTGACACAAGGGGGAAGTTTTTACGGTGGGGGGGGGAGGTAACCGGGGGAAAACTTGTTTTTTCCAACCTAGTTCCAGTCATTCACCCAAAATGGCAACCACCGAAGTCGAACGAAGCTCTCCGATGTGTTACGAAATGATGCTTGCATGACTACGACTATTTGACAATAAAAATGATCGCCGTTGCTTCTAATTCTGTTGGATTTACACAGATTTATCATTTCGCAACGGTATACTGTGTTAATATGAGCATAATATTATTATCGATCATAGCTAACCGTGGAGGAAATGGACTAGGGGAGGGGGAAGGCTGGACTTGAAAAGACGAGGGGGGTGGTGGAGAAATGTCCGGTGAGGGGAGGAGGGGGTGGGGGAGAAGGGGAAATGACCAGTAATCTTATTTTTTAATTACCCTGAAACTAGGGAATCTCCAAAGTTCAGTTCAATTCAGTCCCCGCAGCCGGACAGGCCGTTGGGGAGACAGGAGGGAGTAGAGATAAGATAAGAGCCAATGGCTTTTTAACTTTGTAGATCTGTCCCTCGTAGTCCTTAGGAAGAGAGAGCGAGGCGGTGGGTGGGTGGGAGTGGTGATGTTAAACATGTCTCTTTTCTAAGGACCAGCTCTTTAAAGGGTTTGATTCAAGTATGGTTCATCAACTATCGGCAATTGAACTTAAACCTAAACCCCCACATTCCCGTCCCCATTCGACCTCCTGTTCCCGTTATCCACTGAAATAACCACACCTTGTTTGCTTTGGACAGCGTGGCACTGTGACTGGAGATGCTGCAGTTTTCCAATATTACTTCATCGAATTTTCAATAAGAATAAATATTGAGGAGAGGGAGGGATGGAGGGAAGGACTAGGATGAAGTAATAGTGGTCCGTTGGCTCAAACCATCACTTGAAAAGAAGAAAGTAAAAAAAAAAAGGAGGAGAAGGAACTCTTGTTGTGAAGCCAAACAAGGGAAAGAACTTTGTCGTTGGCTGCTTTTGTCTCTCCTTTCCCGCCATTTTTTGCCAAACCCTTTTGACTGTTTTGAAATCTGGCAGACGACAATGAGAGGTGTTTGGGGTTTTGTTTGTTTCGGTGCTTCCTGCTCTCTGCGGTTCCAAAATGTTTTTGATTTTTTTTGGCAGGCTTTTAGAGCTCTGTACTGTAATTGTTGAAGCACTTTTTCTTTTCTTCTTCTTCTTCTTTTTATTTTTTTGGCGTTGTTTTGATGCCATTTAGGACGTGTTTAAACGAGTAACGATTTTATTTCTCTTTTCAACTTTCAACTGTTCGACTTTCGATTCGTTCCTTTTTTTTGTTGGAACTTTGAAACGTGTGGTCTTCTTTCTCCCTTTTCTTCTTCTACCCCTCGCATTTCTCTCCTTTGACCTCTTATTGACGTTTTGTCATTGTACACATCCATTCGTCTTCTCCCTTCTTTACTTCTTGTTCATGTAATTCTTCTTCCTCCTCTTCTTCATCACTTACCTCCACCATCGCTACCACCATTAACACAACCATCATCATCGCATCATCATCAACATTATCATTATTGTTATCATCATCATCATCATCATCATCATCATCATCATCATCATCATCATCATCATCATCATCATCATCATCATCATTATCATCATCGTCATGGCCACTACCAACATCACCTCTCATCATCATCATCATCATCATCATCATCATCATCATCATCATCATCATCATCATCATCATCATCATCATCATTATCATCAGCAGTATCATTATCATTTTCATCATCGTCATGGCCACTACCAACATCACCTCTCATCATCATCATCATCATCATCATCAACATCATCATTATCATCACTCATCATCATCATCATCATCATCATCATCATCATCATCATCATCATCATCATCATCATCAGTTTTTCTTCTCTTTACCTCTTTTTTCTCCTTTCTATTCTTCTTCAGTCCTCATCTCCCTCTTCCTTCTCTTCCTCTATGCACAGCTCATCCCCCAAACCACCTCTTTAATTCCTCTTCGTTCTTTCTCGTCCTCCTGACTTTTTACAGTCTAATTTTCTGGCTGATCTAGACCGTTGCGTGAGAAGTTTTCGCTTTAGATTACAACAACGATGTGTTCTACCCCCTTTAGCTCGCGGTCGTTGCTATCGTTTCTTTCTGTTGTTTATCTGGCTCTACAAGATGCACTTAACTTAGAATGTGACCATGATCCGGGAGCCTAGCTTTGATTGGGCTGGTGCTACTGATTTCTTTTTGCTATTTATTTTGGCTAAAAGAAGCAGTATAGTCTGGAGGAATGCGTGCAGCCAAACACTAAAATACGGAGCCTGGCTTGAGGCTAGATGTATTTTATACACTTCGGAAAGAAAGGGGGAGGGGGGGGAGGAGAGGGAGAAAAAAAGTGTGTGTGTGTGTGTGTGTGTGTGTGGGAGGGGGGTTCCTGGAATAATGCATAAGACAATGCCATTTGAATTGCAAAGCTTCCGTGAACACGCAAAATCACATAGAGAGTTAGAGATATACCGGGGGGAAAAAAAGACAGAAATAGACAGACATATACTCAAACATACACAGACTGACAGATGGATATAGATCACATACACATATACACACATAACTATACATTTTTATTATTGCATTGGACTTTTTGTGTTGAGAGGTGGTGAGCTGTTGTCCACTGAGATGGAATATAATTTTCATTCATGTAATAATATTTTATTATTGAGGACTTCCTAACAAGCATTATTATACAATGCATCGCTTTCTGACAACAAAGCTTGAGTTATATTGCATTGGTGGGCCACACACAATTTACATACAGAAATGCTCTGACGAATCAAGCCATCTATCTAATCTGCGATTCATCAAGATAGCCTACTACTAGAGAATGTTCCGGATAAAAAAAATCGTGGTAGTAAACAGCACACACCATGAACTTAGTCCCAATACCATGGCCTGGAAAACTCGATAAAATCTGGAGAGGTAGGCTTATATTAGATCGGCGCGAGCTTATTGCGAAGGATCAATCGCGCTGTACACTCGATCCTGCTGGATAGAAGTGGCCAGCGCTTTGAGAAGCTCTCTGAGCTTATAAGTGCGCTATATAAGAGAAATCTCTTTCTTTTTTTCCTTTCTAACAGGAGAACTATATCTAGTTGACTGTCAGTTATCTTTTTTTTGTTTTGTTGTTGGTTTGTTTATTTGTTTGTGGGTTTTTTTGTTGTTGAGAGGTGTGACTGATCTGCGCAACCTTATTTCCAACTGTCAATCGCATTTTGTGCCGTCGGATCCCAAGAAATAAAAAGATCAAAGAGCTTATAAGATAAAACCATGAAACTCCTTCGAATGAGAGTATTGACCGAGGTCAAGTCTGTAAATAAAACTCTTTGAGCTATCGCCGTGCGACTGTCGATCTTTTTGCTGAGCTGTGACGTTTTGCCGGACTTGGTGGGTTGATACAGAAATGTCTTCTTTATGGCAACGTGGCCCACGCCGCAGGATGGCTGCGTTGGGGGCATTCAGCGATGATTTATGCCCGGTTGCCGCTGTGAGGCATTTTATGGGGATTTATGATGAGCACGACTTGGCCTCTGTGGGAATCTTCGCAATCCTGCCAACCGTCCTGGCTGGGAATGACGCACTGAATATCACAGTCACGGAGAGGAATTCCACATTGTCGAGGAAGCTGCCAGAGATAGGAATATTGCACAGCCGTCCGTTCTATGAATGTGAGAGATGCTGAAGCTGAACAGCATCGTGCTCTATACATTAGTACAGAGAGATAGAGGACCTATCTATAGATAGACGCTTTCACGTCCAACTACGAGCGCCTAAGGAATATTGTACGTAGAGGACCTATCTATAGATAGACGCTTTTACGTCCAACTACGAGCGCCTGTGGAATATTGTACGTGTTATTTTGCCTTACAGTTTTTGATAGAATTTTTTTAAAATAACATCCGCTGTTCGCTTGTTCTGGGGATTCGGCATTAATTCTTGAAAACATTAGGAACAAGGCACTATTTATTTTACCTTTTGACCCTGGCCGCTTGATGCGATGCTTGCATTGGGTAGATAAACATCTTTGTGTTGGTGTATAACTGTTGTCATCACCATCAAACTAAGGCGCAGCTCAGCATAACGCGAAGTTTAAGATGGGCACTAGTTCAAAAGGTCGAAGGCCGAAAACCTATGATCAGCATGTCCCAGCATACATCGGTGTGCATATTAGATATAAAACAACTTTTGTAAGAAAAAACACACACACACTCTCTCTCTCTCACACACACACACACTCACAACCACACACACACACAAACACACATACAAAGACACAGAGACTTTATTTCCCTCCACTGTTTGAGCAGCCCTTGAGCTGGAAAAGCGCTATATTAAGAACGATTAAAACGACTCTCCCCATCATAAACACCACCACCACCACTACCACCACCAACATCATCATCACCGTCACCTCCACTTCCACCACCACCACCAACAACAACACAACAACAACAACGACAACAACAACGGGAACTCGATTTGCGGAATGATCAGGACAGATTGGGATATACAGTGATAATAGACGACTGTTTCCAAAGGACATTTATGATGTAACTCTATCCCTACGCGGAGGTGTCGGGTTGCGCTGATGTACGCTGTTTTGGAACTTCTTTCTTTGGCTGTTAGCGTATGAATCTGACAAACCCAGGCCTCTGGTAATGACATGTTATACAGGCTATAGTAGTAAATCAGGAACACCCTACCACAAAGAAAGTCTGAAATAGGTCTAGTATTCTGTGCTACAAGGATGTATAACCACATATAACACATTTATAACACCACCTCAAAGGGAGGACAAAATGTTCCGGCTGCTTGGAGAGCAATGACTTACTTCAACTTTAAATAGGGATCGAACCCGTTCCTTCTAAAACACTATCCGGGCGCCTCTATCCACTGTGCCAATTGTGGTCCCAGAGGCAGTCGAGTACTGCAGTGCAATAAAAGGTCAACGTCCCGTGGACGACGATAAGTATACTGTGTCTGACAGATCCTCACTACCACACATCCCATAACGCCGTTTCATGGAGAAAGCGATGCCCTTTCTTTGTCTGTATATCTGTCTGCTTTTCTCACGTTTCCTGATCTGACTGACAATTTAAACACACAACTCCCATAGGGCAAAACTATGTGTAGGGTTCTATCTATCTCGAACTATGTCGTTGTCTGCTTCTGTATGTGTGTGTGTGTGTGTGTGTGTGTGTGTGTGTGTGTGTGTGGTCTATGCACACTCACACACTCACTCACATACAAACACACGTACACATACACACACATTCACACTCTCTCACTTTGTCTGTCTGTCTGTCTGTCTGTCTCTCACCCAACCTCACCTCTCTCTCTCTCTCTCTGTCGCCCTCACCTATCGACGCCACCACACAACCACACACTTGCCTGAAAGCCTTTCACGCGCCACTAACACCTCCCCCCCCCCCCATCTCAGGAAAGTGTACGAAGTTTTAGCGTTCCTCTTTCAGGAAGAATTTTAGCATCCCTCGCTCTTGAAGAAATCTGGGATGGTAAATCTTCTTGTGGAGCCGTCAACAAATCTTCTGCTTCATTTCTATCGGGGCAATACGATGATGACGAAGGTGTAAAGGGAATCGGAGAGACAGCTCGTCACCAGGGGTCGTAAAGATCAATGAAAACATCCACTAACCGCACACACCACTGCACAGAGGAAGAGAGAGAGAGAGAGAGAGAGGGAGAGACAGAGAGAGGGGGTATGTGTGTGTGTGAGGGTGTGTGTGTGGGTGTGCGTGTGCGTGTGTGTGTATAAAAGAGAGACGCAGACAAACAGAAAAACGAGCGTCTTGCTAGTAACCGAAAGGTCGCTGGTTCGAATCCCGGATTGGTCAACGTGTGATCATATTATTTTCCCCTTTACCAACAACTGGCCCGCTGGTGTCAGTATAAATCGGTCCAGTAGTCACCTATATGCGAAAGTGTCGTGTGACTATAATCTACATACAAACAAACAAACAGAAAAACAGACAATCAAAGAAACCTAGAAAGAGAGGTTTTTCTACTCGAGTCACAATAGCCAGAAATGGCGGAGCAAGGAAGGAGAACCGCTTTTCAGTTCATCGATGAGGAAAGGGGTGCTGTTCACTCGATGGGACCGCGACACCGGACAACTTCTTGGAGAGGCCAGAGGAAGTTGAGCTCAGACTTTCCTGGCTGGGATTTCAGTGCCATGACTCAAACTGGATGCCTGTAGCGAATCGCCTATAGCAAACCGATAGACAGCACACAGTTTTACGTACCATACATAGACGTCAATCTGTGTAACATCTATCGCGTTTGCTATGGAAGATTCATTACAGGCACCCAACTTGATAAATGCTCATGTGCTTGGGGAAGGGCTGATAGAGAGTACATGTATATTACCTATATGTCATGGAAAGCTGAGCAGTCACAGGGCACAGGACAAGACAAAAAGCGTATACAATATTTGTGCCTTGCATTGTATTGCTCAGTAATCTTGTTTGCCCACCGCCGTAGCTCAAGTGGTAGAGCGTTCGCCTGGCACACCGATGACCCAGGTTCGAATCCCGTGGTGGGCGATATAAAAAGTGGCCATTTTTACTGTCCATTTTAGCAGTATGATTGCCTTGGTGGTTCAGTGTTTATTTAGGTCCCTACCCCTCTTTCCCTGGGATGTTTATCCCCGTCTACCATATCGTCAATGGTGGGTGTAGACGTTAAACCTCAGTTTTCATTCATAATCTTGTTTAACTCCTGACGAAGTTTTTTTTAAAGCGAAATCTGTGTACAGACAATCTTTTCACCTGCCGTATTTTATATTCCCCAACCTTTTGCATGACTTGGTCTTCGAGCTCCTAATATAGCCCAAATACCTTACTTGATTTTACGTTTTGTCATTCATTCACAACAACAACAAATATAGAGGGGTGGGGTGGGGGAAGAACCTACAAAGCCTTCTGCACATAATCTCACCACCTAGTACACGAATGTACAACTGGCTGATATCAGCTGTATGATGGCCCGTGATCACAACCAGTTAATGATCGGCAACCTCCCCCCCCTCCCCCCACTGACCTGTGAACGCAAAGTGAGTATCGCCAAGGTCAGCCGTACCGCTGATGGTTGTGTCTGCGGTGAGAAATCCTCATAAAGAGGAATGGATGATTAAGCAAGTGAGAAAGAGAGAAAGGGAAAAAACAAGTCATGGGATGGAATACGGAGCCATTAAAGGAGAAGGAGGAGGAGGGGATGAGAAAGAAGAAGAAGAAGAAGAAGAAGAAGAAGAAGAAGAAGAAGAAGAAGAAGAAGAACAAGAAGAACAAGAAGAACAAGAAGAAGAACAAGAACAAGAAGAATAAAAAGAAGAAGAACGACGACTGCTACTGCAACAGCAAAGAAGAAGGAGAATCTCTGCGTGTATGTACTCGCGCGTTTGTGTTCATATTTATATGTGTGCGGGTGTAGGCGCGCGCGCGTGTGTGCGCGCAGCGAGTGTTTGTGTGTTCGCGCCCGCGCGCTCGGAGGAGTGGTCGGTAGGGATGTTAACGAGAGGGCTCAATGTTCCAACCACTGAGGGCAGCTGAAGGGCGCGGCCGACCAATTCTGCAATATTTTAAGAGGGTCAGGGGAGCTTGACAGGACTTTACGGGAGAATATTCCACCATGATTAACTCCATTGTCCCGGCCTGGAGTACGTCTTGTAAAAAAACAGTCTCCTGTTCTAACGTCCAGTTATAGTTTTGGGGTTGTATTGTCACTGTCCTGGAATGTAGTTGGCCAAGGTCGGTAAGAAAACGACATTTCTTTTTTAGGTACAGGTCTATTTTCTTCAATGTATTTAACCGTTTGCTTTGTGATAGAGTGAAGTACATGTATGTATTTATTTAAAATAGCTTCTGACTTACTGACTCTCACCACCACCACCACCACCACCATCATCATCATCATCATCATCATCATCATCATCATCATCATCATCATCATCATTATCATCATCATCATCATCATCATCATCATCATCATCATCATCATCATTTTGTTATACGCGTTGATTGGCGATGGGTTTGACAATAAATTATCTGGTCGTCGTCGTAGTCGTCAGGACCGTCATTATCACCATCATCACCATTCCTACCAACTGCATTGTGTTGGCGTCTGTGTACTTTTCTGAATATGTAGTTCTTTCAACTTTTCTTCACCTCATGTTTATCGTCGTATTCCCCAACCTCCTCCTCCTCCTCCTCCTTATCATCATCATCATAAATAGTAAATAGTCTATTTCTGTCTTTTTTGTAATTTGTGTACATAGTTGTAAATAGTTTGTACCTTTACTGTTCCGTCTTTTGGTGTATTGTAGCAAAAGCGATGTTTTATCATGTGCATGTATTTATGTGTAATGACTATGTAAAGCGTGGTGAGTCTGGTCATAGGCTGGAGTACCCGCTATATAAAAAATCCGTTATTATTATTATCATCATCATCATCATCATCATCATCATCATCATCATCATCATCATCATCATCATCTTCATCTTCATCATCATCATCATCATCATCATCATCATGAAACCCGGTGTCATCGTCACTACTATTCAAATGAAGGTTTGGTTTTTGTGTGCGGCAGTGTTTCCGTGTGGATGAGTCTCTATGCTGTCCTGCCTATGAATTTCCTTCTTTTTTTCTCTCTGGCTCCCTCTGTACGGAATATTGACGAGGTAGACGTTCTCTGGAGAATCCAGCCCCGAAATGCTCAGATGACTGATAAGTCTTACACGCACTAAAAGAAGCCTTCTAACTTTTCATCCTGTCCCCACTCCGACCGCGCCGACCCCAACTCACTTCCCTCCTCCCCCCCCCCACTGCCCCCACCTCCAACCCTGAACTCCAAAGGCTGTCCCTAGTCTAAGACTTATAACTTCCTACGTTCGCAAACATTCAACCACCATTCGCCTTACTTAGCCTGAAGTTAGTCAATCGTTTAAGTCTCCATTCATTCCACTGGGCTGCCCTAGGGTATTCCAGTCCAGCAGAGATGTATTGTAACTTCATATAAGCTGCTAACAACACCCCCACCAACCTCGCCCCGCCCATCCCTCATCCTAGGCTATTTAAACTTTGTTAAGTCTTGAAAGACTTTCCATTCACTTCTCTCTCCCTACCCCCCCCTCCCCACCCACCCACCACCGTACCTTCTATCTGAGTACCCCAATTTAGCCAAAGGAATCTTTTAACTTCTTGCCCCCCGCTATCTGCCTCCTCTGACTACCCAAAATTAGTCGAGATGTTGTCTAACTTTGTCTTCGCATAACCACCCACCCAACGCTGCCCCCGGGCTAGTGCCAAACTCTTCTCTCTTCGTTCCTCCCTCTTTCTCAGAGTGACCGGGGGGTGGACGTAGGAATATAATGCGTGCAGGAGGTATTTGTGTTGCCGGCACTCCTCCGTCGCGTCTAGGACATGAGCGTCAGGATCTTTAAAGTCCGTGCACAGACTAGACCTCGGTTTATACTCTCATCCGAAGGAGTAGGGGGAGCGTGCTTATGCGTCAGAGTCAGGTTAATGTTGCTTTTTCTCATAGCGTGTTTAATGTGACCCTGTCACAAGCTCATTTTAAGTTTGAAAAATACCTGTTCGCGTTTGTCATCTGCTCCACTATCAATTTCACCCCCACCCCCAGTCCCAACCGCCTTCCCGCTGGATATCATAAGTCACTCTCCCCCTCACCGCTCGCCCCCCACCACCCAGTGCACCTTCCCCTTGTAACTGATACATCCCAGGTGATGAATAAATTACCAATAAAATAATAAAGGAAGTCATTCCAACATTGACGAACAAAGCATGTTGCGACAAGACAATGACCTGCAAATTCAATGACTCTTGTATTTGTACTTACGACGATGATGAACGCGACGATGTCAACAACTGGGATGATGATGCTGGTGATAATGCTGGTGCTGATGATGACGGTGATATTGATGAAGCGCAATATTGACGCAACAGCGGTAGTTGAAACCCCACAGAATTGGGTAACGACTGCATGACTACAGTTTAAGAAAGCAATTTCAATAATGGTATTGGACGCAGTCAATCTACAATTTTACAAATAAAAATTTGATTTCCTTTCCGTCTTCTATTAGCGATCTCCCTGCCTCTGCCTTTACACCATATGTTTGAGTGATAGATGTGTGTTTATTGTGTGTGTGTGTGTGTGTGTGTGTGTGAGAGAGAGAGAGAGAGAGAGAGAGATTTGGTGGTACATGTGAGCATATATGTTGATACAGATCGCCGCGTTTTGAGTCTGATTGGTGATTTGGGAAAAAGCGCGTATACAGCATCCATTCTTCTTCTTCTTCTTCTTCTTCTTCTTCTTCTTCTTCTTCTTCTTCTTCTTCTTCTTCTTATTATTATTATTATTATTATTATTATTATTATTATTATTATTATTATTATTATTATTATTATTATTATTATTATTATTATTATTAATTAATTAATTAATTAATTAATTTATGTATGTATTTATTTGAATGACACACTGGGTAGCCGAAACTGATGGGTCCGTCAACATAACATTACCACACCGGGCCAACAATACAAAAATGTTCGAAACTCTTTGTGTAGTAGTCCCCCCTTTGAAAACCTATAATTACTTTGCCATAAAAATGGGATGCGAGAACACAAAAAACTAATCACCTTAACTTTCGAAGTAAGTAGGCTTGAAGAAGAATTTGTTTTATTTGAAATGCCTGTAAAGGGCCGTGAGAGTATAAACCGAGGTCTAATCTGTGCACACACGCGTTTCATGGAACGGTCCTTAAAGATCCCGACGTTCAAGTCCTAGACGTTTGAGTGGAAGTTACACCAACACGCCCAGTAGGCACAAGGTCCCCCCTCTTGCTCTGACTCCAGTTTCCCACGATTGTGCTGCTCAGTGGGCTGGGACGTCTGACCATGCGGCTATGGCAGCAAGTGCGTGCCTCGGGCTACTTGACTGCTACTACTGCTGCTACTACTACTGCTACTACTACTACTACTGCTACTACTACTGCTACTACTACTGCTACTACTACTACTGCTACTTCTACTGCTGCTGCTACTACTACTATTACTACTGCTCCTGCTACTGCTGCTACTACTGCTGCTACTACTGCTGCTGCTACTACTACTACTGCCACTGCTACTACTGCTGCTGCTGCTACTACTACTACTACTGCTACTGCTACTACAACTACTACTTCTACTACTACTACTAATACCGGATGCTATACGAGCCTTATTTAAAAAATCAGACTCAAAGATCGGCGATCTGTAACCCACATACACGCTCAAATGTTATATACACACTCCATCATGCAAATCAAACACACACTCATCACTCAAACCTGTGGTGTAAAGGCATGTCGCTATTAGAAGACGGAAAGGTCGCTGGTTCGAATCCCGGATTGGTCAACGTGTGATCGTATTACTTTCCCCTTTACCAACAACTGGCCCGCTGGTGTCAGTATAAATCGGTCCAGTAGTCACCTATATGCGAAAGTGTCGTGTGACTATAATCTACATACAAACAAACAAGACGGAAAGAAAATCCAATTTTTATTTGTGAAAGCTTAGATTGACTGCATCCAAGACCATTATTGAAGGGAGGGAGGA
>CM072511.1:5230238-5265238 GCA_036898135.1 Oncomelania hupensis | reverse complement strand
ATAATCTGTCCTGAAATTATGCTTTCCCCATTGCGACATCGTGATTTGTTGATGTTGTTGTTTTGTTGCTGTTGTTGTTGCTGTTGTTTTTGCTGCTGTTGTTGTCTGTTCTTTTCGAAACATCACAATCAAAACCTTTATTGTGCCCCATAAAAATAGCAAGACATTTGTGTCTGTCAATAAGCGGATTGTTCTGTATCAAATAGGATTAGGTAATGGTCATCTATAAAAATCTTTTCTTTCTTGAGTTTTAGCATTCGCAAATTGTGTGCTTTTATTTCGGAATATATGGGTAAGTTTTCTTTCTGCATCTTGATTTTCGTTGTTGTTGTTGTTGTTACTGCTGTTTTTGCTGTCGTTGCCTTTCGTTGTCGATGGTGTGTTGTGAATCAAGGGAAGATACTCCGTACAAAAAGATGTAATTTTGTTGTTTTTCCTTACAGTTTGTCCTCAACCTTTCTTGATAGTTGTTGTTGTTGTTGTTGTTGTTGTTGTTGTTGTTGTTTGCGTCCGCAATGAAGCAATCTGTATCTTTCTCTTTTACCCCCTCTACATCTCTCTCTCTCTCTCTCTCTCTCTCTCTCTCTCTCTCTCTCTCTCTCTCTCTCTCTCTCTCTTCGCAATGAAGCACTCTTTTTTTTTCTCTCTCTGTCTCTCTCTTCGCAATGAAGCAATCTCTCTCTCTCTCTCTCTCTCTCTCTCTCTCTCTCTCTCTTCGAAATGAAGCACTCTCTCTCTCTTCGCAACGAAGCAATCTCTCTCTCTCTTCGCAATGAAGCAATCTCTCTCTCTCTCTCTCTCTCTCTCTCTCTCTCTCTTCGCAATAAAGCACTCTCTCTCTCTCTCTCTCTCTCTCTCTTCGCAATGAAGCACTCTCTCTCTCTCTCTCTTCACAATGAATCTCTCTGTCTCTCTCTCTCTCTCTCTCTTTGTATACCTGTCTGTCTCTCCTTTTCTCCCGCCCGTCTGTCTCTCTCCTCTGTCTCTATCACTCCATCCCCTCTGCCACTGGAAAGGTTTGGTGTATTGTTATTGGTTTGTTATTGTTTTTCTGTTTTGTTCATTCCTCGTGGCTCTCTCTAGACAGGCTGAGCTTCCTTCTTGGCAAGACACTAGTAGATGTGAGTGTGTGCGTACGTGTGCGTGTACTCGTCTGTGTATGCGTGTGAGTGTATGTATGTGTGTGATTGTGGTGTGTGTGTGTTTGTGGTGTGTGCGCATGTGTTTGTGATGTGTGTGTGTGGTGTGTTTGTGTGAGAGAGAGAGGGGAATGGGAGAGAGAGTATAAAAAAGAGGGGTAAGGGAGAGAGAGTGATGGTGGGAGAGAGAGAGAGAGAGAGAGAGAGAGAGAGAGAGGCAGATGGAAATGAAAGAGAGGCAGAGCCAGAGAGACAGCAAGATAGACAGATGTATATTACGGAAGGGATATAATAACAACACAATACGTCGCGTTCGTGTGGCATGGCTATTTTTCCTGGGGTGCGTGGAAAATTAATCCCTGACATTGATCACCCTAACCGCTCCCCATCCGCCCTTCTGCGGCTCTGCGCTCTTCTTTTATCACACCAGACAATTATAGCTCTCTGTCGGTAAAACTCGTCTGCCTGATGTGATGATGATGACGATGATGATGGTGATGATGATGACGATGATGATGGTGCTGATGATAAGAATGATTATGGTGGTGGTGATGATGATGGTAATGATGGTGATATTACGATGTTGTCGTTGATGATGATGATGTTGATGGAAGTGGCTTGAGTTAGATCCTGTATCGGCCAGCGCCTTGAGCAGTTTTGAGCTTGGAAAAGCGCTATATAACAACAATATCTATCTATCTATCTATCTATCTATCTATCTATCTATCTATCTATCTATCTATCTATCTATCTATCTATCTATCTATCTATCTATCTATCTATCTATCTATCTATCTATCTATCTATCTATCTATCTATCTATCTATCTATCTATCTATCTATCTATCTATCTATCTATCTATCTATCTATCTATCTATCTATCTATCTATCTATCTATCTATCTATCTATCTATCTATCTATCTATCTATCTATCTATCTATCTATCTATCTATCTATCTATCTATCTATCTATCTATCTATCTATCTATCTATCTAACAATAAACAAAAGAAAGAAACAAAAGTGAAATTCGGGATTCCGAAACTGACCTAATTTCACTACCATGGGTAGGTAACAAAATCCTTTTTTTGTTTTGTTCAACGCTGGGTTCGTTTGTCGATCTTTCGCTCTCGCAAACACGCACGTGCTTCCAACAAAGCACACTCACACACACCACCTCCTCCACCACCACCACCACCAACAACAACAACAACAATCATCGCGGCCACCACCCCCACCACTAATTGTTGATATTGGTACTAGCAGACATAGGTATCTAAACCTATAAACCTACCCAGCAGTGATCATACATCAGGAAGCAATATGGCGGAGATCGCCTTATCACCTACTGTGCCAGCTACTTATTACAGTCTGGTGTGCTGTACTGGGCCATGTAGGCAATAGGCCATAGACCTCTATCATAGACCCCCGTCTTACTACACACTCATTATAAACAATATTGCTTGCTCTGGGCTCTAACTAACAACCAAAGACCCACACAGCTTAGCTGAGACTCGCCGAGTCCCTCTAGTGGAGGGTTAGGTAAACGTTAGGCTCCGCAAGTCTCAGAAACGCAGTGTGCGGCCATGCGTATTTCGCGTGTACAGGGTGGTTGAAAAGTAACTCCCTATTGAATAGTGCTGATATCTATTGTAAGTAGTGCTGCATGTGCATAAAACACCCACCTATTGTGATTCTTACAGCGGCACAATTTGTATGACGACCTACTAGCGCCAAAACCTGATATATTGCAAATATTATGAGATAATTACAAATATCATGGGACAATTACAATTATCAAGGGATAATTAATTATCATTGAATTATTAATGATTATTATTAATGATTATTAAAAATTACAAATATCTTGGAGTGGTCCTGTTTAATTTTCAGTTTTGGCTGTAGCAATCCGCCTGGAAATGCGCCAAAACCGAAAATTATAATTATCACATAATAATTACAATTTGGATAGTGGAGACTTTGGGCTGTTTAACACTTGTCAGCCGCTTCACAGTCTGGTAGGCCTTCTTGCTGTTGTTCTTGTTCAGATTGTTCTCTATTTCCTGGCATTGATCTTCTATCCAGTTCTCCTTTGCTGTGCGCATGCCTTTTCGGATGTCATTGTTGATTTTTCGGTAGACATCAACTCCCTGTGAGGTGTTCTTTTTCTTTTTTAACTCTCTTCGTTTATCACACAGATCCAAAAGTTCAGGTGTGATCCACGGCTTCTTCTTTGGTCGGTGCTTGCCAAGGATCTCAGTGGCGGCATCTGTTACAGCTGAGTTGAAGGTATTGGTCATGGTGTTGACATCTACTTCGCCTGCCCCCAAAATAAGCAGTGGTGCAAATTTCCCTCCAATTGTGGCCTGAAATATTTTTGCCACCTCCGGGTCTTGCAGTTTGTCCAGGTCGAACTTCAGCCTAGTGCACTTTGCTGTATTTACTCTCTTCAAATGGAGCCGGAAAGACATCATCACGAGATCGTGGTCACTTCCAATGTCTGCTCCTGGAAAAGTGCGTGTCCTGCCAATGTTGATGCTTGATCTGAAGCGTTTCTTGACCATGATGTAGTCGATCTGGTTGTGATGTTCCCCGCCGGGGAACAAGTCTGGCATATGCCTTACAGAAGAACAAGAAGTCTTGGACAGATGGACAGAGTACTGCTCTGGCCTTTACAACCATACACCAAATGGAGACCCATCAGTTCTAGCATGTCCCGAGAGCAGAGAAGAAGAAGAAATCCTCCCAATTCTCCGGGAAGAAGTTGAGGCAGCAGTGCAATCGCTGAAGAAAGGGAAGTCAGCGGGAGTGGACAACATACCAGCGGAACTGCTACAAGCAGGAGGAGAAGCGATGACTGATGCTCTCACCATTATCTGTAACAAGATCTGGCAGAGTGGGGAATGGCCTACACCATGGACCCAGTCGCTTGTCATCACTCTTCCCAAAAAAGGTAACCTTCAGGAGTGTGAAAATTACCGCACCATCAGCCTCATCAGCCATCCCAGCAAGGTCCTCCTGAAAATAATACTCAACAGGTTGAAACCACAAGCTGAACAAATCATAGCTGAAGAACAAGCAGGATTCGTGGCAGGGCGAAGTACCACTGAACAGATTTTCAACCTCAGAATAATCTGTGAGAAATACCTACAGCACCAACAACATCTATATCATGAGTTCATAGACTTCAAGAAGGCATTTGACCGAGTCTGGCATGCAGCTCTATGGGCAACCATGAAAGTGTACAACATCAGCCCTAAAATTATAGAAGTCATCAAAAGCCTGTATGACAAGGCTACCAGTGCAGTCCTCCATAACAGCGTCATCGGGAACTGGTTCAGAACAACAATCGGTGTGCGTCAAGGATGCCTACTCTCTCCAACACTCTTCAACATCTTCCTAGAGCGCATCATGTCAGATGCTCTTGCAGATCACGAAGGCACAGTCAGCATAGGGGGCAGAGCAATCTCCAATCTTCGTTTTGCGGATGATATTGATGGATTGGCTGGAGAGGAACAAGAACTTGAACAGCTTGTACAGAGGCTTGACACCACCTCCAGAGCTTATGGAATGGAAATAAGTGCAGAGAAGACCAAAATGATGACCAACAACACCAATGGCATCAACACGGACATCAAAGTACAAGGCCAATCCCTCAACACAGTGCACAGCTTCAAATATTTAGGAGCCATTGTGTCAGACAATGGGTCTCGACAGGAAGTCCTCTCCAGGATCGCACAAACAACTGCTGCCCTGACAAGGTTGAAGCCCATTTGGAAAGACAGAACCACCAGTCTACATTCCAAAGTAAGACTGCTGCGCTCTCTGGTCATCTCCATCTTCCTATATGCTTGCGAAGCATGGACCCTCACAGCAGATCTCCAACGAAGAATACATAGCATGGAGATGAGGTGCTACAGAAGACTTCTGTGCATTTTCTATACCCAACACATCACCAACGACGAAGTCCGACAGACCATCACACAAGCCATTGGACAACACGATGACCTGCTCACAGTGGTGAAGAAACGGAAACTCCGATGGTATGGCCACGTCACCAGATCATCAGGCCTTGCAAAGACCATTCTGCAAGGCACAGTGAAAGGAGGTAGAAGAAGGGGGAGACCGAAAAAGAGGTGGGAGGACAACATTCGAGAATGGACTGGTTTGACACTGAGCGAAGCCATGAGGGCTGCTGAGGACAGAGAAAGATGGAGTATGCTGGTTAAACGATCATCTGTGGTGCCCCTACGACCTTCGGGTTATGGGACAGGATAGGATAGGATAGGAATTACAATTTTCACTTGCTAATTACAATTTTTACGCGATCATGCTGAATTCTGGCGAAGGCGGATTACTAGCGCCAAAACGTGTATTACAGGTATCAGTGATAATAGTAATTAACACGTGTTCTGTGTTATTCACATATATGACGGCCTAATAGCGCCAAAACCTGATAATTACAAATATCATGGAAATATCAACGACATACAGTATTTACAATTATCACATAAAAATTGTAATTATCAAGTGAAAATTACAATTTTCGATTTTGGCCAGACGGAATGCTAGAGCCCAAACTAAAGATTAAACATGATCACGCGATGATATTTGAACATTTTCAATGATAATTGTAATTATCCCTTGATAATTGTAATTAGCCCATGATGTTTGTGATGATCTCATCATATTTTGTAACTATTAGGTTTTGACGCTAGGAAGGCGTGGCAAATACTGATAATTATTAATTAACCCTGTGGATTAGCAGTATCTCTGTAAATTACACAGAACACGTGTTCATTTCAATTATTTGGTGATACTGGTAACTCTGGGTTTTGGCGCTAGTGGCCCGTCATACTTGTGTACTGTTAGTATCTGATGTTGTCTCACGATGACTAGGGCAACCCATATTGGCAAGGTTTCATTCACTGTCCTGCTTTTCAATGAGATTATCTATATAATCTCCCCAACCCCCATTCACTACCTCTATCTGTCTGTCTGTTTCTCTCTCTCTCTCTGTTTGTCTCTCTGTCTGTTTGTCTGTCTGTTTGTTTCTCTGTCTCTCTGTCTGTCTGTCTCTCTGTCTCTGTCTCTCTCTCTCTCACTCTCTCTCTCTATTTCTGGCATCTAAATAGGAATATGTAGCAATGTATGGTAACGTTTTTATCACCCAGTCTGGCAGACTCCGATTTGTCTAGAGTGCATTGAAACGTGTCTCACTCCTATTCTCGGCTTATCACAACGGTCTGAAGCTTCCATACAAATATTATTCCACTTCAGTTATGCAATATCAGGCAAATCGCTCTCGGAAGACAGATTTTTTTTTTACATTCTTCTTCTTCTTCTTCTTCTTCTTCTTCTTCTTCTTCTTCTTCTTCTTCTTCTTCTTCTTCTTCTGCTGCTTCTTCTTCGCTTTGAATATTTATCGAGGTATTATTTATCTCATACCGGTTTGCTGGTTTCACCCAAATATTATATCTGTATGAGGGTTTTCGCTGTAATAGGATGGATACATTTCTTCATAATATTTTTATATAAACAATCTTTTTTTTTTCTTAAGGGTAAACTATATCCCGGTTTTTGTCAAAGAGGTCCAGAAGGATCTAGAAAACGATAAAGGGGAAAATAGAGAAGAAGAAGAAGAAGAAGAAGAAGAAGAAGAAGAAATTGCTATAACAATACACATTTGGAAAGGGGTGTGAAGACAGTCATTCATCCATTTATCCGCAATAGTAACAGGACAAAATCTTATATAACGATAATATGAGGGGGCAAAACAATCCACTATCGTCAAATTACTATTTAATGCTAAAAAGCACTTATTAGAGAATTCAACAAACTAGTTCACATAGTACACGAGAGTAATAGAAACCATCATGAAGCTTTTTAAAACTTTGACATCGTAGTTTTATCTAGAAGTTTTGTCATCTTTAGTCCTGATTAGGAAAGGAATAGTGTACGCATGACTTTCTTAAAAGAGTTAAGAGATGTGTAGGTCTGTAGTTGGGGAAGAGAGTTCCGTAATTATAATCCTCTCAATGATAAAGAAGAAGAAGAAGAAAAAGAAGAAGCAGAAGAAGAAGAAGAAGAAGAAGAAGAAGAAGAAGAAGAAGAAGAAGAAGAAGAAGAGGAGGAGGAGGAGGAGGAAGAAGAAGAAGAAGAAGAAGAAGAAGAAGAAGAAGAAGAAGAAGAAGAAGAAGAAGAAGAAGAAGAAGAAGAAGAAGAAGAGGAAGTTGATTGCACATAGGAGCGATCACAGTTCACTAGAAAGGAAAGAAAAAGAAGTACAAATAGCTAACAAAGCTACAGCGAGAATATCAATGAAGGAGTACATTTGAAATTAAAATGAAAGAGAAGAAGAGAGAAGGCAGAGAGAAAACGAGGAAGCAGCGGTGGCGATTGAGAAAAGGAGAAAGAGGAAAAGGAAGAAGAAGCAGACGGAGGAGAAGAAGATGAAGAAGAAGAAGAAGAAGAAGAAGAAGAAGAAGAAGAAGAAGAAGAAGAAGAAGAAGAAGAAGAAGAAGAAGAAGAAGAAGAACAACAACAACAACAACAACAACAACAACAACAACAACAACAACAACAACAACAACAACAAGAAGAACAAGAAGAAGAAGAACAAGAAGAACAAGAAGAAGAAGAACAAGAACAAGAACAAGAACAAGAAGAAGAACAAGAAGAAGAAGAACAAGAAGAAGAAGAAGAAGAACAAGAACAAGAACAAGAAGAACAAGAACAAGAAGAAGAACAACAACATCAACAAGAACAAGAAGAAGAAGAACAAGAAGAAGAACAAGAAGAAGAAGAAGAACAAGAACAAGAACAAGAAGAAGAACAAGAAGAACAAGAACAAGAAGAACAAGAACAAGACCAAGAAGAACAAGAAGAAGAAGAACAAGAAGAAGAACAAGAACAAGAAGAAGAACAAGAAGAAGAACAAGAACAAGAACAAGAGGTTGAGGGGAAAAAGTGGAAAGGGGAAAAAGAAGAAGAAGAAGAAGAAATAGAGATTTTCAATTTGAATGTAAATGAGAGTAAGAAGTGTTGAGAGCACTTGTGTGCCACTGGTTGGTAACGAACCCAAGAAGGAGAAACCCGACGCGAGAATTAAACTACAAGAAGAAGAGGAAGAAGAAGAAGAAGAAGAAAACGAAGAAGAAGAAGAAGAAGAAGAAGGAATGATCGCGGCAGTGCTGCAATATTATGGCATTCCCTTTGTAAAATATTTATTTGCGATTTTGTTTTTGGTGTTTGTTTTAAAATTTTCAGCGAAATAATCTTTATTTAGAAGCATATTTTCTAAATTGTGTTAAATTATGTATTATCTAGAAAGGTTTCTAAATAACAATTTGTTTACCTATATAATGCATTATTTAGCAGAATTTGCTTAATAAAGAATTATTTGGAAGATGTTGCTAAATAACGCATTATTTACGTAAACAATTCATTGTTTAGCGACTATAATTTTCATTATATAGGGCATGGTTATATCCAAAATTGTGTTAATTATTTATTTTTCAGCATAAATCACTCCACAAATTTGAATATAAAATGTCAGTAACCTCTGAAACACAAACGAAAGGTCACGGTCAGTTTTGTGCGGGAGTGTTCAGTTTTTGAGTAAATCAATTAGAAGAAAAGAAAATGCTTTCTTTTTGTTATTTATTTACCACAAAAAACTGTGTTGAGACTGTTTTTTCGTTTGTTCTTTTGAGTTGAATTGCGTTTTAATTTCATTGGAGAGTTTCACCTTATTCGAAACTATTAGGCTGGTCGGACTGACAAGAAACCTGGCGGAAGTACTCTGAAGGCAATGACGCCAATGCAGAAATGATGATGACTCCCTCTTTTCCGGAGCCGTTACCATTGTAGTTTCGTAAATAAATAATGTTGCTAACAGATAAGATATAGAGTAAAATAAAGCAGTTGCTCGCAAAAACAGTGTAAAAACACGATTTTGCAATTTTCTTTTATCACTACCACATAACCTCACCAGTCATACGACATATACCTACGAATCCCCTAAATAATGAAAATTGCAGTCCCTAACCAATTAATTGTTTTCGTAAATAATGCATTATTTAGCAACATCTTCCTAATAATACATTATTTAGAAAATTCTGATAAATAATGTTTTTAAAGGTAAACAAATCATTATTTAGAAGATTTATGAATAATACGTGGTACTGATACGGCTCTTACTTAGCAGTCCGCTGGATCTATCTATCTATCTATCTATCTATCTATCTATCTATCTATCTATCTATCTATCTATCTATCTATCTATCTATCTATCTATCTATCTATCTATCTATCTATCTATCTATCTATCTATCTATCTATCTATCTATCTATCTATCTATCTATCTATCTATCTATCTATCTATCTATCTATCTATCTATCTATCTATCTATCTATCTATCTATCTATCTATCTATCTATCTATCTATCTATCTATCTATCTATCTATCTATCTATCTATCTATCTATCTATCTATCTATCTATCTATCTATCTATCTATCTATCTATCTATCTATCTATCTATCTATCTATCTATCTATCTATCTATCTATCTATCTATCTATCTATCTATCTATCTATCTATCTATCTATCTATCTATCTATCTATCTATCTATCTATCTATCTATCTATCTATCTATCTATCTATCTATCTATCTATCTATCTATCTATCTATCTATCTATCTATCTATCTATCTATCTATCTATCTATCTATCTATCTATCTATCTATCTATCTATCTATCTATCTATCTATCTATCTATCTATCTATCTATCTATCTATCTATCTATCTATCTATCTATCTATCTATCTATCTATCTATCTATCTATCTATCTATCTATCTATCTATCTATCTATCTATCTATCTATCTATCTATCTATCTATCTATCTATCTATCTATCTATCTAACTAACTATTTATCTTATCTTATCTTATCTATCTATCTAAATAATACATTATTTAACACAATCTGCTAAATAATACATTTTTAACACAATCTGCTCAATAATGCATTATATAGATAAATAACTCCTTATTTAGCAACAAGACCTTATTTACCTATATCATGATTTTAAAAAAAAATCTAAACAATATAAATAATAAGTTATTTACGGAACAAATATATTACTTAGAGAACTCTTACATTGTTTGTAAACAAATGCTTATTTGGAAAATATGCTTCTAAATAAACCTTATTTACCTGAAAGTTGTGAAAATAATTATTTCACAAAGAGAATTCCTTTCACAGCAATAGATCCAAGAATTGAGACTGGGATCCGATTTGACAAGAAAGACAGGTGGCGAAGTTCCATTTTGCTTACAGCTGCCACTGTCATTTCTTTCTTAGTTCTGTGTCATTCTTTCTTTCTCGCTTATCTCCGGGCCGCGACACTATCGGTGCATCTCGCCTTCACCAAGTTTTCTTGTTTACACGTTTCTCAGTTTTTAAAAAAATCGCAGCCAAAAGGCGAATTTGTAGGCCTATGTCATAGGCGAGTTTGTAGGCCTATGTCATAGGCGAGTAAAGTCTTCGTCTCTCATTCTCAAGTCTTATCTTTTTGTTTTTTCCTGTTGCATCCTGAGTATCTCTGCGACTGGGAAGCTAGGATTTTTCTCCAAAACGCGACCTGTCCTGTTAAAGCTAAACATGGAAAGAGCGAGCAATTCATAAATTATTTTTCTTTTTTCCCCGTTCCTCTTTCGCCTGTTTCTCTTTCTCGTCCCCCTATTTTATATATATCATGCGGTCCTGATGATATTTTATTCACTGTTTACCTGTTTGGTCTTCTTCATAATCACCCTTCTTCTTCCTCTTCTTCTTCTTCTTCTTCTTCTTCTTCTTCTTCTTCTTCTTCTTCTTCTTCTTCGTTTCAACCATTCTTCTTCTTCTTCTTCGTTTCAACCATTCTTCTTCTTCTTCTTCTTCTTCTTCTTCTGCTTCCAGAGACAGCAGCTGTGATGATGCATCTCATAATAAATGGTTTGGGGTCAGCCAGAGGAACCAAACACAGACCACCAGTTGTGAGTCTATTTGGAGCATAGGCCATGAAGTGATGTCGCTCCCCTCATCCTCGTGTTTCTCTTTCTCCTTATGCCTTCTTCTCTTCCATCTTCTCTTTCATCTTCTCTTCCATCTTCTCTTTTACCTCCTGAAGTGTAGAGAAAGTTATACCGCTTGTTACGCTGTGTTTGCCTGTGACGTTAAAATCGCTCAACTAACAGCTCAATCTAACAATCTTCCTCCGAACAGCAATAACAGGACTTCGATCTAGCCGCTAGAAAAAGAGTTCATAATTGGACCAAACTTAGTGTGGGATCGACTTGTCTCCCTTCCCCATTTAAGAGGTCAATGAAGGGGAGACAACAACTCTTTTCCCTAACACACAAGGGGAAGTAATAGAAGCGGGTACTCTCTTGTCTGCGGAGTTAGGAACGGTGACGCGTCTAAACAGCGCAATGTACCGCAAGAAAACAACATTAAGCGCTCCCGCAGTGAGTATCCCTCCGTGTTCTTGTAAAACGTTCTCTTCTCCTTTTAAGGCCATCTCTTTAACACCAAACACTCACACACACATCTACACATGCACACACACACACACACACCTACACGCACACCCACACACATTGTGAAATGGCTGAGCTGATAATAATTATATTAGTGAGCTACAAAACCATTTTGACATGGTTGGATGCAAAGAGCCGTACTGGAAATAGCTGCTTGTACTGGAGTGATGGAATCAAATGGTACATGACTGTACAGTTTTAGTTTACAGTTTATATTGCGAGAGCGTGTCTGTGTCAGAGAAATGACATGTTCAATGTTGGAATAAATGTGATAGTAAGTGTGCTGTGCGAGAACTTGAAAGTAATGTCCAGTCTATGTGCCGTATAAGGAGTAAGGAAATGAATATGATGTGTTATATAATTATGTATGCATAATGTGCTAAAACGTTTCTTAGTTCTTTCCCATGTGCTCTAAAAATTTTATGTCGGATTGTATTGTAGACCATATATTGAATTTCTAAGTTTGAGATCAATAAAGTTATATTGTATTGTATTGTATTGTATTGTATTGTATTGTATTGTATTGTATCCTTAGAACATTTTTCTGCTGTGCACAAAAATTACTTGCCCTCCTCCCCTTCCATCTCCGGAACATGCTCGTTTCTGCTCTTACACGTGGAACCCACCATCACTACTACTACCACCACCTCCACCATCATCATCAAACTCATCAACATCATCATCACTATTATCATCATCATCATCGTCGTCGTCGTCGTCGTCCTGGAAGCTCGCAGTCTGCGCCAGTCGCTAAGCGTTGTGGGCCTGTAGCATTGACCACAGTATCGACTCGGGGGTCCCAGACAATTTGGTCTCGGTGTTCAGTTTCATGGTCTCGGTTGCCCACGTCATTAGTTCCGGTGCGGGACGGATTAACCTCCCTTGATTGCGTGTTGCTGGCGTGGCAGTGTAGTTTGGGCTAACTTCGACCTTGAACTGCTAAAAATGTGACCGTCCTCTAGAGATGTTTTTCGTCCAAAGTTGAGAAGGGGTATGATACTATCAAATCTCTTTCAATGTATATGTATGTGTGATTGTTAAGTATGCCTGTGTGTGTGACTGTTCTCTCTCTCTGTCTCTCTCTGTCTGTCTCTGTCTCTCTCTCCGTCTCTCTCTCTAGCGCTCCCCTGAGAAAATTATTCAGCCACAGCTCTGTCTTTCATTCTCTCTCTCTTTTCTTCTCTCTCCTGATTAGTCAGTCTATCTGCTTTGTTTCTCTCGCATTTCTGCTCGCTCCTCATTTGTTTGCATCTGTCTGTCTGTCTGTCTGTCTGTCTGTCTCCGTCCATCTGTGACTAGTTCTGACAGTAAGGGCAAAGTCTGCCTTACCCCTTTATCTGATTAAAGTTTTAAAGTTCAACCCTCTCCCCCTTCCTTAATCACCTACCTGCACCCCGATCACCGATTCCCTTTACCAGCTTTCCACCATGCCCCCTGTCACCTCTCTCTCACTCTCATTCTCTCTCATATGCCCTCACACACACACGCACACACACACACACACACACACCCACACACACACACACACACACACACACACACACCACCAAGTCGTTATCTACGTACTGACCTCTTAATATGTGCGGTTAATCAAATGTACAGCTCATGCGTAGTCATCCTATACGACTACTCTTTGTTTCTACACGATAACATAGTCCAACTTTAATCTTAGCGTCTGTACTGTGGTACTTCTAGTATTATGGTGTCCTGGGTATACGACCCCAAGAACGATTATCATACTGCGTCAACACTTGACCATTGGGGCTACGGCTATTTGCGACGTTGTTTTGATCCGATGAGAGTGCCTGGACCAATATAGAATTAACCAGTTGAAACTTGACTGAATTACTCATAAATTTATATAAGACCAATCGACAGGGGGAGTAAAAGTCCTCACGACCTATAATTTATACTCCGTTTTGTCATCATTATCGCGCGCAACAATGACTGCCCGGTAAGAAGTTTGACGAAAGGTTATTTCAATAAAACTAAAGGCTTAAGACTAGAGGTTAAAGTCCTGTTAACACTTATAGTCTGTTTCGTGTTTAGGTTTTACTACAGCGAACTTGAAGAGTAGGCCTACAACTGGAAGATTAGAAAGATGTAAATACCTAGGCTTACTAACTTATGACTACAGTAAAACCTCCGTTTTACGACCTTTAAATTGTCACTAAAACGAGGTCTTAAATTGGAGAGGTAGGACATTTTCGAAAAAGACATTTAGAAAATTAATTAAGTAAAATAAATACATGTACAAAAAGTACACATACCATTAAGTATAGGGAACATCTACCATCTTTCAGAACTATAGATTAAACTCTGTCTCACAACCAAATACAGTCAATATCTTCCTGTTCCTCATTATTTACAAAATAAAAAATGTTGGTATGATAGTTGTTTTAAAGTGTTTGTAAGTGCTGAGTGCATGTTTGGAAATATAACTATTTATAAGATAACACCATTAATATTGTTGTAATTATTTTTATTCAATCATTTAATAGTTTGTTTTTAAAGACAGCGGTTATTTCTGTTTGTTTGCATGATCCTCGCCCCCCCCCCCCCCTCCTCCCCCAACCCGTGCATGTTCTCTTAGTATGTCACTTTGAACACCAGACATGGTGTCGGCAAGATCTGACAGACCCCTGCTCAGGGCAAATCTGGTCAGCTCCTTAGAGTATTTCAAGCTGTTTTAATGCATCGTCTGCTGTTAAAAGTTGTAAACGAAACTGTTTTCTTCAAGCGCACAAATATAGTATTGGTTTGAAATCTGAATTTTTTAGATGCTAGGTCGTAAAATTTAATTATTTGAAGGTCGCAAGTCGCGTTTTAGAGGTGGTCGTCCATCTGTAAATATTTTTCCGGTCGTATGTTGGAGGAAGTCGTTTAAGAGAGGGTCTCAAAACGGAGGTTTTACTGTAATATCATTGGTATAGCGCTTTGTAGACTCACATTAGACAAAGGCTAGTAAAATCTCTCTTTCTCCATTTCTCTAGTCTCTCTCTCTCTCTCTCTCTCTCTCTCTCTCTCTCTCTCTCACACACACACACACACACACACACACACACACACACACTCTCTCTCTCTCTCTCGTACACACAAACATTATTTCTCTCGCTCTCTTTATTTCATGCACACGCACACAAACTCCTTTTTAATTCTCTCTCTCGTACACATTCTCTGTCACACGAACTCTCTCTCTCTCTCTTTCATACACACGCACACAACTCTCTCTCTCCTCTCTTATACACACAAACTCTCTCACACACAAAAAACACACACACTCTCTCACATACCCACACAAACTCTCTCTCTCATATACACTCACACAAACTCTGTCTCTCATATACACTCACACAAACTCTCTCTCTCTCATATACACTCACACAAACTCTCTCTCATATACACTCACACAAACTCTCTCTCATATACACTCACACAAACTCTCTCTCATATACACTCACACAAACTCTCTCTCATATACACTCACACAAACTCTCTCTCTCATATACATTCACACAAACTCTCTCTCTCATATACACTCACACAAACTCTCTCTCTCATACACACTCACACAAACTCTCTCCCTCATATACATTCACACAAACTCTCTCTCATATACACTCACACAAACTCTCTCTCATATACACTCACACAAACTCTCTCTCATATACACTCACACAAACTCTCTCCGTCATATACACTCACACAAACTCTCTCTCATATACACTCACACAAACTCTCTCCCTCATATACACTCACACAAACTCTCTCTCATATAAACTCACACAAACTCTCTCTCATATACACTCACACAAACTCTCTCTGTCATATACACTCACACAAACTCTCTCTCTCATATACACTCACACAAACTCTCTCCCTCATATACACTCACACAAACTCTCTCTCATATACACTCACACAAACTCTCTCATATACACTCACACAAACTCTCTCTCATATACACTCACACAAACTCTCTCTCTCATATACACTCACACAAACTCCCTCTCTCATATACACTCACAAAAACTCTCTCTCTCATATACACTCACACAAACTCCCTCATATACACTCACACAAACTCTCTCTCTCATATACACTCACACAAACTCCCTCATATACACTCACACAAACTCTCTCCCTCATATACACTCACACAAACTTTCTCTCATATACACTCACACAAACTCTCTCATATACACTCACACAAACTCTGTCTCTCATATACACTCGCACAAACTCTCTCTCTCATATACACTCACACAAACTCTCTCCCTCATATACACTCACACAAACTCTCTCCCTCATATACACTCACACAAACTCTCTCCCTCATATACACTCCCACAAACTCTCTCATATTGTTACACTCGTTTGATGGTGGTGTTTTCTATCAGTAGTGGATTCAGCCCCAATGCTGAAGTACTGATGAGTGTAGCTCAGATTCGTTTATCCACGCAACCCGTTCAATCAGCATACAAGTCACAAAGTCGACGTATGAGATTTCCACTTTTATTCAGCACACATCAACAAACTGCATAAAATCGCTCAATCGCTTTTCCACTCTCAAATTTTACTTTCCAACTCACTATCAACAACAACAACCCTTTTTTAACGGTGCGGCGCTTATATAGTCTCTACATACTCGGGAACAAACGAGAATAATCCTACATGAAACACCACAACCAATCAAAATTAATTTCATCATCACGTGACTCACGTCATACAACCTCATTTGGAATGGAAGCTTCCATGGTAACCAACAGAACAATCCATACGCTTCGATCGATAGTAAACAACCAATTCTCGAAAATTCTCAAATAATATCGACCAACTAAAAACACCAACGTTACACAAAGCCTCTACTAATAACAACGCAAAATCAAATCAAAGATAAATACACTCTATTACTGCATGCGCTGCAAAATAAAACGAACAGATCTATCGCGCGCGCCTCACACATAATTATAATATCGTGCGCATTTCACACGCACCATCATGCGCGTTTCAACTTAACATAACCCCCCACTCAAGAAGAAATTTACTTAATTTCTTTCAACAACGTTGATACGCAATGCTCAAACAAAATCAGAAATTAAAACTTATTTCAGACTTTCTGGATACTGTCATTGTTCTTTACTCACATACTCTGCTGAGAAAGTCCGCACCAAGATTGTCTGATCCTTTGATAGATTCTACTCGCATGTTAAAGTTCTGCAAGTACATAGCCCATCTCATGATGCGACTGTTCACAAACTTGGCAGAGTTCAAGTAAGTTAACGGCTTGTGATCAGTCTGCAGCACGAACTTCACTCCTTGAAGGTACAGTTCGAACTTCCGGATTCCCCATATGATGGCAAGGCACTCTTTCTCCATGGTCGAATAATTTTTCTCAGCCCTGGACAGCTTCTTGCTGGCGTAACTGACCGGAAATAGTTTCCCTTCGTGTTCTTGCATCAGTATGGCGCCGATGCCTTCGTCCGCTGCGTCTGTTCTTAAGACGAATTCCTTGGAAGTGTCGGGCAGTCGTAGCACCGGATCCTTCTAAAGGAGGTCGCGCACAGTCTGGTATGCCTTCTCTTGAGACGGTCCCCATTCCACTTGATTAGGACAGCCTTTCCGCACCAGGTCCGACAAGGGTGCTGTGATGGCGGAGTAGTTTGGTACAAACTCCCTGTAATATCCAGCCAACCCCAGGAAAGATCGTAGCTGCTTCTTGGTTTGGGGACGTGGAGCATTCAGAATCTTGGTGACGTTCTCTAGCAGAAGCCCCTTTTGTCCTTCTTTCAGCGAATGGCCAATAAAGTCGACGTTGTCAGTCCCCAGAATGCACTTACTGGGTCTCACGGTCAAGTTGGCTTCTGTGAGACGGTGAAACAGCTCCCTCAAGGTCTGCAGATGCTCTTCCCAGGTGCGAGTGTGGACTAGCAGGTCGTCCCAGTAACACACGACGTTGTCCATCCCTTTGAGCATCTTCCTCATTCCTCTCTTCAGGGTAGCTCCGCTGTTGACCATGCCAAAGGGCATCCTTAGGCACTCGTACGTCCCATCAGGAGTATAAAAGCAGTCTTTGGTATGTCCTGTTGACGCACGGGGACTTGCCAATAACCCTTGCTGAGGTCAATCTTCGAGAATATTTTACTCCCTGATAATTGGCGGAAGAGGTCTGCTGCTGTAGGCATCGGCTCGGGGTCGAAGACGGTGATCTTATTAACCTTCCTGTAGTCGATGCATACTCTGTTGCTCCCGTCCTTCTTCTTCACGACCACGACAGGGGACGAGTAGGGTGAACTGGACTCCCTGATGATGCCCATCTTGAGCATCTCATCGATATCTTTCTTCAAGGATTCACGGGCCTTGAAAGGGATCGGGAAGGGTTTGGATCGAACAGGGATATTTGAAGTGAGGTGGACTTCATGTTCGACCAAATTCGTAGAGCCTGGGACATCATTGAAGCTATGGGGAAACTCGCCCATAAGGTCCTTGAGCTCAATCTTTTGACCTTCCGTCAAGCCTGGTCCTAGCTTAACATCATTGATACCTTCTTTGCTGTGGAAGTCTCCGAGTTCCAACAGTTCCTCGCTGTCAAAGCTGTCGTCGATCTCAGCTGCTGTTGCTGCATGTACAGTCTCTGATGGCCTTTCCACGTACAGCTTAAGGAGGTTGGCGTGGTATATCTTGGAATGCTGGCCGACCTTCACCTTGTAGTCGTTGATCCCCACCACGGTCTCCACTTCGTACGGGCCTTTCCACTGCATCAGCAACTTATTGTGGTCAGTGGGTAGCAGCACCAGCACTTTGTTGCCAGGTTTGAACTTCCTGTTTACAGCCCTACGATCGTAGTAGTGCTTTCCACAGTCTTGGGACTTCTTCAGGTTTTCTCTGGCTATCTCGAGAGTCTGCTCCAGCTTCTCCCGTAGCTCAAACACGTACTGGTAGCTGTTCTTCACCCCTGGGGTCTCTACTTCTTTCGTCCACAGTTCTTTTAGGATGTGCATCGGCCCTCGGATGGTTCTTCCGTACAACAGCTCGAACGGAGAAAAGCCGGTGGACTCCTGCGGTACTTCTCTGTAGGCGAAAAGTAGGGCGTTGATGTAGCGATGCCATTGTCTGGGCTGCTCGCTGCACAGTTTCTTCAGGGTGGACTTCAGCGTAGCATTGAACTTTTCGACAAGCCCGTTGCACATTGGATGGTAGGGTGTCGTAGTTAAATGACGGATGCTCAGCAGTCTGTTGACCTCCTTCATGCAGTCAGAGACGAACTGCGTCCCGAGGTCTGTCAGGATTTCTTCGGGCACTCCAAGTCTGCTGAACATGTCCACCAGTGCCTCTGCAACAGTTTCAGTGTCAATCTTCTTCAGTGGCACTGCTTCTGGGTACCGAGTCGCATAGTCCACTAAAGTCAGTACCCATCGATGACCTTCTTCACTCGGAGGTCTTATTTCGCCGATTAAGTCCAAGGCCACCCTCTTGAAAGGTCGGTCGATCAGAGGCATCCTCTGCATAGGCACTTTAGGAACCCTTTCTCGAGATATGGTCTTCTGGCAAATGTCACATGATCGGCAGAAACGGCTGACGTCCGCATGAAGTCCTGGCCAGTAGAACACCGCCTGGATTCTGTCTGACGTCTTCTTGATGCCTAGGTGACCTACCATGATAGAGTCATGAGCTACTTCCATCACTTGGCGCCTTAGAGGTAACGGTACCAAGACTTGACGTAGTGGTTTCCCTCCGTTGACCCTCGGGTGCTGGAAGATTCGGTACAGGATCTTGGCCTTTACCTCGAAATATACCGTGCCACTGCGTTTGGTCACGTGGTCTTGGCGGTTCCTGTACTTGTTTAAAGTGCTATCAGCTTCCTGGAGCTGGATCAGCTTATCTCTGTCCACGATGGCAGCTTTGGAGCTGTCGGCGACCTTCAGTGGCGTAGTCGTCTTGTCTCTCTTGGCCTGGGCCCTGGAGGTGACAGCACCGACGATCTCTGGTCGGCAGGGCTGAGCCGGAGTAGCCACATTGTCCCGTAGCAGCTCTGTAAGGTCTCCATCGGGAAACGGCAATGGATCCTCCTCCACAACTTCGACACGTTGGGTTGAGGCAGGACTCCACTCTGGATCGGGGTCGTCGGGTCGTCTCGCGCCGTCGATATTCCCGATCATCAAATCGTATAGCGGCTTCTTCAGGCAAACCGCTTCTACTTCGCCTATGTAGAAAGGAGTGCTGACTTGAATCTTTGCAACTGGCGCTCTCACACATTTGCTGTCGGCCATAAGTGTCCATTTTGAATCGCCAGTGAACTGTTCTTTAGTGATTAGGTCTTCTCTGACGATGACCCCACTGCAGCCAGAGTCTCTTAGAACAGTCACTTCATGATTTCCGACGCGTCCCTTGGAAACAGGCATGTTCTGGACGGTCACAGCTGCGCTGGCGACGACGGGGATGGATTTTCCGTTGGCAATGAGAAGTTGGCCATCAGTCATGCACTCTTGCACGTCCGCAGGAGTAGCTGTGCGCTCGGTCTCACTCGGAAGAATGACGCTTCCGCCGCACACTTGATGGTCAGATCTACTGGTTTGCCTTAGATTGGAGAACCGCCTCTGTCGGTTGCCCGCCGCTGCGTTGTCCGTATTGCTCTGCTGTCCGCTATTTCTGCTTTGAGGGCAGCTGGCAGCTCTGTGGTCTGTAGCGTTGCAGATGAAACAGCCTCTTGAGTGCCCTTCCCTGGGAGGTGGCGTGGAGTCCGTGTGTCTCTGGCTCGTCTGACTCCCCTGGATCTGGTTCCCTTGGCTTGCAGTCTTCTGAAATGGCTTCGTCGCCTTGGGTGGCCCCAGCGTTTTTCCGTGAGCGAGGAGATATATTTCAGCAACCTCGGTCACATCATTAAGCGTCTGCAGCTTCTGTAATTCTAAGTGGGTCGCCAGGTCCTTGTGACAGGCATTGAGGAATTGCTCCTTCACGATCAGGTCATGGAGACTATCGTAAGACTTCCCTTTGCCTGATAATTCAACCCACTTGTGCAGGTATGACGACAAGCGCTCCATAAACTGCTTTGGTGTCTCATCTGACAAAGGCCGGCATTCACGGAAGCGTTTACGGTAGCCCTTCTCTGTGAAGCTGTAGCAATGCAATAGGGCCTCTTTCAAGACGTTGTAGTTTTTGGCGTCATTATTTGACAGTCTGGTATAAACTTCAAGTGCTTGCCCCGTCAGAAGTGCACTCAGTCGAATTGCCCAGTCTTGAGGTTGCCAGTTAGAGCTTTCAGCGAACCTTTCGAATCTCGCCAGATAACTGTCAATCTGGTCCTTCCCGTCGACGAAAGCTGGCAATTTTGGAGCCGTATGGTCGTTGGTGACTTGTGGCGCATGCTGATTGTTTTGGATACGCGCCATTTCTAGCTGGAACTGCCGATCAGCTTCTCTTTCCTCACGCCTGCGCTCATCTTCTCTTTCTTTCCGCTGCTGTTCAATTTCCAGACGCTTCAGTTCTAATTCTCTTTCTTCTCGGCGGTCTTCTCTTTCTTGTATTCTCTCCTGAGACTTGACGTACTCCGTCAGCTGTTTGCCTTTCAGATTCAGTGCAATCCCTTTCTGCCAGAAGTCAGCCATCTTAATGCTTTTCTGAAAAGTTCTTTTCTGGAAAGTTCTTTTCTGGAAAGTTCTTGATTGTGCTGTACCTTTCTAGACTGTTCTAGAACAGCACGCTTTCTGCAGTAGCGCTGATGCTTGTCACTAGTCGCTTTCGCTGACGCAGGCCCCGCTGTCCTCGTCGTATGCGACGCTGCACCACGCTGGTGTTGATGTACACGCTCCTGTGCTGAAGTAGACGCGACGTCCACTCGTCGCTCTCTGTGAAACTGGCGATGTAGCTCCGAGACTGTCCCTCGACGTAGTCTTGCGGCAGCCACGTAGTCCCGATCTGTTGTTCGCTCGCGAAGCAACTCTTCAGCGACTACACGCCCTTGCAGTCAACCCGAACCTATCGGTGATGTAGTCCCAGTGTGTTGGCCCCTCCCGACGCAACGTTGGCGGCTACCCTCGATGACTGCCTCTCGTAACGTTGACTCGCTTGTTGTAGCAGTTGAACCCTTGGCTATGACATGGATCCCGGCTTGGCCCCCAAAATGTTACACTCGTTTGATGGTGGTGTTTTCTATCAGTAGTGGATTCAGCCCCAATGCTGAAGTACTGATGAGTGTAGCTCAGATTCGTTTATCCACGCAACCCGTTCAATCAGCATACAAGTCACAAAGTCGACGTATGAGATTTCCACTTTTATTCAGCACACATCAACAAACTGCATAAAATCGCTCAATCGCTTTTCCACTCTCAAATTTTACTTTCCAACTCACTATCAACAACAACAACCCTTTTTTAACAGTGCGGCGCTTATATAGTCTCTACATACTCGGGAACAAACGAGAATAATCCTACATGAAACACCACAACCAATCAAAATTAATTTCATCATCACGTGACTCACGTCATACAACCTCATTTGGAATGGAAGCTTCCATGGTAACCAACAGAACAATCCATACGCTTCGATCGATAGTAAACAACCAATTCTCGAAAATTCTCAAATAATATCGACCAACTAAAAACACCAACGTTACACAAAGCCTCTACTAATAACAACGCAAAATCAAATCAAAGATAAATACACTCTATTACTGCATGCGCTGCAAAATAAAATGAACAGATCTATCGCGCGCGCCTCACACATAATTATAATATCGTGCGCATTTCACACGCACCATCATGCGCGTTTCAACGTAACACATATACACCCACACAAACTCCCTCTCTCATATCCCTCATATACACTCACACAAACTCTCTCCCTCATATACACTCACACAAACTCTCTCCCTCATATACACTCACACAAACTCTCTCCCTCATATACACTCACACAAACTCTCTCCATCATATACACTCACACAAACTCCCTCTCTCATACACTCACACAATCTCTCTCTCACACACAAACTCTCTTTCTCTGTCTCATACACACACACACTCTCTCTCTCTCTCTCTCTCTCTCTCTCTCTCTCTCTCTCTCTCTCTCTCTCTTTCTTTCTCCTTCTCTCATGCACGCGCAAACTCTTTCTCTCTCTCACACACACCTGCACACACACACACACACACCATCCACCCAAGCACATACATATACACACACACGGACAGATCGCCCACAGACTCCCAACCCAACACTTCCTATTCTCTACACACGAGAGAAAGACGATCGTATCAACTATTAATTTAAAAAAAAATAAAATAAACAACATGACTGGGGGAGATTGTCAGCCCGAATTTAAGGATTTAAAATGACAGGGGCGGATTATGCTATTCATGAGAGGGGGTTTCCTGATTACATTATGTGACACTATTTGACTACTAATAATTATGTACCACTGCATATTACTACAGCCCATTTTTGTTGTCCACTAAACGGCAAAATAAAACAGCCGTTAGTTCGCCCCCTTCTTAATTTGTTTAAATTTTATTTTAAGTTTTAGTTATTGTTCAGCCGGAGTTTGAAGTCACAACCTATCATATCCTATACTATCCTATCCCGTAACTTGAAGATCGTTAGGGCACCACAGATGATCGTTTAACCAGCGAACTCAATCTTTCTCTGGTCCGCAGCAACCCTCAGGGCTTCACTCCTTGAAAAGATTGTCCTGAAACAGTTAAATGAACATCTTGCTTCCAACAGCCTTCTCTGCCCTTTTCAGTCTGCCTACCGTTCTGATCATTCCATGCACTGAAATTGCACTCGTCTATATTTTAAATGACCTCTTGCTTGCCACTGACTCAGGGAAACTTTCCCTTCTCATTCTTCTCGATCTTTCTGTTGCCTTTGATACCATCGATCACTCTATTCTCCTCCAACGTCTTGAACGTCTTCTGGGATTTCCGGCTCTTCACTCAACTGGTTCTCTTCGTATCTTTCTGACAAGTTTCAGACAGTCTCCGTGAAAAGTGCTCATTCTTCTCCAGTCCTACTTACCTGTGGTGTTCCTCATGGTTCTGTTCTTGGCCCAGTTCTTTTCACTCTGTATACTTCTCCTCTCTCTGACATCAACAAAAATCACCACATCAGTCGTCACTTCTAAGCTGATAATGGCCAACTTCACGATAGTTAAACTCTCTTGAAAATCTTCCACACTTTCTACAAAGGACTTCTGATTATTTCACTGACAAACAACACTGGATGACTGCCAACAAACTTCATCTCAACGCTGACAAGACCGAAACCATACTCATTGGAACCAAACATAAGCTTTTTTCTGTCTCTACTGATTCAATTTTTCCTGGACATAGCACAATCCTCCTTTCATCTTCCGTTCAAAAATGTTGGTGTCACCATTGGCGAAAATCTTTCAATGCATAATTTCATTCAAAAAACATGTCAGCTAGGTTTCTTTCATCTTCGTCGTATTGACCTTATTCGAAAGTCAAGATTCAAGATTCAAGATTCAAGATTTATTGACTTCATGTGAAGAATTTGTTTTGCGCATATGGGAATACATCAGAATATAGGTTATAAGTTCATACGCAATACAATACATTACAGCACAGTGCAAGCAGACACATCGCTTTCTCACATTTACACAAAATAGGCTATCGAAAGTAAACAATCAGACATCACACATCAGGCAATCAGATCACAAAATAGAACCGCAAACACTGTCAATATATATCATGTCACCTAATCGCGTCAAGCACCCACATCTCAGTCTATACGTCAATTGATTAAACCAACATACAACGCCTCACAGTTCACATTACATTAATAGTCAATGTATACATCATGCACAAACAATCAATACATTTTCGAACACATTCATACAACACTTGATGGACAAAGATTCCATTTAAATTATCATGACTAGTACACAATATGACTAGTAAATACATAGGCCTAATGCGCAATTGATATTATCACCAATAATACGTTACATGACTAGTGAGTATACATTATTCGCACACAATCGATAATTTTCGCACACATTCATACGGCATACAGTAAATAGAAAGAGACTGATGAAGGTAGCTCTTATTGAGACAAGTTACAGTTTGTCTTACCCCACTCCCACCCACCCCCACCCCCTTTACCCTGCCCACATGCTATGGAGATTTATTTTAACTGCTGGTTGAGTAGCGTGATTGCAGAGGGGACAAACGTCTGCTGGAAACGGTTGGTCCTGCACTTGGCAACCCTGTACCTGCGGCCAGAGGGGAGCATCTGGAACTCGCCATGCAGTGGGTGCAGCTCGTCTTCCGCTATCTTGCGAGCCTTTCTAACAGTGCGGCTGCACTCCAGCTCCTCGATACTGGGCAGTTGCGACCCCACCACCCTCTCCGCCTGCCTGACCACCCGTCTCCGTCTGTCTCTGTCCTCCTCTTTGCATCCATGCAGCCAGGTCAGGTTAAAGCTCAGCACGCTCTCTATGCTGGCTCTGTAGAAGGAGATCAGAATTTCGCTGTTGACTTTGAATTGGCGCAGTTTCCTTAGGAAGTACAGCCTGGAGTGACATTTGCTGACTACCTTGTCTACATGCTTGGTCCATGACATGTCGGAGCTGACGGTGACGCCCAGGTATTTGTACTCGTCGACCTGCTCTACGACCTGGTCACCGATTGTCAACGGCTCTGGCGCACTTCCGGATCTTCTAAAATCTGTGACCATTTCTTTCGTTTTCCCCACGTTGAGGTCGAGGCTGTTTTGCTGGCACCACTCTACCAGCCTGTCAACGTCGCGTATGTACTGCGAGTCGTCGTCGCCCGTCACTAACCCCACCAGCGCTGAGTCGTCGGCGAACTTCGCCAGCGTGTTGTCGGCCTCAGAGGCCCGGCAGTCGTTGGTGTAGAGCGTGAAGAGCGTCGGCGACAAGCAGCAACCTTGAGGCGTCCCCGTGTTGATGGTCAGGACGTCGGATTTCACCCCACCCACTGCGACGAACTGCGACCGCCCGACCAGAAAGTCGATCACCCACTTGATGAGCTGCGGTGCCACTGACATCGTACTGAGTTTCTCAAACATCAGGCTGGGTCTGACGGTGTTGAACGCCGAGCTGAAATCGACGTACAGCACTCTGGCCGACGTGTTGGGCTTTTCCAGGTGTTGAAGGATGCTGTGGATGATGTAAATCGCCGCGTCGTCGGTGCCCCTCCGTGCGCGGTACGCAAACTGCAGGGGGTCCATGAGGTCCTCCGTCTGCTGTAGTAGGCGTTTCAGCACTAGCTTCTCCAGACATTTCATCACCACTGGTGTTAGAGCGATGGGTCTGAAGTCATTCAGTTCTTTGCAGACAGGTTTCTTTGTTTCTTTGGCACTGGTACTATTCGCGCCACTACCTCACTACTGCACTAGTGATGCCACAAAAAAGCTCATTACATCTCTCATCCTTTCACGACTGGACTACTGCAGCTTACTTTTTTCTGGAGTGACTGCATCGTCCATCCACCTCTTTCAAGGCGTTCAAAATTCTGCAGCTCGCCTGATCTTGAAAAAGAAAAGATCTGATCACATCACCTCACTGCTTTCCTCCCATCATTACCTGGCTGTCTCACACAGAATACTCTACCAAGTGAATTTTCCCTGCTTCAAGTGCATCAACGTTTCTGCTACTTCCTACCTTTCAGAGAGCATCCATCTGTACACACCATCACGCAACCTCCGCTCAGCTTTTAATCCTCTGACACTTCGAGTCCCTCGAACCAAACTTGTTTCTGCCGGATTCCGCTCTTTCTCTGCCTTTGGACCATCTGTTTGGAATTATATATATATATTTCTTACCTTGTCTATTTGATGTATCGTTTTTGTGTGATCGTAATGATTTTCTTTCTTGGTGTGCGAATTCGTGAGATTTGCGCTTTGAGCCGATTTTTAAAATTAATTAAAAAACCCGCTATATAAATATCCCTATTATTATTCTTATTATTATTATTATTATTATTATTATTATTATTATTATTATTATTATTATTATTATTATTATTATTATTATTACAATATAACCTGATTCTGCCTCTAGTGGACTGCCACGCCCTGTATTTTTTTTTTAAAAAAGTACATCACCAACAACGAAACCCGACAGACCATCACACACGCCATTGGACAACACGATGACCTGCTCACAGTGGTGAAGAAACAGAAATTCCGATGGTATGGTCACGTCACCAGATCATCAGGCCTTGCAAAGACCATCCTGCAAGGCACAGTGCAAGGAGGTACAAGAATATGGAGACCGAAAAAAAGGTGGGAGGACAACATTCGAGAATGGACTGGCTTGACACTGAGCGAAGCAATCAGGATTGCTGAGGACAAAGAAAGATGAAGTATGCTGGTTAAACGATCATCTGTGGTGCCCCAACGACCTACGAGTTACGGGATAGGATAGGATAGGATAGGATATTATAAAGTAAATTAGTGGTGGGCTTACAGATGTGTGCATTGTGAAATCAAAACAACTATACAATTCTGTTTCTATTTGCTCTGTAAAAAAACAACAACTGGACAAACAATTACTAGGTCTACAATCATTTTTTGCATTTTGCTAATTCAAGCCTAAACATTGTTGGTCATTCCTCACCCACCCTGAAGGCAAAGAGATATAACCTAATATAATAGGATGGAAGCGGGCATGATCGAGTTTGATATAAATTACGTCGTCAGAAAGTACAAGATCTATGTCAGTCATAGTAAGTCTACATCACTGGCCAATAGGCTAACTGTGTACCAAAACTACGCTTTTCCAAAATCCAAATTAATACAGAATTTGACGTCATAATGGCATTGAAGGTATGGCGGAGGTGGAGGAGACGGGAAACGTGTTAATCAAGATCCGTTGGATCTCATTTTTGATATGATGATGATGGTCATTGTTGTCAGGGTGGCGACGTGGTGATCGTCCTTAACGCTCATGCAATAGGACGTTAAGCATCGTTTTCCGTTTCCGACGGGAAACGTGGGTGTGTGTGTGTTTGTGTGTGTGTATGTGTGTGTGTGCCCGGGGGAAGGGGGGGGGGGGTCCGTGCTCCCTAGGACACTCCCTCTTCCTCCCCATAATCCGCCCCCCTGAATGACGGATAATAATGCCGTATCTGAAGCAGAGAATTGTTTGATTTTGCACCTCCGTTCCCAGGCTCTCACGCATGGCCGTCCTGTGTAATGCATCCTTCCTTCCTTCCGTCCTCCTTCCCTCCGTCCTTCCGGCTTCAAATCCTTTGCAGACCTAGCGCTTTCTCTGTTTCCTTTGGTAAATGAAATTGTTATGTTATGTTATGTTCTCTCTCTCGGTCTCCCCCTCTCTCTCTCTCTCTCTCTCTCTCTCTCTCTCGGTCTCTCTCTCTCTCGGTCTCTCTCTCTCTCTCTCTCTCTCTCTCTCTCTCTCTTTCTCTCTCTCTCTGTGCCATCACTTCGTTCAAACAGCCCATCCCCCTCATCCCAGGCCCGCCTATGTCTGTTTCCTTCTTTCTTTCCACTGTTCCTTATTCAATTACATGACCCTGGTTCGAATCCCGTGGTGGGCTAAAAAACAAAACAAAAACAAAAAAAAAAACACACACACACCAAAAACAGTGCCCATGTTCACTGTCCATTTTAGCAGTATGATTGCTCTGGTGGTTCAGTGTTGATTCAGGTCCCTACCCCTCTTTCCCTGGGATGGTTATATAACCCAATGGTGGGTGTAGACGTTAAACCTCAACGTTGATTCCTATTCAGTGACGCTACATGTAAGCCTACTTTTATACGGTCTTTTAGCGTTGAAAACACCCCCTGCCTTTCTCTATGGTAGGCCTACTACAGACGACCTCTTAGTGTTCAACACGAAGCACTGGGTATTCAGCATCCTGATCGTCAGTGGATAAGACACTATGGTCCGAGAGAAGTATTAGGTCCTTGTGTACGGTACATGACGGTAGAGGCCAAGTTAGTCACAGCTGAACAGCTAATACTGAAACTTAAGCTGACCCTATCTCTTATCTTTTCTGTGGGTGTGTGGGTGCGGGTGTGGCGAGTGGTGCGTGCATGTTTGTACGTGTGTGTGTGTGTGTATGTGTGTGTGTGTGTTTATGTCGATCTACCTGCCAACCTGTACGTCTGGTTTTATTTGCGTACGGTCTTTTTAAGACAGAGTAACGTTTTTTTTGGTTTTGTTTTGTTTTTTGAAATGAGGCAGAGTACTGTACATTTAAGCCTCAAAACAATTTAGTTGATACGTGTTAAACATGGGCGCCATGTAAGCCAAAACAGTATAAAGAACTGGCGATTTTCTCGCCTTTAGTGTATATGTGTTTGTGTGTGAGGTGGACGGCGGAGGAGGGGGGCTTGGGAGAGGGGTTTGAGTGAGTGTTTGTATGTGTATGTTTAGTGTCGGTAGCTTGTGCTTGCGGGTGGCGAGTGCACGAAAGAACTCATGTGTGTGTGTGTGTGTTAGTGTGGGCATGTAGAAACGACGTTACAGTGACACACTCATGGAACTCCACATGGTTTCTTTTGACTTTTTTGGAAGGGCGCCCTATTTTGACGTCAAAATAGTTCCCTGCAGAGTTAGAGCTGTTTTAGGCCTAGGGTTAGGTTAAGGGTTAGGGTTAGGGTTTGGGTTAGGGGTTAGGGTTAGGGTTAGGGATAGGTTCAAAAATCTGAAAATGTCAAAATAATGTCACGAGAATGAAAAGTGTGTCAAAATAATCCCTGTTTTTTTCACAACAGTCATCATAATGTCGTTTTTACAAAAATGTGTGTGTGTGTGTGTGTGTGTGCGTGGGTGCGTGTGTGTGTGTGTTAGTGTGTGTGTGTGTGCGCGTGTGCGTGTGTGTGTGTGCTTGTGTGCGACGTTTTTAATTTTGAACTCCATTATTAGTATTTTCACTGTAAAAAAAAATGTTGTTTTAATCATTCATGAGGTGAATGTAGCTCCCTGTGTCACCCAACACACTAATTATGTTCCCATCCTATCCTATCCTATCCTATCCTATCCTATCCTATGCCTTATATTATTTTTTGTTGTTTTTGCGGTGTTCAGTGCACACAAATAGCTTCGTAATTTGTTGTGGCAAAAATATAATTCTTATATTCTATATTATGTATAACATTATCTTATATATATTTATTATGTAGGCCTATAATACTCTACATTATGTATTCAAAACTAAGGAGTGCATGTCAGTCCGTCCCTCCGTTTTGGGCCTCGGTGTGTGATGAGTCGAGAGTAGCGTGTATTTCAATAAGGCGGAGAACGTTATTAGACAAATGGGGGAAGCTGGAAGCTATATGGACAAGGGAGAATAATCATGTTAAAAACCAGACGGATGTTTTCCTTCATGTCTGGAAATTTAAAGTGCTGGTGGTTATGTTTAGAACAGAGAGCTGTGGAAAGGTTTTGTCTACACTTTGTTTCTCTGTTATGTCATATCTTCAGTTGTGGGTTCCGTTTGTAAGGCTGTCACGTGGGGTTTATGGTTGTTACTGGGCTCTGCACAATGGATGCGTAACCCTCACGCTTTATTCGATGGGAACTGCTAGTTAGTCACCCGCTGAATTACTTTAATAAATTTATTTGTTTAGCTTGGTCTGTGTTAAGGCTGGGGTACAGAGGTAGATAGAAAAATGGTAAAAGATCACTGTCACACTAGCTTTCACACGGCTATGAATCATATGTAGTCCAGCCACTTGATAACAGTTAAAAATCACACATTTATTTCTTCTACTCTATACAAGATTTTCTAAGTACTAATCTACCTTAAAATGTCATAAGTCACTGCAAATAATTCGATCGCTGATAGCCTAGGCAGCTGTTATGTCTTCATCTGGCACTGGCTTCTAGATTTCATGAAGATTGGACTCTGTGGTCCGTTTTACTACAGTTCTGAAGAGTGGACTACTGTAGTCCTTTTTCTATCAGTTTAAGTGCACTGATTCCTGGGCACTTAGCTTGTGGGTTGAAGCCCTTCGTTGAGGTAGCTTCTGGTACACGATGTGTCGTCGTGTAGTTGGGTCCCTTGCCACGCTGTGGGGTCTTGCAGGGGGCTTTCCAGGGTTGCTCTCTCAGACTTGTGCTGTAGAGGCTAAACAGCCAACTCGCCGTTTCTGTGGAGTTGGGCGCACGGGATAGCTCGCCTGCTCATCTGTAATACAAGAGACGAAATTCTGCACAACCCTGAATAATCGGTTTGTGCAGAGCGTCTCACTGAAAGCCAAAGTAGCCCTCAGTGATAGCTCCACATCTCTATACATAAGCGACGAACATTCTGCTACGTCCGTGGTCCACTGGAATCTCAACTCTACTTTCCTATACATACATACATATAACTCGTGGCTAACTACACATATACAGAATTAATAATAATATAAACATTCACTGGTACAGCCACTGGTCTGCAAACATACATATAGGTTCAACAACAGTGGTTCCGTCAGGTATACAACATGGCGGCGCAACCGGTCGTGTTTCGCCACGTGTTCGGCTTTTCCACGTGGTCACGCAAATTCGGATTAATAATTCACATTTATGCATAGTAAATTCTACAAACATAATTTCAACAATAATATAAATATATCACGATGAAACATAAGTATGTTCATTTACCTGTTTGACAAAGTCAGGCCCTCGTGGCTACTTGAGTGAATTCTAAGATTCTCAAGTCCTGCTTCCTGGTCTATTCAGTGGAGGTATTGCTCTACTAGGTGTAGCTGTGTACTCTTCGATGTCTTACTCTCAACTGACCCAAGCTATGCTAGGTTTTGACCCAGTCAGAACCGGCTCTAACCGCTCTGCCTGCGTCTCATTGGTTAAAATATTCAGATTCAAGGCACACAGTGCTGACGTCACTAACTGCCGGCGTCAAGCCCGCAGTGTGTGTACCTTCTATACTGTAATCAGCTGCTGTGTAATACTCTAACTTTCTAAAGTTACAATGACCAAACAAGGCTAAATAGTAAATAGGCAGGGTAAAACTAGTCTGTCGTGACAAAGGCATAATAATAGTCATTCAGATTCAGATTCAGATTCAGAAAACTTTATTATCTCCAAGGAGAAATTCTAACATGGATTTGCTGTCAGCAAAAGGTAATAAAATATAACAGTACTATAAACATGTAAACATGTACGTGTACTCACGCTTATGTACATATAAATCAGCCTTCACAATACGCTAAGAACAATGTAAACAGAAGAAAATATAGCCGACAGCAAAACACACGTCAAGTCGCCCCAGAGTGAAGCGCCCCTTAAGTCATTACCACACACTTACATACATTGGCTCTGTTTCTGGTACTCTAACACACACCTACACACACACGCACACACACAAACTACCTTACATACAAATCACTCAAAAAAACAAGAGGGAGGGAGGGAGGGAAGGAGAGAGAGAGAGAGAGAGAGAGAGAGAGAGAGAGAGCAATTTGAGGGAAGGGTGAAACGATGAAACATGCAGCGAGATAAGAGAGAGCTAGAGAGAGAGAGAGAGAGAGAGAGAGAGAGAGAGAGAGAGAGAGAGAGAAAGAGAGAGAAAGAGAAAGAGTGAGAGTTTGTGTGTGTATATGAGAGAGTTTGTGTGAGAGAGAGGGTGTGTGTGTGTGTGTGTGTTGCTGTGTGTGTGAGAGAAAGAGTTTGTGTATGAGAGAGAGTTTGTGTGTATGAAAGAGAGTGAGAGAGAGTGCGTGTGTGTTTGTGTGTGTGATCAAGAGAGGGAGAATTTGTGTGTGTGTGTGTATGTGTGTGTGTACTTACATTGTCCACCTTTGAGAGCAGATAATTACCTTTCTGGATGTTTAAGTCAACTTGCCTCCCTTGGCCTGTGTTATTCTTTGCTCCTTATTGGTGCTTGCTGCATTTTTAGACCATTTGGATATTTGGAGAGATGTGCTATACATTTTAGAGAGTGCTGATTTTAGTGCAACGTTGTTAAAGTTAAAAGATTGGATTGTAATAAAAAATTTTATTTGTTTAGTTAGTCATTGTTTATTGGGTCCAAAATGTTTGCGCTTATTGTTGTTGTTGTTGTTGTTGTTGTGTGAATATGGATGGGGGGGGGGAAGGGGGGCGATGTAGAAACGCCGTTATTTATACCAACTCTTTATACTCTACCTACTTTCTTCGGCGGTCCCGTTATTTTAACGTCAAAACAATGTTCCGTTAGGGTTAAGGCTGTGTTAAGCTAAGGGTTAGGTTGAGAGTTAGGTTTAGGGTTTGGGTTAGGTTAGCTTCAAAAAAGGGACAAATGTAAACCAAAATGTCAAAACAAGGTATGCGGCGTTTCATTAAAGTCATAACAACGGCGTTTTTACATGCTCGTGTGTGTGTGTGTGTGCGTGTACGCATGGTGATTTAACTGGTTGTAGAGGTGGGTTGGGGCTTATAAAAATCCTTGGCAAAACTTCGGGGGGAAAAGATTGGAACACAAACATCCAATGTTCAAGAGATGTCAGAGAAGGGAATAATGGATTGGTGTTAACAGAGTGTCACAATTGACAGGCACAACATAACCACCTGCAGTCTGGCACGAAGTCAGTACACTATTTGGTGTGTAACTAAGTGTGACAGTAAACAACTGCTGTACCCGATGGATCCCAACCTTTTAGGACAGAGCAACTGTAGTGAAAAATTGAAGGTTTTCTGAAGCTGCACACCCCCGTTAAAAACCATCAATTTCACACTCCCATTCTCCTACTAGTGCACAATATGGTTTGAAAATACGTTCCATCTGTATTTGTCTGCCATCTTAACCTAACAACTGTTTCTGCTTTTGGAGCATCTTCAGCGGTCGCGAGACTTGTGTGATGCGACATAAACAACGTGGCTGATGTTCCGAGGAGAACGGACTATGGCACTAAGTTGCAATAAATATTTATAACATATTTATTATCAGGATATAGTCTTCTCGCACGCTCCTCTCGCTGAAAATAATATAACAGCGTATGATTAAATGTTATGATTCGCATTACTTTTGCCACTGACACAGCTTCAAACATTCATTTATCATATTTTCACAACCAAATTCAGATTTGTTCACAGACAGAAGTGGAGAAAACTCTCCGTACACAGCATTTTGTATGCCTTCCCAACGACCCGGCAAACTGAGGGATTAAGTTTGTGAGTTATTTGGGATTGGTTCAGCAAACCTCTTTCCACACCATTTGTTGTGAACTATCCTATTCCACAACTTATAAATAAATCCGTTAGTCAAATTTGTAAACAAAATTCTTTAAAGTCGAAGATTTTTGCATTAGAAAATATTTAGGTCAAATTTACAGAGAGGAAAAAGCTTGTTGGAAAATGTTCAAGAGGGGAAATCCTTGTCCAAATTTACTGAGACTTTAAGTAATCAGTCAGGGGACGGGTGGACCGCTGTTGGCTTCCACTCGGCGCCGGGAAAGAGTCTGTAGGATGCTGGAATTGGGCAGTTACAGTTTGGACGTGTCACTGGTCTATGTGGTACTGAATTTATGATGTATAATTTGCTGGCATTAGGGTGATGACATTTGGATGTTTCGCTGGTCTAAGTGGCATTGGCGTCGCGTGATGTCATTTGCTGGAATTATGCAGTTATAGTTCGGTCGTGTCACCTGTCTATGTGGCACCGACGTTATGTGGTATAATTTGCTGTCTTATGGGTAGTAACATTTGGATGTGTCACCTTTGCCTGCTGACTTAGACGCAGTAAAAGATCCGTAGGCGTAGGTTTCTGTAATTTCATGGGAATTAGTCAATTAGGTTTTGTTGTGTCAATGTGCGCCCAGTGTCTGATGGCACAGACCATTTTCAAAATACACATATTTATAGCTATCGGCCTAGCCTGCTGTACCATCGGAATTTCCGTTTCTTCATCACTGTGAGCAGGTAATCGTGTTGTCCAATGGCTTGTGTGATGGTCTGTCGGATTTCGTCGTTGGTGATGTGCTGGGTATAGGAAATGCCCAGAAGTCTTCTGTAGCACCTCATCTCCATGCTTTGTATTCTTCGTTGTAGATCTGATGTGAGGGTCCATGTTTCGCAAGCGTATAGGAAGATGGAGATGACAAGGGAGCGCAGCAGCCTTACCTTAGAATGTAGACTGATGGTCTTGTCTTTCCAACTGGGCTTCAACCTTGCCAGGGCAGCAGTTGTTTGTGCGATCCTGGAGAGGACTTCCTGTCGGGACCCATTGTCTGATACAATGGCTCCTAAATATTTGAAGCTATGCACTGTGTTGAGGGATGGACCTTGGACTTTGATGTCCATGTTGATGCCATTGGCACTGTTGGTCATCATTTT
>CM072511.1:5212738-5225238 GCA_036898135.1 Oncomelania hupensis | reverse complement strand
CCCCCATTCTCCTCCCTCATTCTCCCTCCTTCAGTCGCACTCTTCCTTTCTTCTGCCTCTCACACAGCTATCGTTCAACACCCCAACAGCCGGCCCTCGGTTATTGGCACAGTGAGGAAAATACCACCATCACACTTACCCACACGGTTTGAATGTAATAGTACCTGTAGCCCTTTCCCCCGCTTGTCTACACAGTACTCCAAGTAAGGTAATCCAGTGCGTAGTAGTTTCCGTTAGTGGACAAAACCTCAACACTAACCTACCACAACACAAAACTTAGTTATTTGAGCTACACTCTTTCCCGAGCTTGCTACCACAACTGTAACACTTCCAACTAGTATTCCTTTCGGAACCAGCTATTATTTACGTCAATAACTGTCCCTCCCTTACTTCCAGAACAAAAACAACCCCAGAGAAACAAGACCGCACGTCCTCTCTGTAACTCTGTCAAAACCTGTTCTGCCTATAGTGAGCAAATTCCTAAACTGGCCAGCCGATCTACGCTGTTGAATCACGATTTGCACGCATAACCACGCATACCGTCTCGCTCACCAAAACACGCAGTTACGCCCCTGCCCTTGTACTCTTCACACACAGACTGCTCGGCTTTCATCACAGACTGCCCTGTGACAAATAATAATAATAATAATAATAATAATAATAATAATAATAATAATAATAATAATAATAATAATAATAATAATAATAATAATAATTAGCATTAGAATTTGTAAGGTGCCTACCCTGCGGTTCTAGGCGCCCACAAACCAACATTCATCTAATCATACTTTCATGTTATATATATATAATACTAAACAGCATACAAATGCACGCACACACACAGACACACGACACACACACAGACACACAAAACAAGGATACTAAATGAAGAAAGAATGTAAATTATGTAAAGTGCTGCTGAAAGAGAAAGGTTTTTATGTTGCTTTTAAAACATTGAATTGAAGGAGAGTTTCTGACATCGGAGGGAAGAGAGTTCCAGAGCTGAGGTCCATAGACAGAAAAAGAGCGGAGACCATGTGATTTCCGTTTGTAGCGGCCTTGGCGGAGGAGTCGAGTATCGCTCGAAGAGCGAAGGGTGCGAGAAGGAGTGTACTGAGTGACTAACTCATTAAGATATTCGGGAGCTGATCCAGTGATGATATTGTAGCAAATACAGGTTGCTTTATACTTTATGCGTTCTAAAACAGGTAACCAGTGAAGTTTGCACAAGAGGGGGGTGCATGGTGGTTTTCGATTTGACTTGTAAACAAGCCTCGCAGCAGCGTTCTGAACTTTTTGAAGTCAATAAGTAAAGAGTTGCAATAGTCTATTCTGCACAGTACACAAGAAGTAACTAGTGTAACTAGCAGCCAATAAGTAAAGAGTTGCAATAGTCTATTCTGGACAGTACACAATAAGTCACTAGTGTTTTTGTTAACGTTTACGCTAATAATATAATTTGTATACTATTCATTAGTATTTTTACGCATTATACTTAAGATAAAGATAAACAACTAGCACAAAATTAGTCAAGAGAGGAAAAGTCCCGTGCCGCGAACCGCGCGCAATAACATCGTTTTCGGTTTGGCTGGTAGCCCGACATAAAAGCCGGGTCGCGGTCAGGTTCGAGAGAGGGGCCGGGTAGCTCAGTTGGTAAGAGCGTCTTGCTAGTAACCGAAAGGTCGCTGGTTCGAATCCCGGATTGGTCAACGTGTGATCATATTATTTTCCCCTTTACCAACAACTGGCCCGCTGGTGTCAGTAGAAATCGGTCCAGTAGTCACCTATATGCGAAAGTGTCGTGTGACTATAATCTACAAACAACAACAGGTTCGAGAGTCGTCCCACCGCCGTAGCTCAAATGGTAGAGCGTTCGCCTGGCACACCGATGACCCACGTTCGAATCTCGTGGTGGGCGATATAAAATGTGGCCATTTTCACTGTCCATTTTAGCAGTATGATTGCTCTGGTGGTTCAGTGTTGATTCAGGTCCCTACCCCTCTTTTCCTGGGATGGTTATCCCCGTCTGCCATATCGCCAATGGTGGGTGTAGACGTTAAACCTCCATGTTCATTCATGGAAGTTTCGAGAAGTGGTGGTCGGGTAGCTCAGGTGTGAGAATGATGTGACCGTGTTTGCCTATACTCTCTGGTGTCGTGTGACTTTAATCTACAAGTGACCTTTTTGAGTTTCGAGAGGCATTCCAACTATGATACCACCCCTCGACCGCTGCTAGGCTGTTCTCTCCATGAGCACTGCCTTGTTTTCTCTTGCTTGCCTAAATATGATGTTTTTTGTTTTTTGAATAAAGACACACTTTCAACAGTCATCAACGGCCTGGCGTTCGGGAGAGAGAGAAAATGTGTAAATGAAACTTGTTCACTCTTTCAAACACGACTCCACCATCCATTCCCTACATGTAAATAACATTTCCAAGTCTTGAACTTTGCAGCTTTTTGGAACTTTTTTTTAATAATCGGATAAAGGGTTTGGGCAGAGCCTACTTTTACACCCGGCCCCAACGATAACGTTCATTATTTTTATTTCATTGTAATTTTTAGCAGTTTTTAAATGCCGAGAGAGAATAGAGCGGAGAGAAAGAGAGAGAGAGAGAAACAGAGAGAGAGAGAGAGAGAGAGAGAGAGAGAGAGAGAGAGAGAGAGAGAGAGAAATTAAAGTGCTGCAGACGAGTCTCACCTTTCACCAGATTGACCTGAAAGTCCGGCAGCAAAGTGCTGGAAGCCGCCGACCAATCAGCTTAAGTGACAGCAGGCGCTGCACGTGCCATGTCTCGCGCTTTCGCAACCTATACACGAAGAGCGCGGCACACCGTGGTACACGAACGAACATTAAAGTGAAACGTCTACACCCACAATTGAAGTGTAACGTCTACACCCACCATTGAAGTGAAACGTCTACACACACCATGAAGTGTAACGTCTACACCCACCATTGATGTGTAACGTCTACACCCACCATTGAAGTGAAACGTCCACACCCACCATTGTAGTGTAACGTCTACACCCACCATTGATGTGTAACGTCTACACCCACCATTGAAGTGAAACGTCTACACCCACCATTGTAGTGTAACGTCTACACCCACCATTGATGTGTAACGTCTACACCCACCATTGAAGTAAAACGTCTACACCCACCATGAAGTGTAACGTCTACATCCACCATGAAGTGTAACATCTACATCCCCATTGAAGTGTAACGTCTACAACCTCCATTGAAGTTTAACGCCTACAGCCATCATTGAAGTGTAACGTCTTCAGCCACCATTGAAGTGTAACGTCTACAGCCACCATTGAAGTGTAACGTCTACAGCCACCATTGAAGTGTAACGTCTACAGCCACCATTGAAGTGTAACGTCTACACCCACCATTGGCGATACGGCAGACAGGGATAACCATCCCAGGGAAGAGGGAATAGGGACTTAAATCAACACTGAACCACCAAGGCAATCACACTACTATTGTGGACAGGGAAAAATGGCCACCTTTGTCTTGCCTATCACGAGATTTGAACCTGGGCCATCGGTATTCCAGGCGAATGCTCTACTATACTACTGAGTTACGAAATGCGGTGGGTGTAAGAAAATCAATGACCAACGTCGAGGTCAAGGATGTCCACCAAAGTGGTTAAATATTGCCTAGCATTCTTTCAAAAAACAAAGAGATCAAGTTTTCCATCCATAGCCGTGAGTGCAGGGGGTCTGCCTAGGACTGAACTCTGATACTCTGATGTTTCTCCTTTTTTCCCTCGGTAATGGGTCAGTCTGGAAGTCAGCCAAGCGGATGACGTGGGCATGAGAAGTGACCAGCAGTTCATCACGTCCACTTTTGGGTCAGAACTGACCGCTCGTTGATCACGCTTCCTTCTGCTCACTGCCATTCAGTATCGGACGCAGGCTGGTCAGACAATGATATTATGGTATCTAGCCAGACCAAGGACAAAAGAGAGCGAGACACATGCGATCTCCTTGCGGTACACTCAAAAACCCCTTCAACGGTAAATGATCCGTAAGAAACTCGCACGCTATCTCCATGACTAACTCTACCATTGTGTTGGACGAAGCTTGTCGGGCGCTTACTACGCTTCAGTGCGATGGCCAGTGAAATGTCCAATTCTGAAAAGCGTTCAACTTTATTATTCGCCGGAATATGAAAATATTTAAACCTTTTTTTTTTTTTCAAATGAAGGTTTTAATCCTTTGGATGAGAGTATAAATTGAGGTCTAGTCTGTGCACGCACTCATTCCATAGCACTGACTTTAAAGATCCTCACGCTCACGTAGTAGACGGGTGAGTTCCCGATACACAGATACACTAAACACGCACTAGGTCCCTTCTCCCCATAACCGGTCGTCCAGGATTGTGCTCAGTCGTCTGCAAGTGAGTGTCTAGGGCGGCTTGAGTCAGACCCTGCAGCTATTGAGCTGGAAAAGCGCTATATAAAAGTGATTAACTAAGATATATAACTAAGTCCTCGGGTTACGCCGGTCTCGACTTCCGTTGTTTCGTGGTTACCACGCTTCTCCCCATAATAATATAATAAATAATATTACGCGTCATTCCGTCTTACGCGGTTTAGCGTCGTAAGCGACGTAAACAAACTGGAGCTAGTTTCTGGCGAGCGGCGGAAGAATACGCTTTGTTGTGGTTATGCGGCGTGGAAGACAGCGTCGCTTCATACGCTCAGTCGCTGTACATACGCCAATTGGGTTTTTTACGCCGTCTCTCTCTCTCTCTCTCTCTCTCTCTCTCTCTCTCTCTCTCTCTCCTCTCTCTCTCTCTCTCTCTCTCTCTCTCTCTCTCTCTCTCTCTCTCTCTCTCTCTCTCTCACGTGTTTTATGGGTTTTTGCCCTTGGTTATGGCTCCCAAACGTAAGTCAGACTCTTCTGATGGTAGTGCATCAAAGAAAAGAAAGGCCATCACCATGGAAGTTAAAATGAACATTATAATAGTAATACTTTTTTTTATGTTATAACAGTTACAGTACAGTATATAGCACTGTACGTACAGCACATGTATTTTCCTTTATGTTCCAACTTACGTTCCGACTTCCAATGAGCGTCTAACGAACGGATCAACGTCGTAACTCGAGTTGATCCGTTATATATATTATTTGTGCAACTTTAACATGCTTAACGAGATGGGATGTTTCTTATGGAATCTAAAATCCTGCATATAAGGATCCAGCATTGTAAACTAGTAAGAGAAAACTTAATTTCTTTGCCGCAGCTAATGCAGGCCTTAGCAGGAAACGAAACTGGTGTAAATTGGAGACATTTCCACGCAAAGTCTCTCCAAACATGTGAAACCTTCGGTATTGGATAGGTGGGAAACATGATTCCTCCATGCAATCTAACAACTTTTTTCCATCTCAGCTGACAAATGCACGTGTGCGGGCTATTGGCTGTGCATCAGGCGGGAGAGCTCCTGCACAATGGTTCACAGCTGCACTTTCTCACGCATGCAGTCGCCATCTTGTTTGGCAATTCCCTGTGAATGTGCTACGTGATCCGTACCAGTACCCGAGACAAATTGCCTGGAGCTCTTCAGCGTCCAAACTTCGTCACCCTCGGAGGCAGTACAGTTCGTCCGACCTCTCCTTTCCCCTCATCTTCTCCATCACACTCCTACCCCCACCCCAGCTCCCCGACCCATCAATTGCAAGTGAGTTCAGTCTTCATCATAAAACAGCACAGTACCGCATCATATATAGTTCAATAGCGCATCATGTCTTTGGTCATTTCCTTCTGTCTGCTATTAATTTATTCACTCTATCTATCTATCTATCTATCTATCTATCTATCTATCTATCTATCTATCTATCTATCTATCTATCTATCTATCTATCTATCTATCTATCTATCTATCTATCTGTCTGTCTGTCTGTCTGTCTGTCTGTCTGTCTGTCTGTCTGTCTGTCTGTCTGTCTGTCTGTCTGTCTGTCTGTCTGTCTGTCTGTCTGTCTGTCCGTCCGTCCGTCCGTCCGTCCGTCCGTCCGTCCGTCCGTCCGTCCGTCCGTCCATCCATCCATCCATCCATCCATCCATCCATCCATCCATCCATCCATCCATCCATCCATCCATCCATCCATCCATCCATCTATCTATCTATCTATCTATCTATCTATCTATCTATCTATCTATCTATCTATCTATCTATCTATCTATCTATCTATTCTTATTCTTATCTATCTATCTATCTATCTATCTATCTATCTATCTATCTATCTATCTATCTATCTATCTATCTATCTATCTATCTATCTATCTATCTATCTATCTATCTATCTATCATCACAATTTTATTTCTTCTTCTTCTTCTTCTTCTTCTTCTTCTTCTTCTTCTTCTTCTTCTTCTTCTTCTTCTTCTTCTTCTTCTTCTTCTTCTTCTTCTTCTTCTTCTTCTTCTTCAAGAATTACAGAACGGAATTCTTTGGTTGCAGATTTATATGGTTAGTGTAATTTTTAAGGAACGCAGTAAAGAACGAATGAAACTGTCAGACTTTCCATTTGTGCAAGATCCTGTTGACACATTTTTACAGTGATCTCCTAGCTATAGTTTTTAATGAAAGAAATATGGAACAAAAGAGAATTGAAGAAAAAGATTAAGAAATCAGAGAGAGAGAGACAGACATACACACACACACACACACACAAAGAAAGAGACAGAGACACGCACAGAGACAGAGAGAGAGAGAAAGAGAGTGAGAGAGAAAAAGAGAGAGAGTAACGTAGTAACGTACAATCGTCACGTTTTAAGTCTTCTGTTTAAGACACGGCAGATGTTTCTTCTTCTGGTTTTTTTGTAATCTCATTCTCCTTATCTTCTTCTTCTTCTTGTCCATTAATCTTTGTCCTTTATGATCTATTAAAAGCTCAGGGTAGTGAGGATTGTTGTATTTTGTGCGTGTGTGACAATGAGTGTACTAGGGAAATGGCATTGTGTTCACATTAAAAGATGATACAATGGGCAATCGTTGATGGAACCGAGCGCTAAGACTTGAACTTTAGGCGTCCCTTCCTTGGCATGTATGCCTTTTATACACACTTTCGCAGCTATGCTATTTTTAGAATCAAAATTAAGTTTAATAATAGGCACATAAATATATAAATCCTATCCTGTCCTATCCTATCTCGTAACTCGAAGGTCGTAGGGGCATCACAGAGGATCGTTTAGCCAGCGTACTGCATCTTTCTCTGTCTTCAGCAACCCTCATGGCTTCGCTAAGTTTCAAGCCAGTTCATTCTCGAATGTTGTCCTCCCACCGCTTTTTCCGTCTCCCTCTTCTTCTGCCTCCTTGCACTGTTCCTTGCAAGATGGTATTTGCAAGGCCTGATGCCCTGGTGACGTGGCCATACCATCGAAGTTTCCGTTTCTTCACCACTGTGAGCATGTCATGGTGTTTTCTAATGGCTTGTGTGATGGGTCTGTCGGACTTTGTTGTTGGTGATGTGCTGGGTATAGGAAATGCCCAGAAGTCTTTTGTAGCACCTCATCTCCATGCTTTGTATTCTTCGTTGTAGATCTGCTGTGAAGGTCCATGTTTCGCAAGCGTATAGGAAGATGGAGATGACAAGGGAGCGCAGCAGCCTTACCTTGGAATGTAGACTGATGGTCCTGTCTTTCCAAATGGGTTTAAACCTTGTCAGGGCAGCAGTTGTTTGTGCGATCCTGGAGAGGACTTCCTGTCGGGACCCATTGTCTGATACAATGGCTCCTAAATATTTGAAGCTATGCACTCTTTTGAGGGATTGGCTTTGGACTTTAATGTCCATGTTGATGCCATTGGAGTTTTTGGTCATCATTTTGGTCTTCTCTGCACTCATTTCCATTCCATAGGCTCTGGAGGTGGTGTCAAGCCTCTGTACCAGCTGTTCAAGTTCTTGTTCCTCTCCCAGCCAATCCATCAATGTCATCCGCACAAAACGGATATAGTAGAATGTTCTACCCCACTACGCTGGACTATGCCTTCGTGATCTGCAATGGCATCTGAAATGATGGGTTCTAGGAAGATGTTAAAGAGTGTTGGAAAAGGTAGGCATCCTTGACGCACATAAATAAATAAATAAATAAATAAATAAATAAATAAATAAATAGATTTTGTCGATTTATATTAAAATAGTACTTTAGAAAGAGGGTATGTTATGACAACAACCTTTACTTTAGTGAGTCAACACTCATTGTGAATTTGAAAAGAATGTGATGCTGACATGTGTGAACTTGAGTCCTTTTAATTTGCGAACTTGGTTGCAATAGTATTTCTTTTCCCCTAACATTTGGTTGGATCTGTCTCTGACGATGGCGATAGTCTTCATCTTAATGTCTGTGCGCTATATATGTCTTCTTCTTCTTCTTCTTCTTCTTCTTCTTCTTCTTCTTCTTCTTCTTCTTCTAACGAAAATACATGTAAAAGGTTGTTTGTTTTATCTCCTGTGGGTAAGTTTAGCTCTGCATCGTCGTCTTCTATTACTTATCTCTTTACCAGTGGACGTATCCTACACAACAGGGATGCTATATTACCACTCTCTCTCTCTCTCTCTCTCTCTCTCTCTCTCTCTCTCTCTCTCTCTCGATGCTATATTACCTCTCTCTCTCTCTCTCTCTCTCTCTCTCTCTCTCTCTCTCTCTCTCTCTCTCTCTCTCTCTCTCTCTCTCTCTCTCTCAACTTCGGAACTCTGTTATTAGCGATTTATCTCTCTACGACCAAGAAGGTGGTAAGATTTAGCGGCATCTGTTTATGGCGATAGGACCATTATTTCCCCTGGGCAGTCATTTTTATGCATAGATCACAGGGGCGTTAACAAGGTAAAATCGATCTTTGACAGCGCAGCAATGGTAGCAGCCCTTTGTATTTATATATGATGCATGGGGCGGTCCAAAGATCCACAACTGTCTAGTTTTCTGCTCCTCCCCTTTTTCTCTACCATTGATTTAGTATTGAGATATTATAAAGATGGCATGGAAAATGAACCTCTGTACTTTGGATTATCAAGGTCCAGACTTTCGTCTGTTTAAATATACGGAGTGCCATATATTAACCATAAGTCTTCTGTTTTAACGGAGAACTATTCGTCCTTCTAACTTGCCATATTGGTTTCTACCGCTTAGGGCTGTAAGAAGACAGCATTTAGCCTATAGCTACTCATGTTCTATAAAACATTTATAGCGTTTTCCCTGTAAATTAGGGCTTTAAAGAAGACAGCTTATTCATCAGCGTTGGGATACGACTGGAAAAATAACAACCTCTAAACCTCTGCCCATCCAATGACCACTGACCAGACCTCGCTTTATTCAGTGGTCAATGTCCAGAGCACGTCCGAAGTCTGGGTCCTGGTCACTCACTCACTTTCCCACGATGACCATCGGGTCTTTGAGCAGATGACCAGTCGGCCGTTTCCGCTGTCTGTTAGATGACCACTTGGGCACGTTGGGATCTCGCTCTCTGTGGTCAGTATGATTAAGAAACTGTAGAGCAAACAGTGGGCGTTGTTAACAAAAAGGTTGGGGAAGGAAAGGCCTAAGTTTTGACAGGAGGTGTTCAGTGGGTCTGGCGCCTATTTGGGCTAGATCCCGCTCGAAGTATGTTTAGCACATTGTTGAAAATAAAGAGTGCACACTGGTTTCCAATAATGATCAAAAGAAGCGGATTTACCAAAAAAATATGTAAAAACTAGTAGCTTATGTACTGCTACCAATAATGAAAGGATTGTCATCTAATTTCAATAATTGTATTGTATGCAGTTTATCTAAAATTTTAAAATAACTTTCTATTTTCTTTCCGTTTCCTAATAGCGACTTTCCTGTACACCACATGTTTGAGTGATAAATGTGTGTTTGTTGCGTATGCAGGTCTAACAAAGGAGCGTGTATGTTGGTTACAGATCGCAGCGCTTTGAGTCTGATTTACGAAGGTGCGATTATTATTATTATTATAATTATTATTATTATTATTATTATTATTATTATTGTCGTTGTTGTTGTTATTTATGAATGCCATCTTATGTAAACTTCTTGAACTTGGACAGTAGAACTCCTTGCAAATCAACAGAATATGATTTTAAAGAGCCGGCTGTTCATCTTTAACACGCAGTTAGCTCAGTGGTGTTCGCAATGTACTCCGATGTCAGACGATAACACTGCAGTCTGTACAGGTAGTGTACTCCAATATCAGGCGATAACATTGCAGTCTGTACAGGTAGTGTACTCCAATATCAGGCGATAACATTGCAGCCTACACAGGTAGTGTACTCCAATATCAGACGATAACATTGCAGCCTACACAGGTAGTGTACTCCAATATCAGGCGATAACATTGCAGTATGTACAGGCAGTGTACTCCAATATCAGGCGATAACATTGCAGCCTACACAGGCAGTGTACTCCAATGTCAGACGATAACATTGCAGCCTACACAGGCAGTGTACTCCAATGTCAGACGATAACATTGCAGCCTACACAGGCAGTGTACTCCAATGTCAGACGATAACATTGCAGCCTACACAGGCAGTGTACTCCAATGTCAGACGATAACATTGCAGCCTACACAGGCAGTGTACTCCAATGTCAGACGATAACATTGCAGCCTACACAGGCAGTGTACTCCAATGTCAGACGATAACATTGCAGCCTGTACAGGCAGTGTATTCCAATGTCAGACGATAACATTGCAGCCTACACAGGCAGTGTACTCCAATGTCAGACGATAACATTGCAGCCTACACAGGCAGTGTACTCCAATGTCAGACGATAACATTGCAGCCTGTATAGGTAGTAATGAAAAAACAAAACAGACTTAGATACTGCCCTCCTACGCCTTGGGATGAGAGTATAAACCGAGGTCTAGTTTGTGCACGCCCGTATTTCCAGACGCTCATGTCATAAATACAGCCAGCATGCACAGGATTGTGCTCAGTCGTCTGGGCGACAGACTATGGGCCCAGGAGCTGCAAGTGGCCGCATCAGGCGGTTCGAGATAAATCCTGTATCGGCCCGCGCTCTGAGCATTCCACAATGGATGGAGATATGCGCTATAAATGGATATGATCATCATCATCATCATCATCATCATCATCATCATCATCATCGTCATCATCATCATCGTCATCAACATCATCATCATCTTCTTCTTCATCATCGTCATCATCATCATCATCATCATCATCATCATCATCATCGTCATCATCATCGTCGTCATCATCATCATCACCGTCATCATCATCATCATCATCATCATCATCATCATCATTATCATCATCATCATCATCATCATCATCATCATCATCATCATCATCACCTGTTCCTTCTTTTTCCTCTTTTACATCGCTATGGTGGCTGAGTAGCGTAGTGGGTCGAGCACACCATAACAATGTTTCGTTAAGCAACGTCTAGCGGGGTTAGCACTTGGACTGGTGACCATACTTGGATGCAACCACTGGAGAGAAAAAAATGAAGATTGAAACTAGCCCACAACACAGTCCAGTCCAACAGCTGCAGATAGGTACCTGGCTGTTTACAACGGGGAAGGTACAGCACCGAAGGAGAGGAGACGGGCACCGCCCTCATTAAGCTGTCCCAGTGAAAAGGGAGATCTTAACCGCCTCTCTCCCTAACCACTGAAAGCCACGTGAACACCTTTAGCCTTACCTTTTATTTCTCAACAAGCTTTTATACAGACAATTGTTTTTGATTTCCTGAAGAAAAAAAAAGTATTTATTGACGCGTTTTTTTTCCCAACATCTCTCTCTCTCTCTCTCTCTTCCCCGTCATTTTGTTGTCTTTCGTCTTTTCTCGCTATCTTCTCTGGCGGCTGCTAAATCTGTCCAAGCAGGGCTTTCCCAGCTGATGAACGGCACGGTCATCTGTGGCCATGTCTATGTCCGAGACAGCGGAGCCACTGTCCAGCTAGGAAAACGGGTGGACGGGCAGGACCGTTTTCTACGGGGCCTGACTGACCACTTGGACACGTATCTGTGTCTGGCTGTTCCCCCTACTTCAGGAAATTGCCTCTGCCGCTCTGGAACTATAGGGAAACCCTTCTAGAACTCTCTGGGACCTTCTGGCACATTCTCGCGAGCCTCTACAAGCCGTCTTGTTCTTCCATGTCCTCTTCACCAGCGGGAAATTACCGTCTCCCGGACTGCCAAAGCTTTTTACCATCCGCCCTAGACGGTATTACAGAGTAAAGCCCAGGTCTAGAGAGGTGGGAGGGGGGTGTAGGAGACGGCGATTTCTTGACCAACTTAAAATCAAAGGAGATAACTCTTTGTGGAGATTAACCGATTTCAAGACTAAGTGGTTTAATTCTAGAAATTTAGTTCACCAACGAGAGGTCGGTCATTTTAGTAATAACAAATTCCAATACTTCACAGCGTCCCTTGTAATTCACAAAAATGATTAGGAGGAATTTAAAAAAAATTATATAAGAGTTGGATCGGAAAGCTGGCGAGACGAAAGATAATCCATTTTGGCTAGAGAGAGAG
>CM072511.1:5125460-5212238 GCA_036898135.1 Oncomelania hupensis | reverse complement strand
AGAGAGAGAGAGAGATACAGGGACAGAAAGACAGGGACAGAAGGACAGACACAGAGAAAGAGAAGATGAAAATAATATATAGAGAGAAGATGTGTGTGGGAGAGAGAGAGAGGGAGAGAGAGAGAGAGAGAGAGAGAGAGAGAGAGAGAGAGAGAGAGAGAGAGAGAAGATGAAAAAAAGTGAGAGATAAAAAGATTAGATGTAACAGAGAAGGGGAAAGTCAAAATATTTATTTTATTATAGAGAGAGATAGACAGACAGACAGACAGACAGACAGAGAGACAGGGACAGAAAGACAGGGACAGAAGGACAGACACAGAGAAAGAGAATATGAAAATAATATATAGAGAGAAGATGTGTGTGTGTGTGTGTGTGTGTGAAAGAGAGAGAGAGAGAGAGAGAGAGAGAGAAGATGAAAAAAGTGAGAGATAAAAAGATTAGATGTAACAGAGAAGAGGAAAGTCAAAATATTTATTTTATTATAGAGAGAGATAGACAGACAGACAGACAGACAGACAGACAGAGAGACAGGGACAGAAAGACAGGGACAGAAGGACAGACACGGAGAAAGAGAATATGAAAATAATATATAGAGAGAAGATGTGTGTGTGTGTGTGTGTGTGAAAGAGAGAGAGAGAGAGAGAGAGAGAGAGAGAGAGAGAGAGAGAGAGAGAGAGAGAGAGAGAGAGAGAAGATGAAAAAAGTGAGAGATAAAAAGATTAGATGTAACAGAGAAGAGGAAAGTCAAAATATTTATTTTATTAAAGAGAGAGACAAACAGACAGACAGACAGACAGACAGACAGACAGACAGAGAGAAAGAGAGAGAATGAAAAAAGTGAGAGATAAAAAGATTAGATGTAACAGAGAAGGGGAAAGTCAAAATATTTATTTCATTAGAGAGAGACACACACACAGACAGAGAGACAGACAGACAGAGAGAAAGGGAGGGAGAGAGAGAGAGAGAGAGAGAGAGAGAGAGAGAGAGAGAGAGAGAGAGAGAGAGATCACCCAAAACTAAGCTGATGGCGTGCTCAATGGCCGTTACGTCGTTGCCCGTTCGTTTTCTACTTCCTCACTTTCAATCTCCAGCGATGCACAAACAGTAATTACGCGTCTTAAGTAACAGCTCATTACTGTTTTTGTTTTTTTCTCATTACAAATCAGTACACATTATACATCCATCTGCAGGAAACGAAACGTATTTGGCCTAGATATAACTCGCGCCCTCGACCTTGCAACAGGGCTTTGATTATGGAATTTAGCATGAGAATTGTCATCACTGATCTCCTCTTTCTCTAAAGACTTCGTCGATGGTGTTCCACTTCCTTTCTCAGCTTTCTGAACTGACAACCTCGCTATCACAGGCGCTTGTATCTGGACACGCGAGCGCCTATGCCTGTGACGCGTCTTCATTTGGTTATCTATACTAGATAACCATGATTATCTATACTAGATAACCATGATTATCTATACTAGATAACCAAAAGGTTAGTATAGATAACCAAAGGGAGACGCATCACAGGCATTGGCGCTCGCGTGTCCAGATACAAGCGCCTGGACACGCGAGCGCCTATGCCTTTGACGCGTCTCCCTTTGGTTATCTATAGATAACCAAATTTACCAAAGGGAAACGCGTCACAGGCGTAGATGCTCGCGTGTCCAGATAACCAAAGGGAGACGCCTCACAGGCATAGGCGCTTGCATGTCCAGATACAAGCGCCTGTGCTCGCTATCTATCGCTCCTTCATTGGATGGATGGGTTTGCTTCATGTTCTTATCAATGTGTGTCTGTACATCGTTTTCTATATGAACCAGAGACCCATACATTTTGCTTTTTGTGGAATAAAGTATGCTTTGATTTATCATTTTATATTTTATGCTCCAAAGTACGTGCATTGTGCAGCAAACTGTAATACATATGTTTCTTCAACTTTATTTTGCTCACTTTTTTCAACAATACATTTGCTCAAGGAGGCCATACAGTTTGGATTTAACACGAACAAGTCATTCAGATAACACATAGCCCACATTTTCTCTCATGATGCAGTGTTTCCTTGTAAAATAACCTATGCATTTGTCGAATTTCTGACAAAAAACACATCTTTCGCCAACTTCCTTCAACAATCTGAAACTGTTCAAGGACAAATATTTTACTCAACACACAAACAACCTTTCCAGAATACAAACTACCTTTCCAGATTACAAACTATCTTTCCAGAATACAAACTATCTTTCCCATGGATGAATACATTTCTTATATCTTCTTAACGTCAGTATCACGTTTGTTATAATAATAATAATAATAATAATAATAATAATAATAATAATAATAATAATAATAATAATAATAATAATAATAATAATAATAATAATAATAATAATAATAATAATGGAGGCTATAGGCCCTTACAAAGCGAGTAACCAACAATCACGCTGACATGTTACAGACACTCCTACACACACAACAGACACATTCATCTCTCAGACTTGTTGTGTAAAATGCAAGTCGCTGTTAGAAGACGGGAAAGGACTGGAATTTTAACTTTGTAATGTTAGAAAGACTGTATTTCCCTACCATTATTGTGAAGGATGTGATATAACTGACCTTTGGAATGAAAGGGTTTTTTTTGCGAGCATGGTTAACACTTCCATTTGGAATTGTAGTCGCTCACAGGCGTACCTTTGTGTTCAGTGAGAACGAGAAAGGAAACTAGGATCTAGGTAACCATACAATGTCTGATGATACAGGCTTATGAATTATGGACGTTATGCAACAGGCCATGCTTCAGACTTCTCTCCCTTGCGTTCTTGAAAGGTTTTGCTGGCAAATAACAAACACCGGCCTATGCAAATGGCGTACATGCTGTAGTGTGTGGCTGTTTCCTAGTGAGCTGTATAAATTATAATATCAGTCTTGTGGTCGTCATGTCGGCCCCAATTCCTCTACACTTAAATATCACACACACACACAAACACAGACACACACACACCCACACGCAAACACACACACACGCACACACACACACACGCAAACACACCCACACGCGCGCGCGTGGTCGCTCATGCACACACATACACAAAAGCACCCACAAGCACACCCTAATGCGCGAGCGAATTTTCCAACAACAAAATCACGGCGTCGCTCCTCCTTCTCATTGCGCTCATCATCATCATCATCATCATCATCATCATCATCATCATCATCATCATCATCATCATCATCATCATCATCATCATTAACACCACCCCCACCCCTCCTCCACCACCACCACCACCACCAACAACAACAACAACAACATCAACAACAATAACCATTATCATTACCACAACTTCCTCTTCCACCTCCTTCTCCTCCTTCTCTTCATCTTTTAGATGAATCATCATCACCACCGACACAGCGGTAACAGAACAGCTCACACAGGTAGAGAAAAACGTTAAATAACGCCATCATTACTGGGATTGCCGGGAATGAGAGAAAGAAATGCCGCTGAATGACAGACGCAATAAATCTCCATTTTCTTAACCGCAGTGTCAACTCCAACATCCAGACTATTCAAGACTAACTGCTGTGAGTCCTAACTTCGTGCTCAGGATTTGCAATAAATAAAAATAATAAAGGGAAAAACATTATGTGTGCATCATAGAGGAAAAGAAGGTCAACAAACAAACAAACATAATGTTAAATATTCAAACAAATAGGCAAACAAGTCAGAGGCCCATATTTTTATTATTATTTATAAAGAGAACGTCAACACGAAAGAAAACCAAGACGACCAGCCATATCTATTGTATTTCCAGAACCCACACCCATTTGCAAATTGTGTTGAGTTTTGGTCTGTTTTAAATATTACACACACACACACACACCCACACACACACCCACACACACACCACACACACACACACACACACACACACACCCACATACACACACACACATAACAACAACAACAACAACAACAACAACCGCGCCCCTCTTCTTCCCCTCATTCCCGCCCCCCCCTTCTCCCCATTAAAATTCTTCCAAAACAGACAATTATAACATAGTAACAATCTAAATTAATATATTTAAAAACACAGAAAAAATGAAGACAAAAAATAAATAAATAAATAATAATAATAACAACACCCACAACAACAACAATAATAATAATAATAATAATAATAATAATAATAATAATAATAATAATAATAATAATAATAATAATAATAATAATAATAATAATAATAATAATAATAATAATAATAAACAACTCTTGAACGCTAAAGTCGGAGCTAAATTCAACCTGCCTTCTCTACTTGTACAACAAAGAATATATTTTGAAAAGTGATCAGTCAGAACTTTGCGAGGCGGTTTTTTTAAGGGTTACATTTTTTTTTGTTGGTAGCGCTTTATTGTCCCTTTTATGGGGAAATTCTGGGCCGCCTCCCCTGGGGAAGGCGTAGTCGCAGCCTGTGGCGCACCCGAACCCAACCTACCTAATATTAGTTGTGCTTATGAAATTTATGTTTTGGGGGGAACAAACCTGAGTACCCGTAGAAAACGCCCGAGACGTTGCCCGAGTCGAAAGTAAATAATATTCAGAGAAACATAACGCCCAGATGCTGGATCGATCTCACACCTGTCAGGCGCCATTGGTTACTGGCCCGTGGACAAGGCAAGTTAGTCCCGCCTTAGCCCACTTGGCCACAACGCTCGTTGAATGAGTACCAGCGACCTTGATCTTTGAGGTAGGAGCAAAAACGAGAACACGGAAGGATGGCCACTAACTTAGGTATAGTTCTTATGAAGTTTGATCACAATCCGTTCACTAGTAGGCTTACTTCAAATATGACGTCCAACGGACCGACCGACAGACCAACATTTGGCTCGCTCTGGTACCCTCCGACAATTTTAAAGTAGGTTTAGAATATATTGAAATACAAAAACTTCAGATGGACCGCACTTACAACATAGATATATCACTCCGCACTTTCTAATATTATTTTATCTTTGTTTTGCTTTACGACGTAGACTAGTTTAAGGACACGTGCGCGCACTCACACACACTAATACACACACACACACACAAACACATACATTGGAGTAAGTTGTAAAATAAGGAAACTCCGATGGAAACTAAATAATAGCGTCAGCGCTGAAGGCGTAACAGCTTACGCCGCAGCTGCTTGCAAACTTAAGTGGATCAACGAGGGTTCTGTTTTCACAAAATGTATCACTCCTTAACCCTCTCTCCTCAAGAAGAAGAAGAAGAAGAAGAAGAAGAAGAAGAAGAAGAAGAAGAAGAAGAAGAAGAAGAAGAAGAAGAAGAAGAAGAAGAAGAAGAAGTAGAAGAAGAAGAAGAAGAAGAAGAAGAAGAAGAAGAAGAAGAAGAAGAAGAAGAAGAAGAAGAAGAAGAAGAAGAAGAAAAGAAGAAGAAGTAATATAAAACAATAGCCTCCCATATAGTATTTTATTTTATTATCTTCATTGTCACCATATAATCGTACTGCCATAGAATACCTTGTTTTTTCAATGTATGATAACTGATTCATTGTTTACGAATTTTCTGTAAAAAGCACAATGTTGAGGGATGATTGAATGTGAACGGGGATTGTTGACTTTTTTTACGAGTCTGAAGAAACTGTGGAACAATAGAAGCTGAAATAAAAACTTGTTGAAAAGAAGAAGAAGACGGAGAAGAAGAAGAATAAGAAGAAGAAGAAGAAGAAGAAGAAGAAGAAGAAGAAGAAGAAGAAGAAGAAGAAGAAGAAGAAGAAGAAGAAGAAGAAGAAGAAGAAGAAGAAGAAGAAGAAAATATCGGTTAAAAAGAAGAAGAAGAAACAAAACAATACACTTGACTGATAAAATCCAGAAATTTTGCCTTTGGCAGAGTAGTAGTAGTAGTAGTAGAAGAAAAAGAAGAAGAAGAAGAAGAAGAACAACAACAACAACAACAACAACAAGATGAAGAAGAAGAAAAAAAGAAGAAGAAAACAAAAGAAGAAGAAGAACAACAACAACAACAACAACAACAACAACAACAACAACAACAACAACAACAACAACAACAACAACCACAATGAGAAGAACAAGAAGAAGAACAAGAACAAGAGCAAGAACAAGAACAAGGAGAAGAAGAAAGAATGGCGAGAAAGACAAAAACTCATAACAAACCAAATTCCTCCACCCACCCACCCTTTAACCCTCCCCCCTCTCACCAACCCACCAAACAAATGACATAAAGAAAAAAAACAGATATGATGATGATGATGTCCACTTGGACCGCGCACGTATCCATCCAAAAAGGAATGTTCGGTGCGCACAAGGAGGATGCGAAGAAACAAATCAAACGGTAGGAAAGAACACTCCACGGGGATTAGGTAAGGACAGTGAGAGTGAGAATGGTGCTTGGCACAGAGAGAGAGAGAGAGAGAGAGAGAGAGAGAGAGAGAGAGAGAGAGAGAGACAGACAGACAGACAGACAGACAAACAGACCGTCAGACAGAAAGACAGACAGACAGATAGATAGATAGATAGATAGATAGATAGATAGATAGATAGATAGATAGATAGATAGATAGATAGATAGATAGATAGATAGATAGATAGATAGATAGATAGATAGATAGATAGATAGATAGATAGATAGATAGATAGATAGATAGATAGATAGATAGATAGATAGATAGATCGGACGGACGGACGGACGGACGGACGGACGAAGAGACAGACAGACAGACAGACAGATAGATAGATAGATAGATAGATAGATAGATAGATAGATAGATAGATAGATAGATAGATAGATAGATAGATAGATAGATAGATAGATAGATAGATAGATAGATAGATAGATAGATAGATAGATAGATAGATAGATAGATAGATAGATAGATAGATAGATAGATAGATAGATAGATAGATAGATAGATAGAGATAGATAGATAGATAGATAGATAGATAGATAGATAGATAGATAGATAGATAGATAGATAGATAGATAGATAGATAGATAGATAGATAGATAGATAGATAGATAGATAGATAGATAGATAGATAGATAGATAGATAGATAGATAGTAACCAACAGTGTAACTCAAACAAATTGTTTGTGTGTGTTGTTGCTTGTGGTTTGTTGTTTGTCTTTTAAGGCGGGATTTAGGAAAACGAGAAAAGAAAGGAAATGTAGACAAGAGAAAAACCAAAAGGAACAACTCTCCTTGTAGGAAGGAAAAAATCAAAAATGCAAGAAAATCAGCTCCGTCAAATAAGAAGAAAAAAAAAAGAAAAGGAAAGAAAAACGCAACTATTGGAAAAGAGGGTCTTTGACAATCACAGGCCATTTTTTTGTAGTTAACAACCAGGCCATTGTCTAGAACGCCGGTCAATGCAACGCAAGAGATTAGTGTCTTTTCGTGTGTTGCCCTTTCTTTTTGTTCGTTTCTCTTTTCATGTTGTGTGTATTTTCTATCGTTTTTGTGTGTTTTCTTTCTTTTTTCTGTCAATGTGTTTGATGTTTGTTTTTTTCTGTTTGTGTTCGTTTGTTGTTGTTTTTCCCTCGTAGAAGTTTGATTATCTGCCTATAGGCACGCCATTCAGCACAAAACCTCCGCAGAGAATAATGTTCTGTGACGCTTTGTGGGTTTATCGTAAATATAATTTATTTATTGTTCTTATATAGCGTTTTATCCATCTCAACAGCAACTCAAGGCGCTGGCCGATACAGGGTCTCACTCATGGCCCGAGGCGCACACTTGCTGCCTTAGACGCTACGTGTGGCGCCCAAGACAACTTAGCAATATCCTGAGCGATGGGGTATGGAGAAGGGCGAGACTTGGTGGTAGTTGGATGTGTTGGTGTAACTGATACACTTACCCGTCTAGGACATGAGCGTCAGGATCTTTAAATGGGTGCGCGCGCAGGATAGACATCGGTTCAGAGACTGTGTCTGCGGGCGCCCGACACATTTTCTTTCAAACCCGATGCGACCGAAATCCTCTGAAATAGTCAATACAGACTGGAATATAAAATAGAAATGCCTCTAGCTATAGTCTCCACGGAACCAGGAAGCTACAGATAATGTGCAATCATCCTGTCAAGTTCTAATTCTGGTCCATTTCAGTTGGCAATACGGCCTCACAACTGAGAACAAAATACAGCAAACATATCTCAATTTACAGTGTCATACATCATGGCAACTTATTCATCCATTGTGTTTTTAGTTAGCAGTAATTTGTCGTTTTATTTTGGAGGATTTATTTAAAGTGCGGTTCTGCGCTTAAGAAAGCATCGCGTGCTTGTTGTTGTTGTTGTTGTTGTTGTTGTTGTTGTTGTTGTTGTTGTTGTTGCTCTTGTTCTTCTTGTTCTTGTTCTTCTTGTTCTTGTTCTTCTCGTTGTTGTTGTTGTTGTTGTTGTTGTTGTTGTTGTTGTTGTTTGTTCTTCTTCTTCTTCTTCTTCTTCTTCTTCTTCTTCTTCTTCTTCTTCTTCTTCATCTTCTTTCCCCGCGAATAAGAAAGCTACAATTACTGTTAAAAAGCGTTTCGTCTGTTATTACGACAATTTGTCCAATCTCTGCTCAATTTTGATTCGCAAATACAGCCCTGACACTGGGGAATATAGAAATGGGCACCGCCTTCATTAAACAGGACCAGAGAAAATGGAGATACCCAACGCCTCTCTTTGTAATAACTGACAGGTTACGGGAAGACCAGCATCATAATACGAACAATAACAGCATACTCCCTCCCTCCCCCATTCTCTTACCCACCTCCACGCACCCATCCCTCCACACACACACATACACACCCACCCACCCACCCACACACACACAAGTCTACAGCATCTTTGCACCATGATGACGGCAACAGTCAACGGATTAAAGACCATAAAACCACAATTTTCAACCACAAAAAAGATACCTCCATTATTTTTTCTCAAACAACAGCAACAACCACAACAAAAATAAATATAAAATAAAACAACTGCGCATTTTCCCCCTCAAATCGTTGGTTCGCCCCTCAAAGAAATAAAACCGCACAGTTGGCCCTCAAGTCCGACCCTTTCCCGCTAAAGCCTGTTTACAGCGTACAATGCTTTCAATTTAATTTACGTGAAAGATCCGGGCTTTTCCCTAAATCTTCATCATCCGGACGTGCCACTTTGCACGATGTGCATGCGCAGCCGGAAGTCGACAGACACCGGAACAGGCAGAAGAAGGGGAAACAAGAATTTGTTGCAAGCATGCGCGATGTGCAATCCATCCCGGGTGATCATAATCAAATAATATACATGTATATATATATATATTTGTCTGTTGGCAGACTGTCTTTTGTCAATACTATTACTTTGATGTTGAATTTGAACCATCGCCTCCTATGGTCGACTTAGTTGCTCGTTAATTTTAGGATAGAACTTTGGCACGATTATCTCCCCTCCAAATGTCCCTGAATATTGCTCGACTTAGCTCAAGTTACGTCCCTTTTCACTTGTTTACATGCTACACCTACATCAGGGTCAAACTTTGACAGGATTATCTCCGGTCCAAATGTGGCTCATTGTACTGTACGATCAATCATCTCAACAACTTGCATTATTACTTCCCGAACTATAAGTTCGTCAACTATTGTATTTGGCTTTGTCCGGTGTCCGGTGTCCGTCCGGATGAGACATTTGCGCCATTTTCTCTGAAACTAATGGACGGATTTCTTTGAAATTTGGTATTTTGTTTATAAAAAATAGTGATCCCGATCAGATGACAACAATAATTATGCATTTTGGGTGGCGTCATCATGGTGACGTCATAATTTGTTTTTGGTTTTTTTCTAAATCTTATTTCCTTCCACATTATTCGGGAGATTTGGTTCAAGTTTTATAATATGTACTTAGACTTTACCCGTGCCTCCAAGGTAAAACTAAAAATACGCAAATCGAGTGATGTAATCATCGTGACGTAATATTTTTGTAAATAACAAATTTCGTTAGTTTCTTTATAAGGTCTTTCTTCTTCACTAGCCTGCAGCTTCTTTAAAATGGCATCATCAGAATGAATCCAGCCATAAATATTTTTTGTAGTGTTTGCTGACGAGCTCAGAGAGTTTCTCAAGATGCTGGTAACTGAGACTTAATAAATTTTAAAATATTGAGTTGATAGCGGGGATCACTCAGGTCGCGTATTAGACTTGTTTCATGAACTGCTGAGCCATCCTTGTCGCATAGTTAGGTGAACTGTGTCAGAAGCAGAATACAATAGGAAGGTACGCTTCTAGCTTTTGAGGGACAAAATATCGAACTGAAACTTTAGTTGTTGGTGCAACAGCTTGTTGTTGTTTAAATAGTAAATATTCTCGAAGTTTGTTACAAGTTTTAAAAAAAATCTTTTTGGGTAAAAGTTTGGGCAAACTTTACTGAAGATGCATTAGGGAAGTTGATGACCCGAGGGCTTATTTTGCGGGTAACTGATGACTTCTTAATGCCGTGTGCATAGATTCATGACCTCAATTGTCTCCCTCATATTGTGGCCATCATCGCCATTATCGTCGTCATTACCATCTTCCCTCAGGAGGGGATAAGCCACCGAGTGATTAGGTGGCCAATTTGTTATTTTAATGTGCACGTGCAGACGAAGAAGGGAGAGGGAGAAGAACAAGGGGGTTTTGTGTGTGTGGGGGGGGGGGGTGTGGGTGTGTGTGCGTGTGTGTGTGTGTGTGTGTGTGTGTGTGTGTGTGTGTGTGTGTGTGTGTGTGTGTGATGTTTTATTGTACTCATAGTGTGCATCAAAGTATCGGAATAAATTGGCCAAATGTGTGTTTGTGTTTGCGTGTGCATTTGTGTGTGGGTGTGCGTGCGTGTGTTTGTTGTGTGTATGTGTGCGTATGGGTGTATGTGTGCGAGTGTTTCCTTAATATTTTTTTTAAACTGTTCCCTTCACTTCTTTCTTCTTCTTCTTCTTCTTCTTCTTCTTCTTCTTCTTCTTCTTCTTCTTCTTCTTCTTCTTCTTCTTCTTCTTCTTTTTCTTCTTCTTCTTCTTCTTCTTCTTCTTCTTCTTTTTCTTCGTCATCGTTGTCGTCATCGTCGTCGTCATCGTCGTTCTCCATATCCACCTCTATTATAATGCCTATTCACTCTTTTTTTTTTTAAATTGTCATCGTCGACGCCGTCGTCGGTCGATATCCGCCTCTATCATAAATACCGTCCCCGTCTTCTTTTTCTCCTTCTTCCTCCTCTCTCTGCTTCTCTGTTCCCCTCCGTATCTTTCATTCTTATCCTTATTTCTCTTTCTTTCTGTTACATTTGTCCTTCTCTCTTTCAACAATCTTCCTCTTCCATCGTAATCTCTCCTATTCTTTCTGCCTTTTCCCAGCTTCGCCGGATGTGCAGTGCGGACGCTAGAGGCGTCTAAACAACGCGCACAATTTGGCTGGTGGCTTGATCAATCAACTAGCACAACATTATCGTGCAAAAACACGGACCGGAGACGGAGGAAGTTTGAAAACAGGATTTTGAACGACAAACATTCAATTTCTTCTTGTTCTTTTTCTTCTTCTTAATGTTGTTGTTATTTTTCTTCTTGTCACTTCTTCGTGTTAACAGATTTCTTCTTCTTCTTTCTTCTTCTTCTTCTTCTTCTTCTTCTTCTTCTTCTTCTTCTTCTTCTTCTTCTTCTTCTCCTCCTCCTCCTCCTTCTTTCTTAGGAAGTGAAATCGTTCATCATTAAGATGTGGCAGCTGCGGTAAGGGCAAGTAATGATGACAGGCTTAAACACTACATGCCGATTTACCGGTATCTTACAAAACACACACACACACACACACACACACACATGCTTGTATACGATCAAAACCAGGGTTTCTTTACATTACATTACATAATTGTTGCTTTAGGTCCAGCGGACTCTTCCGAGCCAAATCAGGACCGGACAACCCCCAATCCGCATAAAAGATCTGATGAAACAACCCTAGTGGGAAAACTGAATGCCCTCCACCAGCCAGTCACTTTACAATAAAGACATCCCACGCAGGGGACGGCTGAGGCTTCACCCCAACTTATCGAACCCCCGTTTACAAAAACAAAATAGAATACAAACATCATAATAAATTATCAACAAAACACATACATATAAAATGAGAATGTATTAATCGGAAAGTGATTTTTGTAGAGAAAAGGGTTAGGGCAAGGGCTAGGGACGGATCTGCAACTAACCCTTACCCGAACCCTTGGCTAAAATGTTGACCTAGTTCGTCTCCTATAGGCGACGAAATAGGTCGAACTTTCTTCAAAATTTTCCCGAAAAGGGACTGGATTTTCTCCGTCCCGGATAGAGCACTCCCTTGTACTTAAAACACTCTCTTGCACTACAACTGCACTCCCATGCACTAAAAGAGCATAAAAGAGCAATCCCGCGCACTTTGAAAAAAAGTGGGGCCCTGGATGGAAAAAAGTGGGGTCCGAGCAAAAGACCCCATTAATGACTAAAAAAAAAACAAGGTCGAGCTACCACTTTGACATCAATACACGTGCACACACACACGCACATACATACACACACACACACACACACACACACACAAGAATTCTCATTCTGATAAGTAGACGACCGTTGCTTTTACAGTTATGCCTCGTGGCGCAGTGGATAAGTCGCTGGTTTCCTATGCCGAAGGTCGCGGGTTCGATTCCCGCAAGGGCGAACGTATGTGACTTAGGTATGAGACTATTGAGGTCACCGAGGGTTTTCTCCGGGCACTCCGGTTTCCTCCCTCCCTTCAATAATGGTACAGGACGCAGTCAATATAAAAATTTCAAAAATAAAAATTCGATTTTCTTTCCGTCTTCTAATAGCGATCTCCCTGCCTTTACACCACCTGTTTGAGTGATGGATGTGTATTTGGTGTGTGTAAGGGTGGATGAGACAGGTGAGCGTGTATGTTGGTATAGATCGCCGCGCTTTGAGCCTGATTGATTTGGGGAAAGGCGCGTATATAGCATCCTGTATTATTATTATTATTATTATTATTATTATTATTATTATTATTATTATTATTATTATTATTATTAAACAAATTAATCTGAACAAATAATTACCATTTGTGGTGGGGGGGAGGGGTGGAGTGAGGGGGAGTATCTTAGATTGTTATTTATATGCTATAAAGTATGTAGTATATGTTTTGAGAGCGGAAGAAGGTGAGGAGATTGGTTGAGAATGTAAAATCAAAAATAATTTCTTTATTTTATTCATCATATTCTCTTATGTTCCGGAGCGTTCTTATGCGAAACAAGGGCCACAATTTAGGTATACAACCCGATCTTCCTTCTAGCAAAGAACGGTAATGATTGAAACTTCGGGTAAAAGCGGGAAAATAGCCTCCCCTGATTGTCACATCCGGGAATACGGCAGCCATGTTAATGCAATTTCGTCAGTTTCAGCTACACAACGCTGTTTCCTGTATTCCATGCCTGCAGTTTGTCAAGCAAAATGTGGCTGCCATTGGGGTCGCCTACCTACGCAGATTGTCATTGAACAGTGGAGCATGCTGTGAAAAGACCAGCCTGTTTCACTCTCATTGCTATTTTGATGTCGGTATTGGTCATTCTAAGAAGACCACTTCCTGTACCAAAGCATCTTTTAATCTTTGTATTGCTTTGTTTATGTTGTGCGTGCATTGCCGGTTTAAGTTATGTACCCCCTCCTCCGCCTTTGACCTCCCCCCACCCCTCCCATTTCACTTCTTTCACCGACAATTCTCCATTACCACGTTTAAAAACTCCCAATCCCAATCTCCACCCGTCCCCTCCCTGCCTTCTCCAACCTCCCCTCAGGCTCAGACCATCAACAAACTATTGAACCACGTTACAGATAGCCAAAACCAATCTTGACAAAAATCTCCATTGTCACAGGATCGAGCTCGTAGTTTAAGAATACGCGGGTTCAATTCCCAGGTTCTCATAAACAAAACGCTGAGGCGTGTGCTTGATCGGCAAGGACCGACTGACTTCAGTGACAGCGTTCGCCAGGGTTTAATTAATGGTACATGAAAACCTCAAGTGGCTCTCTGTGCTGTGACGTAGCTCATTTCGCTACAGATTTCCGGGAATCCCTTCCCTCAGAACGTATTTGCTCAAATGAGACAGGACAGCAGCAGCAGCAGCAGCAGAAGAAGAAGAAGAAGAAGAAGAAGAAGAAGAAGAAGAAGAACAACAACAACAACAACAACAACAACAACAACAACAACAGTAACAACAACAACAACAACAACAACAACAACAACAACAACAAAGAGGAGAGTTTGAGGAAAAAAACTGGAGTGGGAAGGAGGATGAAGAAGAAGAAGAAGAAGAAGAAGAAGAAGAAGAAGAAGAAGAAGAAGAAGAAGAAGAAGAAGAAGAAGAAGATGCATTCCGCAGAAGCCACGAGCGGATAATTAATTGGGGATCAGTATCCTTTTTCTTCTTCCTCTTCCCCACGCTTCTTTTATGCTCTTCCAATTTGCTTCACGCGCAGGCGCCAACTCTCAGTAAGATCGCATGCGCTCTCAGACACGCACTCACACACGCACACGCACACGCACGCACACACACACATGTGCGCGCTCACGAACACTTACGCAGCACGCTAGTTCACATAAGACAAACATTAGAGCATGAACCAAAGGTTAACTATACATACTTGTATGAATAAGATTGCATGTGTGTGTGTGTGGGCATGTGTGTGTGTGTGATCGTGCGCATGCGCCTGAATACATTTAGTTTACGTGTGTTAACGTGTACATTTAAAAACAATCTTATTCGTTCTTATGTGGTTCCTTAATGGTTGATGTACGGTGCTAGCCATTTTAAGAGAGTTTATTATAAATGTTACAATTATTTGAAAACCATTTTCAAAGTCATTCTCTCGGTCGAACCTAGCAACTGGGGTATTTTCAAATTGCGACCGGCTTCTTTCTAATGTGAACTTCTCAACGGGTGTCTTTGTGACTACCCATGCAGTACATATAGACTGCACAGTGTGGTATATGACTGACTATCAAACCCCATACCCTGACTTCTCGTGTAGCGCCACCTGATGGTGGTCACCTTTGCGTAGGTGAGCCTCCGGACCCCCGTGCCTCGAGCCTGGTCCGACGGTCATTCAACAAATCTTTATTACCTCTTACCTCTTGTCACCGGCACACACTCTTACCGGTCATCAGGGTCTCCGTTGATGCTCGGGCGTAGCTTTTGGCGATGGCACTTGGTGCCACCCCCAGCGCACCGCCCTGATAGGTAGACCCCCCCCCCACCTAAAGAGGACTTAATCCTATTACCACAGACTATCACATGGATGACACCTCCAGTTGACCCCATGGGTTCTGGGTGTCAGTTACCATGACTGATCACAACATGACACGACTTACCTTCAGTAGATATTTATGTCCTGAATTCTATCCTAATGTTCACAAGGACTGACACTCAAATCTGACATCCCTCATCACATGGCTGATGCCCCTTCCCGACCCCTTGGGTCTAGGGCGGCAGTTTCCATGATTGACTATTAAGCCCCATGGTTTTTACCATAACGGCGTATGTTGACACCAAACCTGACAAATTTTCCACATGGCTGATGCCCATTCTCGACCCGTGGGTCTTAGGCATCAGTTCCCATGATTGACTATACTGTGGTCTCCATAGTGACTTATATGACACCGTTTTAAATGTGATCAGCAATGTCCAATAGGGAGTTATTTTTCAGCCACCCTGTACAGTGTCACTAAGGGAGCCGTTGTTTATTTTTATTTTTATCTTTTTACAAAGGTGAAATTCGGGCACTTTCATTTTCGAAAGTACAGCAGCCCCAAGTGAAGCGCTTAACCCAAGGTGCATGCTGGGTGTGTTCTTGTCACCGGCACACACCCGTCTCGGACATGAGCGTCAGGATCTTTAAAGTCCGTATGATGGAATGCATGCGACACAGACTAGACCTCGGTTTATGTACATATGTATTTATGTACATAGTTGTAAATAGTCAATTTCTGTCTTTTTTGTCATTTGTGTACATAGTTGTAAATAGTTTTTACCTTTACTGTTCCGTCTTTTGGTGTATCGTAGCAAAAGTGATGTTTGGAGTACCCGCTATATAAAAATCCGTTATTATTATTATTATTATTATTATTATACTCTGATACGAAGGAGTAGGAAACGGGAGTAAAGTGTCTTTCCCAAGGACACAACACAATGCCCAGGCCTGGGCTCGAACTCGGGACCTTCAGATCCGCAAGCCAACGCTCTAACCACTCGGCCACCGCGCCTCCCCTGCTACCAGCGCTATACTGGAACAACAACAATCTATTGGACAAATGAATCTGTGACGAGATCACAGCCGCTGATATCTGGATACGGTAGCGTCCTCTCTATGGAAAGCGCCCCTCTCAGTATACTTTTATATCAAGATCTCAAATCCTCTTAGCAAAAATCGCTGGTCGTCGCATTTTTCACATCTGTATGAACAAATTAGAAGATTTTTTTTTCCCCAAAAAGAATGCGACTCAGTCGATTCAACAGCGACTTATTCAAACATCCAAAGTAATAAATATTCGAAGTCTATTATCAAATTCGTTCAATTTCTGTTCGATTTTTGCGGAGAGGGGTTAGAAGCTTTGGTATATTAGTAGACTACGGATGTAAATAGACCGCGCCATCGTATCCGGATGCGAGCGCCTTTGGATGGGAGAAGGAAGCAAGGTGGAGAAAGTAGTGCTAATGCTCACAAAGTGAAAAAGGGTCTTAAATAGATTTTATTTTTAAGGCGGCAGAAATTAATTGCAAAACATTTGCAATAAAGTTCAAAACTCAAAAAGATAATAGGCGGGGAAAAAACCACACAAACTTAACTCGTTAATATTCATTATAGCAAAACCTGTATTACCTGAACCTTGAGATGGACTGAAGAGAGAAACACAAAACCAGGGATAATTTCATTTCCAAGGATTTTGCTATCTTTCTTAAGAGTGTCCTGGTGGTATATGGCGCAGTGGGTAAGTGGTCGGTTTCCTGCGCCGAAGGTCGCAAAGTTCGATTTTCGCTAGGGGCAAACTTATATATAGTATACTTATAGTATGTGACTTACGTACAGGACTTTTCAGGTCACCGAGGGCTTTTTCTCGGGTACTCTGGTTTCCTTCCTCCACTCATTCACGGTATTGGAGGCAGTCCATTTAAAATGTCCAATTTACAAATTCGATTTCTTCTTCGTCTTTTCATTAGCGACTGGCTTTTACGCCACACGAGTGATGACTGCGCACTTGCTGTGTATGTAGGAATGCCTGTAACATGTGAGCCTGTGTGCTGGTTACAGATCGCCGCGCTTTGAGTCTGATTTAGGGATAAGGCGCAAATAGCTTCCAGTAGTAGTAGTAGTAGTAGTAGTAGTAGTAGTAGTAGTAGTAGTAGTAGTAGTAGCAGCAGCAGCAGTAGCAGTAGCAGTAGTAGTAGTAGTAGTCGTAGTAGTAGTAGTAGTAGTAGTAGTAGTAGTAGTAGTAGTAGTACAGTGGAACCTCCGGTATACGACCATCCAAAATCTGAGAAAAAACGGTCTTATAATAGAGGTGGTCTTATACCGGAAACAAGGGGTGGGGGGGGGAAGGGGGGTCAGGCTCGGAGGGGTATGTAGTCATAATTTTCACACTCACCAGCATGTATTCCCTGACAAAGGAAACTGTAAAACATGTTTCATTTTTAGCTTTGTCTTTTATTCACAACTTCAAAAATAGAAAACAGTCGAACCACTGCCAGAGGCGTTCATCCAAGTCTATCAGTGCAGAAGCTCTCAGTTTCGATGTTTCCCTTTTCGCCACTTTCTCCACTCTCCCATCGTAGTTTCACAGATTCCTTATCCTTTATGATGAGCTGAATTTGGGTCTTCCCAACGTCTAAACTTCTCGCAATAGACAAATAACTCTCCCCAATTTCACTTCTTTCAATCACTTTCATTCTCTCTGCCAAACTCAAAACGTTCCTCTTGCGCGACGCGATTTTGACAAGCCAGTGTAGGCGAGTAAAGTGCCTTATTTGCGAACCGGAAATAGCAGACAACAGCAGGCGTACACTAACATGAGAGAAAACACGAAAGTTACAGACAACAAATTAACTAATATCTGTTTTAAATTGCCCTAAGACGGTCGTATAAAGGGCTTAAGACACGGTCGCTGGTCGCATAAACGAGGTTGTCGCATACCAGAGGTCATTTATTATTGGAAATGAATCCGTCAGAAGTTTTCAGGTCACATAACGGAGGGAGTCGTATACCAGAGAGACGGATACCGGAGGTTCCACTGTAGTAGTAGTAGTAGTAGTAGTAATAGTAGTAGTAATAGTAGTATATCTGAAGGTATCGGTCTAATATTTTCTCATACAGAAAGACACCTTGGACTACTAAGAAAAAACATGTTTTAAGGAGATAAAAACATACCAACATAAACATGTATTTTACTAAAGCGGTTCCTCAGGAGATACAAGCATTACATTACATGATTTTTGCTTTAATGTAGGTCCAGCGGACTCTTCCGAGCCAAATCAGGACCATAGGAGATACAAGCCAACATTATAATACAGAAACCCGGGTAAAAAAAAAAAGCAATGCAATATGTATTTTGTTGTATCCCGAGTCTCGTTTTCGCATTTCTCTGGCCTTGTTTGGAGGTGAAGAGCTGGACATTAGTATGCAAATACGTGCGCCTCGCATATCGCTTGTGAGCAAAACAAGGTCCGCTTCCTGGTGTAAGCCTCTTATTATGTGCAAATAAGACCAGGGCTAGGTCTTCCCTGGGAAAGATGGAAAGGGGGTGGAGAAAGAGGAGAAGTAGGAGGTGGTGGGAAAAGAAGAACATTGCGAAAAGATGGGAGGGAACGTGGGGGAGGAGGTAAATATTATGGACAGAGTGGAGGGATATCAGTTGGGGGGGAGAAGAAGAAGAAGCAAGAGGGGGAGAAGGAGAAGGAAAAGGAAGAGAAGAAGAAGGAGGAGGAGGAGGATGAAGAAGAAGGAGAAGAAAAGAAGAAGGAGAAGAAAAGAAGAAGAAGGAAGAAGATGAAGAAGAAAAAGAAGAAGAAGAAAAAGAAGAAGTAGAAGAAAATATGACGACGACAACGACGACGACGATGATGATGATGAGGAGGAGGAGGAGGAGGAGGAAGAGGAGATTAGTTAGTTATCCACTGCTATTACAACGACGACGATGATGACGATAATGATGATGATGATGATGATGATGATGATGATGATGATGATGATGATGATGATGATGATGATGATGATGATGATGATGATGATGATGATGATGACGATGATGAGTAGGAGGAGGAGGAAGAGGAGGTTAGTTAGCTATCCACTGCTTACAGGGTCAAGCGGACTGCAAAGAGCCGAATCAGGACCACAACATCAGGACCACAACTTGGTTGAAAGAGGACTCACCCCTGACCCATATAAAAGATCTGCTGAAACAACCCTAGTGGTAACACTGAAGGAACTCCACCAGCCGGTCACTTTACAACAAAGGCATTGCATCCCACGCAGAGGACGCTGAGGCTATACTCTAATTTATCGAACCCCCGTTTACAAAAACAAAATAGAATATAAACATCATTATAAAATATTTACAAAACCCATACATATAAAATGCCTACATCGCTAAAGAAAAATAATGAAACAGAAACCCTACTGACAATTTGGCAGAAAGCGTCCAATATTCCCAAGCTGACCCAACAGACCTCACACACATATGAGAAGTTTTGGAAGAGTTTTAAAGAAAACAGGTAGGTGGCTATCTATCTGACCGGTGACTGGTCTATCGAAGAAGATGGTATAGTAGATTGATAGAACGGAGTAGGACTAGAACAAAGGAATGATAAAGGCCGATCCACTATCTAAAGAATCTAATACCGAACCATCTGTAAAAATCTTCAAATGGTGTAAATAAGTATTTGCAATATGCTCTTTTACCTCAGTAACTAAGAGATTAATGTTTTCCTCTTTTTTAGTTACACTATAATCAATGTTAAAATTTGCATTTCTGTGCTCCCATGGTGGAATAGGTGATATTAATGGCATAACGGGAATTGCTGTGATATCAATGTTACACTTTTCAAAAAGATCTTTTGTGTAGTTCTTAATTGGCTGCAAATAATTAATATGTTTAGTTCTTTTGGGATAGTCCTCTGCATCTATAAAAATTTCGTCTTGTACTGAATTAGGGACAGATAAACATCTTAGTACATATTTTGAAGTCGCTAATTGACGTTGTTGGTTTAATGGTAATATGCCAGCTTCTTGGTATGTTTTAATTGTATTAGCATGAAGTGGAACACCTAATGCAACTTTAATAGCTCTACTGTCGATGCTTTGTAATTTATTTAATAATGTATTGTTTGTTTAAAAGTACACCTCCTGACCATAAACAAGCTTTGAACGGACTAGTGATATTGCTAAATGTAAGAGGGATTTGGTATCCTGACTCCAATTTTGTACACTAATAATTTTTAATAAATTTAGGGATTTTCTTGCCTTTGTTATTAAATGTTCAATATGTAATTTCCAGTTTAATTTAGAAGTTAGCTGAACACCAAGAAATTTAACCTGTTTCTTGTATATAAGAATCTCATCATTTAATTTCAAAACAGGTAAACATTTAGGATTAATACCATTATTAAAAAGCATTAAAAACGTTTTTTCAGATGACAATTCCAGACCATTATTTTTCATAAATAAATTAAGGTTTTTCAGTTCTTCTTGAAACAGTTTCTGTACATGTGTTATTACTCTCTGTTTAGTATGTTTTCGAAGAGATGTATTAATCCACATGGCAATATCGTCAGCGTACTGAACAACATTTAATGGATTAGAAATAACAGTGGGAAGATCGTGAATAAGTATTGAAAACAATAATGGGGCAATTATAGAGCCCTGAGGAATTCCCATGTCAATGTTATGATAAGATGAATAAGTGTTTCCTACTCGTGTACATATAGATCTGCCATCTTTATCTTTATCATTCCTGCATTAAATGTAAGACGCTCATATTATCTAGGAAAGGGGTTTTCTATCTTTACAAGTGAGCTTTATGCTATTGTAATGGCTCTAAATTACATTATGACTTTACCGTTAGAGCTCTTAGGTTTACTGATTTGTGTCGATTCAAAAGCGGTTTTGTATGCTTTAAAACAGGGTAATTCCAAAATAAGAAATGAATTCATATATGAAATTAAACATATGATCCATTGTATATTCTCTAGAGGTATAGTTGTTGATTTCTGTTGGGTTCCAGCACATTGTGGAATTCATTGGAATGAAGTGTGTGACACGTTAGCCAAAGAGGGAGCACTAAGATCATTAGATTCCATTTCTGTCAACAATTTGAGTATGTGTTGTTCTGAAATGTATTCTTTATTAGAAAAAGTAGTATGTCAAGATACTAGCATTAAAAAGGTTACTATACCGAACTGTTCACGACAGTTGTCAAAATTAATATACAAGTTAAGAATGAACTCGTGGAATACTAAATATTCAGCAGATATACAGTGTATGTGTGGCAAAAATATATCAGTTTACCATATTTTATTTGAATGTCCAGTTTTAAATGCAATGTACGAAAACCAAGGACATCATTTGACTGAGTATGGACATTCTATAGATGATGTATTACATCATTCACAGATAACAGCAGTTGTGAAAATTATTGCAATGACTCCTATTGGTAGACTTTTATAGTTTGGTGTTAAATCCTTCTTCCCCTTTCATTCCATTTTGTTATAAGATTTCTTAGTTGTGATTTGATTTATATTGTTGTTGTTATTAATTAATGTCTAATATCACCTGAATGTGTGAATAGACAATAAATGAAATATTGATTGACTAGAACAAAGGAGAAAGACAGCGACAGTGGGAATTTAAAGCACAAAATTTCCAGAAAGTGGGGATGCTATTTATACAGAAACCCCTGGCACTCCAACGACGGGAGGAAGATGAGGGTGAGGGTGATAGGGGCGAGGAAGGCAAATAAAAAGAATAAAAAGAAAAGTAAGAACGGTGTTACGTTTGCGACGCGCACGATAGTACATGTGAGACGCGCACGATAGTACGTGCGAGAGGCGCACGATAGTACGTGCGAGAGGCGCACGATAGTGCGTGTGAGAGGCGCACGATAGTACGTGTGAGAGGCGCACGATAGTACGTGTGAGAGGCGCACGATAGTGCGTGTGAGAGGCGCACGATAGTACGTGTGAGAGGCGCACGACAGTACGTGTGAGAGGCGCACGATAGTACGTGTGAGACGCGCACGATAGTAGGCTTACGTGTGAGACGCGCACCTCAGTTTCTGTTCGTTATCTAGTTTTGATTGGGTGTGTAAATGGGAGGGTGTCTGTATAAATGGCAGGGTGACTGTAGTAATGTAGGGTGACTATAAATGGCGGGGTGACTGTATACATGTAGGTTGACTGTATAAATGGTAAGGTGACTGTATAAATGGTAGGGTGGCTATATAAATGGTAGGTTGACTGTATAAATGGTAAGGTGACTGTATAAATGGTAGGGTGACTGTATAAATGGCAGGGTGGCTATATAAATGGTAGGTTGACTGTATAAATGGTAAGGTGACTGTATAAATGGTAGGGTGCCTGTATAAATGGCAGGGTGGCTAAAAAATGATATGTTGACTGTATAAATGGCAGGGTGGCTATATAAATGGTATGGTGCCTGTATAAATGGCAGGGTGGCTATATAAATGGTAGGGTGCCTGTATAAATGGCAGGGTGGCTATATAAATGGTATGGTGACTGTATAAATGGCAGGGTGGCTATATAAATGGTAGGGTGACTGTATAAATGGCAGGGTGGCTAAAAAATGGTATGTTGACTGTATAAATGGCAGGGTGGCTATATAAATGGTATGGTACCTGTATAAATGGCAGGGTGGCTATATAAATGGTAGGGTGCCTGTATAAATGGCAGGGTGGCTATATAAATGGTATGGTGACTGTATAAATACCAGGGTGACTGTAGTAATGTAGGGTAACTATAAATGGCGGGGTCACTGTATACATGTAGGTTGACTATATAATTGGTAAGGTGACTGTATAAATGGTAGGTTGACTGTATAAATGGTAAGGTGACTGTATAAATGGCAGGGTGGCTATATACATGGTAAAGTGACTGTATAAATGGTAGGGTGGCTATATAAATGGTAAGGTGACTGTATAAATGGTAGGGTGAGTGTATTAATGGCAGGGTGGCTATATAAATGGTAGGGTGAGTGTATAAATGGCAGGGTGGCTATATAAATGGTAGGGTGACTGTATAAATGGCAGGGTGGCTATATAAATGGTATGTTGACTGTATAAATGGCAGGGTGGCTATATAAATGGTATGGTGCCTGTATAAATGGCAGGGTGGCTATATAAATGGTAGGTTGACTGTATAAATGGTAAGGTGACTGTATAAATGGTAGGGTGCCTGTATAAATGGCAGGGTGGCTATATAAATGGTATGGTGCCTGTATAAATGGCAGGGTGGCTATATAAATGGTATGGTGCCTGTATAAATGGCAGGGTGGCTATATAAATGGTAGGGTGCCTGTATAAATGGCAGGGTGGCTATATAAATGGTAGGGTGCCTGTATAAATGGCAGGGTGGCTATATAAATGGTATGGTGACTGTATAAATGGCAGGGTGGCTATATAAATGGTAGGATGACTGTATAAATGGCAGGGTGGCTATATAAATGATAGGGTGACTGTATAAATGGTAGGGTGGCTATATAAATGGTAGGGTGACTGTATAAATGACAGGGTGATTGTATATATGGTAGGGTGACTGTATAAACTCTCATGGTTGCCCACAGAGCTGCATGCCAGGCTCGGTCAAACACTTTCTTGAAGTCTACGAACACATGATATAGATGTTGTTGGTGCTGTAAGTATTTCTCGCAGATTATGCTGAGGTTGAAAATCTGTTCAGTGGTACTTCGCCCTACCCTGCATCCTACTTGTTCTTCAGCTATGATTTGTTCAGCTTGGGGTTTCAACCAGTTGAGCATTATTTTCAGGAGGACCCTGCTGGGATTGCTGATGAGGCTGATGGTGCGGTAATGTTCACAATTTTAAAAGAAGACTTCTGGGCATTTTCTATACCCAACACATCACCAACGACGAAGTCCGATGGACCATCACACAAGCCATTGGACAACACGATGACCTGCTTACAGTGGTGAAGAAACGGAACCTTTGATGGTATGGCCACGTCACAGGATTATCAGGCCTTGCAAAGACCATCCTGCAAGGCACAGTGCAAGGAGGTAGAAGAGGAGGGAGACCGAAAAAGAGGTGGGAGGACATTATGCTGGCCTAGAGAAACGAGAGGTCTCAAATGCCTCTCTCCCCCAACGACCCAAAGGCTACGGGAATACTTTTACCTGGTGGTGTTAGGTGTGATGGCAGTGGTATGACTCAGAAAAGAAGGAATGATGCTGGTTGGTTAGTGATTGCTTACAAAGTCAAGCGAACTGCAAAGCGCCGAATCAGAACTAAAAATCAGGACCACAACTTGATTGAAAGAGGACTCAACCCCTGATCTGTATAAAAGATCTGCTGAAACAGCCCTAGTGGTAACCCTGAAGGCACTACACCAGCCGGTCACTTTACAATAAAGGCATCCCACGCAGAGGACGCTGTTGATTGGAGACGAGATCAGACATTTTTAAGGAAGAGATGAGTTTTTAAGTTGGTCTTGAAAGTGGCTATGTTCGGAGAGCTGCGAAGAAGAAGGAGCAGAAAAGAGTTCCAAGTTGAAGGACTAGGCACTGAGAAAGATCGACAGTCTGCAGATGAGAGTTTGAAGCGGGATGACAATGGGTAGACAGAGAGGTATGTACGCAGACAGAGATACAGTAGGTAGTCGGAAGACAGAGGAGAAAGAGAAGAAAGCATGAGGAGACATTTCAACCAACAGAATAAGCCTGGGTGTCACAAACCAGTTAAATACAAAGTCCAAACGTCTTCAGCTACGTACACTTGACACAACCTACACAGCCTTTCCAATAGAAATAAGTTCAGAGAAGACCAAAATAATTACCAACAACACCAATGGCATCAACACGGACATCACATCCCTCAATATGGTGCACAGTTTCAAATATTTAGGAGCAATTGCATCAGATCATGGGTCCCGACAGGAAGCCCTCTTCAGCATAGCACAAACAACTGCTGCACTGATAAGTTTGAAGCCCATTTGGAAAGACAGGAACATCAGTCTACACCCCAAGGTAAGGGTGCTGCAGTCCCTTGTCCTCTCCATCTTCCTATACGCTTGCGAAACATGGACCCTCACAGCAGATCTACAAGGAAGAATACAAAGCATGGAGATGAGGTGCTACAGAAGACTTCTGGGCATTTCCTATACTTAGCACATCACCATCGACGAAGTCCGACAGACCATCACACAAGCCATTGGACAACACGATGACATGCTCACATTGGTAAAGAAACGGAAACTCCGATGGAATGGCCACGTCACCAGAGCATCAGGCCTTGCAAAGATCGTCCTGATTGGCACGGTGCAAGGAGGCAGAAGAAGAGAGAGACATAAAAAGATGTGGGTGGACAACAATTCGAAAATGGACTGGCTTGACCCTGAGCGAAGCCATCAGGGTTGCTGAGGACAGAGAAAGATGGAGTAAGCTGGTTAAACGATCATCTGTGGTGTACCAACTACTTTTGAGTTAGGGGATAGGATAGGATAGGCAGCTAAATAAACGCAGACATTACATGGTTATTGCTTTAGGTCCAGGGGACTCTTCCGAGCCAAATCAGAACCAAATAAACGCAGACAGGAATATAGAAAGAGGCATATAGACAGAGAGAGACCGACCATTAGTGAGATAACAACAGGCCGACAGACAGACAGAACAAAATGGACAGAAAGTGTGAGACAGGTTGAGATACCACCAGAGAGAAACAAGCAGATAGAGGGACAGACAGACAGACAGACAGACAGACAGGAAAAGTAAGGCAGGTTTTATGCGGTAGAAGGGGTGTTTAGTTGCCATTCTAATGGTAAGGAAATTGCAAAGAAAGTAAGAGAGCCATCTCCTACTTACTGGCCGTAATGTAATCAAGAGTTATTACGGTACCACGGTCAGCTATGATGGTGGCAGTAGCGAGTATCATTGGTACCTAGGTAGAGGCAGATCTAGGGATCCTATCCTATCCTATCCTATCCTATCCTATCCTATCCCATAGCTCGGAGGTCGTAGGGGCACCACAGATGATCGCTTAACCAGCACACTCCATCTTTCCCTGTCCTCAGCAACTCTAGGGGTACCATGACACTAGGGAAGCTAATTTGTTTAATCGATTTTAATTTAGCGCTTTTCCAGCTCAAGGGCAGCTCAAGGCACTGGTGGATACAAACTGTAACTCGCCGTTTAATTTTATTTTTTTTACATAGCGCCTTTCCAGCTCAAGAACTGCTCAAGGCTATGTCCGATACAGGATCTAACCCTAGCCGCACGAGGCGCCCACTTGCAGACTTAGGCGCATTGTCTGATGTCTCGGACAACTGGGCCACCGGGTGATGGGACAGAAAGGCCCTGGATCTTGCTGGGTGTATTTGGGTAGCCGGCGCTCACCCGCCCAGTACATGAGCGTCAGTATCTTTTAAGATCTTGCGATGAAATATGCCTGCAAGCACCGACTGGATCTCGGTTTAAAATCTCATCCAAATGAGTAATAGAGCAGAAAAAAAGAAACTTAACAGTTTTAACATCGATACAGTTTAGGGTGGTATAGGGGGAGCAGAGAAGTGGGGGGGGGATGTTGTGTTTGCATTGCCAAAGAAAACGCAACAACTGTGGGCAAATTGCGGAACGCAAAATGTCCGGTTGTCTTCCAGAGGCATTTAAACAATGAAAAGGCAAAGTTTGTTTTTACAGCTCCCATACCCCCCTCACCCCCTCTCCCCTCATACCCCCACCCCCCACACACACCCCTGCCGTCACATTCCACCTGAATCCCTAAATTCATCCATTCTCTTTAACTCCCGTGCGCCCTCAGCGAGCAAACAGTGAAACAGCAAACAGCATGGACGAAGCTGTGCCTTTCAAGCGGATATCATCATCATCATCATCATCATCATCATCATCATCATCATCATCATCATCATCATCATCATCATCATCATCGTCATCATCGTCATCATCATTGTCGTCGTCTTCATCATCATTATCATCATAATCAACGATCATCGTCGTCGTCATCCTCAACAACAGAGTCACGGTGGTCTAATGGTAGTGCTTTGGCTTGCGGATCTGAAGGTCCCGGGTTCGAGACCTGTCCGGGCCATTGTGTTGTGTCCCTGGGAAAGACACTTTGCTCCCGTTTCCTACTCCTTCGGATGAGAGTATAAACCGAGGTATAGTCTGTGTGTCGCATATATTCCATCATAACGGACTTGAAAGATCCTGACGCTCATGTCCTAGACAAGTGAGTGCCGGTAACAAGAACACACCCAGCATGCACTTGGTCCTTCTCCCCCATCCCTGGCTGGCCAGGATAGTGCTCAGTTGTCCGGGCGTCAGACCATGCGCCCAAAGGCTGCGGGTGGGCGTCTCCGGCGGTTTGAGTTAGATCCTGTATCGGCCAGTGCCTAGAGTCTGGTCAAGTACGGCGAGATAAGTGCGCTATAAAAATCCTCAATAATAATAATAATAATAATAATAATAATAATAATAATAATAATAATAATAATAATAATAATAAAATCAACATCGTCGTCATCATTCTCTTCACCATCAACAACATCGACAACCTTCTCAACTACTGTTCACTGTGGTTTGTTGGTACTGTGGAGCTCAAAATGCCCTCGTAACTTCTTCTAGTTCAAAAATTATGCAACATCTTGTTTACCCAACCTTACAGCTGTTGGCATTGCGGAGTAGTTTTCAAAGTTGTTTAAAAGTTTTAATCTAAGTCTTTTCTGGGGTTTCTACACACAACAATGCCTGAGGTGGTAGCAGTAGCAGAGATTTTTTTTTTTATAAGGGATCCTCTGTATAAAATCTCTGGCTATAATAGTAGTACTATAATGGTACAGGACGCAGCCAATATAAAAATTTTAAAATTAAAAATTCGATTTTCTTTCCGTCTTCTAATAGCGATCTCCCTGCCTTTACACCACCTGTTTGCGTGATGGATGTGTATTTGGTGTGTGTGAGGGTGGATGAGACAGGTGAGCGTGTATGTTGGTATAGATCGCCGCGCTTTGAGCCTGATTGATTTGGGGAAAGGCGCGTATATAGCATCCTGTAGTAGTAGTAGTAGTAGTAGTAGTAGTAGTAGTAGTAGTAGTAGTAGTAGTAGTAGTACTACTATCACAGCAGCATTGGAATCCTATGGCCATGTAAACATCCCACAACCACGGAGGTATGTCAGTTGTTTTATTGTATAGTGCTTGTTTAACGCATACCCCGCTACGGAGCTGCCCAAGGCGCTGGCCGATACAGGATCTAACTCAAGCCGTACCAGGCGCTCACTTGCTGCCTTTGGGCGCATCGTCCGACGCCTCGGACAACTGAGCACAATTTTGAGCCACCTGGGTTCGGGGAGAAGGGACACAGTGCTTGCATGCCCGCGCGTTTTTATGTGGCTCGTAATCATGCACTCCTCTAAGACCTGAGCGTCGTAACTTTACATTCCGGGCGATAGAACCCTATCGCTGTTGCGTGTTCAAGCTTTATTATTACAATAATGTTTGTTTTTTTTTTAAATCATTTGGTTTGGTTATTATTATTATTATTATTATTATTATTATTATTATTATTATTATTATTATTATTATTATTATTATTATTATTATTATTATTATTATTATTATTAATTTTCATAATAATACTAATAATACTAATAATACTAATAATAATAATAATAATAATAATAATAATAATAATAATAATAATAATAATCCTATCCTATCCTGCCCCTACGACCTCCGTGTTATGGGATAGGATAGGATAGGATTATTATTATTATTATTATTATTATTATTATTATTATTATTATTATTATTATTATTATTATTATTATTATTATTATTATTATTATTATTATGAAAATTTCGAAACGCCTAACCTTGACAGTTCTAAGCGTGTACAATAAATATATAATAACACACCCTAAGTCAAAGTAATTGTATCAATGGCAATGATAAAGATTGAAGCAGATTTTTTTTTTTTTAAAGTGACCATTGTGGAAGGCAATGACAGAAAATGACTGACAAATACAATTAGGATGGGGAAAAAAAACTACAACATCAACAACATATGGGAGGGCAAGATATTGTAAACAATGAACAAATATGTAACAATAAAGACATGAGACATGGTGATGGATGATGGAATTATCCAAATACTCTCTGTCTGTCTGTCTGTCTGTCTGTCTGTCTCTCTCTCTCTCTCCTTTCTTTATCTCTCTCTTTCTTTCTTTCTCACACACACACATAAACCCACCAAGGAAGAATAATGATTAGCTGAAGGAAGACTGGCGGAGAGTTACTGAGGGAACAGATGTGCCTTAAGATTAGTTTCCAAAGTCTGTCAAGATTAAGAGTGTTTGATGGAGTGAAGGAGATGATTCCAGCCTACATAACTTCCCTCTAAGACTGTTTCGGAATAAGATTAATTAGAACAAAATTAAAATTACCGGTGCAGTGTTTGAAGCCTATGTAAGTAACAATTAGCTCGAAAAAGAAAACACGTCTTTACATTTTTAACCCCACATTCTGTCTTGAAGAATACACGTTTCTCTATAGGTGTAGAACTACAGCTAGGCTCACTTAAAAATTAGCAGCATATTTTTTGGGAATCTGTATAATTTCAAAAATAGATTTTGTTTAACCGCTCTTCATTTAAAAATTTTAAAAAAATTATCCATACACTCGTACACCTCTAGTTGCCTTTGACTATACAAGAAAGGGGAGAGAAAAAGTCAGTGGCCGGAGCACTCTTGAGGGTAATCTCCCTTGATTTCTTGCGTCGCTCTCAGCTATTTCCTCCCTCTTTTGTGCGAGGTTGACTTCTTTCTCAAGACTTTTCGGTTGTCCTAGAAACTAGGTACCCCCTCTCGGGATCACTATATGCCCTCTCAATCACCCTTCGTTCTGTACAAAATGTATCTGGAGTGGATATGCCTTCGGGGGGGTTCACCGTGATCAATCATGAATAGGCTATGCATGAAAAATGGGGAAAGGAGTAGGTAAGACCACAGGGCACTACTCAGCGGGGGTGCCGGTAGCAGGTCCTCTGTAGCAAAGGGGTAGATATGTACCACACAGCCTTCAGAGCACAATCTTAGGCGATCGGGGATGGGAAGAGAGGGGGGTGGGTGGGTGAGGGAGGTGGACTTAGTGCTTGCTGCGCGTATTAATTTGAAGGTTTAGATGCGTTCACTCACACGTCTAGAACATGAGCGTCAGGATTTTGTTAAAGTCTGAGAAATGTCTGTGCGTGCACAGACTAGACCTCAGTTTGTACTCTCATCCGAGAAAGTAGAGGGCGCTTGACACCCCCCTCCCCCTTCCCTTACCCACCCTCCCCTCCCCTGCAAACGCTAGCTAACACTAACAAGATCTTAACACACACGCACGCACGCACACACACACACACACACACACACACACACACACACTCACAATTCATGTTCATGTAATGAAGGGGTTGAGCTGACGAAGAGTCTGTTAACAGCGATTCAACATTGGCCACTCCAACGGGCGTCTAAAACGTCCCCCACACTCTCGAGCAGTCTGGAGAAGTTTGCCTTCAACTTGAGTCTAGCTTCGTGACCATACAGCGTTGCTAAGATTAGCCCAAGCCTACTACCTCCCTCATGAGAGGAGAGAAAGCATCGGCTAGCCTCAGTCACGGAGTAGGCTTCGTGACTTGAAAAAGGGCAACTGAGAACTTACTATCAAAAGGAGACAGCTATATGAGGGAAAAAAGGATACGAAAAAAAGACAAGCAGGAAGCGTTTGAAGGCAGCGTGAAAAAAAAAAGAAGAACGGTACGGCAGAAGTATGGTACGGCAGAAGTATTGTACGGCAGAAGTAGGATACGGCGGAAGTAGGGTACTGCAGAAGAAGGGTACGGCAGAAGTAGGGTACGGACGGCAGAAGTAAGGTACTGCAGAAGTAGGATACTGCAGAAGTAGGGTACGGCAGAAGTAGGATACTGCAGAAGTAGGGTACGGCAGAAGTAGGATACGTCAGAAGAAGGATACGGCAGAAGTAGGATACGGCAGAAGTAGGATACGGCAGAAGTAGGATACGGCAGAAGTAGGGTACTGCAGAAGTAGGATACGGCAGAAGTAGGATACTGCAGAAGTAGGATACGGCAGAAGTAGGATACTGCAGAAGTAGGATACGGCAGAAGTAGGGTACTGCAGAAGTAGGGTACTGCAGAAGTAGGATACGGCAGAAGTAGGATACTGCAGAAGTAGGATACGGCAGAAGTAGGATACTGCAGAAGTAGGATACGGCAGAAGTAGGGTACTGCAGAAGTAGGGTACTGCAGAAGTAGGGAACAGTAGAAGTATGGTAGAATACGGCAGAAGTAGGGTACCCCAGAAGTAGGGTACGGCAAAAGTAAGGTACGGCAGAAGTAGAATACGCAGAAGCAGGGTACCGCAGAAGCAGGGTACCGCAGAAGTAGGGTACGGCAGAAGTAGGGTACGGCAAAAGTAAAGTACGGCAGAAGTAGAATACGGCAGAAGCAGGGTACCGCAGAAGTAGGGTACCGCAGAAGTAGGGTACGGCAGAAGTAGGGTACGGCAAAAGTAGGGTACGGCAGAAGTAGGGTACGGCAGAAGTAGGATACTGAAGAAGACAGACTTTGACAAGAAGACCGCTACAAGTAGAGAGGATGCGAGACAAAGCGAACACTTCTTTTGTCTTATGTCAGCTGATCACGCTACACGCGGTGCCGGTGTGACATCGTCAAAGTGCTGGGTATCGCCAGCGGACTGGGAGCGACTGGGAGCATTCTCATTGGTCGAAATTTAAAACGCATTACAAAATTCGACGCATACGCACAGTGCTATCGTAGTCTTAGTAAGGATTAGGGGTAGGGTTTAGGGTTAGAGTTAGGGTTATGACGCCTAAGAACATCCTGATAAGGCCGGCCAGACTTGACCAGGCGCATGCGCAAAGGCGCCAAGCCAAGCTACGATACTCGGTTCAACTGCGATGTCACACCGGCATGTATGCCAGGTTACGCGCCATTACGGGTTACTTGCGTCATGGTGAGATGAAATCCGATATAGCAGTTATAATTGCTAGAAGTTATAAGTTCTACCGTTGTAAAGGATCACAAAGCCTTTTTGTATCATGCAAATGCAGTACTATTTACAAAACCTATCAGCCACAGTCAATAAGGAGATGCATTTCAACTAGGCCTACCCTGTAGATTGATTGATTGATTGATTGATTGTTGCTTTAGGTCCAGCGGACTCTTCCGAGCCAAATCAGGACCGGACAACCCCCGATCCGCATAAAAGATCTGCTGAAACAACCCTAGTGGGAAAACTGAATGCCCTCCACCGGTCAGTCACCTTACAACAAAGACATCCCACGCAGGGGACGGCTGAGGCTTTACCCCAACTAATCGAACCCCCGGTTACAAAAACAAAACAGAATACAAACATCATTATAAATCATCAACAAAACACATACATATAAAATGCCTATATTGCTAAATAATAACATCATAGGAAGCCCTAGTGACCACCCGGCAGAAAGCGTCCAATACTCCCAAGCTGATCCAACAGACCTTATACACAAACAATGAGTCTTGTCCAGGAAGAGTTTTCAAGAAAAAAGGTAGGTCATTGATCTAGCGAAGAAGAAGATAGTATAGCAGAGTGATAGGACAGAGCAGGAATGGGAAAGAGCAAATGAGGAAGACAGCGACAGTGGGAATTTAAAGCACTAAATTTCCAGAAAGTGGGAATACTATTTATACTGAAACCCCCGGCACTCCAACGGGGGTACTGTTGCCGCAGTGAATCGGTCATGCCTATAAAGGAAAGACAGGTTTTCAACTGGGGCTTTCACTTTTCCCTTTATAGGTTAGAACAATCTACAGTGGCAAGATTGCTCATGACCCCAAGGGGTAACCCTGTAGATAGGAAGAAAGGAATTTGAAAGGACACCAGAGAAGACAGAGATTTCTTTTCTCTGTCTGCACTTCTCTATCCATTACTTTACATTAATTATATTAAATGATTATTGCTTTAGGTCCAGCGGACTCTTCCGAGCCAAATCAGGACCAGAGAGACGTTATCTTAAAATATTATAAAATGGTTCACATCTTAAAAAACAAGCCAGTTACTCTTAAATATTCAAACAAACTTTCACATGCAACCTCTTGAAAATTCTTCTTTAAAACTGATGTATTCAAAATACGTTATCTGCAAGTTTGTTTCAAAATCAATTAAAACAAAATTAAACTATGTTAAACGCTAATAAAAGCATAATGTCAAATGGAAATCATCACAGGCTGGGTTTTTTTTTATGTCCAGGGGACTTTTTGACCAGCGTGACAGCAAATGCGTTCTACGCTTGTTCATCATCAGCAGCTGCTACAACTGGCCTGAGGCTGAGCAGATCGCAGAACACTGTGCAACGGTCACACTGGACGCAGAAGACAGAAAGAATTGAACTGGGACTGCGAAGGTACATGGAATTCTACAGCAGCGAACGGTTATTACGAGGGGGAAAACAGTGATCATTAAAATATCCTATCCTATCCTATCCTATCCTATCCCATAACTCGGAGGTCGTAGGGGCACCACAGATTATCGTTTAACCAGCGCACTCCATCTTTCTCTGTCCTCAGCAACCCCGATTGTTTCACTTAGTGTCCAACCAGTCCATTCTCGAATGTTGTCCTCCCGCCTCTTTTTCGGTCTCCTTCTACCTCCTTGCACTGTGCCTTGCATGATGGTCTTTGCAAGACCTGATGATCTGGTGACGTGGCCATACCATCGGAGTTTCCGTTTATCTGATCTGTTGCTTGCCTTAGATAATGGTAACGTCTCCGTTCTCACCTTATTAGACCTCTCAGCCGCCTTTGACACAGTCGACCATCACATTCTCTTTAACACTCTTCAACACTACTTTGGAATCTCTGGCTCGGTCCTGGCTTGGTTCCACTCATATCTTTCCGACAGATCACAAGCAGTCACTGTCGATGGCTGTTTCTCCAGCACAGCAGACTTGGTGTGCGGCGTGCCTCAGGGTTCCGTTTTAGGGCCGGTGTTATTCACTCTGTACACCAAGCCACTGCTTCTCCTGCTTAGAAAGCATGCTGTTGAGAGTCAGTCATTTGCAGACGACACACAACTGTATAAATCCACCACCCCCTCTCTAATTAATTCCTCTGTTCAGACTTTGGAGAACTGCGTCACAGACATTAAGTCATGGATGACACTCAACAAGCTTAAGCTTAATGACGATAAAACCGAAGCCCTCCTCATTCACAAGCACAGCACCTCCTCCTCACTCTCGCCTCTCCCAACATCGCTTACAGTAGGGACAACAAACATTCAGCTCTCATCCTCAGCAAGAAATCTCGGCTACATTCTCTCAGATGACCTGTCCCTCAACAACCACATCTCCAACGTCTGTCGCTCTGCATACACGGCCATACGCCAAATCAGCTCCTTTCGCCACTATCTTACAGTCCCTGCCACCAAAACCCTAGTCTGCGCTCTCGTCCTTTCTCGTCTTGACTATTGCAACTCTCTCCTTGCTGGCTCCCCGAAACACATCATTGACAAACTACAAAAGGTTCAGAACTCAGCAGCTAGACTAGTATTCCGAGCTAAGAAACGCGATCACATCACACCTCTACTACATTCCCTTCACTGGCTTCCTGTGCAAGCACGCATAGAGTACAAACTCTCTGTTCTCTGTCACAACTTCTTCACAGATTCTTGTCCTTCCTACCTTGCTGATCTACTGTCTGTCTACTCCCCTTCACGCACTTTAAGATCTTCTGCTGACACTCGCACACTCAAGGTTCCCGTCACCCGCACTAAGACATACGGCCAACGTGCATTCGCTTACTCCGCACCTAAGCAGTGGAATTCCCTTCCCTCCCATATCCGCAACATACAATCAACACAAGCATTCAAAAAGGCCCTCAAAACCCACCTCTTCAAACTGCATTATTCAGATTGAATTGTATCCCGCTGCCATTCTCTCATCTTTTGTCTATGTCTGATCCGTAAGTGTATAAACGGCTGTAAATATTTATACTGTTTTTCTTCCTGGGCCTAACCGGGCATATAAATAGCTGTGAATAGGTTTTTTGCTATTCTATTTTCTGTTTTTTTTTGTCATTTGTGTACATAGTTGTAAATAGTATATTTTTGTCTTTTTTGTAATCTATGTACATAGTTGTAAATAGTCTGTACCTTTACTGTCCCGTCTTTTGGTGTATTGTAGCAAAAGTGATGTTTCATCGAGTGCATGTATTTATATGTAATGACTATGTAAAGCGTGGTGAGTCTGGTCATAGGCTGGAGTACCCGCTATATAAAAATCCGTTATTATTATTATTATTCACCACTGTGAGCAGGTCATCGTGTTGTCCAATGGCTTGTGTGAGGGTCTGTCAGACTTCGTCGTTGGTGATGTGCTGGGTAAAGGAAATGCCCAGAAGTCTTCTGTAGCACCTCATCTCCATGCTTTGTATTCTTCGTTGGAGATCTGCTGTGAGGGTCCATGTTTCTCAGTTTCTGTACCCCCTAAACGCTCAATGTGTCCGGGGACGTTAATTTTACTACTTACTACTACTACAGTTTCTGTCACTTTTACTGTCGAAGCTACGTCCTATTTGTACTTGCTAGGAAGGGAAAAATATATATTAAGTGGCCTCCAACAGTCGTAGAAACAATGCATTGAGGTCTACATTACATTACATTACATTACATTACATTACATTACATTATTATTGCTTTACCGGACAACCCCTGATCCGCATTAAAGATCTGCTGAAACAACCCTAGTAGTAAAACTGAAGGCACTCCACCAGCCAGTCATTTTACAATAAAGACATCCCACGCAAGGGACGCTGAAGCTATACTCAAATTTATCGAACCTCCGTTTACAAAAACAAAATAGAATACAAACATCATTATAAATTATCAACAAAACTCATACATATAAAATGCCTACATTACTAAATAATAACATCATAGGAAGCCCCAGTGACCACCTAGCAGAAAGCGTCCAATATTCCCAAGCTGATCCAACAGACCTCACACACAAATAAGGAGTCTTGTCCCAGAAGAGTTTTCAAGAAAAAAGGTAGGTGTCTCGCCTGAACACATGGGACTGGAGTGTCTTGAAGGCATCCTGGATAAAATACTTTTTAGTTGCTGTCCTCCGTGGAATGAGGGGATGATAGGACAGATTTATCTCCCCTTCTCTGCTGCCCATGGTTTGTATTTGTGGATGTATGCCATAGATACTGGTTGTGTCCCATCGATACTGATGGTGTGCCATAGATACAGATGGTGTGCCATAGATACAGATGGTGTGCCATAGATACTGATGGTGTGCCATCGATACAGATGGTGTGCCATAGATACTGATGGTGTGCCATCGATACAGATGGTGTGCCATAGATACTGATGGTGTGCCATAGATACAGATGGTGTGCCATAGATACAGATGGTGTGCCATAGATACTGGTTGTGTCCCATCGATACTGATGGTGTGCCATAGATACAGATGGTGTGCCATAGATACAGATGGTGTGCCATAGATACTGGTTGTGTCCCATCGATACTGATGGTGTGCCATAGATACAGATGGTGTGCCATAGATACAGATGGTGTGCCATAGATACTGATGGTGTGCCATAGATACTGATGGTGTGCCATCGATACAGATGGTGTGCCATAGATACAGATGGTGTGCCATAGATACAGATGGTGTGCCATAGATACTGATGGTGTGCCATCGATACAGATGGTGTGCCATAGATACTGATGGTGTGCCATCGATACAGATGGTGTGCCATAGATACTGGTTGTGTCCCATCGATACTGATGGTGTGCCATCGATACAGATGGTGTGCCATAGATACTGATGGTGTGCCATCGATACAGATGGTGTGCCATAGATACTGGTTGTGTCCCATAGATACTGATGGTGTGCCATCGATAGAGATGGTGTCCCATAAATACTGATGGTGTGCCACCGATACAGATGGTGTGCCATAGATACTGGTTGTGTCCCATCGATACTGATGGTGTGCCATCGATACAGATGGTGTGCCATAGATACAGATGGTGTGCCATAGATACAGATGGTGTGCCATAGATACTGGTTGTGTCCCATCGATACTGATGGTGTGCCATCGATACAGATGGTGTGCCATAGATACAGATGGTGTGCCATAGATACAGATGGTGTGCCATAGATACTGGTTGTGTCCCATCGATACTGATGGTGTGCCATCGATACAGATGGTGTGCCATAGATACTGATGGTGTGCCATAGATACTGATGGTGTGCCATCGATACTGATGGTGTGCCATAGATACTGATGGTGTGCCATCGATACAGATGGTGTGCCATAGATACAGATGGTGTGCCATAGATACTGATGGTGTGCCATCGATACAGATGGTGTGCCATCGATACAGATGGTGTGCCATAGATACAGATGGTGTGCCATAGATACTGATGGTGTGCCATCGATACAGATGGTGTGCCATAGATACTGATGGTGTGCCATAGATACTGGTGGTGTGCCATCGATACAAATGGTGTGCCATAGATACAGCTGGTGTGCCATAGATACAGCTGGTGTGCCATAGATACAGATGGTGTGCCATAGATACAGATGGTGTGCCATAGATACAGATGGTGTGCCATAGATAATAATAATAATAATAATAATAATAATAATAATAATAATAATAATAATAATAATAATAATAATAATAACGGATTTTTATATAGCGGGTACTCCAGCCTATGACCAGACTCACCACGCTTTACATAATCATTACATATAAATACATGCACTCGATAAAACATTGCTTTTGCTACAATACACCAAAAGACAGAACAGTAAGAGTACAACTATTTACAACTATGTACACAAATTATAAAAAAAGACAGAAATAGACTATTTACAACTATGTACACAGATAACAGAAAAGACAGAAATAGAATAGCAAAAAACCTATTCACAGCTATTTATATGCCTGGTTAGGCCCAAGAGGAAAAACAGTATAAATATGTACAGCCATGTATACACTTACGGATCAGACAGAGACAAAAGAGGAGAGAATGGCAGCGGGATACAAATCAGTCTGAGTAATGCAGTTTGAAGAGGTGGGTTTTGAGGGCCTTTTTGAATGCTTGTGTTGATTGTATGTTGCGGATATGGGAGGGAAGGGAATTCCACTGCTTAGGTGCGGCGTAGGCGAATGCACGTTGGCCGTATGTCTTAGTGCGAGTGACGGGAACCTTGAGTGTGCGAGTTTCAGCAGAAGATCTTAAAGTGCGTGAAGGGGAGTAGACAGACAGCAGGTCAGCAAGGTAGGAGGGACAAGAATCAGTGAAGAAGTTGTGACAGAGAACAGGGAGTTTGTACTCTATGCGTGCTTGCACAGGAAGCCAGTGAAGGGAATGTAGTAGAGGTGTGATGTGATCGCGTTTCTTAGCTCGGAATACTAGTCTAGCTGCTGAGTTCTGAACCTTTTGTAGCTTGTCAATGATGTGTTTTGGGGAGCCAGCGAGGAGAGAGTTGCAATAGTCAAGACGAGAAAGGACGAGAGCGCAGACTAGGGTTTTGGTGGCAGTGAGTGTAAGATAGTGGCGAAAGGAGCTGATTTGGCGTATGGCCGTGTATGCAGAGCGACAGACGTTGGAGATGTGGTTGTTGAGGGACAGGTCATCGGAGAGAATGTAGCCGAGATTTCTTCCTGAGGATGAGAACTGAATGTTTGTTGTCCCTACTGTAAGCGATGTTGGGAGAGGCGGGATACAGATGGTGTGCCATAGATACAGATGGTGTGCCATAGATACAGATGGTGTGCCATAGATACAGATGGTGTGCCATAGATACAGATGGTGTGCCATAGATAATAATAATAATAATAATAACGGATTTTTATATAGCGGGTACTCCAGCCTATGACCAGACTCACCACGCTTTACATAATCATTACATATAAATACATGCACTCGATAAAACATTGCTTTTGCTACAATACACCAAAAGACAGAACAGTAAGGGTACAACTATTTACAACTATGTACACAAATTATAAAAAAAGACAGAAATAGACTATTTACAACTATGTACACAGATGACAGAAAAGACAGAAATAGAATAGCAAAAAACCTATTCACAGCTATTTATATGCCCGGTTAGGCCCAAGAGGAAAAACAGTATAAATATGTACAGCCGTGTATACACTTACGGATCAGACAGAGACAAAAGAGGAGAGAATGGCAGCGGGATACAAATCAGTCTGAGTAATGCAGTTTGAAGAGGTGAGTTTTGAGGGCCTTTTTGAATGCTTGTGTTGATTGTATGTTGCGGATAAGGGAGGGAAGGGAATTCCACTGCTTAGGTGCGGCGTAGGCGAATGCACGTTGGCCGTATGTCTTAGTGCGGGTGACGGGAACCTTGAGTGTGCGAGTTTCAGCAGAAGATCTTAAAGTGCGTGAAGGGGAGTAGACAGACAGCAGGTCAGCAAGGTAGGAGGGACAAGAATCAGTGAAGAAGTTGTGACAGAGAACAGAGAGTTTGTACTCTATGCGTGCTTGCACAGGAAGCCAGTGAAGGGAATGTAGTAGAGGTGTGATATGATCGCGTTTCTTAGCTCGGAATACTAGTCTAGCTGCTGAGTTCTGAACCTTTTGTAGCTTGTCAATGATGTGTTTTGGGGAGCCAGCGAGGAGAGAGTTGCAATAGTCAAGACGAGAAAGGACGAGAGCGCAGACTAGGGTTTTGGTGGCAGTGAGTGTAAGATAGTGGCGAAAGGAGCTGATTTGGCGTATGGCCGTGTATGCAGAGCGACAGACGTTGGAGATGTGGTTGAGGGACAGGTCATCGGAGAGAATGTAGCCGAGATTTCTTGCTGAGGATGAGAACTGAATGTTTGTTGTTGTCACAGGGCAGACTGTGATGAAAACCGGGTAGTCTGTGTGGGTGAAGAGTATAAGGGCGGGGGTAGTAACTGCGTGTTGTCGTATGCGTGGTTGTTAGAGTTGAAGCGTGCAAATCATGGCAAGCAGCACAGGCCGGTTAGCAGTAAGGAAGTGTACTCACGTTTTTGAGCAGAACAGGTTGGATAGAGCTATTGTGTAGACGTGGTGTCTGGTGCTCTGATTTTGTGTGTTCTGTAATAGGGTAGGACGGTTAATGACAGATAATATTAACTGGTCCAGAGAAATACTAGTTGTGGAAATTTTTGCTTTCTATAATGTTATACTCAGTGCAGAGTATAGTAAAGGATAGCAAAGTTTTGTGGTAGTGTTAGTAGGTAGTGTGAGGCATTGTCCACTACGGGAACTACGCACTACAGGATTACCCTATTGGAAGTATTCGGTGGGAGAGCAGTGGAGTAGGGTCAACGAGTGCGATTACATTCGAACCATGTGGGTTCAACAATTCGTCAGTTCGTCAGTTGGTCAACTGTTTAACGTGGATCAACGTTGACCAACGTCGTGCGACAACGACGACGGCACTTGGTCGGTGGACTGAACATCATCATCACCATCCGTAACGTTTACGTCCGCATCATTGTCTACACGTCTTTCCCATTGGCTTCATCATCATCATTCCTCAACCCCACCTTTCCTGTGGTGGTTGTGACGTGGGTGGACGGGACCTGGCCTCGACGTCGCGGTGTGGCTGACAGGAGGAGTCCAGCTGTGTGACGTCGACGGTGGCAGGGCTGCCGCGACTACTGCGTCACCATCGTCATATCATCACCATCGTCAGCGGCGAGTGGGGGCGGCGACGCCACCACGTTTGGACAGCATCAGCGCCGGTCCGATAACAGCTACGAGAGGGGAGTGGATACCTTTACGGGGACTTCGACAGGGACTTCATTCCGCCAGGTTGGCTCTTTCCTTGTTGTCCCTCTCCTAACACTTGAACCCCCCTCTTGTTTGTTTACGCGCAACGGACATTTGCTGTGCACGGTTCGATACACGGACGTGGTTGAATAGCAACCCTCGATCATCCTGACATACCATTCCATTGTTTCATTGATCCATTGATTGTTTCATCACCATTTTCTTCGTTTCATGTGTAAATGTTGTATGTGTATGAGTGTGTGGCTTGAATGAATAAATAGCTTGAAAGTTGTATATATAATTGTTGTGTTTTCACCCCTTCACGTCTGCGGGAAATCGCCATTCTGTCTGGGTTGTCTGCGTGTGGAAGTTGTTTGTTTGTGGCGTCCGCTCAGGGGGAGTCGTGGCGGTGACAGTTGTCCCTACTGTAAGCGATGTTGGGAGAGGCGGGATACAGATGGTGTGAGATACAGATGGTGTGCCATAGATACAGATGGTGTGCCATAGATACAGATGGTGTGCCATAGATACAGATGGTGTGAGATACAGATGGTGTGCCATAGATACAGATGGTGTGCCATAGATACAGATGGTGTGCCATAGATACAGATGGTGTGCCATAGATATAGATGGCGTGCCATAGGTACAGATGGTGTGCCATAGATACAGATGGCGTGCCATAGATACAGATGGTGTGCCATAGATACAGATGGTGTGCCATAGATACAGATGGTGTGCCATAGATACAGATGGTGTGCCATAGATACAGATGGCGTGCCATAGATACAAATGGTGTGCCATAGAAACAGATGGTGTGCCATAGATACAGATGGTGTGCCATAGATACAGATGGTGTGCCATAGATACAGATGGCGTGCCATAGATACAGATGGCATGCCATAGATACAGATGGTGTGCCATAGATACAGATGGTGTGCCATAGATACAGATGGTGTGCCATAGATACAGATGGTGTGCCATAGATACAGATGGTGTGCCATAGATACAGATGGTGTGCCATAGATACAGATGGTGTGCCATAGATTCACATGGCCATGTGGCTGTGTTCTCAGCTCGTCAGTGTGTCAGCTGGACTTGGTGAAAATCAAGGGACTGGTTTTCCAAAGCATGAGAAGACGCCTGAACGAAGTCCTCTGGACAAAAACACCTTCATGCCAAAATAGTGGTTGGCAACAGAAACGTGAAGTGTCACATCCACTGCCTCAACAGTGGGAACACAAGTATGTGCTAACCACACCATAAATAACCACCTCAAATATCCAACACATAAAACACCAGAGAAAACAAATATAAAAATTTATTTCACACAAAAATAAACTATTCAATATATTTATAACAACCCCTAACCTCCCCTCCCCTTATATACCCACGATCACACTCAACTATAACGCAAATGAAATATTGGTCATGTAAAACGAGGACAGATATTTTATTTGAAATTAAGTTTTTAATACATTATATTATATCTAAAGGTATTGGAGTCTCCTTTTGTTGGATTCCTTCTCATACCTGCATTTATTGGAATAATATAGTTGATAAATTGGCTAAACGAGGAGCAATGAAATTAGGTGATACTATAACATATAATAATATAAAGCCTTCAGTGTTTGAATTAATATATTTATTAGAAAAGAATATATATATATTCTAATTTACCTAGCAATGGGAAGAATGAAAAATTTTCTTGTCCAAGACATTTTTGTAGAATATTGAATAAACTAAGAGTAAATTCATGGAACACCAAGTTTTAAAAAGATGTAGTTTGTACTTGTTTACAACCAAATCTGTTAAACAAATGTTATATTAATGTCCTATTTTGGTTATGTTATATAAAAGAAAAGAATATCGATGAAAATAGTCAAGAATCAATCGACATTTTGTTGCATAGTCCAGCAATGATAGATATTGCCCGCATAATTTACAAGTCTGCAGTTGGTAAACTTCTGTAGTATTGTTAGGTATTTTGTATGATTATAGTTCAACTTTAAATTGTTATACTATATGTTTGTGTACATGCCTGAGAATGACTGTATGGTCTAAAATCACATATGTGAAAAGACGTTAAAATAAATTATTGAATTAAAATTGAATTGAGGCATCATCTCTCTCTCACATTTGCTGCGGCCTTACGATAGGGATTTGTTTTCTTCTTCAAAAGAAGTGGCTTCAACTGTCGTCGGTAGGAAGCTTCATGGATTATCTCTCACTCACTTTTGCTGTCGGGGCTATGTCGCACAATTTGCTAAGTAGTCAATCACCACACGACACGCAGACTTGCTAGATTGCTCTAAAGATTGCCGGTGACAGTTTCGGTAACTGGACGACGCTCACTGGGGAATGTTAAGAGTTCATTAGCGTAAAAAATAGGCCTATGTCTCGACATTAGCCGACTGTTCGTTCAGTTGTCTTTTCGAGTTATGTTTTGTTTTGGTTTGGTTTGTTTGTTGTTTCTTTTGGGAGGAAGGAGGGGGGTGAGTAGCAAGTCTTATCGATAGGTAAAGGGAAGTTTTCATTTATCTAGTATTCTTATCGATAGGTAAATGGAAGTTTTCATTTATCCAGTATTGAAAGTCTTATTGATAAGTAAAGGGAAGTTTTTTGATTTATCCAGTATTGAAAGTCTTATCGATATTCACTTGGAATACTGGATACATGGAAACTTCCTTTACCTATCGATAAGATAGGTAAAGGAAGTTTCCATGTATCCAGTATTCCAAGTCTTTTCAAGTTTTGTGGTCTTGGTTAAACCTTTGCTATTTGACAAAGACTGGTTGACACGAAACAATTCTTACGTCTACGGGAACAACGAAGAATCTGTTACTACTTCTGCTGCTGCTACTACTATTACTACTACTAGCACTGCTGCTGCTAATTTACAACGATTATGGTGCGCGATTCTCTAAATATTAAAAAAACATTTAGGCTGAAGGCGCCAATGTGTTTAGCTTTCCAGCTTCATTGGCGAGTTATTTGGTGCTGCATTTTGTTTCTGATGTTTTTCTCCCTCGCTGAGCAGCTATAGGTCAGACAGAAGACTTGCAAGCGAGCAGCGACCCTTGTGGAGTTTGCCACCCAGGATTGCAGCAGACGTGAAAGCCATACAAAGACTAGCAATAAGAGAGAACCGTGACGTACACAGTCATCGCTTTGGACAAGTTCATTTTCTTCCATCTTGCTTTTTTGGTCTTCCTCCATCCTCCTTCTTCTTCATCTTTCTCGTCCTCCTTTTCTTTATTATCGTCATAGTTTTCTTTCTACATGTCTTCCTCTTTTTCTCCCTCGGTCGGGAGATCTCTCTTTTCCATCCCTACCCCTCTTCATCATCATCATCATCATCATCATCATCATCATCATCATCATCATCATCATCATCATCATCATCATCATCATCATCATCATTATCATCATCATCATCATCATTATCATCATCGTCATCTTCTTGTTTTTCTTCTTTCCTCTTCTTGTTCTTCCTCTTCTTCTTCATGTTCTTCTTCTTCTTCTTGTTCTTCCTCTTCTTCTTCTTGTTCTTCTTTTTCTTCTTCTTGTTCTTGTTCTTCTTCTTGTTCTTGTTCTTCTTGTTCTTCTTGTTCTTCTTCTTCTTCTTGTTCTTGTTCTTCTTCTTCTTCTTCTTCTTCTTCTTGTTCTTGTTCTTGTTCTTCTTCTTCTTCTTCTTCTTCTTCTTCTTCTTCTTCTTCTTCTTCTTCTTCTTTCTTGTTCTTCTTCTTGTTCTTCTTGTTCTTGTTCTTCTTGTTCTTGTTCTTCTTGTTCTTCTTGTTCTTGTTCTTCTTCTTGTTTTTCTTCTTGTTCTTCTTGTTCTTCTTGTTCTTCTTCTTCTTGTTCTTCTTCTTGTTCTTCTTCTTCTTCTTGTTCTTCTTCTTGTTCTTCTTCTTCATTCTTTTTCTTCTTCGTTCTTCCGTTTTTCCTCCTCTGCTTCGTCATCTTTCTCCTGCTCCTCTTTGTTTGTTCTTCAAAACAGATCAATTATTTCACTCAAAAACTGATCAAAAATAGAAGATTATACAATGTTAATCGCAACTCACGCCAAACAAGATTTTAAACAAGATCTCAGATCACCAGTTTTAGAGTCACCACAAACATAAAACAGAAAAAACAAAATAAAAGCTGACAACAAGAAACAAACCGCCGAAGAGACAAGCAAACGAAAAAAGAGACACAAAAAAAACAAAAAACAACTTCGTGGCTAAGTGTTACAACACTCCACACCCAAGTATGGTACCAAAATAGAAAACACAAAGCAAAAAAATAAATAAACAAAATACAATAACAAAAAAAAAAAAAAAAGCAATTCGTCTTGGCACATGGACGCTCGTTTCCTTTTCAGTCATCTTCACTTTCTTTTTTTTTTTCTCGTGCTGTGCGCCCCTTTTTCTTTCTTATTCTTTCTTATTTCTGTTATTTTACTCTCTCTCTCTTACTCTCTCTCTCTCTCTCTCTCCTCTCTCTCTTTCTCTCTCTCTCTCTCTCTCCTCTCTCTCTTTTCTTTTTTTTATTTCCTTTTTTTATTTCTCCTTTTCTCTCTTTTAATTCCTCTTTCTTTTTTTCTTTCTTTTTCTTCCTTTTTCTCTTTCTTCTTTTTTTTCTATCCCTTTCTTCACCACTGATCCATTTTTGTTGTTGATTTTTTAAAATGTATCTATTTCCCTTCTTACATAGCGCTTTTCCAGTTCAAGAGCTGCTCAAGCGCTGGTCAATACAAGATCTGACTCAAGCCGCGAACCTTTCCTCCCTCTTGAAAGAATGTAAGTGTGCGCCCTAAACATAAGAAAACAAACGAATGAATTATTCTAAGTCACTTCGTCTGTTTGATGTTTGTGGGTGAGTTTTTGTGTTGCGCGCCGCGCGTACAAATATAAGTTTTAGAAATATTTGTTATGGTAGTTGCGTAGTGTAGTAGTAGTATGCCGCCAGTGAAATTGGAACAGCGTCTTTTGATTATTAAGCCTAGTTAGAAATTATTATTATTATTATTATTATTATTAAAGGAAAAGCCTAACGACGACGACGGCAATAACAATCGCCACAATATAGTCACCCGAAAGAAGCAGGAGGAAGCAATCATTCAACCTGTAACACATGGACGCTCGTTTTTCCAGCCTTTTCAGTCATCCACGGTATTAAATATTGGTTAATAATCTGTGCGATAAAGATGGAGACAGTTTGCCCCTTTCTTGATTACCGCTCTTATTTCTGTTATTATTTACTCTCTCTCTCGCTTTCTATCTCTTTTTCTCTCTCTCTCTCTCTTCTCTTCTGTCTCTCTGGTTTCGCAGAGCAAAGTTCTATCCTGATTTCCGTACTTTCAGATTTATTATTGTTTGAAATCTCCGATTTCAGTTTTCTCTCGTTTCTCGCTGATTTTTCCCCCTGATCGCTGTTTCTCTGTCTTTTTCTTTTTCCCTTTTCTCCATTGATTTTTCTTTCCCTTTTCTCCACTGATTTCTCTTTCTCTTCTATCCACTGATTTCCATTTCCCTTTTGTCCACTGATTTCTGCTCTCTATATTTTATAGACCCCGTCTGAGCCGAACAAGCGACTCAGGTACGAGACTTTTCAGGATACTGAGGGTTTTTCCCGGGTACACCGGTTTCCTCCCTCCCTTGAATAGTGCTATTGGATGCAGTCAATCTAAATTTAAAAAATAATCACTGAATTTTCTTCCGCCTTCTGTAATTGCCATCTTTTCAGATCGCCGCGCTTTGATTTTGATTATGAAAAAGCGCGTGATAGCATCCTGTAATAGTAGTAATAGTAGAAGTAGTAGTAGTAGTAGTAGTAGTAGTAGTAGTAGTAGTAGTAGTAGTAGTAGTAGTAGTATTTTGAAAAGATACAGGCAGACTTATTATTATTATTATTATTATTATTATTATTATTATTATTATTATTATTATTATTATTATTATTTATTTATTTATTTATTTATTTATTTAACTTACTAGGCTATATGATTTTTGAACAGCACATATATTTCCATTCCACCTGACACAATTATGTAGGTCTAATCATTCAACCTGTAACACAAATCATATAACCGTTTAACCTGTAACACACTCATATAAACTGATATTAAGTATTACAATCACAGTATTAATAATGAATTCAATATCATTTCTGCGTTCCCGCTGTTGCTATCCGGTCTGATGTGCTACCCTTTTGATTTCTGTTCTGTATGGATTTCTTATTTCTGTCACTTTTGATCTCTGTCTTCTCTGATCTTCATGATTTGTGTCCGCTCTTAAGTTCTCTGATTTCTGGTGTGATTTATTTTGAGTTCTGCCCTCTCTGATTTGTCTCCTCTGTAATATCTATCCCCTGTGATTTTTTTTCTCCCTCATCTGATTTATAAAAGTGGTACATGCATACAGCATCAGGCATTGTTTGTGCTGTACCACGCTGCACAGCACCAGCAGTAATAACTGAACACAATGGTAGGAAACAGAAGAAGGGGTGGCAAAAAGGCTCGATCTTTTGCTTATCTAACTATGTGTACCACCTCTATCGTGTCCAGAGCGGAGCGTTTTCTTGCTCTCCGTTGTACCCTCGACCAGTCATAAGATAAGATAAGATAAGAATATTTATTAACCAAGTAAAAACGTTACAAGGATTTTGGTGTGGCATGGCGACAATGAAATACATCCTTTCTTGCACAGTCACACATGCATTCATCGTGTCATACACTTCATTGGCATACAACATATATACAGCACTAAAGGATAGGTAAACACAATGTTAGACATACATCACTCATCAGTCATATAAATTTATGGAGTCAAACACACCCTGCAAGTAAAACAAAATACAGCATTAAAACAATTTAACAGCATTAAATAAAATGAGAATTATTAAGAATGTTAGGCTTCACATCCAAATCTACACACACCACAACACAACACAACACACCACACACACACCCACGCGCGCATCATTCTGCAAGATGGGTCATTGATGATGCATGATGAATGTTGTATGGCGTATGCCCTGGAAAATGAAAACAGAAGACAAAAAAGTCATACAAATGCCAAGCAAGCCATACCCAATCCAATAAAATATGGCTACCAGTTTAACCCATATCTGGAAGTTCTAAGTTAGAGTAGGATGTTATTTCTTCTTCTTCTTCTTCTTCTTCTTCTTCTTCTTCTTCTTCTTCTTCTTCTTCTATGCATCGTTGATCGAACAGCAGAAATTGAATCATTTTTTTAACCAGCTTAGTTATTTGAGCATATCCGATATTTGACTATAACCAGTCTTTCTTTAACAAAGGCAAATGAATCGCTGAGACCACCACAACAGGGCTTGGTTATAAGACCACCAGAACAGGGCTTGGTTATAAGACCACCACAACTAGGCTTGGCTATAAGACCACCACAACAGGGCTTGGTTATAAGACCACCACAACTAGGCTTGGCTATAAGACCACCACAACAGGGCTTGGTTATAAGACCACCACAACAGGGCGTGGTTATAAGACCACCACAACAGGGCGTGGTTATAAGACCACCACAACAGGGCTTGGTTATAAGACCGCCACAACAGGGCTTGGTTATAAGACCACCACAACAGGGCTTGGTTATAAGACCACCACAACAGAGCTTGGTTATAAGCGAAAAGACTGTCTCGGTTGGTTAGATTTAAATTCTGTATCGTCCAGTGCCTTGAGCAGATCTTGAGTTGGAAAAGTGCTATATAAAACCAATACATTAAAAAAATATAACTCACCCCTCCCCTCGCATTAAAAGCTCAATGGCAAGAGAGATGAGTCACCTTGTATGATTATTTGACAAACGCTTCCTTCATCTGTAACAGCAACCGCAGCAGCAGTCTGTTATCAAAGACATCATCGGCGAAATTATGGAGATGGAATTATTGATACAGCGATACCATCATCGTTGTCATCGCAGACGAAAAAGCTCAGATGGTAGTGCGTCAGATTTGCTTTCTGCAAAAATTCGATTTGACGCTGCCCTTTAAATTAAGAAATATAGTTTAGAAGAAGAAGTAAAATCAGAGCAAAAACAACTTGATGATGATGATGATGATGATGATGATGATGATGATGATGATGATGATGACGATGATGATGATGATGATGATGATGATGATGAATAACAACAACAACAGCAATAACAACCACTTACTAATACAGAAGTATGCGTTTCTTGCGTTTATTGACTGTTATTTTAATTAGAAAGTGTTCTTGGTACACATCTTTTTTGTCTTCAAGTCTTAGATTAAACTTGTATTCTATTTACTATTAATAATTATACTGTTCGGTATAGCTTATCTTTCTTCTTTCAAATCGGACACTAATAGAAAAGGAAACTAACAAAGCATCAATTATTAGAACAATATTTCACAGATATTACAACTGTCATCTTCATTTCTGAACTTGGACAAAATGAATCCTTTCAGTCGGAAGAAATGCAATTCCAAAGCAACGTCATTCAAGAAGCCACACGGCTGTGTCAGAGGCTGTCATCCTGCTGTCAAAGTCTAAACCAAATCCCGACCTCAGATGATCTTGGTGATCGTCGTCACCAAATCTTATGGATGGCACCAGACTTCGCTACCAACCCTTCGCCTGATCATTATGAAGACTAAAGTTCAGGATATTTTATGAATAATTTTCTTTTTCCTGTACGTGCATTGAGGATGTCTGTCTGTCTGTCTGTCTGTCTGTCTGTCTGTCTGAATGAATGAGTTCTCTCTCATGCCCCTTTTCCATTTCCCCAATACTGCCTCCTTGCCCAAATGTAAAAATTTACGACCAATGAGCTTCAATAAACAAAACAGACCTTAACCCAATTAACACCCACCTCAACCAATCTCTCTCTCTCTCTCGCTCGCTCGCTTGCTCGCTCGCTCCATAATAATCAATGCAAAAGATTATCTTCAGCAAGATTTGCAAGAGGAAATACTTTTTAGGGAGCAAACTCTATGAATGCGAGTTCCCTTACCAGCGGCCATATTTCCCAGATTTGAATAACATTTCCCAACACAGGCACTCTCTGTCATTTGTCATTTGTCATGTGTGCAAAAACAATGGAGGTAAAAACTGCTCAGTCATTAATAACACTAAACGATGCCATGTGCTAAACCGCCGGGAGGCAGCAAAGGTTTAGGCAAATTAATCTTGTCATTTTTTTAAAGGTTAGTTTAGGAATCAGAAATTTGCCCATGAGCTATATGCTTCCTTCATTGTTTGTTTGTTTTTCAGTGTTTGTTTGTGTTGGTTTCCTGGTTTTATTGGTCGGCAGTTTGCTTGTTTAATTCATTATGTCTTGTGCTAGAGGAAGATTGGTGTGGGTGTGTTTGTGCGTGTAGGTGAGTCTGTGTGTGTGTGTGTGTGTGTGTGTGTGTGTGTGTGTGTGTGTTTATAACACACCAGCTCAATGCCTATGTAAGCAGCACTGTTTAGTGCCTCCACATTTTGCTGGCTGCGGGCTATTTATAGCTTGCCTGCACCCTACCTTCCAGTCAAAGGGAAGGAAAGGTAGCATCGGCGAAGCTATTTATGGCTAGCCTGGCTGACCTAACCTCAAAACTAAAAAGCTTTGGTTGAGTCAGTATGGTATGTGTGTGTGTGAGCGTGTGAGTGTGTATGTTTGTATGTGTGTGTTTGTGTGAGAAAGAGATATATATAGAGAGAGATAGAGAGTCTTATTTACAGATTTTGCCTGTTCATAGCGGTGTTCGCATGTTGTCGTGGATGTTTCGTCAATTTCTCCCTGTGCATATGTTCATGTTTCTTATCAGAGAAATAAAAATCTGGACATGCGTGTTTTGGAAAATATGTAGATCTATAGGCCCTATGAATGTCAGAAGCAGAATATTACTAGGTAATGAATTACTTTACAACATTTGCACTGAGGGTAGCTTGGCAGAATACAAGCTGTTTGTTTGATACAAGCATACATTGCCAGTAACGATGGCTGATACCATGTAACACACACACACCATAACATTGCTGGCAACCTCAGTCGTCAGTACACACCACGGATTTGCTTCACCGTGTCGCTGTCGGTTATATTTATTATAGGCAATCATTCTTCTGCATTGCTCATGTCGCTCCTGATATGCACCTGCACTACATGACTCGTACTGACACGCTTACACATCACATCGCTACCTGTCGCGCACGCGCATCTCAAGGTACTTTAATTCGCCCATATATGCGCATTATTATTTTTTTTAATAATTATTATTGCTGCTACTGTTTAGTAGTAGTAGTAGTCGAAGTAGTAGCAGCAGTAGTAGTAGTAGTGTTTTATTATTATTATTATTATTATTATTATTATTATTATTATTATTATTATTATTATTATTATTATTATTATTATTATTATTATTATTATTGTAGTTGTGGCTTTATTGTTGTTGTTGTTGTTGTTGTTGAGAATAAAAAGAAAGGCAAGAAAAGCAACAGACCAACAAAGACATGGGAGATAATTCACAGGACAAACACAGCCAGAGAGACAGAGCAAGATGAAGGGAAGATGTAAGGCTAAAGACTACAAAGGTATGCAAACTCTGTGTGTGTGTGTGTGTGTGCGTGTGTGTGTATGTGTATGGGTGCGTGTGGGTGTGTGCGTGGGTGTGTTTGTGTGAGGTTATAAAACAAAGGGGTGTGTGTTCAAGACACGTGAATATCGTGCACAAAATAAACACCGCACTGAGCAGGCTGTAATATTGTGAATATTAGCGGTACGTACCATACACACGCCTGACCATGTTTTGCCTATCACTTTCAAAGCTCCACGTAGACCTAAGCCCAAATAATATTTGTTTTAAAGTGCCACTTGAGGTCAAGATCAAATTTGCCAAACAAATTATACATATAGTCACGCTAAGAGATTTGCCATTAACTGCTGTAGCAGACGTTCTTTTGAACGGTCGGACAGGAAGTTTAGATTCGATTTTCGTAAATATATCCATCACAAAACATCAATATGTATATATAAACTAATAGTAATCTCTTGGCGTCAATGAGACATTTTATGAGTTTTTGCGCAGAAGCTGATCTCTATCCCATAATACCCTGTCCTATCCTATCCTATCCTATCCTATCCTATCCTATCCTATCCTATCCTATCCTATCCTATCCTATCCTATCCTATCCCGTAACTCCAAAGTCGTTGGGGCACCACAGATGGATCGTTTAACAAGCGTACTCCATCGTTTTCTGTCCTCAGCAACACTCATGGCTTCGCTCGGTGTCAAGCAAGTCTAATCTGAATGTTGTCTTCCCACTTCTTTTTCTGTCTCTCTTTTCTTCTGCCTCTTGCACCGTGCCTTGTAGGATGGTCTTTGCAAGGCCTGATGCTCTGGTAAAGTGGCCATATCATCGGAGTTTCCGTTTTTTATCACTGTGAACAAGTCATCGTGTTGTCCAATGGCTTGTGTGATGGTTTGTCGGACTTCGTCGGTGGTGATGTGCCGGGAATAGCAAATGCCCAGAAGTCTTCTGCAGCACCTCATCTCCATGCTTTGTATTCTGCGTTGTAGATCTCCTGTGAAGGTCCATGTTTCGCAAGCGTATAGGAAGATGGAGAGGACAAGGGAGCGCAGCACCCTTACCTTGGAGTGTAGACTGATGGTCTTGTCTTTCCAAATGGGCTTCAGTCTTGCAGCAGTTGTTTGTGCTGATCTCAGGCGCACTTTACATTTTAACTACAAATTTCCAGTTTTCGAGACACAACTAATATAAATTCGCCCCTGAAAATACACACACACACACACACACACACACACACATAACCACACCCTCACCGTCCTGCAGCTCACCACCTCACCCTCGCCACTGGAAATACTTCGCTCTAGCAATTCGCCCTGATAACTTGTTGTTTAATAGTTGCATTGAATTCAATTCAATCAATGTATTTCAAGTCTGTTTACTACTACGTGATCTAATAAAAAAATGTAATATTTTAAAATTTAATGTTTAATTACTATTTAATATTTATATTCAATATATATGACTGCGTAAGTAATTAATTCATATTTGCACTTGACGTCAGAGATCATGAACGTATTTGCACAGTGATTGGGTACAGCAATTTGGCACCTGCCAAACTACAGTTCCTACCAGTAAACAGGTATGTGCATTCAGCCATTGCGAAGCCCACTGCCAAAGAACATCTTCGACCTGTTTGCTTTCAATTAAAATGAACCGACATTAATGTCATAATTACGTTGCATTATTAGTGATGGGGATTATGTTCCCCGTGGCGTCATAAGCAACATCGCCATAGAGGGTGAGATAGAGAGAGACAGACAGACAGAAAGAAAGAGAGGGACAGGCTCATAGATGTACATCAAAGACCTGGACGGGAATGAGGATGGGGGCAGGGCAAAAATAGAAGAAGAAGAAGAAGAAGAAGAAGAAGAAGAAGAAGAAGAAGAAGAAGAAGAAGAAGAAGAAGAAGAAGAAGAAGAAGAAGAAGAAAAAGATGATGATGATGATGATGATGATGATGATGATGATGATGATGATGATGATGATGATGATGATGATGATGATGATGATGATGATGAACAGGAGGAGGAGGAATGGAGGAGAGATTGACTAGGGAATCAAGGATTGTCTATAGGAGAAACAGAGAGAAATAATGGCATGTCCAGCAGGTGAAGTGATCGTCATTTCACCATGTCTATCGCTCTTTGTTCTCGCCGACGTCTGGCGCCGGGGTGTCCGCATTTTCTTATATTTGAGAGTGGAGAGAGAGGGAGAGTGGGGGGAATGAGGAGGAGAAGGAGGAGAGAGAGAGAGTTGAAAACTTCCAAATTTGCCTGTCCACAAATAAGCCACAGCAACGATGAAATGTACACACGCATTCAAATGCACTCCATCCCTCACCCTATATCTAGTCCAAAACTCAAATATATACAATGAGAGAGACAGACAGACAGATAGACAGAGAAGAGACGGACAGAGAGACAGAGAGAGGGGACGGAGAGACAGAGAGAGGGGGACAGAGAGACAGAGAGAGGGGGACAGAGACAGAGAGAGGGGGACAGAGAGAGGGGGACAGAGAGACAGAGAGAGGGGACAGAGAGACAGAGAGAGTGGGACAGAAAGACAGAGAGAGGGGGACAGAGACAGAGAGAGGGGGACAGAGACAGAGAGAGTGGGACAGAGGGGGACGGAGAGACAGAGAGAGGGGGACAGAGAGAGGGGGACAGAGACAGAGAGAGGGGGACAGAGACAGAGAGAGGGGGACAGAGACAGAGAGGGGGACAGAGACAGAGATAGGGGGACAGAGAGACAGAGAGAGGGGGACAGAGAGACAGAGAGAGGGGACAGAGAGACAGAGTGAGGGGGACAGAGAGACAGAGAGAGGGGGACAGAGAGAGCTAGAGGGGGACAGAGAGACAGAGTGAGGGGGACAGAGAGACAGAGAGAGAGGGACAGAGAGAGGGGACAGAGAGAGGGGGACAGAGAGACAGAGTGAGGGGGACGGAGAGACAGAGAGAGGGGGACAGAGACAGAGAGAGGGGGACAGAGAGACAGAGAAAGGGGGACAGAGAGACAGAGAGAGGGGGACAGAGACAGAGAGAGGGGGACAGAGAGACAGAGAAAGGGGACAGAGACAGAGAGAGGGGGACAGAGAGACAGAGAGAGGGGGACAGAGAGACAGAGAGAGGGGGACAGAGACAGAGAGAGGGGGACAGAGAGACAGAGAAAGGGGGACGGAGAGACAGAGAGAGGGGGACAGAGACAGAGAGAGGGGGACAGAGAGACAGAGAAAGGGGGACAGAGACAGAGAGAGGGGGACAGAGACATAGAGAGGGGGACAGAGACAGAGAGAGGGGGACAGAGACAGAGAAAGGGGGACAGAGACAGAGAGAGGGGGACAGAGAGACAGAGAAAGGGGGACAGAGACAGAGAGAGTGAGGCTGTCACATGTAAAATGACAATGTATTATATTATGTAAAGTTTGGGAAATAAATTATGTGATATAATAAACCCGTGTTTGTCTGTTTGATAACTGTAGAGTATGGCCTAGCATGTTTTCTTCCGGATGTTTAGTTTTATCCGTGAAGGTCGTGCAAAATGCAAGTTTTGAAGAAAGTGAGCGATAGATTTCGAAAGCGCAGTAAGAATCGTCACTTCTTTTCCGTCTACTAGAGTAGAAACACGTTGTAACACGTTTGTGGTTTCTCGCTAGCTTAGCGAATATATTTTTGTGAAAACTGGCGTTTGTTGTATTCGTTATTTATGCACAAATAACGGAGCGCTGTTAAAATTATAATTATATACTATTTCTGTGGCAGAGATAGGTTTGGTTTACAGCGTGTGCAGTTTTCAGTTGACTAAGCAAAGTGTTATGTAAAACTTCTGGACATTATTGCAGTGTCAGGTCAGGAACAGAGTGACAGTTGTGTCAGGACAGAACAGAACAATTTAGAATAAAAGCAGGTCTAGTCTTGTGGAATTATAGTAGGCCTGGACTATCTGTGACACATGCATCATTGGATACACTTTTATATAAAAACATAATCTTTTGAGGTGAGAATTTATTATTTTCTTTTATCATTATAGATGCAGACAGTCGTTTGTTTACCCCAATGTTCTTTGCAGGATGACAGCAGTGCTGGATGCAGGGGCGTTTATTACCGTAATAAACGATGCACTGTTTATTTTCTGATGGTGTGAACCTTGCCTAGTTAGGTATGGTTATGGGCGTCGGGATGCTGTATGGTCTTTCAGCATGTTGCAGATTTTTCTCTTCTCTCGGATCCCGTGCCTGGGGAGTTTTTCCCGGATCCATAGCCAGGGGAAGAGAGGACCATACCACCAACCAACCAGCCGACCACACAACCTCACCACCATCCTTTCAGCCATACAACCACCTACCAGTCCACTGCCGCCGCCAACACCGTTGCAGTCCACCACCACCAGCAGCACCAGCATCATCACCGACAGGGGCTACCACCGCACTTCCTAGCTCAGCTAAGTAACACTGCTGAAGCCTACGGTAGTTCCGATACCCCACCAGATGATGTGAACTATAAATCTGATTAAACTCCAAAGGATTTTGGGGGTACCAAACAGGACTGACATTTCAAGAATATTTTAAGAATATTTCGGGTATTTGTAAAGCATAATTGAAAACGTTTCGGCAGTTTTGTAAATCGTGGTCCAGTAGTGTAAATAATAACAAAAAGGGAAATTTTACACTGTTGTTTCGAGTTTCTTTACTTTTCAACTCTACCTTTTATCTAAACTTAACTTGTTCTTGGAACGAGACGTAGGAGGGTCACTACACAAAAACTCTCCACGTGACAATTATGGGGGCTCGTCCGGGATCAGCACCCGCTGAGATCAGCATTCGCTGAGATCAGCATCCGCTGAGTTAACAAGATAGTTCATTATCCTGGGTATAGGTTAGGAATTACCTTGTGGCTTCACAAAGTTTGTTGTTCTTAAGTTAGATCGTTGAAGGTAGTGCATGTAAATACGTTGATCGTTGTTTTTGTTTTAGAGTAAGAATTTTATATTCATACATTTGAGTACTTGGATACTTGTTTTCAGGAGTTGCTGTGACGGTCAAGGTTGCTGACATTATTGTTTAGCATATGTTCTAGGTTGTTTTGACATCTCAGGATAGTGTTTTGTTCGATAGTAGTCATGGCCGAAGCCACTACTGACTCTCCAATTTCCACACGGTTGCGCAAAACACAGAATGTAGCGTTAAGTTCTCCTGCAGTCCAGAACGCGCGACAGCATGGTAACATTGATGCGAAGTCTAAGTCTGTTGGCGAGATTTCAGGTTCGGGTTTACCTGATCAAACTGAATTTGTAGTTTCTCTTGGTCAACGTCTCAATCTGGCTGGACAAGAGTTAGCTAATTTTGTACGTCACACTTTGGCTGACCAGGCAAAAGCTGCTACAGAAGAGAGGCTAGCCAGAGAGCAAAGGGAGCGTGAAGAGCGTCTTACCCAACGGGAGTGGTCACTGAAAGAGCAAACTACCAAACAAGAGAGAGACTTGGAGTATAAACTGGAATCTATGAGACTATCTCATGCAGAGAAGATGGCGAAACTGCAGAATGCCAGTCATCAACCAGTGGCATCGACGAGTCGCATAGTTGTCGAAAACGCCTCTATTCCAGAGTTTGATGAGTCTAAAGATGATCTCGACGACTACTTGCGACGGTTCGAGCGTCTTGCCCGTGCACACGAATGGCCTGAAACTACGTGGTCAGTGAAATTGAGTACAGCACTTAAAGGCAAAGCTTTGCAACTCTACAACTCAGTAGACGAGGATACCGCACTCAACTACCCGAAGTTGAAGAAAGCACTGTTGGAAAGATTTCAGCTTACAGCTAATGTCTACCGTCAGCGATTGCGTAGAGCAAAGGTGAGAGAAGGCGAAACGTACACACAGTTTATTGCCCGTTTACGACTTTTTGCCGATCGCTGGGTGGAGATGTCCGGCAAGCGACAGAAGTACGCGGATCTAATGGAGCTGATGCTTTTGGAACAGTTTATGGAAAGTCTTCCCGCTGAAACGGCGTCATTTGTTCTTGAGCACGAACCCGACACTCTGACAAGTGCTGCACACTTCGCGCAAGTACACAAGGAGGCACACCCACAGCGGCACCGTAAACAATCGCCGAGGAACGGATCTTCCAGGGCTAACACTCAACCTAGGGAGAATGTCAAGCCAGCGAAGGAAGAAGAAAGATGTTCGATTCAAGCACGATCAGCTGGGCAGGCAACTACAGCTCGTGTAACCTGTCACTACTGTCACCGTACAGGACACTTCAAGAAGGACTGTCCCAAGCGAGCAGCAGCCCAGCAAGGTACGCATGTTATTGTTTCAGGTGCGCAAGCGAACACAGAGGAGGATGGAATACCCGAACTGTGCGTTCCATGTTCGCAGAAGCATTTCAACCCAAAATGCAAGGTTAGCATCGACGGACACCAAGCTGAAGGACTACGCGATACAGGAGCCGATGTGATGGTGGTTAGAGCATCGTTCGTACCGCCATGCGCTTACACCGGTCGCAAAGTGCCAATCACTCTAGCTGAAACTAGTTTGTGCAAGGATCTACCGATAGCTCGCATTACGGTGAATACTCCTTGGATCGAGGCTGAGATTGAAGCTGTCGTTATGCAGAATCCGCCCGCAGATCTCATCATTGGCAACAAAGTTTTGTTGGCTGATAGAACTTTGGTGAGCATTCCAGTCTACCGAGTGCCCAAGCAAGTAGCGGTACTGACCAGGCAACAAGCAGAGCGCCAGCAGCGTCCACTACCGCCGCTTCCAGCAGTAGATACCGGATCTGGAAATATCAAGCCGAAGGATTTGATTGCTCTACAGATGCAGGATCAGTCTCTTGCTAGTCTGAGAACCGCCGCCGAGTCAGGACAAGAGAAGAAAGCTGGTAAACAAGGGTTCGCGTCTTACCTATGGACGAAAGGAATTCTCTACAGGAAATTCCGAACTCAACAAGACCAGTATCAGCAAGTTGTTCTTCCAAAGAGTCTACGGAGAGGGGTGATGTCAGTGGCACACGATTCAGCGTTCGGGGGTCATCTGGCAACCACGAGGACACTAGACCGCATATGGCGCCAATTCTATTGGCCAGGCATAGTTGGAGATGTGCGCCGTTTCTGCTCATCTTGTGATCAGTGTCAGAAGATGTCGCCAAGAGGCAGGGTCAAGAAGGTTCCTTTGGTACCAATGCCGCTAATCGACGAACCATTCCGACGCGTCGCAGTTGACATCATCGGTCCTATCAAGCCCGCTTCTGACAATGGCAACAGGTACATATTGACTATGGTGGACTACGCTACTCGCTATCCAGAGGCGATGCCATTGAAATCCATCGAAGCTACCCGTGTAGCCGAGGCATTGTTAGAGCTGTGGTCAAGACTGGGCATTCCAGCGGAAATCCTAACAGATCGCGGAACCCAATTCACCAGCGAGATCATGCGAGAGGTCAGTCGTCTCTTGGGCATCCGTCAAATGTGTACCACACCGTATCATGCCCAGTGCAATGGTTTGGTGGAAAGATTCAACGGCACACTCAAGTCCATGTTACGCAAGTTGTGCCAGGAAAAACCAAGTGTGTGGGATCGCTATCTGCCAGCGGTACTGTTCGCGTACAGAGAGTCACCTCAGGAGAGCACAGGTTTTGCACCGTTCGAACTGCTATACGGACGTCGAGTTCGGGGTCCTATGGCTATTCTTCGTCAGAGTTGGACAGATGAGCAGGCACCTGAAGAAATCCAAACCACCGCAACGTACATTGTGGAACTCAGAAACAGGATCAAAGAAACCTGCGAACTTGCCCAGCAAAATCTCAAGAAGTCCTCGGAAAGATATGCGAAAGAATTCGACAAGAAGGCCGCACCACGTACATTCAAGTCTGGAGACAAGGTGCTTCTGCTACTTCCGCAGCAGCATAACAAACTGCAGCTGCAGTGGCAAGGTCCGTACAAGGTCATTGAACGCGTCGGGGACTGGCGAGGTTCACCTGACTACAAAATTCAAGCCAAGGGGAAAATCCGGATGTACCACGCGAATCTCTTGCGACGATACATCGAACGAGAGGAAGAAGTCAGCGCCGAGGAGGAGGAAGGAAATGATTCGTCGGAAGAGCAGAGGGTTGACAACGTCGCGGTCGTCATCGACGAGACGGAGGTTGAGCTTGAGTCAGAGCAGGTACCTACGTGCATCTTGACAGCAAAAGAGAGCCATGTAGATGTCAACATAAATCCTGGCTTGGAACCAGACAAGAAGGAAGAGCTAACGCAGCTCGCTCGCGAAAGCCAGCGTATCTTGACAGATTTACCTCTCAAAACTGAGTTGGAGGAGATCTCATTCAACCTTACGCAGCAAGAACCAATCAGAACCAAACAGTACCCACTTCCTCATGCTACAGTCCAAATTGTTAAAGAAGAAGTGGAAAAGATGCTCAAGCTTGGAGTCATCGAGTCGGCAAGTTCGCCATACAATTCTCCAGTGGTGCTAGTGAAGAAGAAGGACGGTGCAGTACGGTTTTGCGTCGACTATCGCCGCGTCAATCGCATTACTGCATTCGATGGTGAACCCATGCCGGACATAGACATGCTGTTTGGTAAATTGGCCAGAGCACAGTATTTCTCCAAGATCGACCTGGCAAAGGGTTATTGGCAAATCCCGGTGCGAGAAGAGGATAGACCTATCACCGCTTTTTCCACTCCTACCGGTCAGTATCAATGGACAGTCATGCCTTTCGGACTTCAAAACGCAGGCGCCGTTTTCACGAGGATGATGAGAAAACTCCTTGATCCTTTGAACTGCGAGGAGGTGTCGAACTTCATTGATGACGTGCTCGTCGCTACTCAAGCGTGGACTCGCCACATCGAGATACTCAGAAGAGTTCTGGAACGTTTGGACGAAGCAAATTTGTCAGCACGCCCTACCAAATGCTTCTGGGGTTTCCAAGAGTTGTCTTTTCTGGGACACGTCGTGGGACGCGGTTGTCTCCGTCCAGAGGAAGATAAACTCGCGAAGATACGGGACGCACCACGGCCGCACACCAAGAAGGACGTCAGAGCGTTCATCGGGTTGGCCAGTTACTACAGGCGATTCATTCCGCACTTCGCTGCCATCGCACTTCCTCTGACCAACGCTACCAAGAAGAAACAGCCCAACGTTGTCACTTGGACTGAGGAATCAGAACAGGCATTCCAGACGTTGAAGCAGCCCCCACGGGCTCGGCTCCGCGCGCCGGGGGTGGACCCCATGCCTCTCTCTGGCTGGGTGACCAAGTTGCCTACCCCTTTTTCTTCTCTTTTGTCTTGTTTCTGTCTTATTGGTCCTTTCACCTATATTCTCTTCACCCTTAAATTCTCCCAGTATACTATGCAGTTTTGACTCCCTTTCTTCTGCCTTACCGGACTTTCCCTGTCTTCTTTTTCCCCATCATTCCTTCTTTTTCTACCCTTCTTTTTCTCTGTGGCCTTCTCTTGGCCCCCTGCGTTTGCCGTGCAGGGCAATCCGTGTCGGGGGAGAATGGGATCCTGGAGGTTGAGGTCACTGAGGGACTGCGGTCCCTCACACTAACACACCTCTTTGGCCCGGACTTCTCCTAGACGGGAGGCTGGCGTGGCCCGCGTCAGTCAAGCGGCTGGTCGTGTATTGCCCTAGCTCTGCTAGAAGGCTGCGGCTCATGGGTCAAACTTGAACAAAACCGTAGTGGCAGTGCGGGATTGTCTGGGTGTATATCCCCCCTGTAACCCTGGTGCGTTTCCTTGCTGGACTTTCCGCTTGGACGCATCCCCTTGTTGGACTCCGTGGTGGGTGGGGAGCAGGGGGGATGAATTCATAAATTAATAACATGGCTTCAAACAAAAAAAAACGACTTCACGGTGACGACTCTGACACGGATACGGACAGTGACATGGAGACGAGACAAAAAGCTTGTGCATCGGGGGTGGAGGGGGCCTGGCCTCGTTTTTTGGTAGTAGAGGGGGCGGATCCGGCTATGCCAATAGGCAAGCTGTCTCCGTTCGCCATCCATAAGGGGTTCCAGTCCGTTTGCACAACCGGTTTCAAGGACGTTAAAAAATTGAGATCTGGGGCCTACCTGGTGGAGTGCTCAACCAAAATGGCATCGGATTGTCTGCTGAAGAGGGATTCGACTGTCTTCGTTGATAGACAAATCAAAGTTTCTGTGCATGGACGGTTGAATTCCTCCAAGGGAGTCATCCGATGTCAGGATTTGATCGACATGTCAGAATTGGAAATCCGTGGTGAGCTCTCCAGCCAGGGGGTCACAGCAGTCCAGCGGGTCTTCGTCACCAAGGGACCCCAACGTATCCCCACCAACACACTTTTTGTGACCTTCGCTATGGCCAAATTGCCGGAGTCACTCAAGGTGGGGTACCTTGGGGTGAAGGTGACGCCGTTTGTACCATCACCGTTGCGATGCTACCGTTGCCAAAGGTTTGGTCACGGTAGCAAGACCTGTAAAAGCAAAGAGATATGTGCAAAAGACAAACATGAAAACGACTGCAAACATCCGATTTGCTGCGTGAATTGCGCCGGGAATCATTCTTCCAGCTCCAAAGATTGTCCTCAGTGGCAGTTGGAGCTGGAAATCCAAAAGGTGCGGGCCACTGAGAATTGCTCCTTCGGTGATGCAAGGAAAAAAGTACTTAACAGTAGGCCGTTTGTCAAAGAGAGGTCCTTTGCGTCTGTGGCGGGTTCCACATCTCATGTGGAACCGGGCGCACACCCGACAATGGACACCGCCATGAGTAAAATAACGCAGATCTTGGAAACGTTGTGCAAACGGATGGATGCTCTGGAAAAGATGCTCGCGTTGTTTGCCCAGAAGGGGGTTTCTCCAGCCCCACCGAATCCACTGGAGAACGTGCCGACGGGCACGTCCCCACCCGTCACCCACAACACGCAGACGGCCGTGACAAAAGCCGTCACACCTGCTTTAAAGGAGGCTAGGCCTCATGCCACCGCACCAGCAACGACCGGTTTTAGCGACCGGGTAGTTGCTGGGGCGACTAAAATCCTAGTTACCCAGCAGAAGAGCGTCAGAGGAGGAGAGGGAAAGATTGGCAGGGGTGAAGGGGAGAGGGAAGAAATAAAATCTGGTGCTGGGGAGAAGGGGAGGAAGTCCGCTGGCAGTTCGGGTTCCGGGTCTTTGACAAAAAATCAAAGGCCCGGACCCCTTTCTTCCAAGCCCCATCAGCCTCTCGAAACGGAGAACCGTTTCGGGGGGTTGATGGAACATGAAGAGATGGACGAGGGTCCAAAAGATAAAGAGACGTAATTGTGCTCTCGGAGATGAAAATTTTAGCATTCTTTTACTTAATTTTTATGTCCATTTTACAATGGAACATCCGAGGGATAAGGGCAAATTATGAGGAGCTATGCTGTCTGCTGACAGAGCATCGACCTGAAGTATTGGCCCTTCAGGAAACTCTCCTGTCAGAAAAACATCCTATAGATATTACTGGTTATTCCTCTCTAGATTGTTTATCTTCTAGAGGCGTTTCACTCTTTATCCATAAAAATGTCCCATTTAATCCAATTTTACTTAATACAAGTTTACCCGCAGTTGCAGCTAGAGTATCTTTTTTTAAATCCCTCACTGTTTGTTCTCTATATTTGACACCATCCATAAATGTAAACAAAAATGACCTTGAGAATTTGATTCAACAGTTACCTACCCCTTTTTTGTTGTTGGGCGATTTCAATGGACGCTCTCCCCTGTGGGGTAGCGATCGTACCGATTCTCAGGGGAAAATAATTGAAGACATTTTAGACTCGCTAAATCTAGTAACTTTGAACGAGGGTGCTCCAACTTTTTCCTGTTCAAGAACTGCTTCTTTGTCCCACATTGATATATCAATCTGTGATCCCTCGTTACTTTTGGATTTTAAATGGACAGTTTTAGAAGATCTCCATGGCAGCGACCATTTTCCGGTTTTATTAAAACATGATTCAGACAACCTTGAGCAAACTCATGGCAGGTGGAAACTGAAACAAGCTAACTGGAGTCTGTTTTCTAACCTGTCTGAGGCCCAGTTACGTGCTAAGAAACAGGAATTTTCAAATGCCTTAGATCCAATACAGCTTTATACTGACATAGTTATTAACAGTGCCAAGGAGTCCATTCCGCAAACTTCGTCAAACCCTCACACACTTAAAAAACCCTGGTTTGACGATGAATGTAGAAAACTTCAACAAGCTCGTAAAAAAGCTTTAAGAACTATGTTTTTACACCCAAGCACTGAAAATAAACAAAATCACCAACGTTTGCGAGCGCAGTGCCGACAGCTCTTCAAACAAAAGAGAAGAGAATCGTGGAGAGGTTTCTGCTCCACGCTTAATTCGAAAGCGAAACTGTCGAAGGTGTGGAAAGTAGTCCGCAAACTCAAAAATAAAAGTAACAAACAGGTGAGCCCATGCCTTACTGTGCAGGGTGACATAATCGGAGATAAAAAATTAGTAGCTGATCTTTTGGCTTCTTCTTTTGCTGCAAATTCTTCCTCTGAAAATTATTCTGTCCCTTTTCAAACAGTTAAAACCCGTAAAGAAAAACAACAGTTACATTTTACCTCCGATAATTCTGAAGATTACAACATTCCGTTTTCATTAGTCGAGCTTGAAGATGCAATTAACAAAAGTGCAGATTCAGCAGTTGGACCGGATGATGTACATTATCAATTTCTCAGACATTTAACAAGGTACTCACGGTCTCAACTGCTGGACATCTTCAATCAGCTCTGGATCACTGGCACCTTTCCTCCCTCTTGGAGAAAGGCCATTATTGTACCCATCCCTAAACCTGGCAAAGACCATACTAACCCGACAAACTATAGACCAATAGCCTTAACGTCTTGCTTATGCAAGACGCTAGAAAGAATGGTTTATTCTCGTTTACTGTGGTATCTAGAAACAAATAATATTTTATCCAACACTCAATGTGGCTTTCGAAGTGGTCGAAGTACTGTTGACCACCTGGTGCGACTGGAAACTTTTATCCGTAACGCGTTCGTCCAGGGTGAACATGTCGTTGCCATCATGTTTGATTTGGAAAAAGCGTATGATACCACATGGAAATATGGCATTCTTTCAGATTTACAAGAAATGGGTTTGAAGGGACATTTACCTCTGTTTATATCCAATTTTCTAACGGACAGACTCTTTCAGGTTAAGGTTGGGGGATCTTTGTCAGATTTGAGGGAACAGGAGATGGGAGTGCCTCGGGGTAGCATCTTGTCTCCCTTGCTGTTTAATATTAAAATAAATAACATTGTTCGTTCCGTTAAACGAGGAATTGACAATTCTTTATTTGTCGACGATTTTGCATTGGTAGCCAAAGGTAAAACTTTGGCATCTGCAGAACGTCAGCTACAGTTATGTGTCAAGGCCGTTGAAGACTGGGTTTTACAAAATGGTTTTAAATTTTCTGAAGCAAAAACTGAATGTATTCACTTTTCCCAGCACCGGGGAATTATTCAAGACCCTAATATTCTCCTCAATAAAACTCCAATAAAGGCGGTCAAACAAGTCAAATTTTTGGGTGTTATTTTTGATCAAAAGCTATCTTTCATTCCTCATCTGAAAATTTTGAAAACTAAATGTCAACAGGCCTGCAATTTGCTCAAGGTTATCAGTGGTACAGACTGGGGTGCTGACAAGAAAACTTTATTGCTGTTATATCGTTCTTTAATTAGATCCAAGTTAGACTATGGTTGCATTGTCTATGGTTCTGCTAGAAAATCTTATCTTAAGATGCTAGATCCAGTTGCCCATCAGGCACTACGCATTGCTTTGGGTGCGTTTCGCACTTCCCCTTGTGAAAGCCTTTACGTGGAAGCTAACGAACCTCCGCTGGAGCTGAGACGTACAAAATTGTCAATGAATTACTATTTAAAATTAAAAACTGATCCTATGAACCCTGCTTATGACTGTGTTTTCAACCCAGATTTTGTTCAGAAATTTGAAGCCAAACCTAACACAATTCCTCCGTTTGGCATCAGAATGCAAGCTCATTTGGTAAAAGCAGGCATTGATGTTGCTTCCATCAACGACGATGAACTTCGGACTGAAGCTCCCCCATGGAAATTATGTATCCCAAACATTAATTGGCAGTTGTCCGCTTTCCTTAAAAACAATACATCCGAAACCGTATATAACCAACTTTATTTAGAACAGTGTGCTTTATACCCAGGATATGAACAACTTTTTACAGACGGGTCAAAGAAAGGAGATTCAGTTGCTGCTGCATCGGTCTGTGGGAGACACTTAGACCAGCCTTTGCAACAGCGTTTACCTGATTTTTGTTCTGTTTATACAGCTGAGCTCAAGGCAATTCATTTAGCTTTGAAACAAGTTTATCAATCCAAAAGAACCTCATTTTTAATCATGTCTGATTCATTGTCAGCACTTCAGGCTCTTTCCACGAGAAAGATATCACACCCTTTTCTGGCAGAGATCCATGACCTCCATACACAACTTGTTTCTGAGGGTAAAAAGATAGTTTTTATGTGGGTCCCTGGTCACATGGGCATCCGCGGCAATATTGCAGTAGACAGGGTGGCTAAAGATGCTCTACATCTCGACTTCCCTCCTGAGATTTTCCAGTTTGTGCCCTACTCTGACCTACGTTGTATGACTGGATCTTATTGTAAACGACTGTGGCAGACTGACTGGTCTAACCATGTCAACAACAAATTATTTCAAATTCTTCCCGATTTGTCCACTTCTTTGCCTAACTTTGCATCCACTCGCAAAGAAGAAACAGTGTTATCTCGCCTTCATATTGGGCATACTTATGTCACCCACAGTTTCCTTTTAAAAGGAGAAGAACCACCATGGTGCTTTGCATGTGATCAATCTTTTTCTGTTCGCCATTTTATGTCTGAATGTGCTGATTTGATTGAGGAAAGGGAAACATATTTTGGTTCCATACCTTTCAAAGAGATTTTTAAAGTATGTAATGGTCAACATCTGTTTCAATTCTTACATGATGTTGGTTTGTTCTATCGCATATAAATTGTATCGACATGTTTTGTTTAGTTTGGATTTTATTAGGACTGAATTTAGTGATTTGATTGAAGAAAGAGAATATATTTTTAATACATCAGTTTTAAAGAAGTCTCTTAAAGAGGCGTCATGTGAAAGTTTGTTTGTGTATTTAAGAGTAACAGGCTTGTTTTTTAAGACTTGAATCATTTTATAATATTTTAAGATAACGTCTCTCTGGTCCTGATTTGGCTCGGAAGAGTCCGCTGGACCTAAAGCAATAACCTTGTATTGTATTGTATTGTAAGCAACGCCTAACCAGTCAGCCCATCATTCGGTTGCCAGATCTGGAAAAAGAATTCGTCTTACGTACAGATGCGTCACAACAAGGGCTGGGAGCAGTACTATTGCAACAGGATGACGAGATTTTGATGCCTGTGGCATACGCTAGCCGCAAGTTGACCTCAGCAGAGCAGAACTACTCAACGGTGGAACAAGAATGTCTTGCTGTAGTCTGGGCGATCAAGAAGTTCGAGCAGTACCTATACGGTGTACACTTCACTCTTCAGACAGATCACCACCCGCTGCAATTTCTGAGGCAATCCAAACCAGCAAACGGACGTCTTGCCCGTTGGGCTATGTTGTTACAGCCTTACGAGTTCACTGTTCAAGCCATCGCAGGCAAGGACAATGTGGGAGCCGACTACCTGAGTCGAACCTTCAACTAGGAAGCAAGGGGAAGGATACAGAACAGTTTTGAATGAAACTCCCATGTTTCATCTTGTGTCGGAGGGTATTGTCACATGTAAAATGACAATGTATTATATTATGTAAAGTTTGGGAAATAAATTATGTGATATAATAAACCCGTGTTTGTCTGTTTGATAACTGTAGAGTATGGCCTAGCATGTTTTCTTCCGGATGTTTAGTTTTATCCGTGAAGGTCGTGCAAAATGCAAGTTTTGAAGAAAGTGAGCGATAGATTTCGAAAGCGCAGTAAGAATCGTCACTTCTTTTCCGTCTACTAGAGTAGAAACACGTTGTAACACGTTTGTGGTTTCTCGCTAGCTTAGCGAATATATTTTTGTGAAAACGGGCGTTTGTTGTATTCGTTATTTATGCACAAATAACGGAGCGCTGTTAAAATTATAATTATATACTATTTCTGTGGCAGAGATAGGTTTGGTTTACAGCGTGTGCAGTTTTCAGTTGACTAAGCAAAGTGTTATGTAAAACTTCTGGACATTATTGCAGTGTCAGGTCAGGAACAGAGTGACAGTTGTGTCAGGACAGAACAGAACAATTTAGAATAAAAGCAGGTCTAGTCTTGTGGAATTATAGTAGGCCTGGACTATCTGTGACACATGCATCATTGGATACACTTTTATATAAAAACATAATCTTTTGAGGTGAGAATTTATTATTTTCTTTTATCATTATAGATGCAGACAGTCGTTTGTTTACCCAATGTTCTTTGCAGGATGACAGCAGTGCTGGATGCAGGGGCGTTTATTACCGTAATAAACGATGCACTGTTTATTTTCTGATGGTGTGAACCTTGCCTAGTTAGGTATGGTTATGGGCGTCGGGATGCTGTATGGTCTTTCAGCATGTTGCAGATTTTTCTCTTCTCTCGGATCCCGTGCCTGGGGAGTTTTTCCCGGATCCATAGCCAGGGGAAGAGAGGACCATACCACCAACCAACCAGCCGACCACACAACCTCACCACCATCCTTTCAGCCATACAACCACCTACCAGTCCACTGCCGCCGCCAACACCGTTGCAGTCCACCACCACCAGCAGCACCAGCATCATCACCGACAGGGGCTACCACCGCACTTCCTAGCTCAGCTAAGTAACACTGCTGAAGCCTACGGTAGTTCCGATACCCCACCAGATGATGTGAACTATAAATCTGATTAAACTCCAAAGGATTTTGGGGGTACCAAACAGGACTGACATTTCAAGAATATTTTAAGAATATTTCGGGTATTTGTAAAGCATAATTGAAAACGTTTCGGCAGTTTTGTAAATCGTGGTCCAGTAGTGTAAATAAAAACAAAAAGGGAAATTTTACACTGTTGTTTCGAGTTTCTTTACTTTTCAACTCTACCTTTCATCTAAACTTAACTTGTTCTTGGAACGAGACGTAGGAGGGTCACTACACAAAAACTCTCCACGTGACAGAGGCAGAGACAGAGAGAGAGGACAGAGACAGAGAGAGGGGGACAGAGAGACAGAGAGAGGGAGACAGGGAGAGAGGGACAGAGAGACAGAGAGAGGGGGACAGAGACAGAGAGAGGGAGACAGAGACAGAGAGAGTGACATAGAGACAGAGAGAGGGGGACAGAGAGACAGAGAGAGGGGGACAGAGAGACAGAGAGAGGGGGACAGAGACAGAGAGGACACAGAGGGGCAGACAGAGACCCAATCCCTCCCTTTTCTCTTTGAGAAAGTTGTACAAGACAGTAAAGAGAGAAAATGTTGTAAAGTTACCTATAATTATAGATAAGCATGCAAGACAAGGCAAATGCTATAGCAACACAAATAATTCTACATGCGCCGTGTGTAGCTCTATTGGCTATGTTAAGATCTTGATATAACAATAATAACTTTTACAGCCATTTTCTTTTATCAACGTAAACATTTCTTGGCGAGATCGGAACAATTCGTTGAAAGGTTTTGGTTTTCTACTCCTCCCAAAGCAAAAGAGCTAGACACATAAAATCGAGGGAAGCAAGCCATTCTCTCACCACTTTCTAAAATAGAAAGACGGGAGATGAACGGTGTCCAACACTCTAAAGGTAGATGCTTGACGGATAGGGGGAGCGCCGTTCGGAATACAGAATAGTGGACCTGGACCTTTATGGCCACAAGAACCCTAAAACGCCATCACCGTGATTGCGAGTCTGCGCCTCAACCCCACCTTCTCATTGCTCACTGTCTTTTTAGTACTAGGACAAAACCTGGAGTCTCGGAGTGAAGATAAAGAATGAGTGACAGAGACAGACAGACAGAGACTGACAGAGACAGAGAGTCTAAGACGGTTACAGACAGACAGAAATGAATAATGAGAAGAAGAAGAAGAAGAAGAAGAAGAAGAAGAAGAAGAAGAAGAAGAAGAAGAAGAAGAAGAAGAAGAAGAAGATGATGATGATGATGATGATGATGATGATGATGATGATGATGATGATGATGATGATGATGATAAACAAAAGTGACAGAGATGATGATGATGATGATGATGATGATGAGGATGATGAGGAGAAGGAGCAGGAGGAGGAGGAGGAGGAGGAGGAAGATGACAGACAAAAGCGACAGAGCAGAAGAAGAAGAAGAAGAAGAAGAAGGAAGAGAATAAGATAAAGGAAGAGGAGGAGGTGGAGTTGCAGAGGGACGGAGGAGGAGAAGAAATCCCACAGAACACAGACGACGAGATTGGAAATAAGTTTCACAACAAGACCCCGACGAATAAAACTTAGTGGGCTCTTTACCTTGCTCCCACATTCTTACCAGCACATATTATCCTCCTCCTCCTTCTTTGCCTCCTCCCCAGGAGAAGAAGAAGAAGAATGGGGATGGTGTAGGAGGCAAAAGAAGAGGACTAGTCACAGTCACAGTCACAGTGAATTGCGGCGGCAATACAAGACAAGACAAGACTAAGAAAGAAGTAGATTTCACAGGCGCAGGTTGAGCGCAACAGATACCAACGATCCAAATCACCAATGGTGGTAGGTTGCTCGGGTAGTTGTAGCATTTCCTTTTTTTTCTGAAGGAGAAGGAAGAAGCTGGGGAAAAAAAAGAAAGATACTGGTGTTAACACTGTGCTTATGAAGGGAAGTGAAGTTGGCTCATGGAGTTGGCTCATGAACATGAACAACGGCAAAACCATTGAAGAATGGAAAGTTTAGCGATAACATTGCAAGCGGTGGTTCAACACTGGGTTGACGGCCACAAAAGGTCACATGACCTTGACGCACAGCTAATCGCACCTTCACTCTTTCGGATGAGAGTATAAACCGAGGTAAACTCTGTGTGCGGACGCATTCCATCGCTCAGACTTTAAAAATAATAAATAAATAAATAAATACATTCACTGAAGTCCACAGCGGTGTTGAGAGACGGTGGAGTTGCTTCCAGTTACAATCACCGGAGGCGACAAAAGCAGAATCAACCAGGAGTGTTTTCCAAGCCATAGCGATAGTCAATGACAACGGATAACGAATCACCTTTGTGTTGGCTTGCGTGATCGGTTTCCATGATTCACCTCTGGACCACGGGAAATCAAAAAAATGCTTCCACCGCCGTAGTCAACCCTGGTATCCCAGACCGTCCGAGTCCACGACATCCCGTTCCACGCTTCAACTAAACAGTGTTTTGTTGTTGTTGTTGTTGTTGTTGTTGTTGTTGTTGTTGTTGTTTTTTTGTTTGTTCGGTTGAGTACAATACAATACAATATAATACAATAGAATATAGTGCAATGCTATGCTATGCAATACAATATAATACAATACATTGCAAAGAATGTTATGCTATGTAATACAATACAATACACTTTAATGCTATGATATGCAATACAATATAATACAATGCAATACAATACAATGTTATGATACGCAATACAATATAATACAATGCTATGCTATGCAATGATATGAAACGCAATACAATATAATACAATGCTATGCTATGCAATGATATGAAACGCAATACAATATAATACAATGCTATGCAATGCAATGATATGATACGCAATACCATATAATACAATGCGATGCTATGCAATGATATGATACGCAATACCATATAATACAATGCGATGCTATGCAATGATATGATAGGCAATACAATATAATTCAATGTTATGCTATACAATATAATACAATGCAATGTTATGCAATACAATACACATGTATTGTCCACTCACATCGCATACCTGACAGTGGAAAATAACATTTGGCGTATGCACAACACTTTATCACAGGCCTAGGTGAGACTCTCTCTCTCTCTCTCTCTCTCTCTCTCTCTCTCTCTCTCTCTTTCTCTCTCTTTCTAACTCCTCCCTCTCTCCTTCTGTTTCAACACACGATTCACCCATACACACACAGTCGCGCGCGCGTGCTCGTTTTATGTATACATATAAGCCGGGTTAACGTTTGCCAAATAAACTTTACTTCCTAAAGTTATTGATCTTTTCATTGAAGGTAAACTCACAACAGTGAATAAAACAAGGAATATCTTATAGTAATAGTAATAGTGTGTGTAACAGTATATACATTTGTATGTACATTCACTCTAGCCTACTATGAACATCACTTGCCAAAAATAAGCTAAACAAGATTTTCTGTAAAAACCGAATATGGCCCCAGACAATCACAGGTACTCAGCACTAAAATAAAATAGAATTGAATAAGATTTTTTTATAATTTAAAAAAGACATTTAAAACATCCAGGGTGTTGATATCAGATCTATATTTCTCTTTAGTTGTTTTTGGCTGAATCTCTTGCGCCATTATTAAAATGGAGTCACGCTTCTCTCTTGACTCCGAAGGCTTGAAATGATAACAGCCTCGGATGATCAGAATGACAAATTGAACAACAGAGCCTCCTAGGGTGAGAGACGAGAACACTCAATAACAGGAAGACGTAGACAAAAGTTAATGTACCTGTGGGCGATCTCAACAACAGGAAGAAAGGTACAAACTTAATGTGCCTGTTGCCTGTTTTAGAGTTTGAACTTTCGGTGCCATGGTCAGACAGAGGCTGCGGGACCAAGTTCGAGGTGATGTTTTAGTAATCGAATATCACTATATTATAATAATAATAATAATAATAATAATAATAATAATAATAATAATAATAATAATAATAATAATAATAATAATAATAATAATAATAATAATAATAATAATAATAATAATAATAATAATAACGGGTTTTTATATAGCGGGTACTCCAGCCTACGACCAGACTCACCGCGCTTCACATAGTCAATACATAAAAATACATGCACTCGATCAAACATCGCTTTTGTTACGATACACCAAAAGACGGAACAGTAAAAGTAAGAACTATTTACAACTATGTACAAAATGACAAGAAAGACAACATATCACATATATACTAATATCACTATATTATATCACTATATATATATGCTAATATCACTATATTATATCAATATATGACCATATATACTAATATCATTACCGGTGAAGACAATACATTTTGAAGAATTATGCTAATCAATTAAGGCTGCCCCTGAGAGAGAGAGAGAGAGAGAGAGAGAGAGAGAGAGAGAGAGAGAGAGAGAGAGAGAGAGGCCAACACAGACAGACAGACACACAGTCAGAGTGACTTAAAACAAAGGCAATTTGTCAAAATAAAAGATCTTTCATATATATATATATATATATATATATATATATATATATATATATATATATATATATATATATATATATATATATATATATATATATATATATATATATATATATATATTTTATATATAATATTCCAACATATTATTTTATAATTATTGGTCGCTTAAAAAAAAGACCTGGTCCATAGTTACTTTAACTTGCAGCATTAAAATATGTCATTTATATACAGAGAGAGAGAGAGAGAGAGAGAGAGAGAGAGAGAGAGAGAGAGAGAGAGAGACAGAGAGAGACAGACAGAGAGACAGACAGAGATAACATTGAACATTGGATGGTTTAATAGGATGAAGGTTTTAGGCTTTAAAGCCAAGGCTTATAACATGTCCTCACAAAGAGAAAAACAAAAAGATCTAGTAGTAGGAGGAGAAGAAGAAAAAGAAGAAGAAGGAGAAGAAGGAGAAGAAGAAGAAGAAGAAGAAGAAGAAGAAGAAGAAGAAGAAGAAGAAGAAGAAGAAGAAGAAGAAGAAGAAGAAGAAGAAGAAAAAGGAGGAGGAGGAGGAGGAGAAGAAAACGAGAAGAAGAAGAGCCACAACAACAACAACAACAACAACAACAACATCAGTAACAACAACAACAACATCAATTAGTTATTTATTGCTAACAGAATCAAGTGGACTGCAAAGAGCCGAATCAGGACCACAACATCAGGACCACAGCTTCGTTAAACGAGGACTCACCTCTGAGCCGAATAAAAGATCTGCTGAAACAACCCTAGTGGTAACACTGAACGCACTCCACCAGCCGGTCACTTTACAATAAAGGCATCTCACGCACGGGACGCTGAGGCTATATTCTAATTTATGGAACCCCCGTTTACAAAAACAAAATAGAAAACAAACATCATTATAAAATATCAACAAAACAGTTATAGAAAATGCCTACATTGTTAAATAATATAACAGAAAGCCCTAGTGACCATTTGGCAGAAAGCGTCCAATATTCCGAAACTGACCCAACAGATCTCATACACAAATGAGAGGTTTTGGAAGAGTTATTAAAGAAAAAAGGTAGGTGACTGGTCTAGCGAAGAAGATAGTAAGCTTATAGTAGATTGATAGAACAGAGTAGGGATGAGAAAGAACAAAGGAGAAAGACAGCGGGAATTTAAAGCACTAAATTTTCAGAACCTGGGGATACTATTTATACAGAAACCCCCGGCACCCTACGGGGGGTAACAACAACAACAACGACAACAACAACAAGGAGAAGAAGGATAATGATGGCGGATAGGAAAAGACGAAAATTCGAAGAAAAAAAAAGAGAGAGAAAAGAAAGTTGTCCAATGCAAACATAGAAGGGAAGTAGCAGCAAATAAAAGTACTTCCTCTTCCTCTCCTTACCCTTAAACCTAGGTCTGACGACGAACGTTTTGATTGCAATCACAATGATAGTGATTGTTTGCGAGTCATGATTTGAATGGGAGGACTGACGCTGCGAGTCGTCAGTATTCACACTTAAAACGTTTGATTTGGGTAAACATGCGCACAGTTACTGCGCATAAATAAAAACATAAGAGTTGCTTCCCTTGCTGGGCCGAAAGTCAAAATGTGTGAAAAGCAGCGACGAAGAATTTTTGCATTAACGGTAGCATTTCAATTGTTTTTTTCAAAGAAAAAGACCATATCCCACAATCAATCATGTGACTGTATCATCTCTATTACTTCACAGGTAACTTTCACACTCAACGTTCCTAGCGGGCCGATCTTGTAATTGGTAAGCCATTTTTCTCAAGATCACGTGATCAGAGTAGCGCTTTTCATTGGTTCCCATGCTGAATGACTCGCAATCAGTTCTTCGAAATTAGGGCATGTCCTAAACGTGGAAAATCATTGCAAATCACGCTGCGAACATGACTGGGTGATAGTCTCACGAAATCAACGACTCCAGTCATGATTTTCCCTATGATTGCAATCAAAACGTTCGTCGTCAGAACTAGGCTTTTAGTAATAGCGGTGGTTATTAAAACAAACCAACAACAAACAAACGCAATGAGTACAAACAAACAGACAAACATATGCTTGACAGCCTAATTAATATATAATTAAGCCCCCATCCTTCCCACCTCCCTAAACAAGTGAATTAATCTTACCTGAAAAGGATAAAGAGAATCCTGCACAGACGCTTATACAAAAGATGCGAGCAATCCAAGCCATCATCACCAGGACCTTGGTCTCAAACTGATCAAAACTTGTAATCCACTATTTGGTGCGAGAAGTTAGGTTCAGGCGTGTGGGCGACGATGATTAATGTTCTTGTTTCCAGAAATAACAAACACCACACTTTTGTTGGGGTTTATATGGTTAGCTTTTTTTTTTTTTAAAGTCTAAAACACAGGACCCCAAAACAAATTTATCTCTTTTATTTTGGTTACTCCTCCAGGGATCGGATTCACGTGAATAGTTTTAATTTCTTCCACCCAAAGCAGGCTGGGTTTTATTTTTACTGCTCTCCCTCGAAGAAAATTACTGTCGTCTGCAAACCTGTTGATCGGCGAAACTCTGGGTAAACTTTGGCGAAATAAACTTCACTTCCTGAAGTTATCGCCCTTTTCATTGAAAGCAAACAAAGGCACGCCAGGGAATAAAACAGGGAATGAAATAACTCAATGTTTTATAGTAAAAGTATGTGGACGCTAACGGTAATATTATAATTCTAAACTCGACTAGACAATAGGCCTGCTGAACTCGTTTAGAGCCCATGTCTGCAAGAACTTTATTGATGTGAACATATTGGGTGTTTTTTTTTCGTTGTTGTGAAATAAGACAACACAATAAAGTATTATTAGTTGGTTTTGTTGATACAGTTATTTTTTTTATAATTTGATAACCCAGGCAATCAAAGTTTAAACTATTTGACGAGAAGGGCGAGATGAAGAGAGGGGGTATGCACAGGTTTGGTTTGAAAGCTAATCACGTTTGTTTTCTCTGTAATATGAACCTTTTCATGAGAAAAAAACAACAACAACATAATGACACAGAAAACGCTTGATCTTTATGTTTTAACGTGCTGTGAAAGTTTCCAAGAACGGGGCAGTTTGAAAATGAAACGTTTGCATGGACAACATGGCGCAACGTTTTATAATGATGGCCACACATTTCGGATCCGAGCTAGCCCCTGGACAATTCTCTGAGTGAAATTGAAATGTTTCAAAACTGCAGACAAACTCCACCAAGCAACATCGAACTCTTTCCAGACCATAAGCATGGGCAATCTTGAAAATACACCAGCGACAAGTAGACGGCATAGTGTAGTCTCAGCTACGCTGCATGCTCTGAAAACTTAAATCCACCTTATTCGTCTGTATCAAATAGACCCCAGCTTCCATGACACGTGTCGTTAGTTTACTCTTGCGCAGATCAAGGTGTCTTTTAAGATTAGAATGAATCCACAGGTGACGTACGGAAGCAATGTTATAAGGGCTTGTGTATTTATTATTAATTTATTTATTATCCTATCCTACCTATCCTATCCTGTAACTCGGAGGTCGTATGGGCACCGCAGATGAACGTTTAACCAGCGTACTCCATCTTTCCCTGTCCTCAGCAACCCTGATTGTTTAGCTCAGTGTCAAACCAGTCCATTCTCGAATGTTGTCCTCCAATCTCTTATTTATTAAGTAATGTATTTATTAGATTTATTTTGGTTTGTTTATTTTATTATTTTGATTACAGACAATTTTATACAGTCCATATATTTAACACCTCTAAACGCTTAAGGCGTGAGGTTTGCTGATACACCTAGCCAAACAACATCATAGGTTTCTTCTTCTTCTTCTTCTTCTTCTTCTTCTTCTTGGATCGAGTGCCAGATAAACCACATTCATCCGATATTGCGTTAAACCTGCAATAGGCATGTTACTATTAGGAATAAAACTCCTACCTTTAAAAAGTTTGTGATGAGACATAAAGGGCTTGAAGAAAGAACATAAAACCTGGCTTAGGGACAAAGCACCTTCAGGAGGTTAACACTTTGACAAATCAAAAGGCTTACAGGCGAATGATCATTCACTTTCAGTCTATCTGTATGTAATACCTTGACCAACTTTCTCAGTTAGGTAACGTGTTCAACAAGAAAACTATCACCCGCCAACAAACAAACAAGCGATCAAACAAAACACAAACAAAGAAAAACACGTTATATTCAGAGAACTCCAACACTACACCAAAACCTAGAAAGGGTTAGGATTGCTACCAAGGTCGTTCGACTAACGGTTATCCTGGGAAACATGATTTTAAACTTTAAGTAACAAAAGTATAAAACCAGAAAATAAAAGTTGTATCTACTTGTTGGGGGGGGGTCACCACAAAAACAAGCACACAATGCCTCGCCATTATAAATAAAACACAAGAATAAATGAATACTATACAATTATGAGACTTTCACAAGTAGAAATTTCAATACAGTGGAGAGGGGAAACATATCACGTCACCAACTACTATATAGAACACCTAGTGGGCGCGCCTCAGACGGCTTGAGTTAGATACTGTATCATTCTCTTTTTCAGCGCCTAGAGCAGCCCTTGAGCTGAAAACGCGCTGTATAAAAACGATATTTAAATAACGCTAACTTTAGGAGAGAAGACTTTTCTTTTCACTACGCCAGGGCAGAATATAAAAGTAGAAGCGATCTGAAGACTGTGAGCTGCAAAGAATTTTACGTCCATTGATGAAAGAAGGAAATCGACGTAGATGGTAGGACAAAATTATAAAATCACACCTAATATAACGAGAGAGGAAAACTTTTTTGAGTATGCGTATTGTCACAGACGCAACAGCACTATGCATAATGCAAAGCAGAAACTACATACTATAAGGGTGCTGAGAATTTCAGGCCTATAAAATGTGAAGAAATTCGACCATAGATTAGAACGGACAAAATATGAAGTCACAACCAATGTAATAAGAGGCGAACCCTTCTTTTTTACACTGCGTGTCTATTGGTACAAACACCAGAGCACCACCAGGGCAGAATACGAAGAAGAATCGGGATGGATACTATTATGAGATGCTGAATATTATAGGCCTATACAATGTGAAGAAATTCGACCAAAGGCTAGATGGACAAAATATAAAATCCCAACTAATATAACGAGAGTAGAAAACTTTTTTTTTTGTAACCACGTGTATTGCTACGGACACGACAGCTGCAACTACGGCTGAATACAAAGTAGAAACTGGATGGATGCTACTAGCAGAGTCTGCTGCCACAGAAAAATCAGCTGGAGAAGAGAGAGGGGACATAGGACAAGATCGGCGCCTACTCGGAAGAGGGAAAGCTGAACGCGCGATAGAGATTAAATGAACAGAGGGAGAAGAGGGAGGAGAGAGAGAGAGAGAGAGAGAGAGAGAGAGAGAGAGAGAGAGAGAGAGAGAGAGAGAGAGAGAGAGAGAGAGAGAGAGAGAGAGAAAGAGTCTGGTAGTTGGAGAAGATAGAGAGAGACTGATAACAGTATCGATATAATTCTTACCATTCTTTTCAAATGATTATTATTTATACTCAGAAAGAAATTAGGCAAGTATTCACACACACATGGGTAAATGAGAAAGGAGAGAGAGAGAGAGAGAGAGAGAGAGAGAGAGAGAGAGAGAGTCTGGAAGTTGGAGAAGATAGAGAGAGACTGATAACAGTATCTATATAATTCTTACCATTCTTTTCAAATGATTATTATTTATACTCCGAAAGAAATTAGGCAAGTATTCACACACGAGAAATGAGAAATTAGAGAGAGAGAGAGAGAGAGAGAGAGAGAGAGAGAGAGAGAGAGAGAGAGAGAGAGAGAGAGAGAGAGAGAGAGAGAGAGAGAGAGAGAGAGAGAGAGAGAGAGAGATTGTGTATAAGAATGAGCGACGTGATCGTCGCCTCCGCCGCAACAGCAACCGCCGGCCAAAGTCTCTATCTTTTAGCTGCTTTGTATGCTAATGATTTCAGAAGTTACCATAGCACGTACCAAACTATGTACTGGTCGACAAAGCAGACGTCTTTGTTGTTGTGTGGTTTTGTTGTTGTTGTTGTTGGTTTGTTGTTTTTTTGTTGGTTTTTTATAATAGCTAGACAACTTTCTTTTGTACATCTGCTCTTTGGTCTAGTCTCGGTGTCCTACCAGAGGCATTTTCCGACGGATTTAACTGTAACATTTAAAAAATTGTATTAGTCAGCTGTCTTTCCATGTTATCTGAGAACAATCACATTGGGCATTATTTATGCACGAGGATCATACCATAATCACTATTACGTTGATTTACTATGTTCATGTCAATATTAATTATTTATACATACACAAATATTGTTTCTTTCCTAGTGTTAATCTTTGCTTTCCTCCCTATTATCTTTGATCATCAATAATAACGTGAAGTTCAAAATCAAGAATAATAAGAAGAAGAATACGAAGAAGATGATGATGACGACGACGATGATGATGATGATGATGATGATGATGATGATGATGATGATGATGATGATGATGATGATGATGATGATGATGATGATGATGATGATGAAGATAAAGAAAGAAGGAGGTGGGAAAAGATGATGATGATGATGATGATGATGACGATGATGATGATGATCAAGGAGGATGAAGATAAAGAAAGAAGGAGGTGGTAAAAGAAGAAGAAGAAGAAGATGATGATGATGATGATGATGATGAGGACGATGATGATGATGATGATGATGATGATGATGATGATGATGATGATGATGATGATGATGATGATGATGATGATGATGATGATGATGATGAAGGAGGATGAAGATAAATAAAGAAGGAGGTGGGAGAAGAAGAAGAAGAAGAAGAAGAAGAAGAAGAAGAAGAAGAAGAAGAAGAAGAAGAAGAAGAAGAAGAAGAAGAAGAAGAAGAAGAAGAAGAAGAAGAAGAAGAAGAAGAAGAACGATGACAACGACGACGATGACAAAATCTTTGCATATTGCTTTTAAAATAAAATTTTTGGTACTTTGCTCCGTGAAAAGTAAGTTTTTTTTGTTTTGTTTGTTAAAATCGTGAACTTTCGGTCGTCACTGTTCTCAGGGTCGGTGATGTGATGATAATGCCCATCTCCACCCCCACCCCTAGCCCAATTTTTTTTAAATAAATCTGGTAGACATAATTCTCTTCTTCCATGCCTGTGATTTTCCCTGATTTGACCCACCACAGGCAGTAGCGTAGACTATATTAACCATAAATTTGCCCAATACACTGCAACTTTGACCGAGACAGTCTCCTCCAAGCCAGTATTAACTTAGCATAGCAGAGCAAGTTGGACAAGCTCTGTGCAACTTTCCTTGGCGCAAAATAGTATTTTAAATAGTCAAGTCAAGTCAAGCCAAATCATCAAGTCAACAAATCTTTTGTAATTTTATTCCAGATAAAAAAAATATTTTCCCCAAAGACTTCTTTTTTATTAAATTAAAAAAAGGAAAAACACAACCTATTAACAAGGATCACACATCCACGCAGATGCTTGGAAAGTTGCGTTCCTACTTGAATAAAAGGACTGCCAATGCCGTTGCAGTATCCATGATTTTGGCAAGGTTTAGATTATGAAAATAGCTGTCTGTGGGGGCTTCTTCAGTGCCAGCTGCAGAGATTCCAAAAAGTGCAAAACACTGCAGCACGTATCGTGCCAAAAACATAGACATCAGACCATATTACATTAGTTTTGAGAGACTTGCACTGGCTTCCAGTGCAAAAAAGAATAAACCACAAGGTACTATCTCTGGTATATGCCTGCATTGATGGCACTGCACCTGCCTACCTATGAAAGCTCATCTCTCGATATGCTCCCTCTCGTGGACTACGCTCGGACTTAAAGTTCCGGCTTCGGGTAGTTAGTTTTGAAAGGCGCAGGAAGAAAAAAAACTTTGGTGCTAGATCATTTGAATATGCTGCGCCCTGTCTCTGGAATGGTATTCCCCAGTCTCTGCGGGCAACTTTCCCCCCCCCCCCCCCTCTATTTTAAGATAAGATAAGATAAGATATTACTTTATTAATCCAAAAGCATGGAAATTACATTGTCTGTCAATTAAACATGTCCATTCATTCTTCTTTTACACACACATAAAGACGCATGTTTGTCAGTCTTTATGCCGTGTTCGTCTATGCGCCCTGAGCATGCTATGACAGCATAGATTATCAGCGCTTTACAAGTTGGCGCCTCGGGCGGCTTGAGTTAGATCCTGTATCGGCCAGCGCCTTGAGCAGCTCTTGAGCCGGAAAAGCGCTATATAAGAACGATTAAATAAACAAATAACTATCAAATGAAATCAAATCAAGCAGGGTTAACGTGCACACTATACAATATAAATTTAAATTTCATTAAGATCTGTGTTTTAAATCATACACAGGAGCATACTAAAATGTACTCTCGAACACGTACACAAAGCGCGCGCGCGCACACACACACACACACACACTCACACACATACATACACGCACACACTTTTTTTCCACATATCGGCAGGCACCGGAGGTAGACTGTGAAGATGTTTTTGCTGGCACTATGGCCGTGTCAAAGAGGGGTTTATTACGGAGGCTCTACTTAGTATGCAATGACCCCTGACCCCTGCATATCCTAGGACGCGCAAGGGCAAAACTGTGGGACCCGTCGTACTGGAGTCTGGAAATATTGATCCATTCTCGCTTGGGGCAGTGGCGTAATTCTGAGGACATGGATGCATGAAAACTTGGACTTTTCGGCCAGTATCTTAGACAACCAAAGTGTGCCATCATCGTCACCAATATTAGCAGCAGCATCGTGATCATCGTAATCGTATCGTCTTCATCGTCATCATTATCATCATCATCATCATCATCATCATCATCATCATCATCATCATCATCATCATAGTTATCGTCGTCGTCAAAATCTTTGAGTATAGGCTATTGTACATTCTGGATTCTGTGTAGCGCCTAATCCTAATTACAGTCGTTAGTCCATGAACGACAAAAAGATGAAGAAGAAGAAGACTGTCAGAATGACTGGAGAGAACAGGGTCCAGAATGTAGACCTACATGGTATCAGAAGAAGAATAGGGATTACGAGAAGATAAATTAACATGGTAGAAACGATAACGGAAAATAAGTTTAGTCACGAAAAATAAAAATAATCATCAACCGAATAAACGAAGCGGAAGAGCAAAGAATGGAAGGAAGGTGGAAGAACAACGAGGAACAGGACGAGGTGAAGAAGAAAGTGAACAGATTAAAAGTTGAGTTGATTTACGATGGCTTGTGAGGTCTGAAGTGAAAGACAAAGCTGGAAAATTTGTTAGGACTGCTAGACCGTGCAGATACTTTTAAATTGCGCTGTTGCTCTAACAAGAGTTGGAATTATTTTAAAATAATGGTCAACAAATCAAATGTATTTCCAAACCAATCCTATCCCGTAACTCGAAGGTCGTTGGGGCACCACAGATGATCGTTTAACCAGCGTACTCCATCTTTCTCTGTCCTCAGCAACCCTCATGGCTTTGCTCAGTGTCAAACCAGTCCATTCTCGAATGTTTTCCTACCACCTATTTTTCTGTCTCCCGCTTCTTCTGCTTCCTTGCACCGTGCTTTGCAACATGGTCTTTGCAAGGCCTGATGATCTGGTGATGTGGCCATACCAGCGAAGTTTCCGTTTCTTCACCACTGTGAGCATGTCATCGTGTTTTCCAACGTCGGACCTTGTTGGTGGTGATGTTTTAGGTATAGGAAATGCCCAGAAGTCTTCTGTAGCACCTCATCTCCATGCTTTGTATTCTTCCTTGTAGGTCTGCTGTGAGGGTCCATGTTTTGCCAGCGTATAGGAAGATGGAGATGACAAGTGAGCGCAGCAGCCTTGACTTGGAATGTAGATTGATGGTCCTGTCTTTCCAAATGGGCTTCAACATTGTCAGGGCAGCAGTTGTGTGCGATCCTGTAGAAGACTTCCTGTGGGGACCTATGGTCTGATACAATGACTCCTAAATATTTGAACCTATGCACCTTGTTGAGAGACTGGACTTGGACTTTGATGTCCGTGTTGATGTCATTGGTGTTGTTGGTCATCATATTGGGCTTCTCTGAAATTATTTTTTTTCAAAAGGCTCTGGAGGTGGTGTCAATCCTCTGCACAAGCTGTTCAAGTCATTGTTCCTCTCCAGCCAATCCATCAATGTCATCCGCAAAACGGAGATTTGATATTGCTCTGCCCCCTATGCTGACTGTGCCTTCATGATATGCAAGGGCATCTGAAATGTTGCGCCTTAGTAGATGTTAAAGAGTGTTGTAGATAATAGGTATCCTTGGCGCACACCGATTGTTGTTCTGAACCAGTTCCCGGTGGCGCTGTTGTGGAGGACTGCACTGGTAGCCTTGTCATACAGGCTTTTGATGATTTCAATAATGTTAGAGCTGATGTTGTACGTACACTCTCATGGTTGCCCACAGTGCTGCATGCCAAACTCGGTCAAACGCTTTCTTTAAGTCTACAAACACATGATATAAATGTTGTTGGTGCTGTAGGTATTTCTCGCAGATTATTTTGAGGTTGAAAATCTCTCAGTGGTACTTCGCCCTGCACTGAATCCTGCTTGTTCTTCAGCTATAATTTGTTCAGCTTGGGGTTTCAACCTGTTGAGTGTTATTTTCAGAAGGACATCGCTGGGATGGCTGATGAGGCTGATGGTGCGGTAGTTTTCACACTTCTGAAGGTTACCTTTTTCGGAAAGAATAATGGCAAGCGAGCAGGTCCATGGTGTAGACCACTCCCAACTCTGCCAGATCTTGTTACAGATAATGATGAGAGTGTCAATCATCGCTTCTCCTCGTGCTTGAAGCAATTCTGCGGGTATGTTGTCCACTCCAGCTGATTTCCCCTTCTTCAGCAATTACACTGCTGCCTGAACTTCTTCTCGGAGAATTGAGAGGATTTCGTCTTCTTCTCTGTTCTGAGGACATGGTAGAGAACTGATGGGTCTCCGTTTGGTATGTGTGGTTGTAAAGGTCAGAGCAGTACTCTGCCCATTGATCCAAGACTTCTTGTTCTTCTGTATATAAAGCACATTCCAGACTTGCTTTGGATCGTGGAGACCTTGGGCTGTTTAACAGTTGTCAGCCACTTCACATTCTGGTAGGCCTTTTTGCTGTTGTTCTTGATCAGACTGTTCTCTATTTCCTGGCATTGATCTTTTGTTCAGTTCTCTTTTGCAGTGAGCATGCCTTTTCGGATGTTACTGTTGATTTTTCGGTAGGCATCAGCTCCCTGTAAGGTGTTCTTTTTCTTTTTCACCTCTCTTTGTTTATCACAGGTCCAAAAGTCCAGGTGTGATCCACGGTTTCTTCCTTGTGCGGATCTTGCCAAGGATCTCCGTGGCGGCATCTGTCACAGCTAAGTTGAAGGTGGTGGTCGTGTTGTTGACATCTACTTCACCAGCTCCCAAAATGAGCAGTGGTGCAAATTTCCCTTAAATTTTGGCTTTTAATATTTCTGCCTCTTCCGGGTCTTGCAGTTTGCCCAGGTCGAACTTCAGTCTGGTGCACTTTACTGTATTTACATTCTTCAAGTGGAGCCGGGAAGACATCATCACGAGATCGTGGTCACTTCCGATGTCTGCTCCTGGAAAAGTGCCAACGTTGACACTTGATCTGAAGCGTTTCTTGACCATGATGTAGTCAATCTAGATGTAGTCGCTGGGACTGTGCCAGGTCAATCGTCTGGATTTTATTTAATGGGGACTAACCGTGTTGGCCAATATCAGATTGTTGTATCTGGCAAACGCCAGGAGTTTCAGACCTCTGTCATTTGTCTCGTTGTTTCAGTGGGGTCCACATGTGTCTCCCCAGTTGTGGTACGCATCTTGGCCAACCTTGGCATTCCAGTCGCCTTGCACTATGATAATGTCCTTCCTCGGCACTTAGTCAAGGACAGCCTGCAGATATTCATAGAAATCCTCGACTTCCCTTTCGTCATAGTCTGTTTGGGCATAGGCCTGAATGATGGTGATGTTGAAAAAGGCTGCCCTCAGACGGATGGTAATGAGTCTACTGGAGATTGGGCGGCAACCCATGACAGTGGCTAGAATGTCTTTGTGGACCAAGAATCCAACGCCATGTTCGTGCCTGTCATCTCTCCCGTTGAAATTAAGCTTGTGACCTGTGTCGGTCGTTGTTTTACCTAGGCCTTTCCAGCGCAGTTTGCTGATACCTGAAATGTTCCATCGATAGTGGTCCAGCTCGTGGGCAAGTTCTTCTAATTTTCCCTCCGCTGTTACGATCCTGATATTCCAGGTTCCTATGACGATGTTGTCTCTCGTGCGGATCTTGCTAACTTGTCCATCAGTAACCCACTCATCACCTCCGACCTGGTGGCCAACGGAAGGCGCGGTCCTTGATGACCCGGGCGACGACCGATCCGGTATGGAGTGAGTGGTTCTTTTCATCATGTGGTATGACTTACGCAAGAAAGACCTGGCGGGGCCCAATCCTATCCAGGCTGTTGGCCACAGCCGAAATCCACGAGTACAGTGTGGTTCGCCTTGGCCCGAGCACGTGGTCGTTGAACCTATAGTAACGTGAGGTTTTTTCCACCTGGCCCTATAGAAGACTTTCGCTCAGTGATGCCGTGCTGACATCACTCCTTTTAGTCGCTTCTTACGACACGCCGGGAAAGATTTGGTCTATTCTATTCAGTGCCCGAACCCACACAACACTCCCAGACATACCTGAAAATCAGAATTTTTACAAATTTAGTACTAAAATATATAATCCGCTTATGAAGTTTAGTTAAAATCTGATCAGTGGTTCTTGACATATGGCGTGAAACGGACCAACAGACAGACCAGCAAATAGCTCCTTCCGATTTCCCATTGTTTCAAACTTATTTTTAAATAAGTTTAAGTATTAATATATCCTACTGAGGCTACTACCTTTACTACTGCTTCTACTACTGCTACTATTACTACTACTACTACTACTACTACTACTACTACTACTACTACTACTGCTGTCTACTACTACTACTACTACTACTACTACTACTACTACTACTACTACTACTCCTGCTGTCTACTACTTGATTCTTGAACATTTTATTGTCTTCACCATAGTGATATTAGACATTCCCCCACCCATCCCTTCACCCTAACCCACACCTCACCCCCAAAAATAAAATAAAATTAAATTAAATTCAAAATTATGTGTATATATAATGTAACAAAATTTAAAAAAAAACCACATTTTTAATCCCTTTCTTCCCTAATAACACAACACTGAACAACGACTACCTAAAAGAAACTAATAATAATAAATTAATATATTAAGGAAAACATAGATTGCATATATATATACTATTTGACACATTTGCTAGTTTTCATAATACAGTCGCTCTCGGTGATGTTAACAGGCATTTTGACACAGCAATAACAATCAAATGATCTTCAAAAATGTTTTCATATTTGTCTCTTTTAAAGTTTGAGGAAGCATAGGTACTATTATTTTACAAATAAATAATAGATGATTTAGATTAATCTGTTCACCACATACATTACATCGGTTGAAAATTTGGTTTTAAAAGCATTTAATTTCATTCGAAAAATTAGACTTAACACATTTTTATTTATTGTTATATAATTATATTGCATATTGCTTCACTAAATTTCTTGCATCATTTGAAGTCTAATTGATCTCTAAACCTTTCCCATATAGTAGACTCCACCATTTCATAACATTCTTGTAATGACAATAA
>CM072511.1:4747960-5120460 GCA_036898135.1 Oncomelania hupensis | reverse complement strand
GTCGTTTAACTAACATTTAAAGTATGTTGCTACAAGACAAATTATTTATTGTTTAATGCCACGCCAAGAAGTTTGTGTAATTCTACTTCTTCAACTATTTTGTTGCAAAGTTTTAATTAAGGAGGTTGTTTCATAGATGAACTTTGCCTTTCTCGGTTCGATGTCATAAGCATGGAGTTTGCTTTGTCTGTATTAAGTGTCATGTGATTTAAATTCAATCCATTCCTGCATTTAATTTGCTCCAACCCCCCCCCCCCCCCCCCTCCTTTCACCAACCCCTTCCTTTGAATGTTGCAAAGTGTTAAATTACGCAGTTTCTGTATTGTTGGAGTGTAATGCGGTGTCATCCACAAAGAGTCCAACGAAGGAGAAATATGAAGGAGAACATTATTTATAGCCTAGGCTATAGATCCTTGAGTACGTACTCCTGTAGTAACAGCCTCAAACTGAGATTTTGGATTTTTTTTTTAAGAACAAACAAAAATCGCCCTCCCCCCATCCCCCGCCCCCTCCCCCCATCCCCCGCCCCCTCCCCCTCCTTCTCTTTGAGAGATGACAGATTTTAGAAGAATTTTAAAGTTTGGGATTTATCGGGTGATATTTGAACACCAGTTGTTATCTTTTTTAGATTTCAGAAGGCCAAGAGATTTAAAGCTAATACCATATCGCTGCAATTTACGTAAATTTACGAGAGAAAGAAAGAGATTACTCTTATATAGCGCACTTATAAGCTCAGAGAGCTTCTCAAAGCGCTGGCCACTACTAAACACCGGCGTAGTGCGGAAAAGAAGTGGTTGAGGTCAGGCCTTGTTGTTTTTAAGCAGATTTACTCTGCTGCCAAGAAGCGTGTGTCTCAGATTGTCCAACGTGCTAAATCTTTGTATTTTTGCAATAAGATCAGTAGTAGTCAAACTAGCAAGCAGCTGTTTGACATCTGTAACCATCTCAAAGGTAGTGGCAAAGCAACTGTTCTTCCCTCAGTGTATCCGTTGTCTCAGCAACCTGATGTTTTTTGTAACTTCTTCACAGGCAAAGTAGCTGACATTCGTGCTGATCTTGACCGTCATGGCATCCATCCCCATGATTTGTCTCTTCTTCTGGTGTTAGTTCACGCTTTGATGTTTTTAATCCTGTATCAGAACAAGAAGTCAAAAGTGTTATTCTTAAATCTAAACCAACGTCATGTTCTCTGGATCCCATCCCCACTCCACTGTTAATTGAGTCGTTAGATCAGTTGCTCCCAACCATAACCCACATAGTCAACGAGAGCTTGTCTTCTGGCGCATTTCCTTCTTCATGCAAGTCAGCTGTCATCAAACCCTTGCTTAAGAAGCCCAGTCTAGATAAGAATGACCTAAAAAACTATAGACCTGTATCTAATCTGTCATTTTTGTCTAAAGTCATTGAAAAGCTAGTCTTAAAACAACTCTTTGCTTACCTGAATGATAACTCCCTTCTTAGTCCAAACCAGTCAGCTTATCGACCTTTTCACAGCACAGAGACAGCTCTCCTGAAAGTCACCAATGACCTCTTGCTCGCTCTGGACAGCGGTAACGTCTCCATCCTAACCCTCTTAGATCTTAGTGCGGCCTTTGACACCGTCGACCATCACGCCCTATTCAAGACCTTTCGGGATTACTTTGGAATCTCTGGATCAGTTTTGGATTGGTTTCGATCTTACCTTTCCGATAGAACTCAGGCGGTCGCTGTGGATGGCTGTTTCTCCAGCAGAGCTGACTTGGTGTGCGGGGTTCCACAGGGGTCCGTTTTAGGCCCTGTTTTGTTCATAATGTACACCAAGCCACTGCTCATCTTGCTCGAAAAGCATGCTGTTGAGAGTCAGTCGTTTGCAGATGACACGCAGCTGTACAAACCCACCCATCCTTCTCTTGTTAACTTCGCTGTCCAGTCCATGCAAGAGTGCATTGGTGAGGTCAAGTCATGGATGGCCCTCAGTAGGCTGAGGTTGAATGACGACAAGACAGGAGCACTTCTTATCCACAATCACAAATCATCCTTTGCCTCGTCTCTCCCCACTTCTCTTCAAGTAGGCTGCTCTGACATTCCGTTTTCTTCCTCTGCTAGGAATCTTGGCTACATTCTCTCCGATGACATGTCCCTCAACAATCACATCTCTCACATCTGTCGCTCTGCTTATACCGCCATTCGTCAGCTCAGCTCCATCCGCCATTACCTCACTACTAGTGCTACAAAAACATTAGTCTGTGCCATCGTTCTCTCTCGTCTAGACTATTGCAACTCTCTTTTGTCAGGTTCACCCAAACACTTTATCGATAAACTGCAAAGGGTCCAAAACTCTGCTGCTAGGTTAGTTCTTAAGGCAAAAAAGCGCGATAACATCACACCACTTCTCCACTCTCTTCACTGGCTCCCTGTTCAAGCCCGCATCGACTACAAACTGTCCACTCTCTGCCACAACTTCTTCTCTGACTCCTGCCCTTCCTATCTTACTGATCTTCTAACTGTCTACTCACCCTCTCGACCGCTTCGCTCCTCTGCAGACGCGCGCATTCTTTCTGTTCCCAAGACACGCACTATGGCATACGGTGAACGATCTTTCTCTTTCTGCACTCCCAAGCAATTGAATTCTCTTCCACCACACATCCGCAACATACCGACCACCCAGGCCTTCAAAAACGCACTCAAGACCCATCTCTTCAAATTGTATTATCCTGATTGACTCACCCTCCGACTGATGACGGATGCCGGTGGGGTGCCGTCCATGGCTTGACATATAAATAGTCCGTACATTTATATCTGAGTATCTAATTATTTTTATATAACTATTTTTGCATAATTATTTTTGCATTAGTTTGTACATTATGTTTTTGATAATATTTTATTTCTGCAATAGTGAGGAGAGGCGGGTCTTATCTTTTTTATCCGATCATTGTATTAATTAACCATTGTTAGATGTAACAAATTTTTAGTTATATTTTAAATCTGTATGGTGAATCTTATTATTATTTAATATGCCATTGTATTAATATTTTTTGTTTGTTTGTTTATTTTGCATGTGTAGTGTATTGCATATGTTGTTATTCTCTTGTATGCCTTTGTGAGTACGGTTGGTGTGAATGCTTGCACACCCTGTTTTATTGTTTATGTTTGTTCTAAAGATATATCCTATGTTAAGAGCGGTGAGCCCAGCCCTGAGCTGGGGTACCGCGCTATATAAGCCTACTTTATTATTATTATTATTATTATTATTATTATTATTATTATTATTATTATTATCCAGCAATCACAAAATAGCTTGCTGAAGTCAGGATTAGAGAGAGAGAGAGAGAGAGAGAGAGAGAGAGAGAGAGAGAGAGAGAGAGAGAGAGAGAGAGAGAGAGAGAGAGAGATAGAGACAGAGAGACGGAGACTGAGCAAGAGAAACAGAGGCAGGCGGATAAACAGAGACAGACGCCAAACTGGAATTTTTCGGGCAATAATACGCTTACAACAAAAACATCCGCGGCAAGACAATATCTTCCCCTCCATCACCACCACAACAAAATAAAATAAAAATAAATTAAAGTAAATAAAAATAAAAACACTTCCATCACTACAAGCACTATTATACTACATTGGTATGCGTGCCATTCTGGAAGCGAGTCAACGGTCCAGGGGAAACAAACGTGGTCGTGAAGTTCCAGCACATTGATCAGGCAAGCATTCACTCTGTATGTTTTAAAATACGAAGCTTAAATTCACCATAAATAATTAAAAAAAATTCTATCTTCTTCATCACACCATTGTCATGTCCTTTGTAAACAAACGTCATTTGTAATGATATTCAAAGTTTTGGGCATACAGATAATTATTTTTGGGATAGTGAGAAAAAAATTAAGTTGTGTCGGCAGCAGCAGCAGCAGCCGATCGAAGAATTTTCAGCATCCGGGTAATTAGCATCCTGCAAGATGGCGTCTGTTTTGAGAGCAGATGGAGTAGAATCAGTTGAAGTCCTTGCTCGAGAAGCAGAAGCCCTGAAAGTAAAATTAGCAGAGGAGAAAGCAAAGCTGAACGATGTAGACAGTAAGTATTTTAGAGCCTGATAATTCGCTCATGCACCAGCGGCTTGCGTGTGCTACAGACTGGGAAGTAACAAATCCCTCGAAGTGTACATTTACTGCTATTCAACAATGAAGTTGGTCATCAACAAGAAGGAGAACAAGAAGAAAGATCAGTGCCGTTTGTTGTGATTTTAGCTAGTCTGTCGTCTGCACCAACTGTGAACTGGCACAGTGCCAGATGTCGTAGTAGTAGTGTAGTACATGTACTAGTAGTGGATGTAGGACAGGCATCGCTGCCTAAAGCCTCGCGGCTTATAAAGACGTCCCCTCATTGTTTATCATTATATATAGTAATAATTATATAGTTTACAATATATGATTTGCATGCAATAATTTGAAATAATCTTTTCTTGTCATATTGATAGAATAAATTTTGAACTTTGGAATCAGTGTCTATGTGGTTTTTTAAACTATTTACAGATGGTGCAAATTTAATATTTGTTGGTAAAGAATTCCAATAATTAGCTACTCTATGTGCAAATGAAAATTTTCGTTGGTTAGTTCTACAATATTTTATGAAAATGTTACCTTCACACTTCCTAGTTCTGTTAGATTGATCAAGTAAGAAAAAAGTATTAGTATTAACATCCTCTACATTATTAATTATTTTGAATGTCTGAATTAAATCACCCCTGGTCCTACGTCCTTTCAGAGAGTGAAGGCCCAGAAACCTTAATCTCTCTTCATATGTCATATCACGACACTCAGATAATAGTTTTGTGGCTCGTCGTTGAATTTTTTCTGTGGCTACAGACTGCCTTTTCAAATATGGACTCCAAACAACGTTAGCATATTCAATATGAGGTCTTACAAAAGCTTTATACAATTTTAAAAACGTTTCTTTTTCCAAGTATGTGAATGCTCTTTTGATTATGCCTAACATTTGGTTTGCTTTAGTTACCACTCTCTGAATATGTGCATCAAATTGTAACTTGCAATCAAAAGTTACACCCAAGTCTTTTTCATTATCGCTTACATTTAATTTATAAACCTCATCTTTTATTAATATTGAATATTCGCATCCATGATTTCCTTTCCCCACATGCATAACTTTACATTTCTGCACATTTAAATATAACTTCCACTTCTCACACCATTGCTGTAGCTTATGTAAATCATCTTGAATGACTTTAGATTTCGATGTTTATATTTTTAGTGTCATCAGCAAATATCTTAACCGTACTCTCCAGTATCTCAGGTAAATCATTAATATATATAGTAAAAAGAATTGGACCTAAAATACTCCCCTGTGGGATACCACTTAAAACTCTAGCATCTTTAGACCTTTCTAAACCAACTTTAACCCACTGTTTACGTTCAAACAAAAAGCTTGATATCAATTTAAGAACATTTCTTACTATACCATATGCAGCCAATTTTAACAACAGTCTATTATGTGGCACAGAATCAAACGCCTTTCTAAAATCACAATACACTATATCAACATCATTCCCATCATCAATTAAAGCCGTCAAATCCTCCATAACCTCTAACAACTGTGTCACACAAGACCTACGTTTCCTGAACCCATGCTGACAATCTGCAAATAATTTATTATCCGTAAAGTATGACACAATGACATCCCGAACTAGTGACTCTAAAACTTTACATGTAATACAAGTCAAACTCACTGGCCGATAATTTCCAGGATCTGATTTGGAACCCTTTTTAAAAATTGCTGTCACTTCTGCACTTTTCCATTCCTCAGGCAATATTCCCTCTTCTAATGACTTATTAAACAATAGACACAAGGGACCAGACAACTCTTCGCACAGCTCTTTTAGTACCTTGGATGCAATTCTGTCCGGGCCTTGTGCCTTCGTGGGGTCTAATTCTTTAAGTTTGTCTTTTACCGCTACAGAAGTTATTCTTATATCGCCCAGAAAAACACCACTGGAATACTCTCCCTCTGGTATCACAGGAATATCGTTTGCATCTTCTTTAGTAAATACACTAGAAAAGAAATCATTTAGTGTTTCAGCTTTAGTAACATCTTCAGCTAAGAATCCATCTGCTCTCTTTAACGAACTAATTCCCTGGCTAGTTTTCATTCTATCCTGTACGTATTTCCAAAAAATTTTCGGATTATTTTTACTCTCATTTGCAATCAGTTTTTCATATTCTTTACGGGTTATTTTCAATGCTTTAGTACATTTGTTTCTTATCTTAATATATTTTAAATAATCGTGTCCAGATTTAGTACACTGATATCTCCTATACAAATTATACTTCTTTTTAATTTGTTTAAGCAACTTACTATTCATCCAAACAGGTTTATATCTTTTACGATCTGCTTTTCTTTTCTTTGGGATACATTCATCCATACCAGTTTGTATAGCTTCTTTCAAGTAGACCCATGCTTTCTCAACATCATTGTGTTCTAACACAGACCAGTCATATGTTTTCACAAAATTTCTCAGTCGAGAGTATGTGAAAAGATGTGCACTGATTATTGTTTCTCGCTTGTTGTAGGCCTATACATTTTCCATTTTATTTGATCCAAATTTCTTTCTTGATTGCTTTGCAATGCACATTATGATTGTTTCTAATGTGTGTAACACGGACACAGGTTTTTACTAAATATTTCTTTATCAAATAATCAAGATAATCGGTGTGTGCACCTAGACGTAATTGGAGTTTTTAAAATTTATATTTTCTGTTATGTGTAACAGTGTTTGATGTTGTTTAAGGGTTGGAAGATTTATTTTAACTAAAATAAGTATTTAAGAAGTACTTAAAAGAAATACATTGGGCTATCCTAGCAGAGTGGTTTTTACTTTTTATAGGCAGCAGGAATAGCTCAGTGGTCAGAGCTCACGACTTGGGCGACGTGGGTTCGAATCCTGATTTCAGCAAACTATTGTGTGATTGCTGGATATTACGGGCCAGCGCCTTGAGAAGCTCTCTGAGCTTGTAAGTGCGCTATATAAGAGAAATCTCTTTCTTTCTTTTTTACCTCCCTTGTGAAAGTCTTCTTGAAATTAAACCAAAGAGTGAAAGTAGGGATAGTTTGTAATATAATTACTAATAGGTAAAAAACATGCTCCTAGGATAAAACTATATTAGTAAAGGTCATTTCTGACACACACAAAAAAAGCATCAACTTCTGACTTTCAGTGTGTGTGGTATCCCAGAGGCTGGAAACTCTGGTGCAGTTTAACATCAAACCTCGCAGGGTGCTGAAAGGACACCAAGGCAAAGTGCTGTGTATGGACTGGTCTTCTGACAAACGCCACATTGTTAGCTCTTCCCAGGTAATTCATTATTCTGGTTTACAGTCACTCCTGTCTTTTGTTTGATTTCACCACTTGCATTGTGTTAATTTTGTTGCTTTGATAATGTGATTGTGCTAGTGCAGTTTCTTGAGGTTTTAACGAACATTTTATGAAGTAGAAGTGTATTACTTATGTCCTAGTTTTATTACCTATGTAGAAGGTATGTCTGAGTATGAGTAAGTGTGTCTGTATATGATAATGAGTTAGCATGAGTATATACATGTGTGTGGTGTGCATGTGTGTGTGGGGGTAAGAGGTGGATATTTGTGTGTGCATGCGTACCTGCGTGCGCGAGAGTGTGTGTGTGTGCGTTTACTCCTTAAAACAACTTTTCAATTAGATTATTCAATATCTTAACATCTAGCTGAAGGCTGATTGTTTATTGTTGCAGAGTGCCCGAATGTTTTACCGCATCACAGAAACAAAATTCTATGTATTTTGAATTTATTGGGTGTCTTGAGTCTTGCATACTCACGTAATACTAAAAAAAATTTAATTTATAAACTCATGGGCAAGCCATAGCCACCATTGTCTGTTTATCCCAGCAGAGTCACAGATTAGAAGCAAGAAAGTGGACGGTGAAGGAGGCGTAGGGGAGCAAAATGATGTATTGGTCACTTGATGATTTGCACAGCCAGGGAATCTTTGGCAAATGACACACAACAATGCTAGCATTCATAGCCTGTTGAATAGTACATGTGATGTCCTTTGCTTCTGTTCCTGTTGCATTTTCAGTGTGGGTCACTCCGCAGTGTTGTTATCATTTATTGATAGGTGCAGTTAATTACTCTGTCTCAGTGGGGTGGGGGGGGGGGGGTGCGCATGTGTTCTTTTCAGCCTATGTCTCAATTGTTTAAAGTTAATATTATTGATTTGTTCCAGGATGGCAAAATGTTGATCTGGGATGCATTTACTACAAATAAGGTAGGTTTAGAGGTTGATGTTAAATAGGCGTATTTGTAATTTACTGAGTCATTTCCCTTTCAAAAAATTTAAAAAGTACACTCTTACCCACTTATACCCTGATTTGCATAGATCAGTTTTTGACTCACATCCATAGCAACGCGAGTCTGTGTACTAACACAGCAAGCAGAAATGTGCAGATGTTTGCAAATCTGTGCGAGATGAGACCTAAATAGTCCAAAAATGACATTACAAAACTAACTGCTGTCTGGATGTGCAAAACTTGCTAGTGGATTAATAATTTGAACCTGTTTGAACTCATCTATCACAACCAAATTTGGTAAGATGGTGTATATCCATGAGACCCCATTAATGATCAGTGATTGAATGACTTTACTTCAATTTCAAGATCACATTCACAGGGTCAACAAATGTTAATCCGAAATTGAAATTTTTTAAAAACAAAATTTCACTTTTTTTCTAAGTTATTAACATTGAACCTATGATTCTTTGATGCATGATAGATATAAATGAGACACATCCTATGCACATTTGGTCAACCTCACTCCAAGGTCAAGGTCACTGGAGCTATCCAAAGTCAGTTAGTATAGGTACTTTGTCCAGAGTGATGTTGACTTTAAACTATTAGAGATATTAAGTTCAAACTTGCTGTATTTAGAGATGATAGTTTCATATATGTTCCGTTTTTGCGTTGATCTTGAAAGTCAAGGTTATTTTAGGCCTTGCAAAAACATTTTTTTAAAATAGGTCATTGTACAGTGGAATGGCTCTATTTAATTTAACCCATAGTATGCAACTACATTGGGTTATTTGATCATACATGAGCATGAGAAGTCATGTTAAGGTCCCAAGGTCACTGGGTTTGTTTTTTTTGCATAATACAACTTTTGCTGTAGTTTATTTGATATTACATGAGTGTATTAGGTCAAGATCATCTCAAGGTCAAGAGCATAGAAAGATCAAAATTAGTATTACTTTGCATTTTAATGCCACTGTTTTATTTTGTTTCATTTTTCTGGGCAGTCATTTTTTTGGTAAATAGAGCAAGTTCCATAAGGAGCATGTGAGTATATGGGCTTTGGCCTTCTAGTTGTAATGTTTTGGGCACATGACTTGCCATAGCTTTATTTTATAAATCTGTTTTACTGTGAAATATTAATTTTTTTTAAAGTTTATTTGAGATGTTTAGATTATGTATTCAGGAACATGCTGTGACCATGCCAACAACCTGGGTTATGGCCTGTTCGTACGGGCCCTCTGGTTCTGTGGTGGCTTGCGGGTATGTACATGGAATAATCATCAACAAGCTTACCCCTCTCTTGCTACCCCCTAAATCCAATACCCCTTCTTTCAAATCATCCCAGAACAACCATCATTTCCTAATATCAGTTAGCTCGCTGCCAAAGTTAGCTCCTTGGCTTAGGGTTGAATTGTTTTGTGGATGTTTGGGTTGACTTAATGGTAGAGCTTTGGCTTGCGGATCTGAAGGTCCCGGGTTCGAGCCCAGGCCGGAGGCACTGTGTTGTAACTTGTATTCTTGGGAAAAACACTTTACTCCCGTTTCCTACGCCTTCGGATGAGAGTATACACCGGGGTCTAGCCTGTGTCGCATACATTCCATCATAACGGACTTTAAAGATCCTGACGCTCATGTCCTAGACGGGTGAGTGCCGGTGACAAGAACAGGCCCAGCATGCACCTAGGTCCTTCTCCCCCATCCCTGGCTGCCCAGGATTGTGCTCAGTTGTCTGGAGCGTTATTACGATGCGCCCAAAGGCTGCAAATTGGCGCCTCGGGCGGCTTGAGTTAGATCCTGTATCGGCCAGCGCCTTGAGTCACCAAGAACGGCGAAATATGTGCGGTATACAAATACCCAGTAATAATAATAATAATAATAATTTTGTTGGCCTGTCCCTTTGAGCAGGCTGTTAGAAGGAAAGCCATGTACATCTGTTGCTTGCAAAAGCCATGGGAGTGTTTAAGGAAGGCTGTTAGAAGGAAAGCCATGTCCATCTCTTGCTTGCAAAAGCCATGGGAGTGTTGGAGGAGGGAAGGGGGAGAGGCTGAATGTTGGGCTTTGTTTTGAGTTCAGCTGTGAGTGGAGATGAAGGGTTGAATGGAAGTTTCTGGTTACTAGCTTTTATGAATTGATGTTTTGTTCTATACTGACTGTATGCTGCGAATGAGATGAGAGTAGTCGAGGGAAAGGAAATAGAATTGTTGATTTAGTGGACTGAAATGTTGTTTGTAGTGGTATTGATAATGGGGTATGGCTTGTGCACTGTTTGCCACAGTGGGTTAGACAACAAGTGCACCATTTACCCACTCAGCCTGGACGAGGACCCTGCTACCAAAAAGAAAGCCGTTGCCACACACACCAGTTACCTGTCCTGCTGCTCCTTCACCTGTTCTGATCACCAGGTCAGACTTACACTGCAGTTGACCATCCCCTAGCTCTGCACCCACAAATTGTCTGGTGTCCCTGTGTTGCTTTCTATCTTGTTTTAGCATCACGTTCGTGTGCCTAGTTTTTCTTCTAACTTATCCCATATGAAGAGGCACTATGTTGCGATTCTCTCGCCCAGACAACACATTTGGTTTCAAAAATTGTGGAGGTCTGATTTAGCATGGAGCTTGGTGCTTTACCTATAAACATGACCATTATCTATTGATTTTTGTTAACGGACTTGTGAACCCCTGGGTGTGGATATTGGGTGAGCTTCTTCAGCCCGTAACCATTTGAGTGGCCTAAGGAATACTATTAGCACACACGATTCCATTGATCACACCAGAACATATAGATAGTTTGACATGCAATCAATCACGATTTGAATGTGTTTTTTGGGGCTGTGCAGATTTTAACAGGCAGTGGCGACAGTACCTGTGCGTTGTGGGACGTGGAGAGCAGTCAGCTGATTCAGAGTTTCCATGGACACGCCGGTGACATCATGAGCATTGATCTCTCACCTACAGAAACTGGCAACATCTTTGTCTCAGGGGTAAAGCAGCGCAGATACTAAAAATAAAAAATTTATAAAAATAATAGATAGATAGACAAACAGACAGACAGATGATTTTTGAATGTTCCTTGTTGAGCTAACTCGTTGTTAATGTTAAAATGAAGAAAAAAAACGTTAATGGCTTTTCTTGAAAAAGATTTTAATAAATGACTAAGATATTTGACAAGGGCAACATGACTGGTTTTAGCTTTTGCTGAATGTTAACGTTACTTGTCTTTCCCCTAGGGCTGTGACAAGGTAGCCATGGTGTGGGACAGCTGTTGTTGAATTGTTAACGTTACCTGTCTTTCCCCTAGGGCTGTGACAAGGTAGCCATGGTGTGGGACAGCTGTTGTTGAATTGTTAACGTTACTTGTCTTTCCCCTAGGGCTGTGACAAGGTAGCCATGGTGTGGGACAGCTGTTGTTGAATTGTTAACGTTACCTGTCTTTCCCCTAGGGCTGTGACAAGGTAGCCATGGTGTGGGACAGCTGTTGTTGAATTGTTAACGTTACATGTCTTTAATAATAATAATAATAATAATAACGGATTTTTATATAGCGGGTACTCCAGCCTATGACCAGACTCACCACGCTTTACATAGTCATTACATATAAATACATGCACTCGATGAAACATCACTTTTACTACAATACACCAAAAGACGGGACAGTAAAGGTACAGACTATTTACAACTATGTACATAAATTACAAAAAAGACAAAAATATACTATTTACAACTATGTACACAAATGACAAAAAAGACAGAATATAGAATAGCAAGAACCTATTCACAGCTATTTATATGCCCGGTTAGGCCCAGGAAGAAAAACAGTATAAATATTTACATCCGTTTGTACACTTACGGATCAGACATAGACAAAAGATGAGAGAATGGCAGCGGGGATACAAATCAATCTGAATAATGCAGTTTGAAGAGGTGGGTTTTGAGGGCCTTTTTGAATGCTTGTGTTGATTGTATGTTGCGGATATGGGAGGGAAGGGAATTCCACTGCTTTCCCCTAGGGCTGTGACAAGGTAGTCATGGTGTGGGACAGCTGTTGTTGAATTGTTAACGTTACTTGTCTTTCCCCTAGGGCTGTGACAAGGTAGCCATGGTGTGGGACAGCTGTTGTTGAATTGTTAACGTTACCTGTCTTTCCCCTAGGGCTGTGACAAGGTAGCCATGGTGTGGGACAGCTGTTGTTGAATTGTTAACGTTACTTGTCTTTCCCCTAGGGCTGTGACAAGGTAGCCATGGTGTGGGACAGCTGTTGTTGAATTGTTAACGTTACTTGTCTTTCCCCTAGGGCTGTGACAAGGTAGCCATGGTGTGGGACAGCTGTTGTTGAATTGTTAACGTTACTTGTCTTTCCCCTAGGGCTGTGACAAGGTAGCCATGGTGTGGGACATGCGGACTGGTGAGTGTGTTCAAATGTTTGAGGGACATGAAGCTGACATCAACTGTGTTCGATTCCATCCTAGTGGTGATGCTTTTGTCTCGGGATCAGATGATGCTACCGTGAGTAGAACATTAAAAAATTTATTTACCAAAAAAAAAAAATAATTCAAGGGGTTAAATGTGGACTTGTAAGACCAAAATATTAGTGACATTGGATAATAATGTTATTGGGACAGTGAGTTCTCTCGGCTGAGAATAATTGTTAAAATGTAGATTGTCTTTTGTGTTCTGTTAGTCCCACTGTTGGTGTGATTGTGTTATGGTGCTAGCGTATTTCCCAATTACCCCCACCCCAGTCTCCTAACACAGTGTTCATTTTTGGGTATAAAGCCTATGGGCCAATGGGCCCCTTGCATTCCAAAAACAATAGACCACATGGAGATTAGTATGGGCCAATGAGACCACAACATATTTTTCAGTCCAATGATCATTTTAAAGTGCATTGGCATTTGTAATTTTAGCTGCACAGCAATGTATTTGACATAATGCATGGGAGCTGGCCTTTGTTAGGTCAAGTGGATGATACAGCAGTGATGAGAGTGCTGTTCGCTGCGACAAGACAGAATTATTTGAAACGCAAATTGGTGCACTGGTTTGAAATGTTATGCACCATTCTCAGCTTTAATGTGTCATTGCCACAAGGCGCTCTTAAAAAACGAACGCTGTGGATATGTTAGCATTACTTTAGCGCCATGGTTGATTTCAGTGTCGGTTGTTTGACCTGCGAGCAGACAGGGAGGTCAACTGCTACAAAAAGGAGAGCATCATCTTTGGTTGTAACGCTGTGGACTTCTCTGTCAGTGGTAAGGGGACAACAACATTATAATAGTACTGGATTTTTTCCCCACAATTACCAAAAAGGCACAAAGCAAGGTGATCTGTACCAACGTACATGCTTTACATGGTCGCATATACACAAGAGATAATAATGAAGTCATTCTCTTTTTTTTTGTGTATATTTTTATTATATTATGACATACATGTTTATGAGGTGTTTGTGGGTAAGACCTATGAATAAACCTCTAAAGTGATGTTTTGATGTAAGTACATGTTTTTCACAATTGTCGTTTATTGTGCTTGCTTTGATTTATTCAAATCTGACACAACTGGCAGTACATAGTTCCTTTGATGGTAAAAGGTTTGTTGAATGCAATTGAAACGCACATCTATCACTCAAAACATGGAAGACGTTTGTTGGTGAATTTGGGTGTCCTTTAGAATTTGAAGGGTAGTTTGGTACTACATGCAGATGTTCTTGCTAGCTGTAAGGCGAAAGGGACATAACTGCAACTGCAACTAAGTCGACCAATATTGAGCGATATTTGATAGGGAGATAATCCCGTGTAAAAGTTTTCCCTTGATGTAGCAAGCACCTAAATTAACCATCGGGATCATTACAGATAAATAGCATGATCTTAATCTTTACAAATTAAAATAAGGTATAGAAAAATGCGGCATAATTTATGTTCAGGGCGACTGCTGTACGGAGGGTACAACGACTACACGGTCAACATTTGGGATGCCTTGAAAGGGGTGCGAGCCACCATCTTGTACGGCCATGACAATCGTGTCAGCTGTCTGCGAGTCTCCCCTGACGGAACCTCACTGTGCACTGGTAGCTGGGACTACACACTTAGGGTCAGCCCAGTTTTATTTACAGTTCACATGGTTGCTTTAACTTCAACACCCTTTATACAGTTTTAGTTATTCTCCCTCGCATGTACGGTCTTGACAATCGCATCAACTGTCTGTGAGTCTCCCCTGACAGAACCTCACTGTGCACTGGTAATAATAATAATAATAATAATAATAATAATAATAATAATAATAATGGGATTTATATTGCGCACATTTCCAACAAAGTTCATGACGCATGGTAGCTGGGACTACACACTTAGAGTCAGCTCAGTTTTATTAACAGTTCACGTTGTTGTTTTAACTTCAACACGCTTTATACAGTTTTAGTCATTCTCCCTCGCGATTCGTTTACGAGAAAGGAGTAGGGACACAAAGCAACAGAGCGCTAATGTGGCCAAAAGACCAGACAAAACCGCTCAATGCACATTTTTCAGCTGAGCTGTTGTTGGTTGTGCTGACTACACCAGCAATCAAGCAAACGGTACTCGTGGCACAACTGCCAACAAACAGTGAAATGACAGCAGTTGTCTTTTCGTTGCGATGCAGTATTTTGTGTAATAAGCAATGGTATACAGAGCTGCCAACCCCTACGGAACGTCCGTAGTTTCTCCGGAAAATGTTCTTTAATTCCACAACTACGCCATTTCAAGAAATACTACGGAAGAAAAATTTCAAAGCATACCTATTTTTTTACAAGTATCGAAACAAAGCCGCGAGAGACGTAGGCCTACTAGGCTTTCGTCAATATCATAGACTTTCGTATAGCGATTTGCGTGTGCGCTATTTTTAGCTCAGCAGCCACTGCGCGGTAGACTGAGAGCCTGTGAAAGGATCTTTAGCCAGGTTCGAAAGAACAGAACAGTGTTCAGACCATCCCTTGGCGCAGAGCAGACTGAAGCCTTGCTAGTCCTCAAGTCAAAGTTCCAGGGACGCCCTTGCTACCAGGCAGATTTGCCAGTAGAGCTGCTACAGAGATGCAAGAGGGCAACTGTTTCTGCCCTAGCAGAAGAAAAGCCCTAACATGTCTATGCCTGTGAACCTATAACTGACAATGTTTTTTTTGTTTTTTTTAATATAAATAGCAGCTTTAACAATTTGGTTTTAAACCAATGCAGTATCCATGCCATTAGTACATGTAGTGAGCCATTGGGTTAGCTTTTCCGAACAAAGTGTTAAAACTGTTGTTTTTTTTTTCCAGGAACATTTCTATCATTTTAAAAATAAATATTTGAAAGTTAATGCTTTTTGTGTTGGTGTTTGGTTTTTATTTAAGCTAATATCAACATTTTAAATAATGCTCATTTTATCATGTGAAAATTCTTGTTCGTACATTTGCTACTGAAATTGAGCTGAAACTACTGATATTTTTCTTTGTTTGCTACTGAAATTTTTTTTAGGGGTTGGCAGCTCTGGGTATAAAGAACAACGCGCCAGTAAAGCATTATGTCGAATATCGTGTACAGTAATCAGTACACACCTACTATATTATCAGTACAGTTGTGGACAAAAGATATATGTTCCAGCTGTGGCTTTTGTACAAGTCAGTCTTTCAGACAACAGCATCTCAGTCACACTAAGGCACCCTCAAGTGCAGATTATGATGTGATTTTATTGTGAATCCGCCAAGTAAGAAGTAATCTGTTGACATAGAGAGCTCATTACGCTCAAAGACATGGACATTTACAGTGACGATTATTATTAATTAAATTGTGAGATTTTTAAGCTGCTACAGATTGACGGTACTGTGTTTTGAGAGTGCTACAAGAGGTTGCATATGAGCATCGGATACGGGATGTTTTAAAAATGATGATGAATTATAGAAGTTGTGTTGACATCTACAAACTTGACACTTCATTATAGGAAGAAATAACTAAATAAAACATTGTGTTGCAGGTTTGGGCATGATCTTGACAAAGGACGTCACAGTGTAAACAAATGTCCTGTTCTATGTTGCAGGTTTGGGCATGAGCTTGACAAAGGACGTCACAGTGTAAACAAATATTCTGTTCTACCCGCCATTGTCTGACAGGATGCTTGCCATCGTGTTGTTGTAGTCTGGGAAGATTGGCACTATACAAGTCAGCATTGTTATCGTTTGGATGAACCCCGAAACCACTGTGAATGAGTTGATCAAGTGATTTGATGTCTTGTGTACTGCAACTCTGCCGCTGCACTGTACAAATGAACAGTGAAAATGACTGACACGCTTTGATCCATTGACGGATATTTTTATAATAATACTGCTAATACCCAGTGCATAGCATGTTCTGCATGGTGGTCGTTGTTGGGTGCAAACCCAAAACATTGTCAAGAGGTTTAACATGACCATGGCTAAGCAGTCGTTTCTGTGATTTTACCATTCATGTGGTAGCAGGCAAATAGTCTTTCTAGTTGGAGATAATAATAATCAGTCATCCACACTTGTCATTTTATGTCAAAGACAATGAAATGTTTTGGTTGCAGTCAGTCCCAGTCAACAACTATAGTCTCAATCTTGGTCTCATTGGGGGCAAAGTTGAAGACAGAGAGAATTCTGGGCCAATAGATAGATTTTTTTTTTCCAATGTGACCAGATATATCCCATCCTAGAAAGTACAGGGGGTCCTCGGATTATGACGTTGATCCGTTCGTTGGACGTGTCATAACCCGATTTCATCGTAAGTCGGAACATAAAGAAAAATACCTGTACTGTACGTACAGTGCTATATACTGTACTGTAATTGTTAATGACATTAAAAAAAAAGTATTAAAAAGAAGAGAAAACAATTCCTTACCACAAGAATTAAACTAGCTCCCGTTTGTTTACGTCGCTTACGACGCTAAACCGCGTAAGACGGAATGACACGTAATATTATTTATTATATTTTTATTGGGAGGAGCGTCGTAACTACGAAACAACGTAAGTGGAGATAGGCGTAACGTGAGGACTTGCTGTATACAAAAGCTGAGGGCAGAGCAACTGTAGTGTAAAGTGGAGGATTTTGTGCAGTAGCACAGCACCATTCACAGCCCTAACTGTCACAGTTCCACTTTCCTACTAGCGTGCAATAAGGTTTTAAACATAGGTTCTCAATTGTCAGTCTGCTGTCAATGTTCATTTTTTATTTCACAGTTCCACTTTCCTACTAGCGTGCAATAAGGTTTTAAACATAGGTTCTCAATTGTCAGTCTGCTGTCAATGTTCATTTTTTCTTTCACAGTTCCACTTTCCTACTAGCGTGCAATAAGGTTTTAAACATAGGTACTCAATGGTCAGTCTGCTGTCAATGCTCATTTTTATTGTTTCTTGGAGTCAGATCCGATCCTTTGGAAAGTGGCCACAGTGGCCCATCAAGCTAACCCCATTATAAAGGCTACTGGGACATACTTACTCAGATATTGTTTGGTGGAGAAGAGGTCTATAGTGTTTTAACTCGTCCCAGCTGGGCGACTTTGGTCTACGCTTTTCTCTGCATACTGGCCATTTGTATTATTTCATTTTAAAAAATTAATTAAAAATAATGTACTCCACACAAGAACATAAAAAATGTCTTGAGTTATTGTTGGCATATTGGTACACTATTGTCTATAGTGCAAAGTTTGAAATGTTTCAAGTGGAAAATACCTGATTTATATAGGGAGGGGAGGGGAGTGGAGGGAGGGGGGGTGATGGGTGGGGGGGAGAGTATAAATGACCCTATTTTTTGTCAAAGTAGATAATGCCATTTTGTTTGGCAAATATCACACAAAGCCAGTGCTTACGAAATGAAACTCTGCTGCGTCCTTCTACAGCGGAAGAATAATAATAATGATAATACTGGATGCTATATACGCGCCTTTCCCCAAATTAATCAGGTTCAAAGTGTGGCGATCTGTACCAACATACATGCCCACCTGTCTCATCCTCCCTCACACACACACACACACACACAACAAATACACATCCATCACTCAAACAGGTGGTGTAAAGGCAGGGAGTTCGCTATTGGAAGACAGAAAGAAAATCGAATTTTTATTTTTGAAATTTTATATTGATTGCGTCCTGTACCATTATTGAAGGAAGGGAGGAAACCGGAGTGCCCGGAGAAAACCCTCGATGACCTCAATAGTCTCGTACCTAAGTCACATACATTCGCCCCTTGCGGGAATCAAACCCGCGACCTTCGGCATAGGAAACACTGCACCACGAGGCCAGAACCCTATGAAACAGGGGTAAATAGAACACATTTCAAAGCTAGAACTTTAGTTTCATACAAAAATTGACGTCGTTGAAGCAAACAAAAAAAAACAAAAAAAAAACAACACTGCGATAGAAGTTTTTGGTGGGGAAGCGATGGGCTGGAGGTCACTGCTATGGCAATGGTTAGTAAGGAGTGAGTTAAAAATGCTGCGCTTGAGTGTTCACTGTGGACACATTGCTGGTGACACTGCTGGTATTTCTAAGTGACTTGAGCGTTCACTGTGGACACATTGCTGCATCGCACACACTTCATTTAAAATGAAAATTCAGTCTCACTTAGCATATCATTTGTACTTTTTACAGAGAATAATACCTCTCAGTGGCAGTGTCTGTGCATTATACACATTTTGTTTAAGGCAAAACCTTTGACAATGTCTGGAATGTATTGATTTATGTTAAAATTAAGAACAAAGTGTTGGATTGTATGTCCGAGAAGTAGTGTTTGTGCAAATTGATGGGTTTTCCGCATTGGTCAGCTGACGTCGGTGGTTGACCATGTAGTTACTTGTACTTGTTTGATTTAGATCTTTTTTGACCTGTTCGTCACTCCATGTAGTAATTCCAAATTCACTTGCATGTGTGGTGATGATTTCGATTTGTTTTAAAGAAAAAAGAAAGTATTTATATTTTTGGGGCTGGAGATATTAGTTGATAGCGGAGTTTGGAATCAGGACGTCTTTGGGCTAGAGGCACCCAGGGTCTTACAGCACAGGTTAGCCTTTGCCACTGCCAGTCCACACCATTGTTCAAATTGTTGACATCAGGGGCTGTGACCACAGTGTTGAGCAGGCAGTTCCAGTCAGAGATGCCGCGCTACTGTCTACATTTGTGCAATGTTTAAGTGTGTACAGCAGAGATGCCTAGTATTACGGAACGTCCGTAATTTTACGGAAAAACAATAGTTACTACGGAAATACGGAATAATTAGCGAAATTACGGATTTGCAGCGATCAATTTTACGGATTTTCATAGCGCCGCTGATGCCTATATTTATAGGTTCGTTTGAGGCTCTTATTTTTAACCGCGAAGCTAACGGTTCGTCTGAGGCTTTTTTGTAACCGTGAAGCTTGCGCGAAATGTTACGAGAGGTGATCACGTGACCAAGCGAGAGTTCTAAAATGGCTTCCAAACGAAAGCACAAAACCGAGGAGTCTGACAGTGAAATAGAATTTAGTTTTTTGCTTAGTTTTTGTGTGTTTATATTAGCTTTAAAAGAATTACTGATGATTACTGAAAAAGGTACCAAAATTACTGAAAACAAGTTGCCAAATTACTGAGAGGCATCAAGGCGCCTAGGCATCTCTGGTGTACAGACTGATCATGACTAACGCCAGGTTTGTCAGCATTCATTATCTGTCGAATGTTTTCCACATTTATTTTCTCATATATTTGTACGTTTCTTGCATTTGTTACTGGTCAAAATTTTCTCTTTGAAAAATATTTTTATTGAAAGCCAACTTCACATGCGCTGTCATTTGCAGTGGAATTTGAGCATGTTAAGCTCGCTACAAATGAATTGTGATTGATTGTTCTTTTGTTGGTGTTTATGGCCACACATGACAAACAGTGGACACTGTAGCAATTTGTTTCAAATTTCTTTCTTTTGGCTGATCTGAGCATCTTGTTTCTGTGTTGATAATGTTCAAATATTGCTTTTAGAAAAGCATGTCATCAATGTGATAATTAAAATACAACTTTTCGTGGTATACTCCCATGATTTTGTATCGGAAGAAACCCTGTTTTGTTGATGAAATATTGCGAGTTCTCGATAATGTATGTTTAGGGTTTGTTTTATGATAATGAATACGTCGACTTCGTAAGATATGTTCTTTTTTGTTTTGTTCGAGTTTCTCCATGTTTTTCATATGAAAGTGTCTTACATCATCTCAGTTTTTGTTCTGTTTTGTTTAAGTTGTTTTGTTATCAATATGTTTGGGACCATTTTCTTGAATGATGCTACTGTAGAGTTCAATGATTAAACAGTAAAAATGTTTCCACCATCATCGCACAACAGCTTTAGTCATGCCATATTTTAATTAAAGGACGACAAGAGAATTGGAATTCTTTTTATTTGATTTATACTTTTTAAAACAAGAGCTAGAGCTGTATAAATTCACTTATTATTGTTATTATTAATATTATTATTATTGTTGTTGTTATTATTATTGTTATTATTATTGTTTATTATTATTGTTATTATTATTGTTATTATTATTAAAGGATGATTGTATAGACCATGAAAATGTGGAACAAATGGTAGATGTCATTGTAAAAAAACAAACTTCCAACAAAATGAACTTCCTGTTTATTTCTTTGCTTTCACGCTGAGTTTTGCTATTGTCGATTTTGATACTGCTTGAATTTTATAGATTTCCTACTTCTATGGTCTGCACTCTTTTGTGTTATAGTTCAATTATGGTATAATAATATCTAATTGTTTTTTTTTTTGTGTGTCTTTTTTAATGTGTACCGCATTGGCTTGTACTAAATTGTTATGATGGCGTAATAATTGATCAAGTTGTATTTGTTGGATATCATCACCATATATCTGTGATTTGTTGTTGCAGGTTTGTGTGGGTCAGCTGGCATGTTGTACAGGTGTGGTATTGCGTTGTTGTCTATATGTCTAGTTGTGTCAGCTACTTGTTGTCTATGTGCCTAGTTGTGTCAGCTACTTGTTGCTAGGGTCATCATTTTGTCTATATTGTCAACCAGTAGTTAGTTGCTTTGCAGCGAGTGGCTTCCTCACGTTGTTCCCCCCTGTGGGAGTGCCGGAGGTTTCAGTATAAATAGTATCCCCACTTTCTGGAAATGTAGTGCTTTAAATTCTCACTGTCGCCGTCTTTCTCCTTTGTTCTCTCTCATTCCTACTCTGTTCTATCAATCTCCTATACTATCTTCTTCTTCGCTAGACCAGTCACCTAACTTTTTTCTTGAAAACTCTTCCAGGACAAAACTCCTCATTTGTGTGGGAGGTCTGTTGGATCAGCTTGGGAATATTGGACGCTTTCTGCCAAATGGTCACTGAGGCTTCTTATGATGTTATTATTTGGCATTGTAAGCATTTTATATGTATGTGTTTTGTTGATATTTTATGTTTGTATTCTATTTTGTTTTTTGTAAACGGGAGTGCGATAAATGTGAGTATACTGTATAGCCTCAGCCCTGCGTGGGATGTCTTTATTGTAAAATGACCGGCTGGTGGAGTGCCTTCAGTGTTACCACTAGGGTTGTTTCGGCAGATCTTTTATGCGGATCAGGGTGAGTCCTCTTTTAGCGAAGTTGTGGTCTTGATTTTGTGATTCGGCCCTTAGCAGTTGGCTGCACCCTATAAGCAATGAATAACTAACTGAGGTTGCTTGGTATGCAAGAACAAAGCAATGTTGGGGGAAAAATAGGACTTTCTGCACTTGCGCATTGAGATTCTGGGCTAAAATTAAAAGGACAATAAGTCCACAATGTTGGTGGCCATGATGTACTCGCCAAAAAGAATCTTATTTTTTCCAACTCGTCAAAGTCACATGACGGAATGCTTGTTTTCCCCTTGTGCAATGGAACCGGTTGCCTATTTCCGCATGTACCAGTATATACTCGCTTCAAAGCAACTCCCTACAAGTTGTGGTCCTAATTCGGCTTTTTGCAGGCCGCTTCTTTTTTTTTTATTTTTTTTCTTTTTTCTTGACCTTATTGTCCCTTTTCCCATAGGGAAATTCTGGGCCGCCTCCCCTGGGGAAAGTGTAGTCGCAGCCTGTGGCGCGCCCAAACCCAACCTACCTAACATTAGTTGTGTTTTTGAAATTTTGCTGGGGGAGCAAACTGGAGTACCCGGAGAAAACCCCCGAGACGTTGCCCGAGTCGGAAGTAAATAATATTGGGAGAAACATAACGCCCAGATGCTGGATTGAACCCACACCTGTCAGGCGCCATTGGTTTCTGGCCTGTGGACAAGGCAAGTTAGTCCCGCCTTAGCCCACTTGGTCACAACGCTCGCTTGACCCTATAAACAATGACTAACTATTTTAGGTAACTCCTATGACCTAAGACTATATGATCTTTCATTGAAGCATTGCTTTAGCTTTGTGGTATGCGCACTTGCACACTTACTATACCAGTAAGACAGTGGGATCAGATTCAAAAACATGTTGCTGTATTTGTTGGGGTCAAATATTTTGTAAAATCTTTTTGTGTATCTTCATGTTTTTTGGTAGGCTTTGTATCAATCAATCTGTGCATTATCATCAATTTTGAATATTGTGTTTAAGCCATTGTGATCACAGCTAATCTCATCTCGATTGTTACTACTTCAGTATTATGTGTTTATAGTTTTAAGCTAATATTCACTTTGTAAAGACTGTTCATTTTGTAAAGAGGATAACGTTTCCTTTGTTTATTTGTTGTTGACCTTTACTCCATACCTGGCAAACTCTTCATTCTCGGCGACCTCAGCATTCATTTTGATTAACCTGAACACTGGGAAACTAAACGCATCCATCACAACCTCCATATCCATAGCCTTACACAATTTGTTTCTGAACCTACATACCCTCGCTCTGAACACATCATCGGCTGTGCAATCGCTAGACAGTCCAACATTCTCTCTCATGTCACTGTATCACAAGATTTTGAGTCTGACCACTACGTTATTCTCTGCTCTCTCCTTCTCAAAAGAAAATATGCACAACCACCCTCCGCAACTTGAAAAATATTGACAAGAAAACCTTCTCTACTAAACCTGGCCATTTACTTTCTTCTGCTCCCCCTGACACTGAACCTGCTTCTTTTTTCCATACTACCCTTAGCCATCTCCTTAACAAGTATGCTCCTTCTTCCTCCCACCTGACCGTCCATCAGCACCATGGTTCTCTCGCGAGATCAGCAAGGCCAAACGGGAGCGGATTAGAGTCTTCCAATCTTACAGTTCACAAACAGACCTATGAGAAGCGCAAGTGTGACGTCCAAAAAGTCATCTCTGCAGCTAAATACATTACTACAACAAAAGATTGAGAACTCTACTTCTTCCAAAGAACTATTTTCTACTATGAATGACCTCCTGGGGAACACCTACACTTCTCCTCTTCCAACAAAAATTGAACTTTCTGAAATACCTTCATCCTTTTCAAACTTCTTTACCTCGAAAATCGAAGCTATTCGCAAATCTCTTGACGACATGCCTCGCCAACCATGACCTCCTGATCCGCCTTTCATCGACACACCACTCTTCTCCTTTCATACTGTCTCAGAAACTGAAGTGACTGAAATTCTTAGCGCCATATCTTTAAGACATGCAAGCTTGAGTCCATCCCTACCTCACATTTTAAAGATTGTATCATTGACCTCGTTCCAGCCATCACCAACATAGTCAACTCTTTCTTGCAATCTGGTTCTGTTCCATCCTATTTCATGTCTGCCATAGTGCGGCCACTACTAACAAAATCAAACCTTGATCCAGAAGACTTGAAGAACTACCGCCCTGTTTCTAATGTCACTTTCCTATCCAAACTCCTGGAGAAGGTTGTCCTCAAACAGCTCAACCATCATCTCTCATCCAACAACTTGTTCTGTCCATTCCAGTCTGCCTTCTGTCCTGACCACTAAACTGAATCAGCTCTTCTTCACATCTTGAACGGTCTCCTCTCTGCCACTGACTCTGTCTGAGGTCTGGTAAAATCTGTTGACCCTTCTTGATCTCTCAGTCGCTTTTGACACTATTGATCACTCCATTGTCAGTCAGCACATTGAGCACTCTTTTGGAAAAAAGGACTGTGCCATAAGCTTTTTCCATTCTTACCTTTCTGATAGTTTCCAATCTGTCCGCATCGACAGCTACCTTTCTGAACCCTCCAGACTTGTCTTCGGTGTTCCTCATGGTTCAGTTCTAGGCCCTGTTCTATTCACCCTTTACACATCTCCTGTCTCAGATCATCCAAAACCATGACACTTAATAATCCACCACTCCTATGCAGACGATACACAGCTCAAAAACAGTGACACTCCTCAAAACCTTCCATCTATTCTGACCAAAACTTCTGATTGCTTTTTAAACATTTTTAACTGGATGACAGTCAACATGCTCCAGCTCAATGCTAACAAAACTGAAGTTATGCTCACGGGTACCAAACACAACCTGTCTTCTTCCCCTCTAGATACTGTCACCCTTGGCCAAACCATTGTTCCTATTTCTTATTCTGTCAAAAATCCTGGCGTCATCCTTGACAACACCCTCTCCATGTCCTTGCCAGCAAGCTTCTGACCATTGACGCTACAGCCAAACTCATTTCCTCTCTTGTCCTGTCATGCTTAGACAACTGTAACCCTCTTCTGGCTGGACATCCTTCGGCTTCTGTTCATCTGCTCCAATGTGTTCAGAATTCAGATGTTCCCACCCCCCTCTCCACCTTAACCCCCTCAACCCCACCACCTCCCTACCCCGTAGGGTTGCCGTGGGTTTCTGAATAAATAGTGTCCCCAGGTTCTGGAAATTTAGTGCTTTAAATTCCCACTGTCACTGTCTTACTCCTTTGTTCTTTCTCATTCCTACTCTGTTCTATCAATCTACTAAACTATTTTCTTCGCTAGATCAGTCACCTACCTTTTTTCTTGAAAACTTTTCCAAAACTCCTAATTTGTGTATAAGGTCTGTTGGGTCAGCTTGGGGACATTGGATGCTTTCTACCAAGTGGTCACTAGGGCCACTATGATGGTCACTATGTGGTCACTATGATATTATTATTAAGCAATGTAAGCATTTTATTTGTATGTGTTTTGTTGATATTTTATTTTGATGTTTATATTCTATTTTGTTTTTGTAAACGGGAGTCCGCTGGACCTAAAGCAATAATCATGTAATGTTATGTAAAGTACTCTTTCACTTCTCTGGTCCTGATTTGGCTCGGAAGAGTCCGCTGGACCTAAAGCAATAACCATGTAATGTAATGTAACGATGGTTTGCCCCCATGGTGGTGTCGGGGGTTTCATTATAAATAGTATCCCCACTTACTGGAAATTTAGTGGGGCCGGGTAGCTCAGTTGGTAGAGCGTCTTACTAGTAACCGAAAGGTACCTGGTTCGAATCCCGGATTGGCCAATGTGTGACCATATTATTTGCCCCTTACCATCAACTGGTTCGCTGGTGTCAGAATAATGTGACCAGTAGTCGCCTATACGCTCCGGTGTCGTGTGACTATAATTGACAATCACCTGAAAATTTAGTGCTTTAAATTCCCACTGTCGCTGTCTTTCTCCTTTGTTCTTTCTCATTCCTACTCGGTTCTATCAATCTACTATACTATCTTCTTCTTCGCTAGACCAGTCACCTAACCTTTTTCTTGAAAACTCTTCGGGAACAAAACTCCTCATTTGCATGTGAGGTCTGTTGGATCAGCTTGGGAATATTGGACGCTTTCTGCCAAATGGTCACTGGGGCTTCCAATGATGTTATTATTTAGCAATGTATGCATTTTCTATGTATGTGTTTTGTTGATATTTTATAATGATGTTTATATTTTATTTTGTTTTTGTAAACGGGGGTTCGATAAAATAGAGTATAGCCTCAGCGTCCCCTGCGTGGGATGTCTTTATTGTAAAGTGACCGGCTGGTGGAGTGCGTTCAGTGTTACCACTAGGGTTGTTTTGGCAGATCTTTTATGCGGATCAGGGGTGAGTCCTCTTTCAGCGAAGTTGTGGTCTTGATTTTGTGGTCCTGATTTGGCTCGGAATGTAATGTAAACGGTCGTTCGATAAACTAAAGTATAGCCTCAGCGTCTTCTGCATGGGATGCCTTTATTGTAAAGTGACCGGTTGGTGGAGTGCCGTCAGTATTACCATCAGGGTTATTTCAACAGATCTTTTATCCGGATCAAGGGTGAGTCCTCTTTCAACCAAGTTGTGGTCCTGATTTGGCTCTTTGCAGTCCGCTGGACCCTGTAAGCAATGAATAACTAACTAATTTTTCAGTCCGCTGGACCTTATAAACAATGAATAATTAACTCAGCTGATTCTCAAAATGAAAAAAATCTGTTCATATCACGCCTCTTCTGAATTCTCTTCACTGGTTTCCCCTGTACCTCAGGATTACCTACAAAATCTGTACTTTCTTTTACAAGTGCGTACATGGATTAGCCCATTTCTTCTAGAAATCTTTATTTTTCCCCTGCTACAAATAACCCGCTACAAACTTCCTCTGCAGGCCGTAGATCCTTCTCAGTGCTTAGCTTGGTCCTTCAACTTGGAACTCCATTCCTCTCGTTCTACGCAGCTCTCCGAACACAGCCACTTTCAAGTCCAACTTGAAAACTCATGTCTTCAAATATCTGATCTCGCCTCCCATCACCATCATTCCTTCTGTGTGATTGAGACCACGGCCGTCACACCGCACTCCCCTGTACCCTCTTACTCCTTAGCTGCTCTCCTCCTCCTCCATCCCTCCCTCATTGTTTATAGTTTACTTGTAAAATATTATTTTTAATATTTGTATTATGTTTTTGCATAATTTATTAGTCTCATTTTTTGTTTAACTTGTTTTTGTTTCACTTCTTATTGTAAAGATCATACTTTTAGGGATCATTATGTAACTTCTTATTGTGTGGTCCTGATTCTGCTTGTTGCAGTCCACTGGATCCTATAAACAATGACTAACTAACTTCTTTTCGTATGCATTTCTTTCAATGTTAACGTTAAGTATAAATGTATAAGAACTGCGCTAGGAACTGATGTCATTAAGAAAAAGCGCTATATAAAACCCTTATTACTAAAAAAATATACTGTGTCACAGTCGCAGTTGATGTTGACATTTGTACCATCTTACTTGTATATTTTTTAAATATTTTTTATTCCAGATTTATCTGCAAATACTTGGAAACAGTTGAGAATCAGAACTAACCAAAAGTCTGTCTGCTTGTGTGTTGCATACCTTATCTCAATAACCACTAAACAGATTTTGTTGAAACTTCCTAGGAACTTTACCTGGGTTAAGGGCCAGCTTTCTATGCCACCTCGTTTGCTCTATCACAGAGGTTAAGGTCGCTGGGCTGGGGATAATTCGTTGCCAAACATCTTTTGCTGTATATCTAAAAAATGGCTGGACTGATTTTGATGATGCTTGGTAGACAGGTAAAAGGTCAGGGCCAGTGGCAGTCTATTGGTCGGTCGGTCATTCGGTCAAAGTTTCTTTTATATTAAAAACACTTGTTTGGCATTACCTCAGAAAAAGGACTTGACCAGTTTTGAATATTTTCAACTCTGCAGATACTTTTATATTCAGCCAACTGAGCCACTTGCATTGGCAGTTTATCACAGGTCACGTCAAGGTCGCTTTGATCCATCATATTCTAAACATGTCTTGCGTTGTATCTCCACATTTTATGAACAGAGTTTCATAACTTTTAGCTTGCACTAAGCTGCTTCTAGCTCAAAGAGTAGCCCTCTCTTCCTTCTGTGCAGTTGTTCTTTAGGATGAAAACGAGATACAATGCTACATGAAAATGAACGCTTTGCAAAACGCTAGATGTCTTGCTTTATTTGCTGTTGTTTTGCACGTGTTGTCACAAAAACACAATACAGCACAACACAAATTTATTTCAAAGATTTGCAAATGTTTGGAGGTGTCTGCAAATACAATTGAATGACTTGCCATCTTCTGTATTTTAACTGTGTCAGCTTGTGGTCAGTACTGTGTTTAGCAGTAAGCTTGAGTATGTTACCACGAGGTTTACCTTGGAGCTCTGTTTTCGCAGTTTCTGTTTGACAAGTTGTATGAAGTTTTAGATCACCAAATGCTGCTTTGTTCTTTGTAATGATGTGATTTCTAATGAAAGTGCAATAAAGAGTAGAATCTTTTTATTGGTTTTATATATATTGTTTTGAAATGTGAGCATTCGCATGCATACACACAGGTAGAAAATGGGGGGAGCCTTTCTGATCTATGAACCTTTTGCACAAATGCACACCGCTGGCATGATAGCTCACGTGTTAGTGAGCGGGTTTAATTATACATAATTTAATTAATGTAAGAAGCATGCTTGTCCCTTCCCCCATTGGGGTGCCGGGGGTTTTAGTATAAATAGTATCCCCACTTTCTGGAAATTTAGTGCTTTAAATTCCCACTGTCGCTGTCTTTCTCATTTGCTCTTTCTCATTCCTGCTCCGTTCATATCAATCTGCTATACTATCTTCTTCTTCGCTAGACCAATCACCTACCTTTTTTCTTGAAAACTCTTCCGGACAAGACTCCTTATTTGTGTGTGAGGTCTGTTGGATCAACTTGGGAATATTGGATGCTTTCTGCCAGGTGGTCACTAGGGCTTCCTGTGATGTTATTATTTAGCAATGTAGGCATTTTATATGTATGTGTTTTGTTGATAATTTATAATGATTATATTCTATTTTGTTTTTGTAAACGGCGGTTCGATAAATTAGAGTATAGCCTCAGAGTCCCCTGCGTGGGATGTCTTTATTGAAAAGTGACTGGCTGGTGGAGAGCTTTCAGTTTTACCACTAGGGTTGTTTCAGCAGATCTTTTATGCGGATCAGGGGTTGTCCAGTCCTGATTTGGCTTGGAAGGGTCCGCTGGACCTAAAGCAATAATCATGTAATGTAATGTAATGCTTGTCCCTCACAGGGTAGCTCCAATCGCGTTGCATGGAATAAATTTACAAAGTTTAATTTAAGAAAGTAACGTGCAAAAATACGAAATTTCATAGATTAATCCCAAACCTGCAATCACAGAAATGAACATCGATAATAAACAAGTATTTTTAAAATGTCATTGAAACAATCAATAAAAACTCTACTGGAAATTAGTAAAATATATGTCGGAAAATAACCTACACTGCAGGTTGCGGGTTTGAACACCAAATGGGATGAACGTACGTGACTTAGTACGAGACTTTTCAGGATACCGAGGATTTCCTCTGGGTACTCAGGTTTCCTCCATCCCTTCAATCATAGTATTGGATGCAGTCACTCTAAATTTTCAAAAATAAAAATTGATTTCTATTTCTTTAGGTAAGGCTGCTGGGCTCCCTTGTCATCTCCATCTTCCTATAGGCTTGCGAAACATGGACCCTCACAGCAGATCTCCAACAAAGAATACAAAGCATGGAGATGAGGTGCTACAGAAGACTTCTGGGCATTTCCTATACCCAGCACATCACCAACGACGAAGTCCGACAGACATCACACAAGCCACACGATGACGTGCTCACAGTAGTGAAGAAACGGAAACTCCGATGGTATGGCCACGTCACCAGATCATCAGGCCTTGCAAAGACAATCCTGCAAGGCACAGTGCAAGGAGGTAGAAGAAGAGGGAGACCGAAAAAGAGGTGAGAGGACAACATTCGAGAATGGACTGGTTTGACATTGAGCGAAAAAAATCAGGGTTGCTGAGGACAGGGAAAGATGGAGTATGCTGGTTAAACGATCATCTGTGGTGCCCCTACGACCTCCGTGTTATGGGATAGGATAGGATTTCTATTTGGCAGATCACCACTCTTAAAGTTCAATTAAAGGAAAAGCGCTCTATTTCATCCTTTATTATTATTATTATTATTATAACTTGGTAGTACAGTGTTTTTACCAGGTAAGAATTGTTTTTATTTCCTACTTTACAAGCATAAAGGCACCCAGACAAGTAATGCTGAACTCACTGCAACGATTGACTTAATCTGCAGTTATTCCACTCCTGGAGAGGAAGTCCTCTCCAGGATCGCACAAACAACTGCTGCCCTGACAAGGTTGAAGCCCATTTGGAAAGACAGAACCATCAGTCTACATTCCAAAGTAAGACTGCTGCGCTCTCTGGTCATCTCCATCTTCCTATATGCTTGCGAAGCATGGACCCTCACAGCAGATCTCCAACGAAGAATACAAAGCATGGAGATGAGGTGCTACAGAAGACTTCTGTGCATTTCCTATACCCAACACATCACCAACGACGAAGTCCGACAGACCATCACACAAGCCATTGGACAACACGATGACCTGCTCACAGTGGTGAAGAAACGGAAACTCCGATGGTATGGCCACGTCACCAGATCATCAGGCCTTGCAAAGACCATTCTGCAAGGCACAGTGCAAGGAGGTAGAAGAAGGGGGAGACCGAAAAAGAGGTGGGAGGACAACATTCGAGAATGGACTGGTTTGACACTGAGCGAAGCCATGAGGGCTGCTGAGGACAGAGAAAGATGGAGTATGCTGGTTAAACGATCATCTGTGGTGCCCCTACGACCTTCGGGTTATGGGGCAGGATAGGATAGGATAGGATAGGATATTCCACTCCATGGCTCTGGCTACATTAACATGAAAGTTTAACAGGATTATGTCCTTCCAAATGTCAGTTTTGGTCAACTTTGCTGGAGGCACGTCCCTTTGACCTATCTTTCTTGCCTGAGCTGCAGTTGTGTCCCTTTGACCTCTCTTTCTCGACTGAGCTGCAGCTATGTCTCTTTGATCTCTCTTAATCTTACCTCCCTTCCTAGCCCATCCTGTAACTCGAAAGCCATTGGGGCACCACATATGATAGTTTAACCAACATACTTCATTTTTCTCTATCCTCAGCAGTCATCGTGGCTTCACACAGAGTTAAGCCAGTCCGTTTGACCTCTGTTCCCCACTCCCTCCACCCAACAGTGGGACTGGCTACGTTAGTTTCAAACCTTGGCACGGCTATCTGTCATCGAAATGTCGCTCCTTGTTTGGTAGCTTTGTTCCAGTCTTAGATATTTCCTGATCTTCAGTTTTGAGGGGGAGGGAGGGAATGGAGAATTTGGTGCTCTACGAAATCTATACATTTTCACACACACACACACACACACACACACACACACTCGCGTGAATGTAAATTTCCATAGTTTTGTCGTTGTTTGCTAAACCTAACCTTGCTTGTGTGCAAGCCAGGATTCAGGAGAGAGATTAAAAATTTTACAAACTTTTTATTTTGGTGGAGACCATGCATAAAGTAACAGTGAACATTACCTTACATGATTATTGCTTTAGGTCCAGCGGACTCTTTCAAGCCAAATCAGGACCGGACAACCCCTGATCCGCATAAAAAATCAGCCGAAACAACCCTAGTGGGAAAACGGAAAGCTCTCCACCAGCCAGTCACTTTACAATAAAGACAGACCTGCCTACTCTCCCGCTTTTGGCGGGAGACTCATGCTTTTGACATGTCACGAAATACATATTATTCAATCTTTATTGTTAGCAAACACGTCCTGGTCATATGCCAATGCCATGTCCCATTGTTATTATATAATGTCTCCCGCTTTTACTCTGATTGGGGTAGGCAGGTCTGTAAAGACATCCCACGCAGGGAACGCTGAGGCTGTACTCTAATTTATCGAACCCCCATTTACAAAAACAAAATCGAATACAAACATCATTATAAATTATCAACAAAACACATACATATAAAATGCCTACATTGCTAAATAATAACATCATAGGAAGCCCTAGTGACCACCTGGCAGAAAGCGTCCAATATTCCCAAGCTGATCCAACAGACCTCATACACAAACAAGGAGTCTTGTCCCCCGGAAGAGTTTTCAAGAAAAAAGGTTGGTGACTGGTCTAGCGAAGAAGAAGATAGTATAGCAGATTGACAGAACAGAGCAGGAATGAGAAAGAGCAAATGAGAAAGGCAGCGACAGTGGGAATTTAAAGCACTAAATTTCCAGTTCAGTTCAGTTCAGTAAATAGATTAGCGTCCCCGGACACATGGCGTATAGGGGACTTAGTAAATTTCCAGAAAGTGGGGATACTAATTGTACTGATACCCCCGGCACCCCAACGGGGGTCATGCATAAAATAACAGTGAAAGGAACTGTTGTGAGAAACAGTGAAGTAGGACATTTAAACAGTGAAGTAGGACATTTAAACAGTAAAGTAGGACATTTAAACAGTGAAGTAGGACATTTAAACGTTTTATTTGTCAAAACAAACAGTGCACAAGACCAAAAGACAATGGTATTGCATATCTCACACGCACACACACATGGTTACATCATAACCTCACACACATGTAGACCTCACACACATGGTTACATCATAACCTCACACACATGTATACCTCATACACACGTATACCTCACACACATATGGTTACATCCAAACCAAAATGGAACAAGGCATTTCTTCAGGTATGCACATTTTTTTTATTCATTCAGCAAGATGTAAGACAAATAAGACAAACACATTTATAATACTAATTCTAAAAACATAAAAATTAAATTTTATTTTAACGCTTGATAAAAACCAGATGATACTGAATAGTGTTTTTTTTCTTTCTTTCTGTGAAATGTACGTAAGGAAATGTTCAACATAAACAGGGAGTCGTACAATAACTCGTTCTGCAAGCCCCAAAACATTTGGAGTAGTTCACGTGAATCATCGCTTGCGCATATACAGTAGCACAAACACATCGTACACATGTTCCCAGACACCCACACTCTTTTTAACACAAGCTCTCCTTTTCTCAAAACACCTACCACACTTTTTACACATTGAAATCATTCCATTCTCACAAAGTCAAAACTTTGAAACGGAAAAATAAACACAAAACCATTCTCAACTTGACCCATACAAAAATTGTTAAAACGCTGTAGTCTTCGACATAATTTGATAATATTCATTAATAATATAAAGAGGCCTAACCATCTAACTTCAATGAATCAATCGACCATGTTGTTTAAATGAATAATAAGATAAGTAAATGGTTTGACAAGTGGAGCTACTAAACAAAAGGGAGGTAATGAAAGGAACAACGATACAATTCATGGCATGTGCATCTTGTGAACAAATGGCTTCTTCATAAAATGTACACTTCACGTAATTAGTAAATACACGACAAACTTTAGTTTTCTTTTCATCAAGTAGTAGAGTAGTAGTAGTACTTTCCACATGTAGTAGTTTAACGGAAGCCACAAAACAAATGCGATAACCAATACCGAGATTGATACTACAGAACAATAGGATTATCATGAGGCCAACAACAGAGATTTCAATCAGGAAAGGGTGTAGTGTTGCAAGTAGAGGACGCTGAACAAGTTGCATACAGTGAGTGGGACAAATCTGTGGTCAAACAACAACTAAAGCTATAGCAATTGTCCAGTCACAATTAAATCATTCAACCCATCAACAATTCATTCAAAAAACTGTCCTATTTGATCCCACCTCCCTCCCCTTTCTCTATCTCTCTCCCTCCCCACCCCTCAGTCCCTCCATACCCTATCTCCGCTAAACCCATCCTCCAGGAGATTATAAAAAATAAATAATTAAAAGACGGACAAATGTAAAGCTATCCTACAGAAACCCACAGAGTAACCTAGCACATTTTTACAGTTAGCATTAACCAACATTCCTCCATTTTCATCAGGGTGTGAAGACCCGGATACAACAACGGATGGCAAACATGAATGGGATGGGGACAGAATTTCCACATGGCCAGTTGATAACAGGAGAGAAAACGCTTTATTAAAGACTTCTGCAAGAAAACAATTAGCGGGTGATGAAACTTTACACAAGGAAAGAAGCCTGCTAACAAGGAAACGCTACACAAAAATTCTCTGGGTTAAACACATTTTTATTATCAGGCGCCCATCTCCTGATGAGGATGATAATGAGTGTGCGATTTGAAATAATATGATAACATATACACACATAACATGTATGCATGAGTTTCATAAATATGCACATACCATTTGTACTTCATAGATACACGCGCGTGCTATTTTTAGTCCAAGTACACGAGCGCATGGTAAATAAATACAGATGAGTGAAGACGGACCATCTCCAGCATTAGGAAACCAACGAAACTTTATTTTGTGAAGCAATTAACAAACACTGATAACTTCGTCTCATGCAAGGATTGGCAAGAAAAGAAAAGGCATGATAACGGAAAACAGCACATTTTGCCTGACCATTAATGTATGCTACTGAAGGAATAATAATAATAATGAGAACAATGAATTATATTTGTATAATTAATGAACTATATATGATCTGTGTCAAAAGAAAATAGAAATATTTTAAACCATTCGACCAATTGATACATGATCCACTCCAAAATGAAGGGACAAGTTTGATAGTGTGATATAACAAACCTTTCTTTCTTGAATAATCCTGAAATCTTTACCTCAGTTACAAGTAAAAATGTTTTTTTTTAAACTGTTTTCCTTACAAATCCTAAAAGAAGGGAATATGCTATGATGTTATGTTAAAAACTTTCACTTGACACAGTACATAATTATACTATATTAAATGGTTCACATTCTGCGTTATGTTGACAAGTTTTTTGTTTGTTTTTTTAAAGTGCAAAAGTGGCCCAAAAGATATACTAGCAACACAATGCAAATGGACATCATTTTGCGTTTCATCCCTGGGGTTAGGAAAGACATTTACAGCAGTTTGCTTGGCAAAGATGGAAAACGAATGGCCCATAACTCTACATCTACTTAGCACATTTACCAAGACACAAACTTGAAAGAAGAAAGGGGAAACTGAAAGAAAATAGACGGAGAGATTGGGGTGGCAGAAAATATAAATGGAATAACAGCGACAATACAGGCAGAGAGACGAGGAGTCATTCCAAACACGCATACTCAACATGATGCAAACACACACAAATGAAACTTTGGAGGAGTCCACTCTATCTTTATCTCTAAACATATCATTTATAAAAACCATGTGCTTCCAAAGCAGAACTGATTCAACAGTGCTTCAACACCAACTGTTTCCCACAAAAAGTATCCACTAAACACATGAGACTTAAACTTGTACATACGCGTTAAAACATTGTTAGTGCTGCTCTTCACCGTTCGCACAAAATACATAAGTTATACACGGTCCACGAGAGGAAAGTTCAAGCATACTTTGTCTCATTCCACTGTAGTAGATACGTCTGAAATAATTCTTTCTCGCAAAACCATCCATCCATCAAACACGCGTCGTCATACAGTTTTACACTTTACTTTTTATTCCTGTACAATCCGTCTCTGCTCACTATGCCATTCAATTGTAAAGTGGAATAACAACAGATATTGGTTGTTCAGTCTTTGTTGCCTTGTTGTTAGCATCGTAAAAGACATCAATCAGCGATTACGAAATGAAAGCTGGCATTTGCTTCTTTAGTCCGTCTCTTTTTATTGTCCAGTCTTTGACGTTGTTGTAATAATCGGCCAATAGTAACACAAGCAACACAAAGATTGTTTGGAATAAAACATCATATCTTTTTATGCACAAGTGACTAGTCTGAACCAATGTACGTCACTACAATGTTCTTAAATTCTCCTCTCTCCCTTTTGTTAATAATTATCCACAGTATGTTTCACACACTTTCATACAACAAAGTTCGTGAAACATAGTATTTATCATTTTGTAAAAAAGTCTTTTCACTGCGAAAAGCGATTTTAAAAAATAACGTTAAAAACTAGCAGCGACTGCTCACAAGTGACCCACTGTTCACCTTTGTATTCGATCTGAACGCTCCACAAAGCTGTCTTTGGACTACAAAAAGCCAAACAGAAAGAATATGGCAAACAAGATGAACAGATGGAAGAGACTCAACATTCAACAGCGATCACCCTGATAAAAGGTGATGATCAAATGTCATATACACATAACACAACATCAAACCCTCTGTTTCTAGCTGTACATTCAAATGTTGCAACCAGTACTTTGTTACTGAAAGGTACAAAACCTTCCAAAATATAATTACACTATATGAAGAAAGATACATTTTCACCACATTCAAGCTGTCTACTCCCATTCAGCCGCTACACAATATTTTATTGTGATACAAGACATTGCTCCGGAGTTTTAGTAGTAGTAGTAGTCGTAGTAGTAGTAGTAGGTAAGAATTGTAAACAATAACAGTGACTGCATGGACAAATTGCGCTCTGGACTGAAAAGCTATATATTTGACACATGTACAATTTTATTAGCGACCGAACGCTAAGAAGTAGTACCCTGCCCTACACACTGTCTGTGGCGGACCAGGCTGTGGGTACAGGGGAAAATAGGCGACAAGTATGGTACATGAGTGAGCCGACCTCCTTTGGCCAGCCCTGGGATACAGTGAAAGACCTTGTCAAATGCTCCGCGTCGTCCTTATCAACAAGACGTTCCAAACCATGACCACACACAACTCCTTCAATACAGTCCAACAGAGGTTCCTTCCTTTCAACGTAGGTATAACCCCAGTAAAATGCACCAACATAAACCTGTTAACAACTCAAATCTGCCTGCTTTGTTGGGAAGGAAAACCCACAAAATACAACACAAAATGCATATCTGATGACTCACATTCTTTAGGAACAAAAATAAATAGGAACCACTGCAGAAAAGAATCACATCAACAAAGGCGAAAACAAACAAAGAGTGACAGTAGCCAATAAAAAATAGTTCTGCGTCTGCTCCCAAATTACTAAATTAAATGGCATAAGCTCAACGTGTCCAAGTGTTTCTTTCTCCAAAGAAATAAATTATTCTGCTTATACAGGAAATCATGAAAAAAAAAAAATAATAATAAAGAAGCATTTTGTTGTCACTCTCTTGTTTTTGGACACCAACATTTGGCGGCATTCAATAATTTATAGAATGTACATATCACCGCATCACATTTGTCTGCACATCACAAAAGTATTTAATTTTAAAAGAAAAACCTGCAACTGACGTCACTTACCCCAATCCCTACCCACAGTATAAAAACAGCTCCATCGCAGCTTCAGCTTTTAAAATTGATGCAAAAGGAAAAGAAAGTTAACGTTTAAAAAATAAATAGACAAAACAAACAAGTGGAATTGACTTGCGTAAAGTGACAACAAAAATGACACAAGGTGATGTACACCATCCAGCCCTGGACAAAACATCACTTCCATTCAACTCGCTACCAAATTAATGTTAAAAAAATAAAATAAAATTTAAAAACAAAATGACCAAAATGGCAGCCAAAAATATGTCAAGAACAATGTTCTATTTTGTAAGTACTTTGAACTTGATCCAAGCAATCATCAGAGGGAGAACAAATCGTCCTTAAGCCAGGAAAAAGAATTGTTACTAGAACTGATTTAAAGAATGAGTTTGTCACCGAAACCCGCCTAAACCACAAAACCAAAGAAACTCAAGTATTCCCAACCCTCCTTGCTGTTTGACGGTAGCCCAGTTAAAAGTATACTACATACCTCCAACCACATTCCTCTCCTAACCCTCACTTTGTGCTACCTTCCTTGCTTTATATTTTTTGGCGCTGAAGTCCAAAGAAACCTTGCTTTTTTTGCTTTTTGTCAGAGGAAAGTCTGATTGAGGTATGCCATGACAGGCCTGGCAGGGCTGCTGTGGCCCCGAGACCCGCTGGGGGTGCTCATGTCCTCCGTGACCGACTCTTCCTGCAGTTTTAGCGGCACTGTATCCCGAGGCTGGCCAAAGGCAGCCAGTCATTTCTGGCGCTTGGCCTTGGGTCGCTTCTTGCGGCGGTGGAAGCAGCCGCAGCACCTGGGTAGCCAGAGAGAAAAACAGAAAACACACACACAACGTAGTGGCCAGCCTCCCACCAAACGTTCCACGGTGGAACCACTACACAACCAACTCACAATTCATGGAAGCATAAAATCAGATCATGGATTTGATAGGACTGGGAAGGCCTCAGTCCGTTGATAAGACTAGGGTTACACTATGTGGCTCGCCGTCTCTTTAGCTCACTGTCCCAGTTTCTCTTTGTTTCTGCTGACCATTTGAGTCATAATTGTTTATGTCACATAACCAACCAAAGATAGTTTTGCTCTTATCTCTTTTCCAGTCTTATCACACATTTATACGTTTTTAGAAGTTTCCCATTCATTCATATTATCCCTCTCTGACTGAGGCCTGCATTCAATCAAGCCTACTTATACATTACAAAAAACAACCCCCACAAAAAGAAATAATGGAAGCATTCACAAACAAGATGATGTACAAAAATATATTGATAATATATATACATACATATAATATTTCCTCCTCCAAAGTAAAATGTGAACGTGGATGAAAGAGAACACAAAAAGTCTCTGTAAACATGACTCCACCAAATAAACAGGCAAAAACCAGAGAACAAGCAAGAAAACTGGCGACTATTAAACGAAAATTGAGGGGGGAATGGGCCTAAATTGGGAGAGGGGGGTGGAGAGAGTGTGGGGGACGATCTAACTAGTGCACCCGCGCTTCTGACTTTAAGCATGGCGGCCTTTCTTCTTCTTGCGTCGACGGAAGAAGCAGCACCTGCAAGAAGAGGAAAAGCACGTCCAAGCAATCTCCAATGTGTGTACATAGCACCAACGCACAAAAATTTAAAAAATTGTATAAAAAATAAAAATTACTAAAGAAAACATTCCCAAATGCTTCAGTCAAGGCAAAACTTCTTTTGCAAGACTTGAGAAAGTGTTAATTTGACAAAAAGCCTAAAAAAAAAAAAAAATAAATAAATAAAAAGTTAGACTGAAAATTGGATTCTATGAGAAAGTATCAAACATGGGGATTGTGAACGACTTTCCAACAAAAAGGGGAAGACAGACCAAAAATATTTAACATATTTTTGTTATTGTTTACAAAAATAAAATAAAGAAATAAAGGTAAAATTAAATGAACACGAACATCAACCACAAAAAAAAATTTCTCCAAACAGACTAAACTGAACAATTTTCAATAAAAGTAAATTTTTTTTAAAAAAAATTCTTTTTTAAAAATTCAACAACATAAAGCATTCATTAAAAAAAAGAAATAAAGAGAGATATATATAATAAAATAATAAAACACGATAAAAATCAGGTTTGGAGGAGGAAAACTGAACATGTAGAACAGACGTGCACACACAGACGGTATGTGGATTATAATCCTGGATTAATAGACCAAAACAAACAGCTATTCATTGCACACGTTCCTGAGAGTTTAGTCAAATAATTTTGTACATCTTGTTTGGAAATACAAACAAAAATAAGATAAAATAAATCAATATTTTAAAGCCGTCCAAAAAACAAATGATCAGTTTTCCTTCTGTGAAATGTCACCCCCACCACACCACCCACTCTCCGTCCCAATTCATGCGCATTCTGAATGTGACTTGACCCAATGATTTATTATAAAACTACAAAACAGCGTTCAACGTTGAATTCCGTAAAAGAACAATTGGTTCAAACTAAACTATTTATCACCTAAAAAGACGGTCCACTTATTTAGTCCTCACAGTCCTTTTGCTTTTAGCGCTTTCTGTGCTTTTTCTGAATAAACGGAAACAACACAGGCACAGCCAATCTCTAAGAAATACAGTTGAAGATCTATTTATGTATAATTAATTTAGCTCATCAAATGTACGCCCACAAATGAAGTAAGTTTCTTCTTCCCATGAAACACCAAAGAAAGAGTTGTTCTTTTAAATTAGTGGTATTAACTACCTACCACTGAGCAGTATGATGCTCATTTGCTGACAACTTTGTACTATTCTACAGTACCGTTTTACTAAAAAAAAAGTCTTTCAATTTTTTTTTTTAATCATTAAAATTATGAGCATGGTAAATGTTACTTCTTTAATGCCAAAAGCATTTTCTAATTTTTATTTTACCTTTTCTTCTGTTCTTTGTTCTTCAAATACATTTCCGGACCCGTTACTTATGAATGTTACGAAACAATAGAAACTTTTGCATTGAAATCTACAGCATTTCTCGCCCTTTCAACCAGCTGAATTTAAATTGGAAATAAATAATTGACTGAAAGTCAGATCTTTTACTATTGTATTTTATTTATTTAATCACTCTTATATAGCGCTTTTCCAGCTTAAGAGCCGCTCAAGGCGCTGGCTGATACAGGATCTAACTCGAAGCGCCCACTTACAGTCTTTGGGCGCATACCCCGACACCCAGACCACCCAGCACAATCCTGGGGAGAAGGGACCTCGTAAGTAGCACAGAAAAGGTATGTTTTGTTTCCAAACTAGGAAGCAAGACCAAAGTTACTTTGCCCTTCCAACATGTCTTTCAGCAATCATCACTTTCCTTACCCTATCTGATCAGGGCCTAGGTCTACACATAGCTCACGTTGGACAGATCTCGGAGGCTGAGCTAGCGTCAAGGTCGGCCATTTTGAGGAAACCGGCCTATAGTTCTTCTGCGATAGTGGTAGCTAACGTCTGCTGACTGAACATGCTGGACTTTGCTTGTGGTTTGTGCACACTAAAGGTTGTTAGCTTGGTGGCGGTTGTGTATGCTATGACGATGGAGCAAGAAGTCTAGCCTACATGGATGGAGCCAGGTGAGTAAGGGGTAGTAAAGCCATACGTACTTTGTTTCGTCCACAACCTCCACGTCTGGCTGGGCGGTGATGGGTGTGTTAGAGTGAACCGCTGTAGGATCGTCCGTTGTCTGTAGCTCCCCATTGGTGGAGCTCACCACCTGAAAGCAAAAAGGAGGTTTCTCACGTTAGCAACCTCACACCACCGCCTGCAATGAAAAGGCAATTTTGGTCCATCAAAAATGACAATATCAATGTTATCCTAGATGGGGATGTGTTCAGATTAAAGCTGCAAATCCATCCAGGTAACTTTTGCTAGAAAGCATCACTAAATGCTTGTTGGCCTGGTTATGGAGGTGGTGAAAGGTGATGCCTTATAATTTGCTGGCAAATTCGCACCTCAAATTCACTTCATGTGGATGCATTTGCAGTTTTATACATTATTTCGCGTCAAACCCATGGTACTATGTATGTCCTATCTAACCAAGACCTCAACTATCTTTTATTTCGCTTCTTCATGACGTCAGTCTAAAATAAATCAATGCTTAGCGTGCACAGAAGCATCTAGAACTCAACATTCCTGCGCTAATCAAGAGCTGTGCTACAAAAGATTACTACCTACTAAGGCACAACAACCAACACAAGATATTCATCATTCAAACATAGATCAACTACTTTTTAAAATACAGTTACACAACATCAATTGAGTGACAAATCAAAGGATAAAGATTGTTCCAAAATATACTGATCAACAGTACTTAGTAGGCTTTACCATACTATATATGCACAGCTGACTAATAATACAATTAATTTCAATGTGGCGCATTAGCACTGTCCCAAATGGCTTTTAAAATCCAAGCACTCTGTGAATGACTTTTGACTGACATGTGCAAAGATAGTTGGCATAAACTAATTACAAGCATATCTAAAAATATCATGCAAATGCAATAACCAACCCAAACAAAATAAACAAAACGTGCCAAAATGAGTTGAAGCCGTTCATGTGTTAGTGAAGTCTTTTTAACAATGACTAGTAATAATAATAATTGCCTAATTTTAAAGTGCGGCACCTCATCTGTTAGTGCAGTCTGTTTCAGCATTCATACAAAATCATCCTTTATTTTTAATGCTTGAAACAGAAATTCTGTTAACAGTGCCTCAAGATCGTTTTACCCAAAACAATAAATAACTTAATTAACCAAAAGATAACTCTGTACGTCTCACAGAGATTGTACTATACATTCTGACTATCTAGATGGTCCCACCACACTAATTTTACATGGTTGTTACAGACATACTAGCTGAACGGAACATATCTGCTGCATGCAGTTTTACAGTATCAACATTTCAATATCAACAGAAGATGCCTAAAAAGAAAGACGAAGAAATTAACACTAACATAAACACCTGCAGTCTGTTAACACTGTACAACACGTGCACAGTCAATGTTAGCGGAGTACAACATGCGCACAGCCAGTCTACTGTGTCTCCTTTCTGTAATACTGCTGATGGAGGCTACAATGTATATGATGACATACAAACTGTAAAGGTCAATACAGGGAAAGCTATACAGATGGTATAGATATACCGTTATAAAAACAGTGGCAATAAAATAGAACTGAAACAGCCGATGCGGTCCATTCAACGCTAACTAAATATTTGATATAGTCATATATTCTTAGAAAGCAGACAAGGGCTAAATAATCTGAGGAATTTTGTTTTTTTTTAAAAGAAAATGTGGTATCAGAACAATAGTTTACATGAGGTTCTCTCCCCTTCCTCCCAGTTTTTCTTAGTCTTCTGTAGCCGTCACTTGCCCAAGATGCATTGTAATAAACATTCTGGATACTTATCTTTATTGCAAGCAGAAATGGCTGTCTGTCAAGCATAAAGCATGTGTAGGTGGCTGTACAGCAGGGGTTTACAGTTAGTGTTAGTAAACTCTACTAATAACTAGAAGGCCAAAGCCCATATGACTCACATGGTCCTTATGGAACTCACAATATTTAACATAAAAATGAGTGCCCAGAACAACCTAAATGAAATGGTGGCATTAAAATGCAAATTAATACCAACTTTCATCTTTCTATGCTCTTGACCTTCAGATGCAATTGACCCCCAGCTCCAAATAAACTCATGTACTATGAAATAAAGTACAGCAAATGTTGTATTATGCAAAAAACCAACAACAAAAATGGTGACCTTGGGATGACTTTGACCCTCATGTGATCTTTCATGCATGTTTGATCAAATAACCCATTATTGCATACTATGGGTTAAATTCACAGCCATTCCAATATCCTAATTTTTTGTATATTTTTTTGCAAGGCCTAAAATGAACTTGACCTTCAAGATCAACGCAAAAACAGAAAAAAATATAAAAGATCAATCTTTTATCTATAAATACAAGTTTTGACATTATATCTCCCATAGTTTAGGGCCACAAGCTCTATTGCAGCGGTAGAGATGACAGGCACGAACACGGCGTTGGATTCTTGGTCCACAAGAACATTCTAGCTACTGTCATGGGTTGCCGCCCAGTCTCCAGTAGACTCATTACCATCCGTCTGAGAGCAACCCCTTTCAACATTACCATCATCCAGGCCTATGCCCCAACATCAGACTATGAAGACAGCGAAGTGGAGGATTTTTATGAAAATATACAGGCGGTCCTTGACCAAGTGCCGAAGAAGGACATAGTCATAGTGCAAGGCGACTGGAATGCCAAGGTTGGCCAAGATGCGCACCACAACTGGGGAGACACATGCGGACCCCACTGCAACAACGAGACAAATGACAGGGGTCTGAGGCTATTGGAGTTTGCCAGATACAACAATCTGGTACTGGCAAACACGCTTGGTCTCCACAAAAAATCCAGACGATGGACATGGCACAGTCCCGGCGGGGAACATCACAACCAGATCGACTACATCATGGTCAAGAAACGCTTCAGATCAAGCATCAACATTGGCAGGACACGCACTTTTCCAGGAGCAGACATTGGAAGTGACCACGATCTCGTGATGATGTCTTTCCGGCTCCATTTGAAGAGAGTAAATACAGCAAAGTGCACTAGGCTGAAGTTCGACCTGGACAAACTGCAAGACCCGGAGGTGGCAAAAATATTTCAGGCCACAATTGGAGGGAAATTTGCACCACTGCTTATTTTGGGGGCAGGCGAAGTAGATGTCAACACCATGACCAATACCTTCAACTCAGCTGTAACAGATGCCGCCACTGAGATCCTTGGCAAGCACCGACCAAAGAAGAAGCCGTGGATCACACCTGAACTTTTGGATCTGTGTGATAAACGAAGAGAGTTAAAAAAGAAAAAGAACACCTCACAGGGAGCTGATGTCTACCGAAAAATCAACAATGACATCAGAAAAGGCATGCGCACAGCAAAGGAGAACTGGATAGAAGATCAATGCCAGGAAATAGAGAACAATCTGAACAAGAACAACAGCAAGAAGGCCTACCAGACTGTGAAGCGGCTGACAAGTGTTAAACAGCCCAAAGTCTCCACTATCCAAAGCAAGTCTGGCATTTGCCTTACAGAAGAACAAGAAGTCTTGGACAGATGGACAGAGTACTGCTCTGACCTTTACAACCATACACCAAATGGAGACCCATCAGTTCTAGCATGTCCCGAGAGCAGAGAAGAAGAAGAAATCCTCCCAATTCTCCGGGAAGAAGTTGAGGCAGCAGTGCAATCGCTGAAGAAAGGGAAGTCAGCGGGAGTGGACAACATACCAGCGGAACTGCTACAAGCAGGAGGAGAAGCGATGACTGATGCTCTCACCATTATCTGTAACAAGATCTGGCAGAGTGGGGAATGGCCTACACCATGGACCCAGTCGCTTGTCATCACTCTTCCCAAAAAAGGTAACCTTCAGGAGTGTGAAAATTACCGCACCATCAGCCTCATCAGCCATCCCAGCAAGGTCCTCCTGAAAATAATACTCAACAGGTTGAAACCACAAGCTGAACAAATCATAGCTGAAGAACAAGCAGGATTCATGGCAGGGCGAAGTACCACTGAACAGATTTTCAACCTCAGAATAATCTGTGAGAAATACCTACAGCACCAACAACATCTATATCATGTGTTCATAGACTTCAAGAAGGCATTTGACCGAGTCTGGCATGCAGCTCTATGGGCAACCATGAAAGTGTACAACATCAGCCCTAGAATTATAGAAGTCATCAAAAGCCTGTATGACAAGGCTACCAGTGCAGTCCTCCATAACAGCGTCATCGGGAACTGGTTCAGAACAACAATCGGTGTGCGTCAAGGATGCCTACTCTCTCCATCACTCTTCAACATCTTCCTAGAGCGCATCATGTCAGATGCTCTTGCAGATCACGAAGGCACAGTCAGCATAGGGGGCAGAGCAATCTCCAATCTTCGTTTTGCGGATGATATTGATGGATTGGCTGGAGAGGAACAAGAACTTGAACAGCTTGTACAGAGGCTTGACACCACCTCCAGAGCTTATGGAATGGAAATAAGTGCAGAGAAGACCAAAATGATGACCAACAACACCAATGGCATCAACACGGACATAAAAGTACAAGGCCAATCCCTCAACACAGTGCACAGCTTCAAATATTTAGGAGCCATTGTGTCAGACAATGGGTCTCGACAGGAAGTCCTCTCCAGGATCGCACAAACAACTGCTGCCCTGACAAGGTTGAAGCCCATATGGAAAGACAGAACCATCAGTCTACATTCCAAAGTAAGACTGCTGCGCTCTCTGGTCATCTCCATCTTCCTATATGCTTGCGAAGCATGGACCCTCATAGCAGATCTCCAACGAAGAATACAAAGCATGGAGATGAGGTGCTACAGAAGACTTCTGTGCATTTCCTATACCCAACACATCACCAACGACGAAGTCCGACAGACCATCACACAAGCCATTGGACAACACGATGACCTGCTCACAGTGGTGAAGAAACGGAAACTCCGATGGTATGGCCACGTCACCAGATCATCAGGCCTTGCAAAGACCATTCTGCAAGGCACAGTGCAAGACCATTCTGCAAGGCACAGTGCAAGAAGGTAGAAGAAGGGGGAGACCGAAAAAGAGGTGGGAGGACAACATTCGAGAATGGACTGGTTTGACACTGAGCGAAGCCATGAGGGCTGCTGAGGACAGAGAAAGATGGAGTATGCTGGTTAAACGATCATCTGTGGTGCCCTTACGACCTTCGGGTTATGGGACAGGATAGGATAGGACAGTTTAGGGTCAAGGTCACTTCAAAATACCTATACAAACTGACTTTTGGCAGCTCCAATGACCTTGACCTAGGGGTGAAGTTGACCAAAGTTATGATTCATAACTTCAATATGAATAACCTAGAAAAATAAAAGGATGAAATTTTGTGAAAAATTGTCACTTTTTGACAAAAACTTGATGACCCTGTGACCTTGACCTTGTAGTGAAGTCAATCATTCACTGATCATTTTCAATGTCTCATGTGTATACCCCATCTTACCAAGTTTGGTCGTGATAGTTGAAATAGGCTCTGAATACTCAGCCGCTTCAATGTTTATGCACAGCCAGAAGGAAAACAGACAGACGGGCGTACATTTTTTGCTATATAATTTTTTGGACTATTTGTAAAAATCTTGACAAAGTTTTTTTTGGGGGGAGGGGGGGGGGGGGGTGGTGTGTGGGGTGGGTGAATACAAAAACTCACATTGTTCTGCATATGAATCCAAAATGAACAGACTAACCACAGCCACAGTTCCCCATCAATTTACAAAGCAGGAACTTAAAAATCAGTGGAACGGTTCTAAGCGTTAAGACAGGGTTTAGTGAATGAGGACACACAATACCAAGTGAAGTGACCATACCCAACAGAATGTCAGCTAAACCAAGAGACAATAATGAAAGCAATGAAACCAAAATAAACGTGAGACAATAAAAGGAAATGAATAAAAAGCTTTACCGCCTGTTTTTGTCCTCAAATGACTACTAACAACGACCGTCATGGCAGTTACTTCACTAATCTGACACATACACACACGCAGTGATATGCACCCTTGCACACTCGTTCCCCCTCTACCCCTTTACATTTTTTACAATCCAAAAATGCTATTTCTTTGATGAATATAAACAAAGGCAAATATCTGCTAATGTGCACGTACATTTAAATGGGTTTATTGCATGTGTGAATTATTGGGTTCAATTGCTCACAATTAAATTAATTTAAAACTGCTTGAAGTTTTAAGATCACATTGCACTTTGACGTAGTATTGACCATTTTGTAAATTAGACACACAAAAGTTCAAAATACAGTAAGCACTACAAACATGCTTAAATACAATAAAGTTAAATAAAGAAAATAAATAAAAATAGATGAAAAAAACCAAAACAAACAAATAGTATTGGAGCCATCCCACACAGTATCGACATAAGATTAATGTGCAGCCAGCTACCAGTGTCATGTGCACCAATAAAAACCCTACAGAACAAAAGTAAAAGGCTGCTACAGTTCAAAACAAATCAATATAGCAACAGCTACTGCAATCAATAGCCAGAGATCAATTCTGCTAGAGATCAAATCAAATTTGCTAATGATCAACTGAAAATCAACATTCCTAGCAATCAACTTAAAATCAATATCTAGTGATCAACTAAAAATCAAAATTTAACAACCAACTGAAAATACATATTGAGCCTTCAACTGAATATCAACATCTAGTGATCAACTGAAAATAAACATTAAGCGATCAACTGAAAATCAGTATTTAGTGATCAACTGAAAATCAATATTTAGCGACCAACTGAAAATCAGTATTTAGCGATCAACTTAAAGTCAAAATTTAGTGATCAACTCAAATCAATACAGCCAGATCAGCACAAATACTACAGAAAATCGGTCTGTAACAAGCAGCACATGTGTGTCTCATTGTAGTCATCTGTGCAGATATGCTGTCACTTCACACTCAATTTCTGTAACTTTTCAACAACACTAGTATAAAATCTTTATAGTCCGAACATTATGCAAAACACAGCTATCACATTTAGAAGGGGCTTTAATGCAGTATGCGTTGATTAGTCTGGCATTGTTATGATATCCGATGACACTGAAACTAACATAATTACCTAACTGCTTATTTTATTTTATTCAGTTTATTATTTTGTACATGTTATTAATTTGTTTATATTTAAGTTTTTTTAGTTTTTGTTATTGTTGTTGCATACCCATGCACGTTGAAGATGAAGCTGAACAGTTATTCTTCTCCAAATACACTGTACAGTCAGCCTGAAGGTAGACCGACTATAAACAGCCTTTTAATCAGCTAACATGCATGATCTAATATGGTACAAACTCTCCAAAATGCTGATCGCCATTCAAAGGCATAAATAATGCAAGGCATAGTTAGATCCACAGACAGGCCTGCATGCCACTCAACATACTACACTATGATGTCCAACAGAAAGGAAAGCAGGGATCACATTCAAATAGACGCATGCTGGGTAGTAAAGGCAGGGGGATAAGCACATGTGCAAAGGATAAGCACGACGTTTACTGCTACATTTCACAAAGATAACTGGCTTTCTGTCCATACCATTACTACAGTGAGGTATTTACAAACACAAAAGGCATGCCCTTGAGGTTCCAAGTTAATTCTTCACACATTGTGTCAGCTTCTTTGATGGTAACATACCCACAATGGCTGGTGGGGGGGGGAGGGGGGCTATTTATTTTATCTTTCATTGTACAACACTCCCTTTCTCTAACACCCCTGTTGCCAAATGCTCATGTTTTGTTTGGAGAAGAGAAAAAGATGACAAAAAGCCTTCAATGTGTGAACAACACTTGAGAAATCAATCTTTTTTTTTTTTTTTTTTTAGTTGGTTGGTCTGAGGAAGTCTGATTACAATGTCAATACACTGTCAGTATATTTTTAGTATGAAATTTCACATTGACAAAATAGTGTTAGACGATTAGATTATTTAGTCATCATGATCACATTTGAAGAACATAGATCAGATGCTGTTGTCGACATGAACAGGTCTTGTCATCATGATCAAATCTTTTAGACAAATTCATTGGTTAGTAAAAAGGGAAGGGGGCAGACCTGGAAGTGGTTGCGGAGAGGAAAAGGAAGAAGACGGAAAGACGAGAGAAGAAGGAACCCTACCTGTACAGAACCCCCATGTCTATCAGCTGCGGGTAGGTTAGCCCCGAGATAGTGATTGTGCCGTGGCTGCTCGCCCCACGCGTGATGCCCCCTTTGACTGGTCTGAAAGGGAAATTAGGCTGGTTAGGGGACCAGAGAAAAAAGAGGGCACGCACGCACGCACACAGCATAAGAGTGCCGCTCCAAATGCCACCAAGCAGAGTGCAAGGACCTAGGAGGTTCCCTTTGATATAACACCGGTACCAGTACCATATAACAGGGGAAGGAAACTGTATCTGGCACGTGTGTTGTAGGCATAGTAGTTCCTTTTATTCCAAACCAAACCTTGGAATTATGGTAGATGTGGAATGCCACAGAAAAAATGATTAAAGCTTGAGAGTGATAGAACATTACAGAAAATGCTTTCGTGGCTTGTAACGATTGTCTGGTGAGAAACATGAGGGAAAGGAGAAAAACATGTACAGTGAAAAAAACGGCAAAACGGCTAACAATTTTAGGAAGGTGACAAAAATGTTGAAGTTGATTTTGAAAGATCAACTGTGATAGTAATATACAGGGCTTGTAATGGTCTGGAGTTAAAAAAGAGAAAATTGGACGGGGTCCAGGAGCCGCCTAGGCGAATATGAATTGCTGCATTTTAATCAAGAATTTGTTTATGACCAAAAAACATTACATAGTGAAGGAAAGACTTGCTTGCTTACACACAACTTGAAGTAGCCTGTCTTTGTCAATGCATAGCTTACAGTTATTATTCGCAAACAAAGTCCAAATACAAATGTAAGTTTAAACACACACTGGTGCCCAGTTGACCGTCCCTATTCACCAATAAAGTCAAATTTAGCTACAATATTTTTTAATAAATTCTCAAGCACACCCTAAATCTTGAAACAGTGTTTTCACAGGCAATGGTTTAGTTGGTATGTTTGAAGAATTTGGACAGATTAGTTATTTCGTGACTGCAGTTTCTTTATACAGGTTTTTGAGGTGCTTTTACTGGGTGCAGCACACTGGCTTCACCGTTTGTGCATCAGCAACACTGACTGCAGAACCACGGCTTCACAGAATGTGCATCAGCAACACTGAGGCTTCACAGATTGTGCATCAGCAACACTGACTGCAGGTTAAGATCACACTGACTCACAGATTGTGCATCAGCACAACATTTGGCTGAAGGTTTGAAGATTCACACTGTGCTTCACAGATTGTGCATCAGGAACCAATGGCTGAAGGTTGAAAGATACACTGACTACACAGATTGTGATCAGCAACATGGCTCTGAAGGTTGAAAGATCACACTGACTTCACAGATTGTGCATCAGCAACATTGGCTGAAGGTTTGAAGATTCACACTGGCTTCACAGATTGTGCTCAGCAACACTGACTGAAGGTTTGAAAGATTCACACTGGCTTCCAGATTTTGCCATCAGCAACACTGACTGAAGGTTGAAAGATGCACACTGGCTTCACAGATTGGTGCGATCAGCAACATTGGCTGAAGGTTGAGTGCTGCACACTTGCCTCACAGTTGCATTAGACTGCATAGCTTTTTTGCCGGTCTCAGACAGCAAGTTCACCATTGCTCATATTTGATTTCCGACTGGCACACTGGTACAATAGGCTGTTCCATTTCTTGAGATCTTTCTCCAATGTTATCCTGTGTCGTTCATCACCCACTTCTTTCTCCATCCCTTCCTTTTACCAGCTACAATTCAGACAAGCACAAACGCAGTTCCGTGTTTCCATTTGACTTAAGGACACGCACTAAACACTTTTTTATTGGAGGGAAATCGTTGTCAAACTTTTTTTATTCTGCAGAAAACAATACTTTTCTTGGCGGAAATATTTGTTCCAATAGCGGAAATCCGCTGAACCGCGGAAAATTACAAGCCCTGAATATAGACTAGCAGTGCAGTGAGGTTATAGGTCACACTAACTAAAAGATAGCGTGTGTGCGAGTGTATGTGTGTGAAAGAGAGAGAGAAAGAGAGAGAGGGGGGGGGGGGGGATAAGGGGGAGGAGAGAGGAAGAGAGAGAGGGTCAGTGATATTAACTGCATGATTTCCTCTACCTCAAATCCAAGACTGCAACAAATAACCACGCTGCGGTACTACCTGGAAATTCCTATACAAAATCTTGGAAGGCATTCTGTGGGGACTGACAATTGGAGTAACAACCCCTGACACGCGCTCACACATGGGACAGGACATTGCTGCCAAAAGCCACAGCTCTCCCAGACAGGCAGGAGGATACTGTCCAATATCTACACCTGCACCAATAATGAAAGGGGGTATGTGGGAGGAGAAAAGGTTTGCTATCTGCCAACACTAACACACACAAAGGCATCACAAGCATTCTGTTGTTAAACCAGCTAAATACAACAGCTTGGCACAATGCAGCATACCTCTTATCAAAGGTTGTGGGAAAATATGCACACGTGACTAGGAAACTCATTGTTACAATACTCAAAAGACGTACACATCCATTCCGCATGGAGACTGACCCAAAAAAAAAAACACGTTGTTGTTTAGGGTCACAATATGAAGAAGGTTGGAAATGGCTACATTGACAACCAAGCTTGGGGACCAAATAAATAAAATGAAGAACAGTGGTAACTACAGTAGTACTGATTTTTTTGTTGTAACACACAAAAAAAAAAGAACAGCCATTTTTTTGAGTGTATAAAGGGTTGAATACATTAAAAAAAAAAATGAAAAAGAAAGAAAACATATGGATGAAGACAGGGTATAGTTTACATTCCAAAACAAGAATTTCTGTTTTCTCTGCCTGTGGAAGAGGAGTCATAGACCGAAAATCCATCGACTAAAGACACAATGTCCCAGAAATCAGACTGCTGTGATGAGGACGGTGTCTGTAATGATAATATGTTGACAAGAAAATGCTTTTAAATTAATCCACTCATAAATTTGAGGGTAGCGTTTTGTAAAAATAAACAGTTCTAAAATCATACTGAAATGTTGAAATAATACTGCAAAACATGGATGCAGCAACTATTTAAATTGTAATAGTTGTGCTTTTTTCAGCTGTAGTTATATCTAACCTAGTTCTACTTCAAACTTTGGACAAATGAAAAGAAAATGTTTGCTTTTCTTAATTGTAAAGAGGAAATGTCTGTTTCCTAAACTGTAAAGAGGACATGTCTTGTGCCCTAACTGTAAAAAAAAATGTCTTGTTTCATAACTGTAAAGAGAAAATGTCTGATTTCCTAAATGTAAAGAAGAAATGTCTGATTCCCTAAATATAAAGAAGAAATGTCTGTTCCTGAACTGTAAAAAGGAAATGTCTGGTTCCCTAAATGTAAACAGTAAATGTCTGGCGGCCTAACTCAGACATGCCTACCCTCAATTTGAAGTTTCCGTATTAGCTTTTTCAAATTTCAGTATTACGATTTCCGTATTTACTTTTACTACCTATTGTTTTAGCACTCATCCTTTTTGATATTATGCGAAGAATCCAGTGATAGATTGATTTGCTGCCACAATGTTCTTTTTCTTATCCAAAGCCTCGTAATTCTTCATATACTGTGGGCCTTCCGCGTGCCGCTTGATGTCGTTCATATCACCGGCGGAGACGCCAAACTGGTTGGCACAAATCGTACTTTTGAGTCAGTGCTGCCGCGAATAACGAAAGGACACTTTTCCGAATACGAGGCAAGAAATGTCAGCCCCTTGCGCGTTTTTTTTTTTTTGAAGATTCAGATTTACAATCACTTTGCTTAGCCATTCGTTTGAACGCCATGTTTTAAATTCTGTCTCACGAGCACCGATCTTTACTGCGACTGTGCAAAAACGGGTTCGGCAAACTTCGGTGCCTCTACCGGAAACTTCGATGTCACAGGTCTGCACTGCGACTGCGCATTGCGGCATTAAACCTTCGGAAAAAGGTCATGCGGTGCATTACCACAGGCCAACGATTTCGATTTTTTTTCTTTATCATTTTTTAAAATTTCCGTACCGTAAAACAAATATCCGTATTTTCCGTAGCGCTTGCCGAGTTTTTCAAATTTCCGGAAAAAATATGGAAATTCCGTACGGGTAGGCATGTTTGCTAACTGTAAAAAGAAAATGTCTGTTTTCCTAACTGTGCAGAGAAAATATCTGGTTTCTTAACTGCAAAAAAGAAATGTCTGGTTCCTTAACTGTAAAAGGGAAACGTAAACGTTTGGTTCCCTAATTGTAAAGAAGAAACGCTTGGTTCCTTAAGATTAAAGACGTCAAAAGAGCGTGACCATTTTATTTTCTGCACTAAAAAGTTGAAACAAATAACTATTCGTAACTAGACCAAAAGAACACACAAACTTTCATCAAGTGTTCAAAAGAGAAACTGAAACTGGGAAAACTAAACATGAACTGTAGGGAAACAGTTGAACCGGAAACACGATCGCAACACAACAAAGTTTTCCCAACAGTGACAAACCGGTGGGTTTGGTGTTCTGGACGTGGCTAAATTGGAATCGTCAACAGCATAACTCTCCTGCTGCTGCTGTTTTTGCAATGACATACACACATCCACATCAATCGTTGGCCATGCAGTCAATCAATCATTTCAAGAATCCACACTTCTAGGAAAATGTGTCTATTACAAAACAAATTAAAAAAAAACAAATATGGAAATAATGTTTTAAAAACCCAACTAAATAAATAAAACAGACGAAAACAGAAACGTTATATTGAAAAGGAGAGAAAAGATCTTTACACAGATAAATTTATTAACAAAAGACTCGATGTGAAATAAAAAAATATAGAAGAAACAAGAAGAAAAAAATAATAAAGCAAACAAACAAGTAGAAAATATATTAAAATAAATAAATACAATTAAAACGTTCTGTCTATTTTCACAAAAAGGCTATTTCATAAGCCCATGCCTTCATAAAAATTAAAAAAAAGTGTAATTTTTGTACAAATCTAACAGTTTTTAAAAAAAAAATTAATTTTACTATGAAAAATGTGATTTGCTAAAACAAGCCAAACACTATAAAAATTACAGAAATCTCTGCAGTCAAAAAACATGTAACCACCACAGGCACCCTGCTTTTTTCTAAAGAAATAAACAGACAAAAATACTAGACAAGTTCACAAAATGTCTCGCTTTCCCAAAAATAAAAATAAAAAAACAAAGATGATGCAAAATTATTTGTAAAACGTGAATGCCAAACGTGTTTGGATAAAACCTGTGACAAGTTTGAAGGGCCGGTGTCCAGCAAGTATACATTCAGAGCTGTTTGTCAACCTTCTTTTTATACAGGAACCAAATCCAAATTTCATTGTTACAGCTAAACGGCATAAGCTCATAATGGCTTGCTGCGAACAACAAGACAATCAAATCAAACCTCAATGAGTTTCATTATGCATCCGTCATGTCAAGAACACTCAAGAAACAATCGATCCATAAAGCGTTCTTTTTGCAAGAAGACTAGCCTACAGCTCTGAATGCCATGATCCTTCTACATATACATTCTACAAAAGCTATGCCTCACAAATGAAATTGAATACATGTGAATTAGAAAACAGTCTTGAATAAATTAATACCATGTTAACGCAAGAACAGATTTCTCAAACAGATAAGAAAAGCAACATAGAAGGGACCTTTCGGAAGTGAGTGATTTTGATTGTGAAAGTGATTCTGCACTACTTTGTGTTCGTAACATCAGCAGTTTATGCTCTCATTAGTATGCAAAGGTGAAAGTTCATGAAATCTTTTTTGGCGTTTTGTAGAAAAGGACTTACCCACCAAGTTGACTTTGTGGGTAAATTTTGTTTATTACATCACTTGTATGACATCCAACATGATGTGATTTTGTGAAAGAGACCTTACTCAACCATTTTAGATGTGAAAATGGGGATCTGCACTTGTTTTGAGCCTTAGAACGTAGTTTGAAGTGAGGTACTGAAAGTAGGTAAAGTTCGTCATAGCATGGCATAGGAAGCCGCCTAGCGGCAACCACAAAATGAAAAAGTAGTGCAGAATCACTTCTTTCACCACGAAATCACTCGCTTCCAAAAGGTCCATACTAAATGTTACTACAGAAGTTAAGATCACGTTGACCTAAACCCCAAAAGCTGTTATTCCCAGGATTTCATACACCTTTTGACAATTAGTTCACTGTTGGATGATCACGATATGAAGAAGGATCACTGATGTAGTACACAAAAGACAAAGGAAAAGATAAAAACGCCACCCCCCAAACCGGAAATGGTGCGTGGCAACACTTACTCTGGGCTGAGATGGATGGCGGTCACGATTGGGCGTACCATTGTCTCTCTGTGGAGGTGGCTCTTGGACTTGTGATACAGGTGTGGACTGGTGGAACAATGACCAAACGTCAATCATGATTCAGTAATGACAATTCTAACAGCAGCTTTCCTATCACCTACTGGTCCATGAGGAGAAAGATGTTCTGGATCCCTCCTTTTTTCTGAAGTCCAGCTGTCTGAGCCTAATGCCTATATTGCTTTTATCTGCTCTGACAATGATTCAGCCCACACCAACCCCTCTCCAAATGTGTATACCATCATATTCATAACAGCCTGCACGTGACAGTCAATGATGCAAGGACAGATTGTAAGATTAGGCTGATAAGACTAAATCATCCATCCTTGTTAACAATAGGAATAAAATAAATAAAATGACAATCTAAATCTGAATCTTCCCCAGCTCTGAAGAGAACCAGGTCTTCATTCACAGCTAACTGCAGATGACCACAAAACACAACAACTACAAAACGTTATCAAAAGTTGTTGGAAGTGGTAGAAAATTATCTTTACAAATCACGAATCACCCAGTCCAATGCACCTGATTGAAATTTAGTTTGCGCAAACCAGCATCTGAAAACCTCAGAGCAAGAGACCCCCCCCCCCCCCCCCCCCCCCCTTTCAAAAAAAAAAAATGTATACAGCGCACTTATCCTCATAGCAGCAGGCTGAAAGTACTCACAGCTTGTCTGCCGACCCAGTCAAACTGCCAGTCACACTCGTAGTTCATCTTGTCCATGAGATCAGTGAATAGTTTTCGCAAGTAGTCGTAGTCGGGTGTCTCGAAAAAGTCCAAGCGCCGAACATACCTCAAGTAGGTTGCCAGCTCCTCTGCAAACATGCCATACTATAATCATAATAATAGTAGTAATAACAACAACAATAATAATAACAACAATAATAATAATAATAATAATAATAATAATAATAATAATAATAATAATAATAATAATAGTAAAAATAATAATAATAATAATAATAATAATATTTAAAATAATAATAATAATAATAATAATAATAATAATAATAATTATAATACTTATAATTATAATAATAATAACAATAATTATAATAATAATAATGACAGTTTTTTGTGATTTGCGGTTAAGTTTATAATTGTTATTTCTTACAGTTTTTAATTGTTATTTGTTGCATGTTGTTAATATGTACGCCACAAACAAATTTCCTTGTATTTTTACATTGTCAATAAAGATTGTGATCTCCAGAACAATAATAAAAGCTTTTGAATAGCACAATTCTTTAACACAATTAATCTCAAAACTGTAACCCCCATAAACCTTGTAGTTAACAGTCTGCATGGAGGCAACAGTTTCTGTGTTGCTGCAGTTTGTTAGCAAACAAAAAAAAACTAACTTCGACACAAGCAATTCAAAATATCACAAATCTCGCACTGAACATACCACAATAGCATGAATATGGACTTATGTTTGAAGTGATGGAATGCTTAATGTAATGCACTGCACAGTATTGTATTGCATTGTATTGTTGTGGCGTATTGTGTTCTCTTGTTAAACGTCTACCCACCTGGGAAATTTTCACATAACACCTCGATGGGTGTGGCTCTCTTTGTGTCGCCGATTTTCTGATACCTCTCTTTCAGCGTGTCAGCCTTGAGACCCTGCCAGGGTAGGCTACCTCGCAAGAAATACATGAACATGTGACCCAACGCCTCCAAGTCGTCTCTTCTACTTTGCTCTGCAAAAAAAACCAAACGAAGATTGTTCACAATTATCCCAGAAAGGGTGTGAAAGTGTGAAACACAGCCAAGCGTCAGTTTAATCTCTTCTCTGGCCATGTACTCTCTTGTCAATGCTGAGTATTCACACTTTTCTGCTATCCTATGCACCAACGGGAATCCCCTCAATGAAACATACTTCCAGTTTTTTTCTCCGCGTGTTTTAGTGAGTTATTTCCAAATATTCAAGAATAATAACATGTGTCACTGGCCACCTGTATCGTACCCTCACATATTTTTATTTTTTTTTGCTGCAGTTTATTATCCCTTTGTATCGCCAGTGGAGCGCCTAAACGCTACCTACCTAACATTTTTTGTGAATTTTTGAAAAATATTCGGAAAAACATAACGCCCAGATGCTGGCTCGAACCCACACCTGTCAGGCGCCATTGGTTTCTGGCTTGTGGACAAGGCAAGTTAGTCCCGCCTTAGCCCATTTGGCCACAACGCTCGCCTAACATAGTCAGTTACTTCGTGTTTTGTGAAGGTTGCGACGGCGAAGCTATGGAAAACTACAAGAGTCTTCAGGTCCTGTTTCACTTTCTGTCGATGATCAACGCACATCCGAAGTCGCCACAAATACAGGCCTCTACGATTGTTTTTTGCATCCTTTCACTGAGCATGTACTTCCTCCACCGTTTTTATACTTATCCCACTCGTTTTCTGGCTCTAACAATCGTCGTTTTTGGCAATTTGCCATATTTAAAAGTCACGCATCAAGCTTTGATAAAAGCAAAACAAGCTAGACCGGAACTTGGTTTCATGCTAACCTCGTTTTAATTTATAATGGCGATACCCACGAGTTTTTATGAGAGGTGCCGGAAAGTTGTGAATACCCACATGACTTCAAAGACACTTTATAAAAATGTCATTTTTACAAAATATTTCAAGACAACAACACTGCCACCTATATAGCCATAGCACAGAAAGCCCAGGCGGACTCACCTTTCCCTAAATGTGTGTTGATGCTCATGTAGCGGGCAGTGCCCGTCAAACTTTTATGTTCCCGGTAGGGTATGTGTTTGTGAGTCTCTGGGTCGATGTATTCTTTGGCCAGCCCGAAATCAATGACATGTATGATGTGAGGCTTCTTGGCCGATTGTCGACCTATCAAGAAGTTTTCGGGCTTCACATCACGGTAGATGAGGTGTTTGGAGTGCACATACTCCATCCGTGTCAGCTGAAAACGCACAAGTACAAATGTTAGGCCAAAGAAATCCGACCAACATGCTCTCATGCCAAAGTCTGAACATACGAAATACAGTGCCACAACAGCAAGTTTTGGAATGCAGCATCTGCTACTTTTGGAACACACAGCAGCAGCAGCAGCCAATTTTGGAACACACAGCTAGTTTTGGAACGTACATTACATTACATTACATAATTGTTGCTTTAGGTCCAGCAGACTCTTCCGAGCCAAATCAGGACCGGACAACCCCCAATCCGCATAAAAGATCTGCTGAAACAACCCTAGTGGGAAAACTGAATGCCCTCCACCAGCCAGTCACTTTACAATAAAGACATCCCACGCAGGGGACGGCTGAGGCTTCACCCCAACTTATCGAACACCCGTTTACAAAAACAAAATAGAATACAAACATCATTATAAATTATCAACAAAACACATACATATAAAATGCCTACATTGCTAAATAATAACATCATAGGAAGCCCTAGTGACCACCTGGCAGAAAGCGTCTAATATTCCCAAGCTGATCCAACAGACCTCATACACAAATAATGAATCTTGTCCCGGAAGAATTTTCAAGAAAAAAGGTAGGAGACTGGTCTAGCGAAGAAGATAGTATAGCAGATTGATAGAACAGAGCAGGAATGAGAAAGAGCAAATGAGAAAGACAGCGACAGTGGAATTTAAAGCACTAAATTGCCAGAAAGTGAGGATACTATTTATACTGAGACACCCGTTCACCCCAACGGGGGTAGTTTTGGAACGTAAAGTTAGTTTATTTGGGAAGACTCAACAATAGCCAGCTCTCGAACTCACAGCATCAGTACACATAATTTGGGAATGCAAGGCATCTGCTAATACTAAAATTGAAATTTAAAAAACTAAATAACTAAATAAAAAGAGTAAAGAAGGCCAAACAACCCCCAGCCCACTTCACTGTGTTCAATAACAGAAAGGCGCACACATAAAAATAGCAATGCTAAACCCTTCTAGGCAACACATTTTGGAAACCCATTTCCAACAGGAAGTGCACAACTGCTCCAACATTATGCACACATTTAAAATGAAGTGCCCAGTTGCAACAAAAGAGCCATAAACTGTTAACGGCCCAATGCGTCAATAGAGAACATTATAATAAGTATCAGAATAAATTCTTCCCTTTGATTCAGGCCCTCATCAAAGAGCAGAATGAAAAGCATGCATTCACATCAAGGCTATAAATGTGTACATACTGTGCAAAACTGGAGGATATTATCTCAATTAAATTACAATCAAGTCTTGTCTTTAATCTTTCATTTCCATAAATTATACTATACAGCTGACCAAGCTGTAGTAATGCTTTGTAATATCAAGCCTTCAGAACAGAGATGTCCCAATGCTCTCACTCTTCTCCTAGGATTTAAACTTAATTCAATACCTTTCAATGCATGTAACCATATCCCTGGAAAACAGAAGTAAATTGTGTTCTGATGGTTTGTGAAATCACATTCCTGCAAACTGCTTAACACTAAGTGACTAACATCCAGTTTTGTTGGTCAAATTATAATTTGTGTCTTTTATCCAGTTAACAGAGACTTTCCACCCAAAAATCTTCTTCTGCAAGACCTTGCAATTGACAGGTACATGGTCTAATATTTACTTGGTACAACTTCTTCGCCTAAATAATAAGACGGACTTCCTTCATTTTAACAAACAAAGCATTTAACACAATCTATAACAAATCCAGTGTTACAGATGGGGGCCAAAAAAAAACCAACACAAAAGATAAAACGTACCAACTGCACGGCGACCATGAGGACTGTCTTGAGAGTGAACTTGCGTTCACAGAGATCAAAGAGGTCCTCAAGGCTGGGTCCCAGTAGCTCCAGTACCAAGGCATTGTACTTGCCACAGGGACCAAAGTAGTAGACTTGCGGGACACCCTCTGCAACAGAACACCCCAAAACAAATTACACATACATGTGCAACATCCCAAACTCCAACAGGCTTAACATATTTACATATTTCCAATAGAATTTTTGCCCCTATTGGACTGTTACTAAGGTTATATACTATATAGACAGTCGGCTGGAAAATGATGCTGAGCCCAATTTCAGTGTTTTGTTTTTTTCAATTTCTTTAGTAACATCTTCACCAAGTGATATTAGACATCCCTCAATGTGACTGTGAGAGGTTGTTAAGGGCATAGGCCTAAACATAGCCTGTGCTTGATAGTCCTGTCACTTAGCTAGCGTCCAGGTTGCCTATTTGGAAACCAGCCTTTGCTAAATGTGGGCAATGTGCAGCACACCCAGTACGCCTGCAATTTCAAGCCACGGTGTGATGGATTGACTACTACCCTCAGCATTATCAATCAGCCATATAAGAGGATTGAACTTTCAGGCTTTACACTTATTACATGAGTACAATGTCTACTAAATACACTGCAACTCATGCTCTGAACATAAACTATCATCCCCAATGTGTAGGTGCCCACAGCTACTAGGTTTAAAATCGTAGGGCTTGATTTATTTCCTTATTGTATCCGACTGAGACGGACTGACAGACTGAGACTGTATTCGTCTATGAAATGTACATGTATAGAAATTCGCCTTTCAGCTGCACATAGTAAATGTAAAAGGTAGAATATTTTTTTAAAAATGAAATGTACAAACAAGCAAAATAAATAGTGCAACAAATAAAATAAAACAACGACTATCCCACACCCCAAACATACTTTCGCCGAACACTCCAGCGTACAAACACACGCAACCCATGCACAGACATGATCATCACATGCTAAGCCAAATCACAAACAAAACTGTTTAAAAAATTAACAAGCAAACACACACACACACACACACACACACACACACACACACCTCCAGACACACACAGACATGCATTACATTACATTAGATGATTATTGCTTTAGGTCCAGCGGACTCTTCCGAGCCAAATCAGGACCGGACAACCCCTAATCCGCATAAAAGATCTGCTGAAACAACCTAGTGGTAAAACTGAAAGCTCTCCAACAGCCAGTCACTTTACAATAAAGACATCCCATGCAGGGGACGCTGAGGCTGTACTCTAATTTATCGAACCCCCGTTTAAAAAAACAAAATAGAATACAAACATCATTATAAAATATCAACAAAACACATACATATAAAATGCCTACATTGCTAAATAATAACATCATAGGAAGCCATAGTGACCACCTGGCAGAAAGTGTCCAATATTCCCAAGCTGATCCAACAGACCTCATACACAAATAAGAAATCTTGTCCCGGAAGAGTTTTCAAGAAAAAAAGGTAGGTGACTGGTCTCGCGAAGAAGAAGATAGTATAGCAGATTGATAGAACAGAGCAGGAATGAAAAAGACAGCGACAGTGGGAATTTAATTTAAAGCACTACATTTCCAGAAAGTGGGAATACTATTTATACTGAAACCCCCGGCATCCCAACGGGGGTACACAGACATGCACAAACACACATTTCCAGACAAATAAAGACCCACATTGCACAGTTTTCACAACAACAACAAAATACTGTATTAGACACTGTGTATACTATACTGGATCATACACACACACGCAGTACACACACACCAGCATGCTATTTACCACTCACAAAATCACACACACACACACACCCTCTCACACAAACGCAAGCAGGCAGGCTAAAATTCTGACTGACTAGATAAATTTATCATTCAGACTGACTGACAGACTCACTAACTGATCAGATTTCATAAAGTCAGCTGTCAGTCTTTGGCTCCTGATAAGCCTGCCGATCTGGAGGAGGTCTGCACTAGCAGACCATCACACAGCACACTAGCAGATCATCACACAGCGGATAGGTGCGGTCAATGCTAAATGGTCTCCAGGCACTTCACTGCTTTCGCCTCGACCATCACACCAGCCATTAACATTGGACAACATGATGACATGCTCACAGTGGGTGAAGAAACGGAAACTCTGATGGCATGGTCACGTCTTCAGAGCATCAGCAAGTGCCATCCTGCAAGGCACTGTGCAAGGAGGCAGAAGAAGAGAAAGATGGAGTATGCTGATTAAACCATCATCTGTGGTGCCCCAACGACCTTCGAGTTACGGGATAGGATAGGATAGGATAGGAACGAATCTAATAGCTGGAAAAATTATGCTCTTCAAAGAGACAATTTTAATGACGATGATGATGTCCACTTATAATGGCCAGATCTCCATCCTGAAGCAAGCCCAGCTCATTTACCCCAGCACAACAATAAAATAATCAATCACAAAAGGCAGGTTTCATGGTATTAAGACGATTTATACATTGCACAGGCATATTGTTTTTTGGCACACATTGGCTCCAGTTTGCACATTTCTCCACCCATCTGATGCTAAATAATGTCATTCTAAATTAAAAAAAATACAACATTTGGTGGTGCTTGTTGTTTTTTCTGTGTATTTTGACCGTGTGAATGGTAGCGCACATGAGAATCTTGACAGACGCTATTTCCTTCTACGTAACACGTGTCACAAACAATTTTAAATAATGAACTTCAGTTGCATTAAATTCAAATTTAGTTGGTATGTTCGATAAGAACCATCAATGCTGCAAACATTCAACAGGAAGAATCATTATTTTCTTGTGAATTTTGCCTAAAACCGTGTATGGAAAATTTCAGTGCGAAACCGGAAGCTGTCTGTCGCTAAACAATCAAGACCTTGGATTCATTAAAAAAATTAAAATAAAATAAAAGTATTGGTCCAAATTGGTGTTCTTGAGAAAAAACGTAAGGATTATACATAATGGTTCATCGAAAACCAGTTAAAACGATGGATTAGTAACGAAACAAAACACTGGGATCGTTGTTTCGGTTTGAGGTCTAATGTCTGTCGGGCCATTCTACAGTGCGCTACTTTCAGTTTTGCATAAATTACACAGTATCGCGCACATGATGTGACGTAGAACACACATTTTTAATGTGTTCTGGGCCAAAGGAAACGTGGGAGATTTGTATCATGGAAGAATTAAGATGTTTGGTTGCTTTTTTCTCGAGTGATCCTCTGTCTGTCCTTTACGTTGCGCAACCATACATTCGCCACCGTATTTCCCTGACCACAATTTAGGCCATTTTGTGAGTTTTTTACGCTTGAATTGTGCATTGCACTGTCGTTCTATATTTCAAAACATGTTGTCTCCATGTTTACGCCAAAACAGGCTAGTTTCTGATAACCGGTGGGTAAAGGGATTATCTGCTGTCTGAAGTTGCAAACGTAGGTAATCCTGACAGACGGAAAGAGCGAATGTAGGCAGAATGTTACGTTTGCTTGTAAATAACATTCAATAATAAAATGGCTTGGGCCAAAGGAAACGTGGGAGATTTGTATCAGGGAAGAATAAGCTGTTTTGTTGCTTTTTTCTCGAGTGATCCTCTGTCTGTCCTTTACGTTGCGCAACCATACATTCGCCACCGTATTTCCCTGACCACAATTTAGGGCATTTTGTGAGTTTTTTACGCTTGAATTGTGCATTGCACTGTCGTTCTATATTTCAAAACATGTTGTCTTCATGGTTATGCCAAAACAGGCTAGTTTCTGAAAACCGGTGGGTAAAGGGATTATCCGCTGTCTGAAGTTGCAAACGTATGTAATCCTGACAGACGGAAAGAGTGAATGTAGGCAGAATGTTACGTTTGCTTGTAAATAACATTCAATAATAAAATGGCTTGGATCCTTTATGACAAATTTCACATTTTAATGTTTCAATCATACAAAGTTGCTTTTAGAGTGTTTGTTGCAGTTCAAAATTAAGAAATTGCATGTTAGACAGTAAAACTGGCTGGTCGTTACGTTCTAAAATTTAGGGGGTAGGGTAGCAAAAGACCCATTATTTTTCAGAAATTGAACCAAAATGGCAAAACTTTCCTGCTACATTGGTAGCTGAAGATTGCTTTCCATTTCCCTATGTGAATCTTGTATTACATTTACATTTTACAGTGTATATAACATGTTTTGTCATCGATACTTGTTAATTTTGACTGAATGTAAGTATGCATTATCCATGCTCAGTCAAATTTGGTCTTAAAGCAATTATTTTGTTACTAATGTTGAGCCTAAACATTACTGTTTGCCAATTGATGCTCAATTGTTGTTTTTAAAATACAGAATGTCTTTGGATAGTTGTTAAAATAATAAAGTCATATTTTTATAGTGTTTGAAGCTAGCGTCTTTGAACATCAATATCAGATAAAGTAGACCTCTCCATATACATTTTTTTGCTGTTTCTGACAGAAATAACCCCCTTGTATTGTTTACAACAGTTTTTGGCTTTGTAGTTGTTAATTTATTTTTTGGTTTGACTGTGTGTGCTTGGGAAATGGAAGAAACAAGTACTGTGAAACACGTCAGAACAAATGCCTAGAGGACAAGCAACTTAGGGCAGGACAGAGATTGGCCAAACAAGTATTTATTTCCCCACACTGTGTAATAAGCGTCATCCATCTCTCTATAATTGCCCCACAGGAATGTACTGTTTACTTTGAAGTAAGAATGCTGCCGGTACTCATCCTACAGTGCACACTCCTCAATTACCGCTAATTATCATCACACGAAACTTGCTTCGCAAGACTGCATTCCCTCAATCAACTAGAACAAGCTCCCAAGCTTCCTTCCTCATTTGTAGTGTCAGCACTACAAGCCTATTTGTTCTTTGTTCAGGTAATCAATAGCAGTGGCACTGACCACAGCAGTGGCTACCACATCAGGTAGGTTAGTGTAAATACATTCAATCGCTGTACCATTTACACATGCAGCTCGCTTTAACAATCCATCAGGTACAGATGCGCCATCCCATCATTCAAACTGCTCCACACATCCCCCCACCCTCCTCCTCTCCCCATCAGCCCAGCCTTTATTACTCCATAGTGTAACAGCTGTAATTGTAAAATGATAGATCTTCATACCAATGCCACTTATTTATCCCCACCCTCATCAAGGCTTCTTTACAGGTTTATTTACTTTTGCATGGCTCCTCCATCAAACCCTATCCCCATTTCACCCTGTGCTGGTCAGTGCAGGATCTAACTGAAGCTGCCCAAGGTGCCCACTTGACGCCTCAGACAAACCAAGCACAATGCTGGTCACCGAACCCTCATACATGTACCATACGTGACATACACCCCTTCAGAACAATCAAACAATCTCTTTCTACCACCAATGGCACCATTCATCTTCATCCTTCAACGCTCCATGGCACTGGTGTGATTATGAATTCCCACTTAATTTAACACCTCAAGGCCATAAACCCATTACCCTACTACAAGGATAGCAGTTGACAACAGCAGCACACTCCGCAAAATACTAAAACCCTTGAGTTAGAACCTTTCATTTTCACTAATCCACTTGAACAAACAAGGAGACCCTTTTTCAACCGAGGGTAATAATAATAATAATAATAATAATAATAATAATAATAATAATAATAATAATAATAATAATAATAATAAGCACTACAGCCTTTCAAGACCCAAATAATTAAGAAGGTCCCTAGCCACTGATGATGATAATAATAATAATAATAATAATAATAATAATAATAATAATAATAATAATAATAATAATAATAATAATGATAATAATAATAATAATAATAATAATAATAATAATAATAATAATAATAATAATAATAATAATAATAATGATAATAATAATAAACGCCATTGCTTTTCCCGAAACCTGTATATGTAGGCCAAAAAAAGTTCACGATAACCTAAATCAGTAAAGGAAATGGGTCAAAGATATAATCCTTAGATGTATGCTGCATACATATTAGCATAGGCCATTGACATGCTGTAGAGATGTGTTTTGTAAAGCAAATGTTTTATTACCAATGTACCACACCATTTTTTGGCAGTTGTAGATGAATGATATATATTGAAAGAACGATGAGCGAGCAGTTGACAGAAAGGTGATAACTGTTTAAAAAGGTCCTAGTTTTTAAAAGAAAGATACTTGCTATGATAGCAAAATGAAATATTATTCCATCCAGACATCTCATAACAACAGGATGTCAAGCTAGGCTCTCAGGTTACCAAACTATTCATTGTAGCTGACATTCTACTCCTCACCCAAACAAACAAAACCTTCATATTTAATTACACATTTGGACACAGCTGAGAGAGAAACATTCACAAGGAAGTGATAAGTGTTTTTATTAGTGCAGAGAAAACAGGAGGTGATGCACTGATCCCATTTCCAAGGATGAGGCGGTCAGTGCTACTACTCCATCAGCACAGCCCCTTACAGTGGACACTTGCCACCATAAATGTTCTCATACAGGTCAATTGATCTCAGGTGACCTACAGCAACAAACACACGCTGAGAGAGATGGAGAGAAAAGGGGTAAGAGAACACAGAAAAATTGATATTGAGATGGAGCCAAGGGGAGAGAGAGGGGGGCATGGGGGTGTTGGAAGAGAAAAAGAGAGAGAGAGAGAGAGAGAGAGAGAGAGAGAGAGAGAGAGAGAGAGACACACACACACAGAGTGGGAAAAGATAACAGATAGACTAGATTCAAGCAAAACACAAATGTTGGTGCAGTCACACAATACAAAAGCCACAAGGTAATCACTGTTGCACTGTGGGGACAATTACTTCAGTTTACTATGCATGATCCTCGATAAGGCACAAAGCTTTAGGATCAAGTACAGTATGAAGACTATACTAGCAGTGGTCACTGGGCAGTTCATAAAATTACACAACACTGCTATAACATTACACAACACTGCTATTTTGAAAGCTGAACTTGCTTAAACAAAGTTTATATTGAACAAAATATTAAAGCAAAGTGAGTCTACTTTACTAATAAGTCAAATAAAGTGTGAAAAGAGAACAAATGGTGCTTAAATGTCACCCGATATATCCCAAACTGTATTCAGGTTTAGAACAGAGCAACAGTAGTGTCAAGATGAAGATTTTCTACTGACAGGTGCTAGTGCTATCAACCTAACTGTCTTCAATGGTTAGAGAATCTATGGTCAGGAAAAATGTAGCCAACGATAGGCTATTGTGACATGTTGCAGCTGCAAACAGTACCACATGGCGCACATCACATCATCTCTGCATCCATTCACAGGCAGTGAGAAACGTGGAGCTAGTGGTCATTATCAGTAGAATGATCATCACCACCACCACCACCACCACCACCACCACCATTTCATTACTGTCCTCTTCTTTCTCACTCACCGTTCAGACAAGGCCGAAATTTAGGACAACAAAAACCAGATAGCAAATCTATCCCACCCCACCCATGCTGACTGTTCCCCCATAGTGGCATCTACCCACAACCCCCTTCTTCCCACCCCCTCCCTGGTCCCGACTACCCACATACCCTCATCTTTGTTGTTTTGTCTGTGGCTGGACTGTATTTCTCTCATCAGAGCAGGGCGTTATTGATTCCAGCCACCTACTGCCGGCTTCAGGCTGCTTTCAAACTCATCCCCGCCCTCCGGTCTTTTCCCCACAAAGTTCAACTATTTTGGTACCACAACCACCACAGTGCAGTCCAAGTAAACTGAGTTAGTCTATAGGCCTATGTTTGGGCCTTCGCTGTTGGTCGCCAGCTGATTGATGATGCTCCGCGCAGGGAGTATATTGTTACCTTGATTTACTGAGGAAAACTTATAAGCGTACGGTTTCACTGATTTTTACTGAGCAAGACACATTGTCTTTCCTGCTCTGTAGATTAATTAAAACACGCCCAATTAACGCTGGGCTACTACTAAGATAACATACAATACAATCCAGTACGGTACAGCAACTTGAATAAATAAAATTGTATCGACTGTATGGAGCAATCACAAGATGCCATAACTAAGAAAATTTGACAGTTAAGCAGATTTAATAATGTGCAATACTTGATCAATTAAACCCGAGAACAGAATTAAAGAATGATAACCCTTGCTGATCTTTCTGTTGCCATCATGGTATTAAAATAGTTGACCCACTGCCCTAGCTCAGTGCTGCATAGAGCCTCCGCATAACAGACCCATGACCCAAGTTCCAACCCCATGGTGAGCAAGACAAAAGTGGTCATTTTCACTGTCGTCTTTAGCAGCATCAACGCTCTGGTGGTTCAGTGTTGATTTAGGGCATTACCCGCTCTTCCATGGGATGGTTATCTCCATGTCTGCCATATTATATTGCCAATAGTGGGGTAGACGTTCCACTTCAATGCTCACAGTCACACTGTAATGTAGTAGCTATTTCCACGCCTCATATTTCAAGATGCACTGAACGAACCTTAAAATTTTTATGTCAGTATGAAACTGAGCTCCACCGAACATGGTAGGAAAGTTTGGCTTCTACTTAGGCTCGGTCGACTCGCATGCAATACTTCATTTCCTTCCTAAATTTATGCTGACAGGCTCAAGACTCCGGCCAAGGATAGCTCAAAGACGGCTATATTGGGACGTTTATTTCAGACTTCAGAGAGAGAGAGAGAGACAGAGTGAGAGAAAGCCAGAGATAAAGACAGAGAGGGATAGAAAGGGCGCGATGGTGAGAGGGGATAGGGGGGAGTCCGAAATTAATGTGTTAACTTTGCTAGTTATGACTTTGCTCACGGAAAATTTCAGATTTAAAAACATGAAAATTATGCTGAACCCCTCTCTCTCTCTCTCTCTCAAGAAGAAGGGGGAGTTTCCAAGCCAATCCATTACTGTCAGTGAGTGGGACTACGGCGTCTGGGAGGCCTCAAAACGGAAGACAAGTACAGAAGGCTATGGTATACAAGGAGAGAAGGCCTTTAGTAATAGTGTACATCCATGGAGGGCTGTCTCGCAAAAGTCATGAATACGAATGACTGCCACATCATAGCGGTTGTACGCTCTATATACGACAGCCTGGTGTTATTTACCGCTTCCCCCACAAAGTAAAGGAAGTGTGTGATTTATTCATGGCTGGTATGCGTGTGACACAGCTGACTGACAGCTACTGCGTTTTGGAGGTGTCGGATATTCTCAGAACAGGCTACCGGTTCCGCCCTAGTACATCGTTTTAGCACTTTGAGGATGATAGAATAATTATTGTGGTAGAAACGCTTCCATCTATATTCTATTAATGCGTACCTGCCTGTGGCCGCACATCATGCGCAGCGTATGTGTCTGCCACAAGCCGAGACAAAGACAGAAATCAAGGAAATACAAGGCAACAGGCTACAAATGTATTTCAAAAACACTTCATCGGGAGTTCAAACCCAAAGTAGGCGTGTGGTCGTGTTTACATTGGTGTGAGCACCTACGTTTGTGCATGCTTGCTTGTACCACGTGCGTGTGTATGTCTGAGTGTGTGCACACCTGCAGTGGCCAAACAAGGTGAGACAACAGCCCGTAAACAACGGCGGAGACAGACAGGGAGGGGCTCCCCACAATTTCAGTCCAAATTCAATAAAACCTGTCAGTGTCAATCCTTTTTTGACGAAAAGCTCAGTACTTTCCTTTTCATAAGCCCCTCTGATGAACTGAGTAACTTCCAACAATCAACCCCCCTCCCAAGAAGACATCAATGACCCCAAGATAAAATCAGACACATATATTCATAGGTACAAAATAAAACAATAAATAAGGCATGAACAGAACAAAGGCAAACAAATTAATGGACCGTCTAAACGAGTGTGGGAGAAGGGAATAGGGGTGTGAGTAACTATGCCTGTGTTTGAGAAGGTAAGGATGGGAGAAACCATGTGTATGAGGTGAAGGTGGAGTGAATGACCTTACACTTTAACCTCTAATGTGTCGGTAGGGATGACAGTGGGACCGGTGGGTGCAGAGTCTTCTCTTCGGTTCAACCTCCCCATTACACATTGCACATTAGCCAAGCAAGCATAAGCCCTTTCCCCAACCTACTCCCTCACTACTAGTTAACTAGGAACCTTATTTATTTATTTATTTATTTAATCGTTCTTATATAGCGCTTTTCCAGCTCAAGAGCTGCTCAAGGCGCTGGCCGATACAGGATCTAACTCAAGCCGCCCGAGGCACCAACTTGCAGCCTTTGGGCGCATCATAATAACGCTCCAGACAACTGGGCACACTCCTGGGCAGCCAGGGATGGGGGAGAAGGACCTAGGTGCATGCTGGGTGTGTTCTTGTCACCGGCACTTACCCGTCTAGGACATGAGCGTCAGGATCTTTTAAGTCCGTTATGATAGAAATGTATGCGACACAGACTTGACCTCGGTTTATACTCTCATCCGAAGGAGTAGGAAACGGGAGTAAAGTGTCTTTCCCAAGGACACAACACAATGCCCCGGCCTGGGCTCGAACCCGGGACCTTCAGCTCCTCAAGCCAAAGCTCTACCATTAGGCCACCGTGCCTCCCTAGAACCTTAGAATGTCCTTTTCCTGGCCTTTCTTCCCTTACAACTTCTCACTTTTTTCCTAGAGCTCCCCCTTCTTTTTTTTCCAAGGAATAATAAAGCTAGGATCCTCCATACATCAAAGTGGTCGATACTCTGCACTGAACTGGAGAACCGGCTGGCGTATTTTTATTGCATTTTTTTTTTTTTACAATACCACGGCTTGGGAAGTATAGTTGCATGGAAAAATAAACTTGACTGCGCATTTAATGACGGCTTGAACAAATGCCTGAGGCGTGTCACCTAATATTGTCCTTGTAATATTATACAGCTGCTCAAGGCCGAATCTTTGCATGGATTTGAGAACTATAAAAATGGCCATTGGGTTGGATTGGACTGAAATGGGATACAAAATATAATTGCATTAAATATTGTTAGTGTTCTAGTAGTGTCCCCTATACGCTCCATGTGTCCGGGGACGTTAATCTACCCAATCAATCAATCAAAAGTTAGTGTCCCACTAATAATCTTTAACTTCAAATCGAATCTGTCCTGCTCGGGGAAATTCGATCATGCAGCGTTAGGGTCATTGTACGTGAATGATGGTCATTCAATCCAAATGACTGCAGTGAACTACAGTCATTGCAAATAAAACTGGCCATGGAGGAAGGGAGTGGGAGGAGGAGGAGGAGGAGGAGAATAAGAATTGTATGCAACTACTCTATGTCACTACTGCATCTATAGGGCCTGTGTGTTACAGTGAGTGCACAAACCAAACAAGGTGGTAAGACCTAGTGAAGAAGCACTCGCCGCTGATCTCATCAATTGTTCAGCCTGGCAGACAAATTTCAGAAAGACTGATGAGACAGTTAGTGTGCAATATTGGCAAAACAGTCTGTCCCTTTTCCTGGGAAGGGAGTTTAAACCACCCCACTCACACCCATACCTGATGCATCTTGCCTTTAAAACAAAATCAACCAATCGTGGAAGGAAACATGATAGTGACTGAGGAGGGTAGAACATTGTCAGCACCAGCTCAAGATAAATTAATAGCACAGTGCACATTGATTGTAATGAAAAACGGTAAGTAAGGAGGAAAAGATGGGAAGTGGAAAGGAGGGGAAGAGGAGGGAAAGTGAGGGGGAGAAAGAGAGAGTTTGAAAGGTAGGGGGAGAAAGAGAAAGAGTTTGTTAGTTAGTCATTGTTTATAGGGTCCAGCCGACTGCAAAGTGCCAAATTAGGACCGCAACTTGGTTGAAAGAAGACTCACGCCTGATCCGTATTAAAGATCTGCGGAAACAACCTTAATGGCAACACTGAGAGCAATCCACCAGCCGGTCACTTTACAATAAAGGCAACCCATGCAGGGGACTCTGAGGCTTTACTGTAATTTATCAAACCCCCATTAACAAAAACAAAACAGAATATAAACATGATTATAAAATACAATATATAAATATAAAATACCTACATTGCTAAATAATAATAGCATAGAATGCTCTAGTGACCATTTGGCAGAAAGTGTTCAATATCCCTAAGCAGACCCAACAGATCCAATACACAAATGGGGAGTTTTGGTAAAGGTTTAAAGAAAAAAGTAGGTGTGTACTGCGAAGAAGATAGTAGATTGATAGAACAGATAAGGAACAAGAAAGAAAAAAATGAGAATAATATAAACAGTGGTAAATTAAAGCACTAAATTTCCACAAAGTGGGGATACTATTTAAACAGAAACCCCCAACATCCCAACGGAAGGAAGGGGGATAGAGAATTGTCTAAAGCTAGCAATGCCAAAATGAAGGTAAAAATGGCATAATAATGTACAAAAAACTGATGTTTCAATATGGTTTTTAAAATCTATTTTATAATATTATGTAATAATAATGTAACAAAACTGATGTTTGGTGATTTGTGGACTAGCTAACTTTAAAAAGCACAAGCCGATATTATACCAAGCCTGATGTATCACTGCAGACCCCTTTCCTTAATCCCGTTCTTCAAACAGAAAGGTGGGCTAAAAAGAAGCCGTTTCCTTAATCCCGTTCTTCACAGCTCCGAGTCAAGCAGTAAAGGTTCATAAATATGTTTTCACGAGGACTTGGCATAGCAGATACTGCATGCTGGCGTAACAGCCATTACTACACTCATATATTACTTCATGAGGTGACACGGGTCCGCGATCCACGGCTACTGTTCTATTAATATTGATGATTTTTTTAAAACTCCAAATAAGTGGAGTAGACGTGCTTACATAATTGATACATAATTTATCTACGTGATTTTTAAACGCATTAAGAGAATCTGCATTCACAGCCTCGTTAGGTTAATCCACATTGTTATAACAGCACCTGGAATCAAAGTTAATGCTACAAAGTACAAGATCCAATTAAAGGAATTATGTACAACTTCAAGCATTATATACACATTATAAATCAATGTATTATTATTATTATTGGTTTTATACGTTAAAACATGGATAAAACTGCCGAGTGGTTGTACCAGACTTAGTTTAAAGTTATGACTACAGGTTAATCTGCATCTATCGATATAATAATTAATATGCTATGCTACGGTGCTTTTCAGTCGTGAGAGTGTTGTCTAAAAGTATTTAAAAATTGTCAAAATAACATACTAGTTAGTGTTGTATAAAAGTACTTAGAAGTTGTCAAAATAACATTCTAATAGTGTTGTAACTTATATAAAAAATACTTAGAAGTTGTCAAAATAATGTACAAAATCTTGTCTAAAACTAGTAAAAGTACTTAAAAGTTGTCAAACTAACAATGTTGCCTAAAAAGTACTTAGAAGTTGTCAAAATAATACAGTAATAGTGTTGGAAAGTAGATGGCTACTTTGCACATCTCTAATGCTATCACAATAATTATTATTTAAAATAAAATAATGCAAGACGGTCAACTGGTATTTAAATATCACCCATCTGGGGCATGCCGTAACAGTATTGAATATTCTATCATCCATTTGGGAGTAAGTAAATTAGTCTCACTTTAGAAAAGGGGAATGGAGTGGTGAATGCACGCAGGACAAAATCCTCAATAGATGTAATCCTCTTGAGGGTGAAGCTTAGTAGTATTTCTGTTACAAATGGCCGCCGCGCATTTATCATATCAACACATATTTATAAGATTGTCACATAATATTTATCAAATCCACGCTTGAAGTTGAAACATTTTGCTCACAGATAAATACATACATAATTGAACCAAAGCTTCTTGTTCTATATTAGGTTAGATGTTTGTTATATCAGCTACACAGCTGTACTGACAACCATTTGTGCTATCCCCAAACAATTATGACCTAAACCAAGGCAATGATACATCAATAACAACCCTAGTGGTACAAGGCTACACCGACATCTACCAGCAAACTCAGGACAAGACAACAACATGGACAATATAGGACACTATCAAACCATTATCATTATGCTCATTATTGTATACAAATAATTGATGATCTCGTTTCACATGCAATACCAAGCGAGTATCCACAGAGAGGCTAAGGCCTGCGCATGAATTATGTTCTCGCTGAGGCCTGACACTCATTCTAAAACATGCACACATTCTTCTGCCAGTGTGCAAATGAATTTTAAATGCCATCGTTTCGGTGTAAGTGCACTGCATGTAAGCCTGTAATACAGTGAATCTAAAAGTGAATGCTCCTGCATAAATGAATTGCCTGTAAGCAGTACGATGAATTTAAAAGTGAACGTTTCGGCATAAGTTAATTGCGTGCAAGTCTGCAGTACAGTGAATTTAGAAGTGAGCGCTTCGGCCTAAGTCTGCAGATTACATCTATTACTTATTCTGGTTACAGCTTGTACCTTCGAGATAAGCAGAACTGGTAACCAGGCTGGCAAAACCCACTGGATGGCATGTACCCAATTTGTTATGGTGGTACTGGTAGTATTTGTGGCTCAACTCACATGAAGCATCGAACTTCCAAAGCATTCACAACAGCAACATCAGCCAAAACGTACCCCACTAACTTTCCCCACAACCATTACACCAACCCACCAATGACTACTATTACCTTCTAGAAATTAACCCAAACACCACAACTTTCCTCCCTTCCTCCACCCTCCCCACCCTCATTTGCGCGTGCATTAGATGTGCGAGCGCCAGCTTGTGATGAGCACTTTGAACTGTATAAATGATCAGGAAACGGTGCCTTATAAGTAATATTATTATTATTATTATTATTATTAACGTAGCTCATAGGCCAGTATATGTATGTTGGAGGCATAAAGATCCAGATCTCAAACCAATAACAAAATGTAAGCCAAAATCTACGTACAAACATTCCCCACCCACCATCTCCTACAACCACCTTGCCATTAGCACAGATTTGTCAGCACTATAGCCTCAGTTCAGCCTCTCCCACATCCTGAGATGTTTGTGAACCAAGCAGCTTTTGATAGGAGTGTCAGCATAATGAAACACATCACATGATGCAAGCTGTTTTGCACTCATGTAAAATTAATCTATGATGTCAATGTGTAGGTCCACGTCACACTTTCACATCTTTGTTTAAAAATATAATATAAGGACATCACTTAAAAAATAATTACTCTAATATAATTTTAATCGCTTCCCCCAAATCACATATCAGACTAAAAATCAGACTAAACTAAAAGCGTGACGATCTGTACCAACATGCATGCCCACAAGGCACACTATCATTCATACATGTGGTTTAGAGGCAGGAACTACGGAATGAAAATATTTTTACCTTTTTGAGTGACTGCATCCAATACAGGTATTGAATTATACCAAGAAACCCGCCCACCTGTCAGGGTAGCATGTTGAGTAGATTTATGTCCCCGGACACATAAGCATTTAGGGGCACAGTGGTCTGAGCCACCTTTAAATTAATCTAACTCAATTATTACACTGCTGGTGTGCACTTTATTTAGATTCTTTCCTCAAGAAATGTGTGTTTACCTTGAAGCAGAAATTGTGCCACTGTAAGAACAACCTGTTTACATCCACCTCAATGACTGGCAAGGGCAAACACAAATTACACTCAAGATTCTGAACAAGCTCTGCAGATCTGGTAGGCACAGTCCTCAACATAGTGTTTAGATCTGCCTGAAAAGTCAAACCAGTGCCTGTGACGTGAACGTGCTGTCTATAATTTTGTGCATCTTTCCCTTCATTCTTGCTCTCTGCAGACCTGGGCTGCTCACACTGGGTCAGTGCCAAGACTGGAGACTATCACACCATGTACCAGAAAGGGTTCTAACTAAACTACTTGCTAGTTTTTCAAAAAAAAGTGGCACTACCAAAGACAGCACTTTAAATAATTTCAGAATGGTTCTGGTCTACCAGGATACCAGGCAGAGAGAAACCTTCTTCTTCTTTTAATAATATATATCTATATATATATTCATGATCAATTTGTTCTGTGTGCAATGTAGATGTATATACCTACTGATCCAAGACTATGTAGAGACATGTCTATATACCTACTGATCCAAGACTATGTCGAGACATGTCTATATACCAACTGATACAAGATTATGTGACCATAATCCTCTAAAAATTTAATACCAATCTAGGGAGTAAAATCCAAATTTGATAAGCCAATAGTCAGAAAATACCCAGAGGTTAGAGTTATTACACAAATTATGTGGTTAAATGGTGTGATATTATAATGGTAGTATCCACACTACCATTACATGGTCCTGGCCCAACACAGTGCCCTAAGAAAAAACGCTGAAATGCTTGGGGTAAGGTAAGATGATAATTTAATTTGAAATCATACATGTGCACACGATTGCACACACATGCATTGGTATATGCATGCACCCACTTTAAGAGAGAGAGAGAGAGAGAGAGAGAGAGAGAGAGAGAGAGAGAGAGAGAGAGAGAGAGAGAGAGAGAGAGAGAGAAACTCAGCAGTACTTACTATATATCAGTGAAAATAATGCTGTAAATACTAGTTTAGAAATGGTACAGTGTCAGTGGTTTTGAAAGCAGCAAGTGGTGGATTGTTTACAGCAAGGGTTAACATGGGTCATGAATGATGACCACTGACAGCGAAAATAATCTGGTGATGGTGATAGCATATCTATAACAGTAACACTAAGTAGCAGACCAAGAGAATTCATACAAGCTAGCGCTCTACTGCACTGAAAGCCCAGCAAACCTGCCCTTCTTCTACTTGTACTTCACCAAGGCGGCTATAGAATACTATATTGTCCCAATTACAATTTACACCGAGATTTGTTTGCAGGGAATAGGATAAAGCAAGTTTTAAAATATCAAAGACAAATTGTACAATACACACCTTTACAAACTAAATATTTTCGGACATCAATCATCACGGAACAAAAATCAATACAATAATGGAGTTAAATATATACATCGCACACACATAGGTGTGTATCGGAGATCTTGTGTGTGTGTGTGTGTGTGTGTGTGCATACAGATGAACAATTAGATGTTGCATGTCTGCTGCCCAGAGTCACTCAATGTGGATACAAGCCTCTGTGAAAAACCATGCAGGCAGGATGCGGAAAGCGAAGAAAGCATAATTCCAAAGTTGATCTGGTCAGTTCAGTAGTGTATTGAATTGTTCTGCAAATTGCTACATCTCACTCAGCCCAGTCATCGTTTATTGATTGTCCTGTACAGCAACTGCAACCTACTTATTTCCTTCCCAAGCCTGTACACTCCATGTAGCAACACCCCTCCAGCATGAGCAACATCATCAATCAGCATGCCAACATCTGGAGCAAGTCCATAGGGAAAATTAAATCACACTTCAACGTTATTTGTTAAAAAATCTCACAGAAATGATTATTATCTAGATAATTATTATATAAATGGCTGGGGGATGGGGGTGGAGAGGGGAGAAGTGGGAAATGTAATTTTACAATTAATATTTCTTAGGGAGGTGGGGTGGGGGCTGGGAGAGAAGCTTTCAAGATGACATCTAAGCATATGTTTCAAGGTAAACGGCCGAGACATGACTGATCTTAGTGAACTATGTCTGAATCAAAGATTATTCTGAAATAATAATACATATCACTGTACAGGTACAAGCCTGTGCATGTTGATGTTTGTTATCTTTCTAGTGGAGGAAATGAACCTACAAGTACAGCAGCACAATACAGCACATCCATATGTTAAGTACTGTTAGTATCTCACTCACTGAGGACACACTGTCACATTGTATGCAAGTCAACAACACGACCAAATAACATGATTAAATTCTCAAGTTCAAATAAAACCAAAAAGTAAACAAAAAAACTTGTCAGTCTTCTCCCAAGCATAAACAAAACAACAAAACAAGTTATAAGTAGAACTCAAACTGTCAACTTAAAAGACTAAAATATAATAATAATATTATTATTATTTTTACTATTTTTACTATTATTATTATTATTATTATTATTATTATTATTATTATACTGAACAAATGCTCAAAAACAGGATAATTTTAAAAAAAATCCATGATTACAAAAATTCTACCTCCAAAAGCTGAAAACTCCCAATGGATGACAACAAAGCTAAGTACTGATATTTATAACATTCTGCCTGAAGCAAAAACACTGATTGCTCCATTTGAGTTCCATTTATTTTTCGTACATTGTAATTCTCGTTTCCGTAATTTTTTTTAGCATTTCAGCTTGCAGCAGTGCTTGGAGCCTAAGCTTTGGGGAAACTGCGCATTGCAAAAGCTTTTATTATTATAATGATGATGTTAACAACATGGTACTAGAATTTTTGAATATATGCATGAATTTATTAACATTTCGCTCAACAGGATGAACATTTGAAACAGTGCCTAAGAATGTCTACAAACATAATACATCCTTCCCACAAGAAAATTGTACAGCAAGTTACACAAGACGGGGATTTTTTTTTCTGAACACCACATCTGGTGTAACGGCCCCACCTCTGTCACCTACACAACAAAAGCCAGCTTGCTCTGCTGTGAACAAGAAAACAGCTGCTAGGGACTTCAATCCAAGTGCAAAGCCCAGACCTGGCAACTTTTTTCTCTTTCCCTCTCTCTCTCACCCCCTGCTGGCCTTGTGGTTAATCCTAATCCTTATTTTGCCCTTTTATTCATTTTCCCTCCCTCTTCCACTCCCCACTCTATAATTCATCCCCTTAAAAACAACCCCTCCATTCAACGCTATCTTATTTATATAGCGCTTTTTCCTAATGACATTAGTTCAAAGCGCAGTTCTCACGCATTTATACTTAAAGTTAACATCAAAATAATTCGAAAAGAAGTTAAACAAAAACAAAACACTAATAAACTAGGCAAAGACATAATTCCAACAATGGGAAAGAATATTTACAAGTAAAATATATAAAAGATGAAAGAGGGAGAAGAAGAGCAGCTAAGGAGTGACGGGCTGGGGCGTGCGGTGTGACGGGCTGTAGCAGGACGGTAGGCAGGCTGGAATGGACAGAACCACAAGTATATCAACTAACAAGTTAGTATCTCGTATTGCCCCCAGTCGACGTGCGGTGGTCCCGTTGCCCTTGGTTTTAGCCACAAGCTGAGACGGGGGTATCCCAAACCTAAATATAGAGTAGAGAATTCTGGGAAATCTGATAACTAGCTACGGTTGCAGTCGTGGTCGCCATTTCTTGCGAAGATGTGCTGGCTGAAATTAAACGAAAGCTGGGAGAGGAACTGCATATTTCTGGTAGTGAATAAAGGCTTTGCTCAATTATCGAAGGAGAACACGATGGATTTATAGAAACATGCACACATGTATGTGAGCTCAGTGCAGGCGATCGTGAGTCTCAGTGAACGATTGATCGCCATTGTCATCGATTCAGCTGCTCGGATCGCTTCGATGTGATGGTTCATTTATCGCTTGTATCACACTGTATAATGCACATGCAAGTTCTGTCAAAGATATGATGATTTGAGCATATGTTCGATTCCGTACCGATTGGAAGGTGGGGTGGAAAAATTCAATCATGGTGATCAATCCTATTTTGCAATGGTGGTTAGGCCTACTTTATTGTGTATGGTCACGGGTACTTACCTTTTGTAGTTTGTGTGCTTTTTGTTCTGTCGGCCTTGAGTGTTTGCGTCGCCTTGGCTCGTTGTACTTTGTTGTGGTCTCGCTCTCTTTTGATTTTTGAAAGCAAATTCAAATTGCATTGTTATCCAGCAGCATGCGAGGTCAAATTAGACGAATTCAGATCTAACCAATCTTCTTGTGACGCCATTTTGCGTGTGTCTCGTGTGCCATGCACCAATCGCAAAGAGTCTTGCCGACGTCATTTCAGAAAAGGATTTCCCTACCCATAATTCCCCTGGGTTTTGAAGTTTCTAAAAAATTATTTTAGGCCCACGACGCTCTATGGAGCACAAAGCATGTAAAGGGAAGCAACCGGTTGTACGTGCACGTCGATAGAGACATAGAAGGGAGATACTAACTTGTTAGTTGATATACTTGTGACAGAACAAGTTGTTGAAAGAGAGATGATAGTTGAGCTGTTTCAGGACAACCTTCTCCAGAAGTTTGGATAGGAAAGGGAGATTAGACTTAGAGACAGGGTGGTAGTTCTTAAAATCGTCTGGATCAAGATTTGATTTCTTTAGTATGGCTGCACATAAGAGATTTCAAACAGTAGAAAACAGAACTAGACTGCAAGGAAGAGTTGACGATGTTGGTGATGGCTGGAAAGAGGTCAGTGATACATACTTTGAAAAGTGAGGTATGGATGGGATCAAGTTTGCATGTCTTAAACGACATGATGCTGAGAATTTCAGTCACTTCAGTTTCTGAGACCGTGTGAAAGGAGAAGAGTAGTGGTGTGCCAATGAAAGGCAGGTCAGGAGGACATGGTCAACAAGGCGTGTCATCAAGAGTTTTGCGGATAGATTCCATTTTCAAGGTAAAGAAGTTTAAAAGGATGAAGGTAGTTCATAAAGTTCAATTTTTGTTGGAAGAGGAGAAGTGTTGGTGTTCCCCAAGAATAACAATTCCCAAATTCAAAAATGGCAATGTGTCTGTGAGTGTATATATATATATATTACTTTGATTTTTTTTCTTCTGAAGCACTGCACCAAATTGTCTGCTAATATTAGTATTATACAGTATAAAGAGTTATTATTATTATTTTATATTAATAGTATACGTTATTATTATTATTATTAACAAAAATTTTGAAAATGGTTTTGGGAGGGTGAGTACATAGACTCACACTGCTATGCTTGCGAGTCAAAAAGAATTACCAGTATTATTATCATCATTATTATCATCATCAAAACTGACAGCAGACGACAGGCAGCAATATCAAACCATTTAGCATTTAGGCGAGGGAAGGCGTGGAAATCTATTCAATAAAACTGCTAGAGTGTGTCAGATTTGATTTACCCTTTTCAATAATAAAACACCCACTGTACAAAGATAGGCACTCATACAAAAATGGATTACAGCTCAGTGTCACACAGCCCTTCATTCTCTTTTCCTGTCTCCAATACTAGTGCTCCCTGCTCCCACATTTTGACAACTTTATGATGTCACATAAACCTCGGTCTAATCGTAATCTGTCATCTGATCATAATCTTTTTCTCAACTCTAGTAACATCCTGCACAGCAAATAAGATCTGTCAAATAAAAGTTAAAACATAAGAAAAATGCTAATTACATGGACAGATGTCCGCAATATCAAATCAAGCTGGAACATTATGTTTTTAAGTAATTCACGTCCGGAAATGATAGGATAATAAATTCAACAATTTAGACAAGCACTGAGGAAATCATGCAAGGAAAGAAGACCCACTCAACCTGACACTGTTGACGTTAGCATTATTACAGAGTTCTATCATTTGCTTTGAAAGAAAACAACTTGAAACTGTTGACGTTAGCATTATTACAGAGTTCTATCATTTGCTTTGAAAGAAAACAACTTGACACTGTTGACGTTAGCATTATTACAGAGTTCTATCATTTGCTTTGAAAGAAAACAAACTGTGGTTGTTGATCCAGAGGGTTAGGCCAGGCTAACAGTGTTGGTTTAGATTAGTCAAGATCTGTCTGTAAGCTGGGGGTAGTGAGCTAATGGAGGAAAACTGGGGTTTTTTATAATGAGATAAAACCTGGTTTTATTTGATCACGAATCTGCAACCCAAAAAGCAATGGGGGGAGGTGGAGAGGGTTGGGGTGAGGTGGGGGCATGGGGTTTGGCAGGGAAAGCCATAAGCAGCACTCAATCCTAAGCAGGTGGTGTGGAAACATTGATCTGAACTTAATACTGTTTATCAGTGCTGAGCTGGGAGGCCATGAGAAGCTACACTTGCACTTCTTATCAACTAATCAAGCCTGTATCATAGGCCTGAATGAATGAGGTACCAAAAAGTGTCAGATTCAATAACATATATCTCAAGCTAGCCAGTGCCAGACATTAAACTTGTCTAGCTTGAGCATTAGGAAAGTATCCACCCTGACTCATTAGTAAACAAACTAACCTGAAGAACTGGGCAAGTATTGCACTGCAGCCAAGGGCCACACTGGACAAACTCTATAAAGTAAATCAAGCATAATGCATACATTTGGCTACCCTCTTTCCACTCTCACTAAGCATTCGTTACATCTATGGAGACTTGTGAAAGTTGTGTTATTCCAGTAAACTTCATCATCATCATCCTCATCATTATCATCGCCATTATTCTTTTCCCCATCAAATCAGCTTTAACTTATTCAATTCTGATCTGATACTATACACAGTTTATGATCAAGTTTATTTTCTATAACATTTAAAAAAAACATGACACTGAGATTGAGAACCACAACAGATGTACACATTCACTACCATAATAAATAGGCCTAAGCCTCAAATCTGTTGGCAATGAGCCCAAACCCTGGCACAATTATAAGGTCATAAATGATATGATGTTATTAATCAATATTCATAGAACAGCGGGGTTAAAATTACAATCACAGCTGCCATGAATCAGAACCGGGGAAACAAACAACAGTCAGTATGGGTCCCAGGCTTCTGGTCAGAGCTAACACTTACACACCATGGTCCTAAAACGGTGACCCACATTTCACCACACCCATGTGTAGCAACACTAACAGCTGTAACACCGCTCAGACAAATAGTCATTAACAACTTCACACTAACATTGCAAAACCATATATATTACCACTTCTTGGTTTTACAATACAATATAATCCAGTACAGTACCGTGCAATACAACTTTATTTTCCGATACAAGTTAAAACCCGGAAATTTGCTTTAGGCTGCACACATGCAATCAGACTAGACACACAATGCAATGTAAGGAAGTTGTATCACATCTTGTTAATCTAATAATTATCACAAAATCATGATTGTTACCTTTTGGATAATTCAATTTCCAATCACTTTTTACCGGGAAATATCATATGTTGCAGGAGAAAGGTAAAAATTCTGATTTGGGAATGCTTCAACATCAACTATTTGAGGCCAGCCCACAACTTTTGAGACGACAAATTTAATCTAACCAATTACTAACAAAAGGCACTCTTCTAACCCCCATCCCCATTCTCGCACACACACAAAATAAAATGTAATAGAAATAAAATACAAGCTCTCTAATCCTCAAAACAAACACAACTTTTATCTTTCTAGGTAATGCAATCCTAGCCAAGTTTTGAAACATAACATGGTTTAGCCAGCTAACTCTTTTAAAGTAAATATCATTTATCCTCGAGGCAAAACCTTCTAAAAAGCTTTTCAGCTACTGCTTATTTTATCAGTCGAAATGGTGCAGACAAGAAAAAGCAAATGAATGATGGAGAAGAGGTTTAAGGGGACGGTATCAGCATCTTTTAAAATGCCTTCCAGCTCTCTTTGTGAAAGCTTGTCATCTATCACACACAAAACAAAACAAAACCAGGCATGCTGCCAGCACATATTGCAACAACCTTACATAACCTGCTTACAATGAGATTTGATGCATCAAGTCAGCTGAGTCACCAGGTCCCGACAGTGAAAGCGCATCATGTTTTGCTCTATTTATGTTTTACTAGCATTTCATGGCTAACTGCACATAGCAAAACCACAGGCTGGGAACAAGTGCACGATGATGTCATAAGGCTGAATAATGAGGACTGTCTACTGTGGTTACACCAATGAAGTTTGAATAAAACCACAACTCCACCGTCAAAAGCCGAAAAGGAGAATATAGCTTCCTGAAGATGTCAATGAAAACAGACGCCTATTAACTTATAAGTTATGGACAATTTTCTTTTACCTTATTTTAAAATTCAATATTATTAATCAGCTGCTACAGTAATTACTTTCCAGAAAATAGTAAAATCAACAAATCTGTATTTAAGGTAAAACAGGAAAATTGTTGCTGCCAACAGTATACAGACAAGTCTAACTCTAAGAAGAGGACAATTATTTACAAGCTGGGGTAACAAGCACAATAATACACAAATAAAAATTCACTGAAGTCATTTTTAAGACAAAATAATAAAAAAATATCAACATTATTGTTATTCTGTTCTTCTAATAAAACTCAATGAGTTGCGGAAGGTGCATCCACAATTCACCACTACGCCAAGCCCAATAGCCATAGTAAAAGTAACCAGAAAATATAAATGTTACAGCATTTATTTTATGTAAGTTACTTTCTAAAGTCATCAAAAAAGGGCAGAAGTGTGTTGCTGCCAACAGTTTACAGACAAGTCTAACTCTAAGAAGAGGACAACTATTTACAAGCTGGGGTAACGAGCACAATAATACGCAAATAAAAATTCAATGAAGTCATTTTTAAGACAAAATAATAAAATATATCAACATTATTCTGTTCTTCTTATAAAACTCAATGAGTTGCGGAAGATGCATCCACAATTCACCACTAAGCCAAGCCTATTACTATTAGCCATAGTAAAACTAAAGTAACCAGAAATGTATGTTACAGCATTTATGTTCAAGTTACTTTCTAAAGTCATCATAAAATGGCAGAAGTGTGATTGTTGACCTCCAGGTCAAAACTAGGACAACACATCAGATCAATACAATTTCAAGAGGTAAAACAACCCACATGTAAAAGTACAAAAGAAAACCTGTGAAAATATGAAAACATGACGTTTGAAGTTGCAGTAACACAAAAAAAAAACCGCACTAGGTAACCAGCCAAAATAAAACCAAGGGCAATGCAGTAGTATGCACTGTCTGCTCTCAGTGCCATAGCACTGCATTCTACTTCACCCCAAAAGTAAACTTCTACTTCTAGTTCCACCATTATTCAACTTTCAAAGGAGCGCAAGATCCATTCAAATAAGCAGAACCACTAAAAAAATCATGGTCTAATTATTTATTCCAATGGGAATAAAGAATTTGCACACTAAAAAAGCAGCTCAAAATCTATTCACACAAGACTGACAAGTTATGAATATGATATTTTTATTGATTAATGCAATGTAATTGGATCTGTTGAGAAAGCTGAGTGAAACTTGAAAGTGAAAGCCGAGTATTTATGTGTCACTGTGTGATCAGGTCAGTGAGAATGGAATTAACAGAACATTAACATGTCACTATGTGATCAGATCTGTGAGAATGGAATTAACAGAATATAATCAGCTGATGAAAGAGAATTTTAGAGCAAGACAGAGCTCTAGAGATAAGAGTAAGAGCGAGGAGTAAGAAAGAGAGGGAAAGCATTAACAGAGAGAGAGAGAGAGAGAGAGGGGTGGAGAGAGAAAGAGAGCAACTAGACTCAAGACTCGAATTTTATTGTACAAAATAGGTGGGAGAGAGGGGGAGAGAGGGGGGGGGGAGAAAGAGAGAGAGAGAGAGAGAGAGAGAGAGAGAGAGAGAGAGAGAGAGAGAGAGAGAGAGGGAAAAAGAGAGAAAGGGAATGTATTTTCAGTTTTAGACCACTAGTCCCTAACGACTATACAGAGGGAGAAATGGAGAAAGAAATGAAACAAAATTGTTTGAAAGAATGATCCAAAGACTGAAGCATTACACGACCATACACATAGAACTTAGAAGAGTGATTACGATTGCAGTGAGAGTCTGGGCAAAACATGTAGTGTAACGCACAATACCTTATCATGTGAAAAAAAGATTTCTGAGAATACTGAGATTATTTTTTGAAGCATTTACTCACCTGCTTGACCGAGCTGTTTGTAAAATCTGTACTCCAGGTGCAGTTGGGGTGCCCGACTTTTCATGGGCTCCTGCGGATACAAAATACAACCAACATCAAAACTAACAATACACAAACAGAATTCAGCACATTTGCTATCTCTTCTTCAATGCATTGGTTCTCTCTCTATCTCTTTACCGCTCTCTTCTGCCCTCCCCCCTCTCTCTCTCTCTCTCTAGATCTCACACACACACATCTCCATTCTTTCTCTGTCTCTCATCAACAATTTCTTCCTAAATGTTACTTGTATTCTTTCTTGCTTATTCTCTCATTGTCAAGCCATGAGTTGTATGAGTGGAGGTTTTCTCTTTACAAAAGTAGTGTGTAGAAGGGTTTTGCTGTGTGATTAACTATGTGTATGTTTCTATGTGTAGGTCATTGTATGTACGTTGGTATGCGTGTATGTTATTACAATACATGCATGCGTAATAGTACAACTATAAGCATCTCATGTGAGGGCAGGCAAGAAAACTACAATCATAACTTACCAATTTGATAGCCACATGTTCATTGTTGTATAGATTCTTTCCTGCAAGCAAAGAAAATATAAGTCTGTAACTCAAGTCAAGAACACTGCAAAAAATTACAAAACCAAGCAATATGGCAATGAACGATGCTTTCACTCCAACAAGTCCAAGTCCAAAATAAACAAAGCCAGGACTGAGCCAAAAACGGGTCAAGGAAAATCTCAAGTTTTAGATGGAAGCTAAAATGTTTGCCTTCAGTTCAAAAACAATGCTCCTCTATGGATTGGGACCTAGCATAGGCTAGGCCCATTCTACTGTCAGCATCCACAGGCCCCATTTTCAAGGGCCCTAAAAAAGTTAAACATGGCCAGGTGAGTGGCTGAAGCAAACAATGCCCCATGCCTTGAGACCCAGTGTGAATGCATTCGCTGGCTACTTCTGATACATCTGTCTTTAAGGTGCAACTGCTCTGTACTGCGTGAAAAGTCAGTGATAAAATAAACACACTGGCAAAAATGTTTAATCAAATTTAAAAATCGATCAATTTTATGGTGTTCCACTGGGCAGCTGGCAAAAATGTTTAATCAAATTTAAAAATCGATCAATCTTACGGTGTTCCACTGGGTAGCTTGCCTCAGACTCGGAGCAACAAAATTGACTTCAATTAAGACACTATCTAAATATCACCTAAACTCAAGATTCAAATTTCCATAAATATTTTATCGTCCCCATAATGAACAAGGAAATTGAACGTTTTTGATGACAAATCAACCCAAACATTTACATAATAATTCTATTATGATAAAAGGAAAGGTAATGTTTTGGGTGACAAATTAACCAATACTGAGTTACATAATAAATTTATGATAAAATAATCCATGTGTTTACCCTTTGGGCCAGGCTAAGGATTGACTAGCATTGTATACTGTCAAAATAATCCCCCACCCCCACCTCCACACCCACCAAAGTAATTTAAAATGATGTCGATTTATCATTATTTTTTTTCAATGCCTATATAAGTAAATTCCATGAAAATCTTAAATTTCAAAAAGATAATGTGAAATCCGCGAGTTTAGTGAGACATCAAGGTGAGTGAGTGAAAGACTGAGTAGACACACAAATCAAGATGCTGATTTCCAGCAATCACAGTGTTATGACAATTGTTAATATAATTGTTCTCATATAGCGCTTTACCAGCACAGGAGCTGCTCATAGCCCTGGCTGAAACAAGATCATTCTAACTCAGACATTCAAGACGCCAATGTTGATGCAACTAACAAAGTGGCAACACTGGTGCTGACTGAAAATACAATCCATGTGCAGTAATAATACAATCCATGCGCAGTAACATAACTAATCAAGTATTCGTATGTTTTATCCCTTTTAAAGAAGAAAAGAAGCTTCATTGGGGTTTTTTTCAATCCACATCATCAAGAAGCATGCCAAATGACACTTCTGACTGACTCATGGACTGTAGTCTCTTTGGCCCAACCCTAAAATTAGGATCAATCTAAAATGTGAACTTTATGGCATGGTTAACTCAAAAGTGATATTATGAACATGTAGGAACATACCAAGTCGAAGTTCACCAAAATTTCCACAGCCGATCTTTTTGCCGACTCGGAAGTTTGGTCCAACCATCAGTACTCCAGTGTTACTGGATGATCCACTTTGTCTGCTTGAGCTATGCATGCTGCGAGCACTTGTTTTCCGACGAGATTGCTCTTCAGTTTTTTCGTAAGTATCTCGTTTCGGTGTACTCATCGGGAACACTGAAACCTTTCCCTTCGGCACACCGATGAAAACAAACACTCAATTGCACAAACGATAAAATTCAATAATCTTGTCATGAGAGAAATGAGATGAACCAAACCCCGGTCACTAAGCCCCTTCCAAAGTCCCGTTCTGGTGCTTCAGAGGGGCCTCCTCGTCCATGATACATACTGTTGAAACAAAGAAAGAGTTTAATTTGTATCACATCTTTGTAGTATTAATAATTTCACAGTTGATCAATATATCCAAGAATTATTTCCCAACGCCTCACACAATTTTGGTCCGTCTTCTTCGGCACAAGTAAAGAGAGCTTAGAACAACTTTGTATATATTCATGCGCGATCACTAATTTACATCAATACATTGTTAAATTATTCCCAGATAAACAGTTTGAAATTTTTTCAAATATAATGACTTCAAAATACGTCCGTCGTAATTATACATCCACGTCTAAATAATAATTTCTTCTGATCTAATTTGTGTGCATGTATTAATATAACCGGAAAAGAGTAAATCGTTATCCGGTCTTCTGCGCAAGTCGGGATTCCCCGTTTCCAGGCGTTTTGTGTTCTCTTATTTACTGACAACAACCAGAAATATAAGAAAAGAAAATCGCTGGATTGATTAATAAAGAAAGCATCACATATCGGAACAATTACTCAAAATTCTTTCCATTTATTTAGCAAACATACGCTATATAATATTTATAAAGAAATAGGCCAATATGTCAGCTGATGTTTTGCATACCGACGTCACTTCCGTATCAACAACTATGGCGGATGTTTTCAAAATGACCCTAACAGGAGGAAGAATGTTGGTTATATTTTAGTTTGTGCAGCTGAATAGCCTTTGGTAAACATGGGAGACAATTTTGTTGTTGTTATTGCAGCCTTGGAAGGTTAGTTGCATTAAATATTTTGAACAGATTTTATGTAATTACCAATAAAGTTGGCACATATCAGACCGCTTCATTGCAAAACAAGTCCTGTCTCGTTGAGTAGTTCATTCTTTTTATACGACTGCAACACTAGTACTGGTAAAAAAGGTGAAAACAGAGATTTTTTTTTGTTTGTTTAATGTTATGACCATTTTGATGAATTCTTGTTTTTTTTTCCACTCTGCTTCACCACACGATCTCGTTATATTCTTTTTATCTGTTCAAATTTACTTTTTACTCATTCAGACGTCTGATTGAGTGGTTAAGTCGGTAAAACACATTAGTACAAGATTCAGTACTAGTACTAATACAACTTACTTGACACTCCCTGTTTTTATTTATTTATTCATTCATTTTTATATAGCGCTTTTCCAGCTCAAAAGCTGCCCAAGGCGCTGGCCAATACACGCTTGAAGCGTCCACTTGCATTGGTGCATTATGGGACGCCAGACAACGGAGCACAATCCTAAGTGACTGGGTATGGGGGAGAAAGGACCTAGTGCTTGCTGGGTATATCTGTATAGCTGGCACTCACCTGTCCAGGACATGAGCATCAGGATCTTAAAAGTCTGGGCGATGGAATACATGCAAACTAGACCTGGGTTTATTCTCTCATCTGAATGAGTAGGATGACAGTGGCTCAGGGTCTTGGATTTTTGTGCTGTTTTTTTTTAATTTTTTCATCCAGGCTTTAAACGGGATTTGAACCACTGCCTGAACAGGCAGCAATGTTATTGCTCAGCATGTAATGCTTCCATTGTTTTGCGCTTTGAGTACACCACCGAGCCAACTTTTTATTTCTGACAGGGCGGGGATTTCCCAAAAGACCGCGCCACAAGATTGTGGCAGAGGCCCGCTTTGATGGGGAGCTGCTGGCTATGGACCCTAGGGACCATTCGGATTCTCCGTCGTTTGACCAAGAGCTGGCATGGGAGCTGAGCAAGAAGTCTTTGCAGCAGCATCGACTGCAACGCAGCTCCATCAAGATACAGTTCTTTGCCATTGACTCTCACAGTGGGCTGAAAGAGCCTATTGGTTATGTTATTCTTGATTTGCGCTCAGCTGTGCAGAACAGCAAGGTAGGCGTTGCGTTACTGTATCGTTTGCATTGGAACATTTTGTTTCACCGGTCAAGCTTTTTCTTGCTGGTGACAGTGTAGATAAATGTTGATAATAGCAGGTACTTTGAGTTAGATCTTGTATTGGTCAGCACCTTGACCAGCTTTTGAGCTGTGCAATAGGGTGAAACCGAGAGGGGTTAGATCACATCACTTATAGTGTCCAGTTAAGACAGTGCGAAGTTGTTCAGGGAGGGCTGCGTTGATTTATTTTAATGTAATTAATTTATGTTATAGAGCACTTCTCCAGCTAAAGAGCTGCTCAAGGCACTGGTCGATACAGGATCTATCTCAAGCGGCTCCCTGAGGCTCCCACCTGCAACCTTTATGTGCATAGTCTGATGCCTAGAAAACTGAGCACAATCCTGGGGATGGGAAGATTGGACCTAGTGCATATTTATTGTATTTGTGTAGCCAGCACTCACTCCTCTAGGACATGAGCGTCAGGATCTTTAAAGTCCATGTGATGTAATGCATGCGTGCACAGGCTAGACCTCAGTTTTTACTCTCATCCAAAAGAGTGGATGTGTACATTAGTCCTGCTCAGTTATGAAAACACAAACCGGAATTAGTTTAGTACCAAAATACAAGCAAATATTACAAGCTGGAACATTACTATATATATAAAAACAATAAAATAAATCATAATGATAAATAACATTTTTGAATTGAAAGATAGCTTTATAACAGGAAGCCATGGACCTGTTGCAGAACCCAAAGTGGTACCCCTTGCTGCACTGCAAGTATTCCAAAACCAAGCCAGAAGTGCAGCTAGCACTGTTTCTGGATGACAATAAATCGGAACCAAACGGCACTGTCAAGATTGTTCAAGGTAAGATACTGAAACACTAGCATAGAGAAGTTTCTAGTTAAGTCAAGAAATCTCTATTCATGAAAAGACCATAAAAAGTTGGCCAGCATGTCACGATCACTTGATGTAAAACAAAAATAAATTAAATAAACATAAAATATAATAATATTAATATGCAATAGCAACATACACATGCACTCGCTCATGCACACATTCAAGGAGTGTCCTTCCTATCTTATCCTATCCCGTAACTCAAAGGTCGTTGGTGCACCACAGATTATCGTTTAACCAGCGTGCTCCATGTTTCTCTGTCCTAAGCAGCCCTCATGCCTTTGCTCAGTGTCAAGCCAGTCCATTCTCAAATGTTATCCTCCCACCTCTTTTTCTGTCTCCCTCTTCTTCTGCCTCCTTGCACTGTGCCTTGCAGGATTGTCTTTGCAAGGGCTGATGCTCTGTGAGATGGCCATACTATCGGAGTTTTCGTATTTTCACCACTGTGAGCATGTCATCATGTTTTCCAATGGCTTGTGTGATGATCTGTTGGACTTCATCATTGGTGATGTGCTGGGTATAGGAAATGCCCAGAAGTCTTCTGTAGCACATCATCTCCATGCTTTGTATTCTTTGTTGTAGATCTGCTGTGAGGGTCCATGTTTTGCAAGTGTATAGGAAGATGGAGATGACAAGGGAGCGCAGCAGCTTTACCTTGGAATGTAGACTGATGGTCCTGTCTCTGCAAATGGGCTTCAACTTTGTCAGGGCAGCGGTTGTTTGTGCGATCCTGGAGAGGACTTCCTGTCGGTGCCCATTATCTGATACAATAGTTCCTAAATATTTTAAGCTATGCGCTGTGTTGAGGGATTGGCCTTGGACTTTGATGCCATTCATCATTTTGGTCTTCTCTGCACTTATTTCCATTCCATAGGCTCTGGAAGTGGTGTCAAACCTTTGTACCAGCTGTTCAAGTTCTTGTTCCTCTCCAGCCAGTCCATCAATGTCATCTGCAAAACGTAGGTTGGAGATTGCTCTACCCCCTACGCTGACTGTGCCTTCGTGATCTGCAAGGGCGTCTGACATGATACACTCTAGGCGCTGTTGTGGAGGACTGCACTGGTAGCCTTGTCATACAGGCTTTTGATGACTTCAATAATTTTAGGGCTGATGTTGTACGCTCTCATTGCCCACAGAGCTGCATGCCAGACTCGGTCAAACACTTTCTTGAAGTCTACAAACACATGATATAGATGTTGTTGGTGCTGTAGGTATTTCTCACAGATTATTCTGAGGTTGAAAATCTGTTAAGTGGTTCTTCGGCTTGGCCTGAATCCTGCTTGTTCTTCAGCTATGATTTGTTCAGCTTGGGGTTTGAACCTGTTGAGTATTATTTTCAAGAGGACTTTGCTGGGATGGCTGATGAGGCTGATAGTGCGGTAATTTTCACACTCTTGAAGGTAACCTGTTTTGGAAAGAGTGATGACAAGCGACTGGGTCCATGGCCACTCCCCACTCTGCCAGATCTTGTTACAGATACTGGTGAGGGCGTCAATCTTCGCTTCTCCTCCTGCTTGTCCACTGCCGCTGACTTCCTCTTTTTCAGCGATTGTACTGCTGCCTCAACTTCTTCTCGGAGAATTGGGAAGATTTCTTCTTCTTCTTCTCCTCTGTTCTGGGGACATGCTAGACCTTATGGGTCTCCATTTGGTGTGTAAATGTCAGAGCAGTACTCTGTCCATCTGTCGAAAGCTTCTTGTTCTTCTGCAAGGCATATGCCAGACTTGCTTTGGATCATGAAGACTTTGGGCTGTTTGACACTTGTCAGTCGCTTCACAGTCTGGTAGACCTTCTTGCTGTTGTTCTTGTTCAAGACTGTTCTCTATTTCCTGGCATCGCTCTTCTATCCAGTTCTCCTTTGCTGTGCGCATGCCTTTTGTTTTCAAATGTCATTGTGATTTTTCAAGGGGTGTACAATCTTAAAAAATAATAATAAAAATAAAGAATTTTTTAATAGCGCATTTTCTTGTAACCAAGCTTAACGCATTCATTTTTAGTTTGTTTAATTGTAGTAAGGTGGGTTGAGTGTTGGCAGTTGTGGTGGTTGTTGATGGTGATGATGTGTGGTTGTGGTACTCTCATTGAAGTATAAGACTGGAAAAAGATGTAATTTTTAATAGCAAGTTCCAAGAGACAAGATTGTTACGATTGAAACCTGCACGAAAGTTCTGAACATTGTGTTTTGCAAAATGTGCAATAATAGCGTGTATTTACCTGTGATTTGTTCCTGAACTGTTGCTAGAGAAAGATTTGTTTAATGTTGATTATTTTTGTCGTTCGCTATTGTTGTAGTAGCATTGAGGACTTACTGGAATTTTCTTGTTTATTATCGATTGAATCTATTTGGCAATAGCTAATCAAATCTTCTAAACTGCAGGATGTTCTATGACGTAAGACAGTGCATAGTTCCGATGAGGAGTTTATTTCTATTGGGTACTATTGCGTCCTTCTGAAAAGCTCTAAGCTTTTCGGGATTGTTGAAAGGCTATGTAAGTAATGCACTGTCTGCTTGCCAAAAGTGATTTTCGGAAAGCAATCGTATACGCAGTTGTTGGTGTTTTCTGAATAACGTTGGAAAACTTTATAAACGACGACTCCTGCCTTGTCACTGTGAACGGGCTGCGTGACTAAACAAATTGGAGTTACACAAGATTCAAGCATCGGGGCTGAATTGACCATTGATAATTGTGTAACAAAGATACAAGATGGATTGATTGTCCTCGTTTACAGGAGGACATGCGACATGTGGGTGACATCATAAACATACATAAGGAACCTGACACAGAACAATATAACTGTCAATCACAATTCACTCCAGTAAACTTTCAAGGACACCAACAAACTCTATTAAAAAATAATAATAATAATAACTTATTACAGTGAAATAAATTTGTAACAACTTTATGATGTGACTAAACAGGAATTATAAATAGTTGAAATAAATCTTTGTTTTTGTCTTTACTCTGTCTCATCACCTTTCTGGCAGTTTGATTTCTGTACTTCTACCTCTTGTCTAAAAACCGTGATCTCATTCATAATTATGGTGCTTGTTGCAGAACTGAAGAAGGCAGCAGGTCCTGTGAACCTGAACATCAAGTCTCTGGTGCCAGTGTTGAATGACCTTGAGGGATACTACCAGCTTGGTCCTCTTCACTCCTGCACTGATTTCTTTGTGCTCTCGGTCACCATTGCCTATGCTAACAACTTGCCCCAGGTTTGTTTACAATACTGGTTTGTAATAATAATAATAAAATAATAATACTAATGATGATGATGATTACAAAGTAATTATTATTATTGTTGTTGGTGTTGTTATTGGTAAAAATAATAATATAAATTGCAAAATTTCAAAATCACAAATAATGTTAGGTACGTAGGGTTTGGGCGCACCACTGGCTGCGACTACACTTTCCCCAGGGGAGGCGGCTCAGAGTTTCCCAATAGAAAGGGATAATAAACTGTAGTAAAAAATAATAATAATAATTGGTTTACGTAATTCACAGATAACACTAACAGTACTTATGAAAATTATTGCAACGTCGCCTATTGCCATATTGGTAGACTTTTATCAAATGGTGTTAAATGCCTCTCCCCATTTCCTCCCATTCACTTCAGTTATAAGGTTTATTCATTTGTGATTTGATAGGTTTTATTGAATGTCTAATATCTCCAGAATGTGTGGATAGACAATCAAATAAATATTGAATGATTGTTTACAATACTTTTCACATAAATATTTGGTTTATAGGCTTGGAGCTATTTTTTTCTTCTCAAAATGATAATGGTTTGTGAATATTTTTTACGCTCTTACATTAATAAGGGGTGATTGTAATATTTAAAATTGTGCCAACCTGTTATTGGAATGATGACTATTGTGTGGTGTGGTGAAGGCCATCAGGTGCATGGGTGAACGGTGCTGTGTTGATAACGTGTGCTATCAGTATAAGCGTTTAAGTTGTTTTGTTGATCTAACATATAAAAATGTGCTGTTTGTTTTATGTTACGCCGATCAGCGCTTCTTGTGCCAGTTCCTTCTTTGAGCTGGCTTATGGTCATGATCCTGTTACATTGTACTCTATATTTTAGAAAACCCCTTGGGGTCATGAGCAATCTTGCCACTGTAGATTGTTCTAACCTATACAGGGAAAAGTGAAAGCCCCAGTTGAAAACCTGTCTTTCCTTTATAGGCAAGAGCGATTCATTGCGGCAACAGTACCCCCGTGGGAGTGCCGGGGGTTTCAGTATAAATAGTATCCCCACTTTCTGGAAATTTAGTGCTTTAAATTCCCACTGTCGCTGTCTTCCTCATTTGCTCTTCTTCGCTAGATCAATGACCTACCTTTTTTCTTGAAAACTCTTCTTGGACAAGACTCCTTGTTTGTGTATGAGGTCTGTTGGATCAGCTTGGGAGTGTTGGACGCTTTCTGCCGGGTGGTCACCAGGGCTTCCTATGATGTTATTATTTAGCAATGTAGGCATTTTATATGTATGTGTTTTGTTGATAATTTATAATGATGTTTGTATTCTATTTTGTTTTTGTAACCGGGGGGTTCGAGTGGTTGGGGTAAAGCCTCAGCCGTCCCCCTGCGTGGGATGTCTTTATTGTAAAGTGACTGGCCGGTGGAGGGCATTCAATTTTCCCACTAGGGTTGTTTCAGCAGATCTTTTATGTGGACCGGGGGTTGTCCGGTCCTGATTTGGCTTGGAAGAGTCCGCTGGACCTAAAGCAACAATCATTCAATCAATCAATATTTTAGAAAGGGGATGACCTGTGCTAAGAGCTGTATGAGGGGGGCAAAGTACTCCACCTTTGCTTCAGGTGCACAAGTATTTTGAGAAAAAAGTATTGTCAAGATTATTATTATTATTTTGTATTATTGTTCTTATGTAGCACTTTTCCTGTGCAAGGCGCTGGCTGTTGCAGGATCAAACTCCAGCAACCCAAGATTGTAAGATTTGAAATGTTGAACATTTACTATCGAACTTTCCTAATTTTTTTTTTTTTTTTTGCTGCAGTTTATTATCCCTTTCTATCGGGAAACTCTGGGCCGCCTGCCCCGGGGAAGGCATAGTTGCAGCCAGTGGCGCGCCTAAACCCTACCTACTTAACATTATTTGTAAAGTTTTGAAATTTTTGCTTGGGGGAGCAAACCGGAGTACCCGGAGAAAACCCCCGAGATGTTGCCTGAGTCGAAAGTAAATAATATTCGGAGAAACATAACGCCCAGATGCTGGCTCAAACCCACACCTGTCAGGCGCCATTGGTTTCTGGCTTGTGGACAAGGCAAGTTAGTCACGCCTTAGCCCACTTGGCCACAACGCTCGCTATTTGACCTTTTGTGTTTTCAGTTGGTCCCAAGCAGCAGGCCGCTGTCAGGCATATCTGGAGGTTTCTTTTTCTATTTCTCGCTGCTGGGCAACGATGTGACCAGTGAGCCTTTCACAGATCTGGTCAACCCCAACTTCCAAACTGAGCGCGTTTCAGTGAAAGTGCGAAGCAGTGTGGACGCACTCAGATTGTTTTTCACTCATCAACCTGGCCTAGAGGTAATTAGTTAGTTATTTATGTACTTATAGGACATCTGTGTGTTGTTGTGGACAGTTCTAGGACATCTGTGTGTTGTTGTGGACAGTTCTAGGACATCTGTGTGTTGTTGTTAACAGTTCTAGGACATCTGTGTGTTGTTGTTGACAGTTCTAGGACATCTGTGTGTTGTTGTGGACAGTTCTAGGACATCTGTGTGTTGTTGTTAACAGTTCTAGGACATCTGTGTGTTGTTGTTGACAGTTCTAGGACATCTGTGTGTTGTTGTGGACAGTTCTAGGACATCTGTGTGTTGTTGTTAACAGTTCTAGGACATCTGTGTGTTGTTGTGGACAGTTCTAGGACATCTGTGTGTTGTTGTTGACATTTCTAAGACATCTGTATGTTGGTGTTGTTGTGAGTGCTGCTGTTGTCCTGGGAATGTTTTGGTTTTTTAGTGGTGATGGTGGTGACCACTGTCAAAGTCTGAACCATTGTGTATGCACCAAGACTGTTTCCCTAACGTGAGTTTATCATTGAGACAAATCAACAAACCAAACAAACTAGACATGTGTAGCAAAATCCTTGAAAAAAAAAAAAGAAATGTCAAAACACACAAAATAGCATAAAGAAAGATACACATTTTTTGGGCTTCACATTTTATTATTCACAGTGCTTTTCCTGAGAAGAGGGCCATTTAGATTTACTTGAGCCAATTTTGTTTTAAAGATGGCAGCATTTTGAGAGTTTCATGACAGTTTAGAGATTTGGAGCCAGAAATTGTACCAAGTTTTAAACTTAATACTTTTAACCCTTTTACTGCAAAGGGAGAATAGCACTGAGTTACAACTGTTTGCCAGGCAAATCTGGGTCACGATTGTAAAAAAAAAAAAAAAAAAAAAATTGTAGCCTGCACAGTATTAGAAATAATTGAATAACACTTTAACATTTAGGAAAGGTTTTTTTTTCCCGTTATTTATTTTAGCTCCCAGTTTGGAAAGGGTGAGGGTGGGAGTATAACACAATGAATACAGACTGACAAGGCCTTCAAGAGCTATCACATTTCTGACATACAATTAAACATTAAAAGAACATAACAAGACAACAGAAAGTAAATAAATCAATAAATAAATAGGTAGCATGAAATGCTAAATAATTGCTTGTTTTCCTCCTATATTTAACCGTTGCAGTTATTTTAGAGGCCAAATGTTGTGGGCTAATTTATGTAGATTTATCTGTGACCAAAAAATGTCCTCCAATGGAAGTCTAGCTTTGATCTTTTTATAAATACTACTGCACATCTTAGAAACAAGAATAACGTAAAGTACTTGTAGCTTCTCTTGTTTTGAAACATTCATGTTACAAGCACCAAAAAGAACCTCTGTTGCACCAATCTTCAAAGCTTTTCTGAAATTTTAAATCAAATATTGTTCAATCATTTATCATATCTAACTTACCAACGTTTAACAGCCAATGTTCTAAGCTTTCCAATGGCGTGTATTCGTTTTGTTGATGGTTTAACTGTACACTGGAAAAAACGTGACCATGATGATGACGAGATAATACGTCATTGGCATATTTTGTAATAATAATAATAACTAGCATTTATAAAGCGCCTACCCTAAGGATCTAAGCGCTTATACACGCACACGTTCTTATGCAAACACATATACACACTATACATAAAGACAAGTTACTCTTTCACGCATACATATTACTGCTGTGAACATCAATATGACAAAAACATACTAAATTACTACTTAACCCCCCAACCCTCCAAACTCTTTTTACAACTACAGATACTGCTGAAAGACGTTTGAGAAGAGATACGTTTTAAGGTTGGATTTGAACGATTCATGAAAGGGGAGAGAATTCCATAGGTGAGGGCCGTGGACAGCAAAGAAGCGGAAACCATGAGATTTTCTTTTGTAACGGCTCTGACGGAGAAGACGACAGTCAGTGGATGAGCGAAGGGAATGAGATGGAGTGTAAAGGGAGACAAGGTCAGATAGATAAGAAGGAGCAGATTGTCACATATTGTATGACGACTTATCTTATTAACAGCAGTCAAGGGATAAACCATGATGTCATCTGAGTGTACTGCTTTTAAACTATGAGTCTATGGTGCACACTCCAAAGTTGCGGGGGTTTTCTTCAAACGGTCAGAGTATCCACAATATCCTGAAGCAGAAGAAGCTTAATGCAATAATATTATCATTTATTTTGTGAATTGCAAATGCCAACAAACAGTTTGCCCTAACCGGTTCCACACATTTACACATATAGGTACTTCCAGTGATAAATAGTTTTGACATGAACTGATTTTTGTGTATGACAGATTCATCTGTGCTGTGGGAATGAGTCATTGGGTAGCTGTGAGGTGCCACTGTCATCCTTGCTTAGAAAAGACAGTACTGAGATTTACATGAAGCCAGTCAGTGTGGAAGGAGATTTCCAGGTAATATAATTATATTTGACACTTATAGATTTCACAAGGCTTATTATAATGTAGCATTTTACTGGTAAACTTTGATTAACTGAATGGATTTTCTGCAAGAGGTCATGTTTGACTGCTACATTTGTTGATGATATTTTCTTGGTTTCTCTGCACTATCTATATGGTTTGAAATATGTGATGGAATTTTGATCTGGTCATTGACTTTGTCTTGAGGAAGGTTTTAATACCGAAATATTTTCTGTTAAAACAAACGAGTGTTTAGTTTTATCGTCTCCTTTTGTTTTTATTTCTTGATGATTTTGGAGATGGTATTGACATGGTACAACTCTCTTAATTTCAAGCAGCTTGTGCCAAAGATTATCTAAGCCTATAGAAATCTTTGAATATAACCAGCCTTTTCAGCAAAGGCACACAACAAGATCATTGCATTAAAGTTGGAAAATAAGCAGCATTTGAATGTAGGCAACTTGCAATTGTGGATTGCTGTTGTTTTGCTGTCAGTGATGGTTGAAGATGATGGTGGCGGGGTTTGGTGATGTGTTAGTGTTGATGTTGGTGTTGATGACAGGGGGTGAAGAGCAAGAAAATTATAATTTCATTATAATTTCTTTCCTACTTTTCTTTCTTTCTTTCTTTTTTTCCTTTCTTTCTTTCTTTCTTTCTTTCTTTCTTTCTTTCTTTCTTTCTTTCTTTCTTTCTTTCTTTCTTTCTTTCTTTCTTTCTTTCTTTCTCTGCTACCTCCATTCATCCATTGTGCAGTTGACACCTCCAAACAAAGTGAAGCAACAGATGGCTGTGTTACCCAACAGTCTTGCCCCTTCGCTAGGTGTTTCCGTGGTTCTCAAGAAAGAAGACTTGGTTCGTATCGATTTCTTTAATGTTTTTTTTCTCATTTATAAAAATATAAAATACAATGTTTAAGGATGAAAATGTCATTGAAATCAAACAATCCAATGAATTTTTGTTTTTAATCAAGAAGAAACACGCTTTTTTTATAACCTCTTTTCTTTAGGGGTAGGATAGGATTTCTAGTATTCCATGTCCTGGGAATGTGGAGCTTCTTATCTAACATGAACTCAATCATAAAGGGGAGGGGTGGGAGGGGGGGATATTATAAAGAACAAGAACTTAAATTGTCTGCATGCAATTACTCAGAAACATTTTTACATCATATCTCAAAGCCTACCGAATCTTCACTATGATGAAGGCAATAGTCAAAGAAAAGAAGAACTGTGAAAATTGCTGAGTTTTCTCTTCATGTAACCCTTTGCAGATATGTGTTAACTTGCTCATAAAGTGAAGTAGCTCTTCTGATTTAGCACATTTATCAGTATTTGAGGCACAAACCTGGAGTTCACAGCTTAACCTTCATGTTCCGATACTCAGCTTTGCTTCTTCTAGTCATCTATACATTTTAAATATGGAACATTCTTCAGTTAATTGAGGAACAAACTAATATTAACGAGGCAAAAAACAGTTTCGATTTTTGCTTCAGGGAGCGGCCACTCCAGTAAAGGACCACCCAAACGCAGCCCTCCATGTGAACGGAGGGAGTTCTCCCATCTTCAAATCCTCCCCCACCCACCAGACCCCTCCCCAGCGAGATCCACCCAAAGAGAAGGAAGGAGGAAAGAAGGGGGAACAGGTGAGACCCAAACACCCAGATGCTGGAGATGCAGACGACTATTCTGAATCTTTTGAGGAAGACACGGAATCTCCACACTCTGCTAGTCAGGGAGAGAAGCCTAAAAATATTTCTGGTGAGTTTATTAGTGGGGGCAGTAGTGGTGGGGATGGTAATGGTGGTGGTGGTTGTTTTTAAGAACAACACAAAAAGTAATCAATTCATGCATGAGAATCTTCCGTCTTTTGGCAGAAAAAACGCCTTTTTATTGAATGCCAGGATCATTTTTTTAGATCAAGGAAATGGAGGTGGGGGTGGTACATGTGTCCACATGACAGGTTTCATCGCGAAAGATCAGTGATAGTTTATTCTCATTTGGAGGGAATGTTGTTTGTACAAAATTTGCCAAGAAGAACCTGAGGATGATAAGATTGCAGTCAGAAACAGTCGAGCAAGTGGTTTTCTGCTTGTTCCGGAATGGGCTCAAAATTTACTAGCGCTTTCTTTGTTTTTATGGATCATGCAATTTCGAGACTACGCGCCATTTTGGTCACTCTGCATTGACGAATTATGAAAGGCGATAAGGCCCTTGTTGCTGAAATTGACTCGGTTGAGAAAAACAAAGGGAATTTTGGTTGGCTTGAGTAGAGAGTGAAGACCTCGATGTGGTTGTCGCAAAAAAAGAATGCACCGTGGAGCTCTCTGTTCACGATTCAATCTCCAAAATCAACTTGCCTGGTCAGGCGTACTGCGACTGATGTTGTGACTTGCCACAGACTGTGGATATTGTGTGTCTGTAAAGGATATTGTCAGATTAGTTAGTTAGTTATTCATTGCTTACAGACTATAAGGACCACAAAATCAAGACCACAATTTCGCTGAATGGGGACTCTGCCAAAACAACCCTAGTGGTAACACTGAAGGCACTCCACCAGCCAATCACTTTACAATAAATACATCCCACGCAAGGGACGCTAAGGGTATACTCTAATTTATTGAACCCCCGTGTACAAAAACAAAATAGAATACAAACATCATTATAAAATATCAACAAAACACATACATATAAAATGCCTACATTGCCAAATAATAACATCATAGGAAGCCCCAGTGACCATTTGGCAGAATGTTTCAAATATTCCCAAGCTGATCCAACAGACCTTACACACAAATGAGGAGTTTTGTCCAGGAAGAGTTTTCAAGAAAAAAGGTAGGTGACTGGTCTAGCGAAGAAGAAAATATTATAGTAGATTAATAGAACAGAGTAAAAATGAGAAAGAACAAAGTAGAACGACAGCGACAGTGGGAATTTAAAGCACTAAATTTCCAGAAAGTGGGGATACTATTTATGCTGAAACCCTCGGCACCCTCATGGGGTGGACATTGTCAGAGACGTTTATACTGTCAGAGACATTTATACTGTCAGAGACGTTTATACTGTAGACTGATGCCACAGACTGTCGATATTGTGTTTCTATAAGGAAAGTGTCAAAGACTTGGATACTGTAGCGTAGGCAGACTGAATATTTTGTGTGTAGGGTTCAATGTAAGCCAGTGCCAGAGAGAAACAAATCTGATTGATGTTTCAATAACACTAACAATGTAACAGTGGGAAACTTTCCTTGTGGAGTGCAGTTAGCTCAGGGGTGTACTGGACTGGTATGTCAGGCCATAACATTACAGCCTGTAAAGGCAGTGGTCCAAAAGTCGTTAATGGCCTGGAGTACAAAAATAATTTTTTTATTTTAAAAACTGAGACACTGCACTCCTACTCCTTTGGGTGAGAGTATAAACCGAGGTCTAGTCTGTGCACGCATGCATTCCATCACACGGACTTTAAAGATCCTGAGGCTCATGTCCTAGACGGTGAGTGCCGGCTACACAAATACACCCAGCATGCACTAGGTCCCTTCTCCCTCTGCCCAGTCACCCAGGGTTATGCTCCGTTGTCGGGGTGTCAGACTATGCGCCCAAAGGCTGCAAGTGGGCACCTTGTGCGGCTTGAGTTATATCCTGTATCGGCCAGCACCTTGAGCAGCTCTTGGACTGGAAAAGCGCTACAGAAAAGTGATTAAATAAATGAATGAAATAAAGGGCCCATGAACATCTTGGAGTTAGAGGGATTCAGTATCTTTATGTTCATACATTCATCATTTCTCATCATCAGAGATCATCCATCCTATGCAGCTGTTCTGAGGTAACCTTTCTTTTTTTTCTTTTTTTTATAAATAGTTTCTGAATGTTAATTGTTGTGAAAGTAAGGTTTAATGATGTCAAGGAGATTGTTACTGCATGCAGATAAAGAGTTGATGAGTCAGTGTGTAAGTTTGAATACATTGATGAGGAATTACCTCAACTTATTTATTTATTTATTTAATCGTTCTTATATAGCGCTCAAGAGCTGCTCAAGGCGCTGGCCGATACAGGATCTAACTCAAGCCGCCCGAGACGCCCACCCGCAGCCTTTGGGCGCATGATCTGACGCCCGGACAACTGAGCACAATCCTGGGCAGCCAGGGATGGGGGAGAAGGACCTAGGTGCATGCTGGATGTTTTCTTGTCACCGGCACTCACCCGTCTAGGACATGAGCGTCAGGATCTTTAAAGTCCGTTATGATGGAATGTATGCGACACAGACTAGACCTCGGTTTATACTCTCATCCGAAGGAGTAGGAAAACAGGAGTAAAGTGTCTTTCCCATGGACACAACACAACGGCCCGGCAAGCCGAAGCACTACCATTAGACCACAGTGCCTCCAACTTAAAACGCACTGTTGTTTTGTAAAGTTGTGCTATCTCCAGGTGCAAGTTTTAGGTGTGGAAAATGTAAAAATAATTACTCAGCTTCAGGGGCAGCTTGCCACCTGACCCCTGTCTGGGGCATTGCTCCTGGAACCCAGCACCCCTTGCGATAATTTCCTCCTTTTTGCTTATTTCCTATTCCCATGCCTGATCCTATCTTTTATTTATTTATTTTGCTTTCCATTGTGTTGATGTACATTGCACACACATTTCCTTGTATATTATGGGGACAAACAAAAAATGTTGATTCTGATTCTGATTGATATAGTAGTCAGTAACTTTATTGACCATGATCAAGATCTATATATAGTCCTATGTACTGAGAATATCCAACTAAAAACAGATTTGAGTGATGGAGGAATGTTTGGGAAGTTGGGAATGTATGAATAGAAAATGCACACTAATTCAGTTTGTTAAATCATCTGAATATTACATTCTTTTTTTTACAGAACAACCCAACACTGGCAAGTCCCAACCAGAGGCAGTCCCAGGTATGTATAACATTTTACATATTGATGTGTCTGTTCAATATGCAGCTAAACGTTTTGTATACAAAAATAAATGTCTTCATGAAGGAGATAGTGATTGGTTGACTACTGATATTCATGTTCACAATGGGTCCTTTATATATATATATATATATATATATATATATTTTTTTTTTTCTGTCTTCTGCACAGGTCCTTTTCATTTTTTGTTGTTATATTTTCCTGTCATCTATCATACCTGTCATTGCCAGTTTATTTTGTTTGATTGTTTTTGTGTGGTTTATCTCTGTTGCTGTGTCTTTCAGCAGCGAGCAGTGGAGCAGAAAGTATCAGCGTATCAGAGATCCATCAGACCATCCCTGTCCAGGCACACCACTTTACGTTCTCCATAGACTTGCGCAGCATTCGAGACCTTGCTTCACCCAACACTATCTTTGTATACCTCAAGTAAGGTTTGGAAAGATCTGGACAACAGTTCTGATATTTTCTCAAGTATTCTCCTAGAGAGGATGATGATGATGAGGATGATTTCTCTGTAGTGTCATTAGATACTACTTTCTTTCTTGTTCCAGCTTCATCCTCTACCTTGTAGCTGCACACAAAACATTGGCAGGCAAACTGTCTCAGCCGCTTCAGGAACTGTAGAGATAGTCTTGTGGGGGCACATTAGCCTTTTTTTAAAAAATGTGTCTCATCTGCCCCATGACCACTGAAGACGCTCCCAGAGTAGAAACAGCTGTTTGGTCAGGATGGCTAATAAATACATCTGAGGCACACTAGTAAGAGAGTGCACTGTGAAATTTGGGGTTGTGAGTGGTGGTGTGCTGCTGCCAGAAAATGAATCATCCTCTTGACACTACAGTAGCTCTGCCCTAAACCTTATTATAGGTTAGGATCTATCGGGGGACGTTTTAACACCACTTGTTCTCCCTTCACAATGTTTTCAAATCTAGTTTCTTACATTGTAAGTTTCTCACTGCATGCTTAGTTAGCAGTCTCTTAACTCTGTGTTCCTGTATCTACACTGGCAAATGGTTTAATGTTGATCATATGTTTGTGCGGCAGAAAGGCACATTTGTAAGTAATGGTTATATAGTAAAAAGTATTAGTCTCGGTGCTTTATATTTGTAGTAATGTGTTGTTGCCGTTGTTGGCTTTTTCCCTCAAACAAGGTACGCCTATCCATTCCTGGGCACACCAGCACCCATCATGACTCAGCCCCCAGTGGAGATCCGCCGAGGGTCAGAGGTCATGTTGCCTCAGTCTCACTGCACTTTCAACTTCGCATGTACGCTTCAGCAGCTTCAGGACACATGGCGCAGGTGGGACAATAAAAAAAGCAGATTTGGGTTTTTGTGTGGGTTTATATAACAGTTCATTGTTATGACCCTGTTTTGTGTGGGTTTATATAACAGTTCATTGTTATGACCCTGTTTTGTGTGGGTTTATATAACAGTTCATTGTTATGACCCTGTTTTGTGTGGGTTTATATAACAGTTCATTGTTATGACCCTGTTTGGTTTTCTTTAGGCCAGAAACCTACTTCTTGTGTTTTACACAATCCTTTGGACTCCATTGTTTTGATTATGTCGCTACCCCCGTAGGGTTGGCCAGGGGTTTCATTATAAATAGGAACCCCACTTTCTGGAAATTTAGTGCTTTAAATTCCCACTGTCGCTGTCTTTCTCCTTTGTTATTTCTCACTCCTACTCTGTTCTATCAATCTACTATACTATTTTCTTCTTCGCTAGAACAGTCACCTACCTATTTTCTTGAAAACTCTTCCGGGACAAAACTCCTCATTTGTGTGTGAGGTCTGTTGGATCAGCTTGTAAATATTGGACGCTTTCTGGCAAATGGTCACTGGGGCTTCCTATGATGTTATTATTTGGCAATGTAGGTATTTTATATGTATGTGTTTTGTTGATATTTTATAATGATGTTTATATTCTATTTTGTTTTCGTAAACGGGGGTTTGATAAATTAGAGTATAGCCTCAGCGTCCCCTGAGTGGGATGTCTTTATGGTAAAATGACCGGCTGGTGGAATGCCTTCAGTGTTGCCACTGGGGTTGTTTCGGCAGATCTTTTATGCGGATCAGGGGCGAGTCCTCTTTTAGCGAAGTTGTGGTCTTGATTTTTGTCGGTAGTGTGTAAGGTAGTAGACTGATCTCTTTGGGTCTGCCAGTGGTCTGTGGGGTTACGTAGTGAGCAAGCTTGCAGCAATTGTGCATCGTGGGTGTGCGCCTTGCTCCTGAATGTAGCCAAGTGATTTGTGCATGCTGAAAACTCCTTGAATAAATGAGCCTGTTAGTTTTAGAGGGCGGCAGAGTAGCGTAACGGTATGGACACACACACTACAAAGGCTTGTTCAAACAACCGGGGAAAGTAATGCAACCAAGGATAGCAACCTGCCATCGTCCTCATTAAGCTTGCCCAGAGGAAAGAGAGCTCCCAAACACTCTCTTTCCCCAACCACCGAAAGTGTACTGGAGAGCTTTTACCATCTTTACCTTATACCGTTTATATATATTATACCTTATACTCCTTCGGATGAGAGTATAAACCGAGGTCTAGTCTGTGCACTCACGCATTCCATGTCCTAGACGGGGGAGTGCCAGCTACACAAATACACTCAGCATTATGCTCGGTGGTCTGGGTGTCAGACAATGCGCCCAAAGGTTGCAAGTGGGCGCCTCGGGCGGCTTGAGTTAGATCCTGTATCGGCCAGCGCCTTGAGCGGCTCTTGAGCTGGTAAAAGGCTTTATAAAAGTGGTGACATAAATGAATGAAATAAGTACTGTTTGCACAGGGTGCCTCTGACTGTGGAGATGATGCAGAGAGACCGGCAGATGTCCAAAGATGTGTTGATAGGCGTGGCACAGCTACCGCTCTCTGAGGTCACCTGCGCTGAGAAGTTGAGGACTATGGTAAAGATGGTATTCATTTTCTACCTTTATTTCTCCACTACACTGTGTCTTTATTTTTCCACTACACTGTGTCTTTATTTTTCCACTACACTGTGTCTTTATTTTTCCACTACACTGCGCCCAACATAACAGTCAAGGTAGCTGCAGGAGATCCCACAAAGTGACACTTTCTACATTAGTGTGAAACTTTCACAGGATTATTTCCTGTCCAAATGTGGCTCGGTGTCGATCAATGTGGCTGCAGTTAAATTCTTTCCCCTTTCCCTCTCTCTCTCCCTCTCTCTATCTCTCTCTCTACCTCTTTCTCTTCCCCTCTTTCTCTCTCTCTCTCTCTCTCTCTCTCTCTCTCTCTCTCTCTTTCACCCCCCTCCTCCCCCCTCTCTTCCCACTCAGTCCATCAAGCCTCTCTCTCTTTATTAAATTAAATGGTTCCAGTTAAATGTGTTATATTTAGTATTGTTAGTTTCCTTGCTACCAAGTTAGCTTGTTTATTCCTTTAATTTCAAATCAATGTTTGTCTTTGCATGAATGCGGATGAATGATTAAAGTAAATGTGTGAGTGATTGGAAGAAGGACTGATTGTAAGATTAGCAAATTAATGCTAAAATCATTTTCTTCTTGTAATAAAATATTGAATCTGAAAATATTGAATCTGAATCTGAATCTCTCTCTATCTCTCTCTCTATCTCCATCTCTTTCTATCTCTCTCTCTCTTTCTCTCCCTCTCTATCTCTCTCCATCTCTCTCTCTCTTTCTCTGATGCTGGGAGACCGTCTGGCGGTGTTGTTTGCCTCATAAAAAATGAGATTGTGAAATATGTACGGCAGATTCAAGTAAATATTGGGAATTTTTTGTTGTTTGTTGTTGATAAACGTTTGTTTGGCGTTGCAAAAGATGTGTTGTACGTGTGTGCTTACACGCCGCCTGAGGGTTCTCGGTACTATACTTTTCTTGGAGTTGATGGTGATGGGATTGCTATGTTGGAGAATTGTTTGCTTGATAATGCGCTTGTTGACAATGATTATTTTGTTATTATTTCGGGTGACCTTAATGGTCGTACGTCTAGTATTTCACAACCAGCTAATGTTGAATATGACTCTTTTGATAACATGTTTAAAAGTAGATCTGTCAGGGATGGTAGAAATTCTCAAGACTCTGTTGTGAATGGATTTGGAAAGTCTTTACTGAATATGTGTACTGCTTTGAATTTGTGCATCTTAAATGGTATGTGTCATGGCGATCTTGAAGGACGCTACACGTACATTAGTGATTTTGGATGCAGTGTTATTGATTACTTTTTGATGTCTAGTGATTTGTTTGCTACTATTTGGGATAACTGTTGTCTGAATGTACTTGATCGTTCTGAAACTAATCACATGCCTGTGGTGTTGTCACTGTCGTGTGATAATGATGATGTTACTGATCAGTCTGAAGCAGATAAGAATGTGTTTGTTGAAAAATTTGTGTGGAACCCTGAACATGTAGATGTTTTTAAGACTGCTGTAGTTAGCGATGATTTTCGTAGAAAGGTAGAGGATGTGATTGAAATGATTGATGATAATGTGGATTCTGCATTATCTATGTTTAATGAGTGTTTGAGACAAGCAGCTAGTTGCATGAAAAAAAGACTGTATGTGAATGGAAGAAAGAAACAGTTTGATTGGTTTGATGCAGAATGTAAACAGTATAGAAGACAAGTAAGAAAGTTACTGAAAAAGTTTCGGCAGACGTTGCATGATGAAGATCGGTTTGCTTATTGTAAACTAAGAAGGGAATATAAGAATCTGATTGTTTGTAAGAAAAAACAGTATAACACCATGATTATTAATAAATTAATAACATCTGTGGGTAATCAAAAGACTTTTTGGGATACTGTCCATAATATTTTACCAAAAAGGAAGTGTACTAAGAACCAGATTACTGTAGATGGTTGGTTTCAACACTTTAAACAGTTGTTAGAAAAAGATACTGCTGGCGATGACTATCAGCAGCATGAAAATGATGATGATAGTGGTAGTGATAATTTTTTCAATCGTCCTATCTCAGATGAAGAGGTGTTGTTAGCACTGTGTAAATTAAAGCTTAAGAAAGCTGCAGGACCAGATGGTGTGATTGGTGAGATTTTGAAGCATGCAGGTGAACTTGTTGTCCCTTTTTTTGTAAAATTTTTTAATGTGCTTTTTGATAAAGGAATTTTCCCAGTAAATTGGACTGAGTCTATTATTTTGCCATTGTTCAAGAAAGGTGATGTTAATAATCCTGGTAACTACCGCGGCATTAGTCTGTGTGATGTTAGTAGTAAAGTATATAGTTCAGTTATTAATAGGCGCTTGCAAGACTGGGTTGAAGAAAATAATTCCACTGGGGAGTTTCAGGCTGGGTTCAAAAGAGGATATTCAACTGTTGATCACATGTTTACGTTGATGGCTTGTGTACAGAAACAATTGTGCTTTAATCGTAAGTTGTATGTTGCATTTATTGATTTTGAGAAATGTTTCGATTCCATAAATAGAAACTTGCTTTGGCCTGTTTTGTTAAAGAATGGTATTAAGGGTAAACTTTTTCGCTGCGTTAAAAGTATGTATAACAATGTGAAGGCTAGAGTAAGATGTGGTGTCAGTCTAACAGAGTATATTAATTGTTCTACCGGAGTAAAACAAGGAGATGTGTGCAGTCCAATTTTATTTTCTCTGTTTATTAATGAACTAGCATTGGAAGTCATAAATAATGGTAGGCATGGTGTAACATTTTTGCTAGATGCTTTTGAATTGTTCATTCTTTTGTTGGCAGATGATGTTGTTCTTATCTCAGAAACTGTTGTTGGTTTGCAGACACAGTTAAATAGTCTGCAAAGAGCCTCTTCTGCACTTGGTCTAAAAGTTAACTTGTCTAAGAGTGATATTGTTGTGTTTAGAAAAGGAGGATATTTGGGTATTAGAGAGAGGTGGACTTTTGATGGAAGGGCTATGCCTGTGGTAAACGCTTATAAGTATTTGGGTGTTTGTTTTTCTACTAGACTAAGTTATGTTGCAACATGCAGAGATCTTGCAAGTAGGGCTAAAAAAGCTCTTCTTTGTATTATGCAAAGACTGCGTATGTTTAATAATTACTCTGTTGACGTTTTTCTAAAGCTTTTTGATGCACAAGTGCAGCCTGTTATGAGTTATGGTTGTGAGATATGGGGCTTGGACAAAGCAGTACAACATTGTGAAAAAGTTCATTTGTTTGCTCTTAAGAAATTCTTACATGTGGAAATGCGCACACCTAACGATTTGGTATACAGAGAAATGAATAGATACCCAATCACCATTAATTTTGCTGTGAAATGTATTCGTTATTGGTTGAAAGTTTTACAGATGGATGAAGAGAGATTACCTAAGAAAGCATATTTAATGTTGCATAATTTGGATTGTAGGGGTAAAATAAATTGGGTGTCAAATGTTCGCATATACTTGTATCGTTATGGATTTGGTTTTGTTTGGTTAAACCAAGGAGTTGGTAGAGTGAATGAATTTTTGCGAGTGTTCAAGACTCGGTTGATTGATTGTAGATGGCAAGAGTGGAATGATCATATTGAGAATAGTGACAGATTTAGTGTATATAGAAGGTTTTGTAGCCCTACTGCGATACGATGCATACCTACTTATTTACGAATGAATATGGATAACCATTTGAGATATCTGATGACTAAATTTCGTTTTGGAATTTCTGATTTGTTTCTACATTTCTATAGATATAGGAATTATGAACCTCGCAATTTGTTATGTACATTGTGTAAAGATTCTGTAGAAAACGAAATTCATTTTTTGCTGTGTTGTCCTTTCTTTGAAGATCTACGAAACCAATTTATTCCGCAGAAATATTGTAGAACACCCAACATGTCTCGTTTTTCCGTGTTGATGGCGTCGGGTAATGAAGAGTGCGTTAGAAAAGTATGTATATTTCTGTATAAAGCATTCAAGGCGCGAGAAACTGCAATGGAATGAAAATTTTGTCTTTGTTTTGTTTATGTTTTGTTCTCTGGCATTACGTTGAATATTTGCATGATATGTACCTTGTACACTCCCCTTCAATCAGGGGCATAGGCCTTATATTTGAATAAATTCTTGAAGTCTTGAAGTCTTGAAGTCTCTCTTTCTCTCCCATGCAGTGATGCTTGCTACATCAGTGTGAAACTTTCACAGGATTATCTCCTGTCCACACTTTTGCTCATTGGCACACCTATTTTAGAGTGCAACATTTTCCAGCTTTCGTCTGTTTGTTACTTGCAGCGATCAGACAACACTCCAGGATGGTTGCAGACTTTTGGTGATCGAGTGCCCGTCTTTAGTGTTGAAAGGTTTGTGGATTTTATTATTCAGTCTACTTTCAGCACATGCAACAACAGCAACAACAAAGACAGAAACAGGGAATTTACATTCGATCCAACAAATTCTAGCTTAAAAGAGTCCACTTTGTGGTGTTGAAGATTTTTCCCATTGTGACATCTCCACCTTTTATTGCAGGATGTTCAGCATTTAACAAGCTGATTTGCGCGGTTTTCATGGAAGTTTGATAGCGATGCTTTAGTCACTATTTCTTTCCTAGAATTTATTGACATTGTATTTTATTTGTGACATTGTTCAGCTTTGCACAATGTGCAGATTGGGAGAGTTATTAACATTACCCGGGAGTGCTGCATGAGTTTATATAAACTAGATAGAGGTTTTAAGCATGTTGCATGCTGCGCTGTCTGTTCTCAGTGGAGGGAAGCAGAAGTGTGCGGAGGTCAGCATGGTGATGAAGCTGGAAGACTGGGGGCCTATCTCACCCGCCATCATCCCTACACACCCGCACTCTCACTCACAGGTATAATTATAATTATAAGACAAGAAAAGACAACGAAATATTTATGTTGTTAATTATTTTATTAATGTTGTAGCGCTTTTTGTCATTATTTATATAGCGCTTTTCCAAATCAACGGCTGCTCAAGGTGCTGGCCAATACAGAATCTTAACTCAAACCACCTGCACTTGCTGCCTTGGCTGCATCGTCAGATGCTCAGTACAATTGAGCACAATTCTGGGAGACCAGAGATGGGAGAAAGGACCTACTGCTTGCTGGGTCAGGCATGCTACTTTTCCTGGAATTCCAGGAATTCCTGGAGATCGATCTTTGGCTTTCCTGGTGATTGAAAAATTTCCTGGAATATTAAAAAAATCTGTGTCGAAAAAAAAAAAAGCAAGCGTTTTTATCACGGTAGGCGATATCAGCGGGATTCGTCTGCTAGACCGCCATGGCAGTCAATTTAACGATCATATCAAAGCGGCGTTGTGATTGGCTAGCTAAATTTATCTCACCAATCAGATTGCTTCTCTCTTACGTGATTCGCTCTGTGTTATAGCCAGTGGTTTCCGTTTGATTTTTGACAGTCTTCACCACGATTCTCTGTTTTTTTAAGTTTGATAACGTATGGAAGCGTTTTTGTGATGATAAATACTACTAATAGTAGCATAGTATCAAAATGTTTCGAACCGACATTGTAATAAGAAACACAGTAGGAGACTGGGACAAAGGTCTCAAAAACAAGTGGCGTTGGGACTGGCTGCAGAGAACACTGGATTATGAAGTAAAAGTTGTTGGGAAAGAAAAATAAAAAAAGAAGTACAATAATGTTAACAGACATGTAGCCTACCAGTGTCATTTCTTGTATATAGTTTAAACTAAAATGTGTTTTTTTTCGTCTTTGTTGATTGATTTTTCGTCTCTCAAAAAGTGCTCAGAATGTGCCAGATTGCACAGATTTTAACTTAAAAAAAAAAAATTTCCAGGGGGGCATGCCCCCGGACCCCCCTAGGGGGCTCGCCTGCTTTGCAGGCTCGCTCTCGGGGCTCTGCTAATCCTTCCAAAATTTTCCTGGAAAACAAAATTTTCAGAGTAGCATGCCTGTGGGTGTAGTTGCGTAGCTAGAGCACTCACCTGTGTAGGCCCTGAGCGTCAGGTTCTTTTAAAGTCTGTGCATATTAACGTGTGTTAAAACCTTTGTTTGTGGCATGTTTAACTTTGACTTCTGTGTAGGTGTCGGCAGCAAGTCAAGTGCAACAGTATCATCCCCATCACCAGCAGCAGCAGCACCAACCGCAACAGCCAGCGCAGGAGACAAGCCCCAGGCAGTCGTCAGAGTACCAGATGGCGCTGGAGTTTGAAATCTGGAGAGAAGCTAGGGAAAAAGCCTTTGAGAAAGAGGTCAGTGTATATAAGATGCAGCTTTTTTTGTCAAGGGCAGACGATTTATGCCTACAGTTTGTACAGGTCATGTTAGTATCTACATTTCTCAACATTGTTTTACCTCACTAAACAACCTTCTTGGAGGGACTGTTTTATCCATTAAAAGCTGACTGCCTAGTTGTAATTATACTTTACACACACAAAAAAACACTAGGATGAAGATAAAGATGCGAATCAAAAAGGATGTTGATGATAATGTTACCCTCCAATAAAATAAAATAAAAAGAACACACAACAGCAATTACTTGAAAGTATTTGGATCGAGATATCATAATCCCCTCCTTCAGATCTGAAGATGGACATGTAACAATGGCAACAGCAAGATACACAATAGTAATAGTGACTCCACAAAATGTTTTGATGTCATATTTTCTTGTCATGATGTTTCCGATCACATCACGACAGTCAGGTGGCAAGGTTGTCAAAGGAAACATCACTCTCATGCCTGTTGGCCGCAACCCACAAAACAAGCATGAAGCCAGCAACTGCATATGAGACTAGTATCCGCGAAAATAAAAATCCTTGAGAAAGAACAAAAATCTCAAACTGTCGCGATTCTCAAACAGTGTATGTCTACAAGGGAGGCACTGTGGTCTAATGGTAGTTCTTCGGCTTGAGGATCTGAAGGTCCCGGGTTCGAGCCCTGGCCGAGCCATTGTGTTGTGTCCCTGGGAAAGACACTTTACTCCTGTTTTCCTACTCCTTCGGATGAGAGTATAAACCGAGGTCTAGTCTGTGTGTCGCATACATTCCATCATAACGGACTTTAAAGATCCTGACGCTCATGTCCTAGACGGGTGAGTGCCGGTAACAAGAACACACCCAGCATGCACTTGGTCCTTCTCCCCCATCCCTGGCTGCCCAGGATTGTGCTCAGTTGTCCGGGCGTCATACCATGCGCCAAAGGCTGCGGGTGGGCGTCTCGGACGGTTTGAGTTAGATCCTGTATCGGCCAGCGCCTTGATCCTTAGGCTAAGGCGCCTTATAAATGACGAACATTATTATTATTATTACAAGCAGTCAGATTCTCTATCTTCACTTCCGTTTCCAACATGGCGTCTCATTATGCACCATGCGTTGTAGCTCACGGCGAAGCATATGACGATTCAGGAGTAACAATAAGTGGCTTCCACTTGTTGAGTCCATGTTCAGTGTCATGGGAGAGGTGATTGACAAATCAAACACCAAGATAGACATTCACACTTATTCTGCCATGCAAACTGTCAAGCATATACTCAAGGCCAGCAGACCTGTTTACCCTTACGCTTTTGGCGTAATTTCATTACGCTTTTCACAATAAATTACGCCATTACGCTTTTTACGATCTTATTACGATTTTAAAAATCACAATATTACTCTTTTTATTCGCGAAGCTTTCGATCAATATTTTATAAGTTTTATACGCATTTTCGTGTGCATGTTTATGCTGCGGCGCTAAAATTGGACATTTCGGACTCGGTTTATTGGGCGGTAACTGGACGTTTTTCAAGTGGTTCAGTACACGACTTATTTGTCCAGTGTTGTCGGCGAAGTTTGTTTTTCGCGATTCGTCTGTGAAATTAAATAGTTTCCGGTTTCCGGTTTCTTTGTCTTTTTTTTCTTCTCCGATGCCAGTCTTCACTCACGATTCAGTAAAAGAGTGTAGAACTGAAAATGAATTCTCCTGCGAAAAAAAAAAAGTTATCAGTAATGCAAAAATACAGAGTGAATTACGCAGAAACATGGCCATTTCTTGGCCCATCGGAAAAGAGTGTACATCATGTGCGATGCTCAATTTGTGCGAAAGATTTTTTGTGTTCTCATGCCGGGGCATTTGATTGCAAAAAACGTGTGGCCAGTGCCTCACATAAAGAAGAAGTTGCCAAGTCGTCAAAGAATAAGACGAAAGTAGTACCCATAACCGGATTTTTTGTTTCCAATCCGGTGAAACCAAAGGAGAACAAAGAGCTGGCTTTGCAGCGACCAAAAAAAATCAGTATTAACAGAACATGCTTGTTTCATGTACAGTGTATGTTTTTGGTGACAGAATGAATCTGTTTTCTTCTAAGGATCTGTTTTATTTTAAATGGAAACAGCTTTGTCAGCAATATCTCTATTCTTGTCTGTTTTCAGTTTCCATGAAACTCTTTTGTGTATGATTAAGCTTCTTTTTGCAAATGGGTCAACAGACCCCGTTGCAATTTTTTTCAAGTTGGTGAATGATACTGCATGGGCGATCGAAAGGGTCGACGGTAATAATATATTACTCTTTTTTACCCAAGATTACTCTTTTTGGCGAAGCCTATTACTCCATTCTTTTAGGGGTAAACAGGTCTGGGCCAGGGGTAAGACTGCAGTGCAATACTTCAAGAAAATTGACCCTATCAAGGAACATGTCAGTCAACGTCTTGTGCTTAACATGTTGTCTGCTGCCAGAAAAGATAAAGACAGAAGAGAGAGAAACAGTGAAGAAAGTGCCCAGAAGGCAGAATCTCTTGGTGTCACCGTCATGAAATTGACCACCATAAGAAAGGCAACTGAGGAAATCCTGGAAGAGGCCAAGCAAGCCAGAAATGCACATCACTGCAGCCACACAACGTCAACTGCTGCAGAGGACAATGACTGTAGAGATTCAAACAGCACCTCAGCATCCACAATCTGCATCAAGAAAATGAAGAAACGGTCATCAATTGGGAGTTTCTTCAACCCATGTTGAAGAAATATATCTATTCCTGGACCTTGTTTGTAACAAGTAAACTTTTGTGCTTCACAGATTTTTAATGTTTGTTAGTGCTCTGATTGCACGAGAATACATACAGTTTATTCATGATTTTTTTTTTTCAACAACATAAAACTTCAGCCTCCCTCTCCCCCCTCCCCCTTCCCTCCCTCCGCTCTTATACACATTTTCCTCTATTTTTTAAGTCAGGTGTTTGGACCCCTGAGTCTATAAATAAATGTCCTCATGAGTCTGTAAATAAATGTCCTCAACCAGAACTCCTAAAATAAATGATCAGTAACTGTAATGCAAGTGATCCTGTAGACCATAGGCAGTTTTCATAAATTGTGAAACTTACTTCGTAGTGCTTTTCTTTTCATACTGTGAGCAAACCGATCATTTCTATGTGACAGGATTGCAGACGGACTTGACCTACTTCCAGTACATTGCTTCAAAATACATTCTAAGTCTTGAAACGAGTGTAGATCCCCATTTTGACATCCAAAATGATTGAGTAAGGTCCCTCACACAAAATCTTATCTTGTTGGATATTATTCAAGCGTTGCGATAAACAGAATATATCCCAAAAGTAAAATTTTTGGGAGTGCTCATTTCACAAGCTAACATCGAGTGTAGTGTGAAGAATTTCTTAAACATTCACTCTGCATACTAACGACTGATTTTTTTTTTTGGGGGGGGGGACACTTTATTATTCCTTTATATCGGGAAATTCTGGGCCACCTCCCCTGGGGAAGACGTAGTTGCAGCCCAAACCCAACCTATCTAATATTAGGTTTGTTTTTGACATTTTTGCTGGGGGAACAAATCGGAGTATCTGGAGAAAACCCCCGAGACGTTGCCAGAGTCGAAAGTAAATAATTTTCAGAGAAATATAACGCCCAGAGGCTGATTCCATCCCACACCTGTCAGGCGCCATTGGTTTCTAGCCTGTGGACAAGGCAAGTGAGTCTTTAGACCACTCCGCTACAACGCTCGCTTACGGCATAAACTGCCGACATCACTCAGATAAAGTAGTCCCTAATCACATTCACAAAGAAACTCTTAAAAGAACCCTAATAACAGTGATGGCTCAAACAAATGTGCTGCTTCTTTACAGCTGTTGTCACAGTCACATTATCATGCAATGATGACGCTTATGACAAGGCAACCTGGTTCATTGTTCCAGTTGAAGGAGAAAGAGGCCCAATGCTTAGCAGCCCTGGCAGAAGGTTTCAAGAAACGAGACAAGGAGAGAGAGGTCATCACACAGAAAATGGTAAGGGTAATTATTTGTATTACTACTACTACTACTACTACTACTACTATTTCTACTACTACTACTACTACTACTACTACTACTACTACTACTACTACTACTACTACTACTACTACTACTACTACTACTACTACTACTACTACTACTACTAATGAGAAGAAGAAGAAGAAGAATACTAATAATAATAATAAGAAGATAACATTGTTTCATGCTCATATGTTTCACATGATTTGAAATCTGATCACAATGCAATCCTTTGTCATCTGTATGTCGCTAAACTGCCTGTGGAACCAATTACCATTAATTGTCGCAAACTGCGTAGCATCGATCCACTAGCTTTTAAGGCTGATCTTGCTACCCTATCTCCAAAATGATCTATTGTTGACTACAATGTTACTGTGCAAGCTGCACTTGACAAGCATGCGCCTCTCTGCCAACGCACAGTCCGCCAACGTAAATGTAACCGATGGTTCAGCAGCTTTGCTGACCGGTTCCATCAGTTCAAACGTGAGCGGCGTCAGGCAGAGAGACGCTGACTGAAGTCAGGCTTGACAGTTCACAAAGAGATTTTTGAAACCATCAAACACAAAATAGCCAATAGGATAGAAGAAGCAAAAACATTTTTTACATTACAGATCGCTGAAAGTAAAGCTTGCAAACAACTCTTTCAGAATTTCAACTTACTCCTGGGCAAGGAGACTGCTTCTCCTTTGCCTAATATATTCGAAGACAAACAACTCCCATCTGTTTTCTCCATCTACTTTTCTGAGAAAATCCTAACTATCCGCAACAGCTTTCCTCCCTCAGACCCATCCGCTCTTCCTTCTCCTCCACCATACACTGGTCCACCATACACTGGTCCACCATACACTGGTCCACCATACATTGGTCCACCATACACTGGTCCTTGCCCAACACAATTTCTGCCGGTTTCTGAAAGTCAGCTTTGTGGCATTCTAAAACACACTGTTCTCAACTCTTGTGAACTTGATCCCATCCCTACCAAGTTACTGTATGAGCACCTTGAAACCATTCTTCCCTCTTTAACACACATCATCAATGATTCTCTCCTACGTACATGTATCTGGTATTGTCCCAATTGAACTCAAAACCGCAGTTGTAAAACCCTTGCTGAAAAAGACCTCCTTGGACAAAAACGACTTGAAGAATTACCGACCTGTTTCTAATCTGCCCTATCTTTCAAAGATTTTGGAGAAAGTGGTGCTTAAGCAGCTCCTAACACATCTTGACAACAACAACCTTTGCAATCCTTTTCAATCTGCCTACAGAGCTGGTCACAGCACTGAGACTTTTCTTCTGCGTGTTTGCTATGATATTCTTTTTGCCCTTGACCATGACAACATCTCTGTTCTTCTTCTTCTGGACAATTCTGCTGCATTCGACACTATCGATCATACCATCTTGCTCAATCGCCTTAAGAGTGTTTGGAATTCAGTCCACAGCTCTCTGTTGGTTCTCATCGTACTTACAGGACCGTTCTCAATATGTATCGGTCAACAATTCTTCCTCTGCTGCTTCTCCTCTCCTTTTTGGTGTCCTGCAAGGCTCTGTCTTGAGTACTGTTTTGTTCGTGCTTTACACCACTCCACTATCTTTTGTCATCAAGCAACACTCTGTTGATCATTATCTTTTTGCTGATGATGCACAACTTCAAAAGTCTGAGAAACCTTGTGACATTGATTCTGTGACGGTAACACTACGTGACTGCACTACTGATATTAAGACATGGATGACAAACAACATGCTCAGACTGAATGACGACAAGACAGAAGCTCTCCTTTTCTCCAGTGCAACTCCTATCTCTGCCCCTTCTCTTACCATTTGATCTTCCACCCTGACAAGTGGATATTCTGACAAGACTAGAAATTGTGAAGTTATCCTTGATTATCATCACTCTTCCCAAAAAAGGTAACCTTCAGGAAAGTGAAAATTACTGCACCATCAGCCTCATTAGCCATCCCAGCAAGGTCCTCCTGAAAATAATACTCAACAGGTCAGGTTGAAACCCCAAGCTGAACAAATCATAGCTGAGGAACAAGCAGTATTCAGGGCAGGGCGAAGTACCACTGAACAGATTTACAACCTCAGAATAATCTGTGAGAAATACCTACAGCACCAACAACATCTATATCATGTGTTCGTAGACTTCAAAAAGGCGTTTGACCGAGTCTGGCATGCAGCTCTGTGGGCAACCATGAGAGTGTACAACATCAGCCCTAAAATTATTGAAGTCATCAAAAGCCTGTATGACAAGGCTACAGTGCAGTCCTCCACAACAGCGCCATCGGAAACTGGTTCAGAACTTTTGCCCTATAGATAGACCTGCATTGCACACATATTAGTGGTCACACTGGCTTTTAAGCATCAGTGGTCTGATGAACTTAGCCTAACTATTGTGATTGTTGTTTATACAGGTGACGGAGTACAGCCAGATGAATGAGAAACTGAAGACCACTCTGGCTGGACTGGAAAAAAGAGACAAGCAGTTACAAGCCAATGAACATGAGGTATGAGCCACCATTTTGAATTTGCCAAGCCTTGCTGAAAGTCATGGTAATGCTGTTTGGTCTTACTGTTGTTGACAATGTATGCACAAAACAACGCTGAAAAGCAAAACATGTATAGGAAGTTAGTTGCTTTGAAACGTCATTGGGTGCAAAACCTAGTGAATTAATTGACGAATAAACTCTTCTATTATCGTGCTTGGTGGCGTAAAAGTACCCCAAACTGACTCAGGCTGACTGTAACGATTTAGGTCAAAGTGTATGTGCTGTGCGTGACAGGTGATGCGACTAAGGGGAGAGCTGCAGAGAGAGCACGACCGCAAGCTGCAGGAAATGAAGGAAGCCTCTCGTAGGATGAAGGATGACTGTGACCACCAAGTAGAATTACAAAGGTTGGTCACCGGTCTTCCCTTCCACTCCATATATTTTGCTGTTACCATTTTGGGATGGCCTTGGCGATGGAGCTGGGGTGTCAAGGATGTAAAGTATTACATGTATATGGGAAAAAGGTAGTACCTGGCAAAGGTTGTCATGTGCTCACACAGCTGGAAGAATGGGAGAGAAACAAGATGGGATGAGATAGCCACACAAGAAAAGCTGACAAATTGTTGTGATTTATACACTCTTTTCATTTTTGACTCGGACAGATTCATAGCAGTATTTGTCTATGTATTCACCCCCCAAAAAAAATGTTCCAGATTTTTCAAATCTGTGTGAGATAACTTCTGAATAATCCAAAAATAAATTTCAAAAACATTTTTATATTGTCTGTCAATCCATACGTCTTTCCATCTGGTGACCACAGTCTGTTTGTGCAAAACTTGTTAGTTGTAGGATTTTTCACAGCCTATTTCACCTATTGCAAACAAACTTGGTAGGATGGCATATACCCATGAGAACTCCTCCCCGACTCAACCAAAGCTTTCTAGTTTTGAGGTTAGGTCAGCCAGGCTAGCTATAAATAGCTTTGCCGATGCTACCTTTCCTTTCCTTTCACTGGAAGGGAGGGTGCAGGCAAGCTATAAATAGCCCACAGCCAGCAAAATGTGGAAGCACTAAACAGCGCTGCTCACATAGGCATTGAGCTGGTGTGCCTCATTAGTGAATGATTGTCTTCACTTCAAGATCAAGGTCACAGCCAGGGTAAACAATTGTTAGTAAAAGAGGGACCATTTATCACAAAATTTCCATTTTTTTCTTTTAAGTTATTGATATTGAACTTATGATTCTTTGATACATGATAGAAATCAATGAGACACATAATATGCAAATTTAGTCAACATCACTTTAAAGTCAATATCACTGGAGTTTTTAAAAGTGGATGTGTATAGGTACTTTGAAGTGACCTTGACCCTAAACTATCAGTGATATAAAGTCCAAGCTTGTTGTATTTAGAGATAGTAGATTGATCTTTCCTATATGTTCCGATTTTACGTTGATATTGAAGATCAATTTTATTTTAGGCCTTACAAAAACAGTAAAACATGTGTCACTGTCACATCCCCTGCCTCAACATTGGGTACACCAGTGTGTGCTAACCACATGAGAAACATTCCCTCCCCCCAAAAAAACTAACACACAAAACACTAGAGGAAACCATGACAACATTTTTATTGACACAAACAATTAACTAACCTATACATTTATATAACTAATCCAGCTGTATGCCCACAATCACATTTAACTATCATGAAAACAAAACTGGTAAACAAACAATAATAATAAATAATTGAGATAGTGATTTTCTTGAAAGTCTTTCTTGCTACAGCCTATACAATTTCACAAGTGGCTGTAGAATTTTTAATTACCTAACTAATGATTTGTACAAGATAATTATACACCATGCTTAATAATATTGTAAAACAGTAATAATCATATTTCTCAATGGTTAAAAATGATACAAGATGCTTGACTATAGAAAATGCCACACCAACTATCCTATCCTATCCTATCCCTTAACTCGAAAGTCGTTGGGGCACCACAGATGATCGTTTAACCAGTGTACTCCACCTTTCTCTGTCCTCAGCAACCTTCATGACTTCGCTCAGTGTCAAGCCAGTCCATTCTGATTCTTGAGTGTCGTCCCTCACCTCTTTTTCTTTCTCCCTCTTCTTCTGCCTCCTTGTACGTGCCTTGCAGAATAGTCTTTGCAAGGCCTGATGCTCTAGTGACGTAGCCATACCATCCAAGTTTCCGTTTCTTCACTACTGTGAGCATGTCATTGTGTTGTCCAGTGGCTTGTGTGATGGTCTTTCAGACTTCGTCATTGGTGATGTGCTGGGTATAGGAAATGCCCAGAAGTCTTCTGTAGCACCTCATCTCCAGGCTTTGTATCCTTCGTTGTAGGCCTGCTGTGAGGGTCCATGTTTCGCAAGTGTAGAGGCTGTTGGAGATTACAAAGGAACGCAGCAGCCTTGCCACTCCAACTATCTGTAATTTTTTTAAAGAAATAATAAAGTTGTCTTGTCTTATGTGGCTTTATACAACTGGCAACTGACATTCTTTTACAGTTCATTTTCTTGAGCAAATTTATGAGGAAATAATAAAAAAAACAAAAACTTTTTATTATTCCCTCATAGTCTCGCTGGATGGCAGTCATGGTCAGGTCAGCTGAGACTCCAACTTGTAAACAGAAAGTTCCCAGTGCTTCCGGTCAAGTCCCAGCCATGTCACATCTCCAGTTGGGGATGCCAATACCAGTACAGCTACCGGTGTTTTTCCTTGGTCCTGGAAAAGAAGACAGGACACAAAGACGAAACAGGTCTGAGTGGTCACAGTAGTGCATGCATTCTTTCTTCCCCCCTCTTAGATCATCAGCTCCAGGACGACTATAATCTGCCTCACAGGACCGTCACAACAATGCGACCCACTGCTTGAGATAGGCAGCAAATAGAAAACCTACGCCCACATAATTCCCCCTTGGAAAAATTCTGCTGGCACTAGAGCAACTTATCTGTTACCAGTTATTCCTGTGACTAAACAATTTAGCTCCGTATAGCAGGTTTATTTGCTTGTAGTCTCTAATTTAGTGCGCACATCGCTCACTGCAAAAACTTCCACAGCAAGTGAAAATACATGCCTCACCTCATAACCATATAGCGGCATTCTTGACCAGTTGACAAGAACAACTTATGTTAATCTGATGAATACAAATTGATACAGCAACAACTTGACCAGTTTAGGGTGACCAAGCAAATCTAACAAAACAATGCACGTGTTTAAATTACATTCTTTGCAAACTTAGCGATACATTTTAATTAATTTTCTCTACCTCACCTTCCACCCTCTATAACAGGCTAAGAAACCTTATTATCACAGGTTTAGAAAACTGAGTCCTGACATTTATCATACAGTGGAATTGCTCAACAAGCTTGTATATTTAACCCATAGTATGTAACAACATTGTGGGTTATTTGATCATACATAAGCATCAGAGGTCACATGAAGGTCAAGATCATCCCAAGGTAAAGGTCTCTGAAGATCAAGGTCATCCCAAGGTCACTGGAGTTTTTTACTTAATACTTTTGCTGTAGTTTATTTGTACGTGAGTGTATTTGGAGCCAGAGGTCGAGGACATCTCAAGGACAAGAGCATAGAAATATCAAAGTCGGCATTACTTTGCATTTTAATGCCACCGTTTCATTTCTTCTTTTTTTTTCTTTTCTTGTTAAATATTGCAAGTTCCATATGGTGTCCATAATGGTATCCATGTGGTGCCCCTATGACCTAATAATAATAAATAATACAGTACATTTATATCGCGCGGTACCTCGCAAACGGTAAAGAAAGCGAGCTCGCCGCGCTTGACAACACACGTGCAATCACACACACACCCACACACACACACACACACCCACACACACGCACACAGAACACGTGACCTCTGGGTTACGGGACAGGATAGGATAGGATAGCATATGGAACATGCGAGTCATATGGGCTTTGTCCTTCTAGTTTTTGTAGCCAAATATCCAAATTGCAATGCTAAACTATCCGTTTCATTTCTTCTTCTTCTTCTTCTTCTTCTTCTTCTTCTTCTTTTTCTTTTTCTTCTTCTTCTTCTTCTTCTTCTTCTTCTTCTTCTTCTTATTATTATTATTATTATTATTATTATTATTATTATTATTGCAGAATGAAAGTAAAAGAAATGGAAGAGATCATCAACAGATACAAAGGAGAGGTCAGTTCACATTTATTTATTTCTTTAATTGTTGTTATATAGCGCTTTTTCCAGCTCAAGATCTGCTCAAGATGCTGGCCGGTTCAGAAGCAAACTCAAACTGTCTGAGGCGCCCACTTGCGTCCATAGTGGCATCATCTGACGCCCAGACAACTGAGCACAATCCTTGGTGACTGGGGATGGGGGAGAAGGGATCTAGTGCTTGTTGGGTGTATTTGTGTGAACTGACACTCACCCGCCTGGGACATGAGCATCAGGATTTTTAAAGTCTGGTTGTTGGAATGCATATGTGCACAGACTAGACCTTGGTTTACACTCTTATCTGAAGGAGTAATGCTCTAGATCTTGTATCTGACAAATGTAAAAAGTTTGCAAGATTCATGGTGTAATATTTACCTTAGATACAAGGCACAGTGCAAGGAGGCAGAAAAAGAGGGAGAGAGAAATTGAGGTGGGAGGACAGTATTCGAGAATGGACTGGCTCGACACTGAGCGAAGCCATGAGGGTTGCTGAGGACAGAGAAAGATGGAGTACGCTGGTTAAACAATCATCTGTGGTGTTCCAATGACCTTCGAGTTACGGGATAGGATAGGATAGGATAGGATAGGGCATGGTATGACGCTTATTTATGATTTTATGGTGACATGATTATCAATATAATTTTCTACAGTTACAAGAAGCAGATCGCAAGCACAAGGCATTGGAGAAGGAGTTTTCTGCATTTCGAGAACAACTCAGCTCAAAGTCTGAACTGCAGTTGCAGAGAGACATCAACCTTCTCACTCTAGAAAAGGTATGTTTGGTATTGACTACAGTAAGGCTATTGTTCTTGTAGAGAGAGCACTTACTTACTCAGAGAGGTGCTCTGGGTGCTGACCAAAATCCCTTTGTTTGAAACAGCGATGATTTTGACGTTCAGGTATATTTTATCTTCCTACAAAAATGCCCTTGAGTATAATTAACCACAGCTCATTCTTGTACAGTGAGAGCTGGAAAGCAAGCTAGAACAGACCTTCTGCCTCTGTCGTGCTGCGTTGGAATAATAATAATAATAATAATACAATTAAATAATAATACAAGATGCTATTGTACGCTTTTTCTTCAGTGGAACTCAAAGCTCGGTGATCTGAAGAGATCACAATTACAGAAGTCAGAATAGAAATCAATTTTTTTTTTTTTATTTTTTAAGATTTTAGATTGACTGCATTGTGTACTATTATTGAAGGGGAACGTTACAATCTCATGAAGCAGTCAACACGGATGGCTCGACAATGACGCCGACCTCAAACGAAGTGTCCAAAGACTGTTGATGCATATGCCTACACACTCCGCCTTTGCTTGATAGATCTCTAAAAGTCAGCTAGCGTCAGGGTTACCTGTTTGGTGGGAACTTGCCTATTGCGTTGCTCAGCCAGGACCGCGCGCTAGAAAAAGATGACCATAATACTGAATGAAGGCGCTCGTTTGAAGCAGCGATAGTTGAAATCTTTCGATTTGTAAATAAAAAAACGCTTACAGTAAAATAAATATTGTTTTTTCCTTCTCTTTAGTCGGAACTAGAACGTAAATTGGAGTCTGCAAACTCGGCCAAAAACACGTACAAGCAGAAGTTTGCCATGGCTATCAAAGAGGTGGCCCGTCTGAAGCAGCGAGAACAAGAAGTGGCCAAAGCAGCGTTACGCCAGCAGCAGCAAGAACTGGAACACATGCGTCTGCGATACTTGGCGGCCGAAGAAAAGAGCGTCACTAAGGGAGATAACCAACAGCTGGAGGAGATCAAGATTGAGCTCAACAAGTGAGTCGATTGTTTGAAATTGTACTACTTTTCCACCCTCCTTTTTGTTTGTTCTTTTTCCTTTTTTCCTCTTATTTATCCATTTAATTGTGTATTGACCTGTTTAGTTTTGTGTAGCTCTCTGTTTCTTTACCTGCTTTTGGTTTAGACTTTGGAGAAAGAAGTTTCTCATGACTTGTACCATGATTTTCTTTTGAGGGGATTTATAGGTTTTGTTCACGCTGGACAGGAGAGGAAGGGCTGTATTTTCCACACAAGAAAAGATGTTGCCAGCACGTACTGGCATTTACTACAAACACTGGTGTATTTGGTTTGATGTTTCAGGTTGAAGAATTGAATTCCATGACTTTGTTTTTATTTATAGTATAGTGTAGTGCAATATAGTGCAGTATATAGTATATATATATGTAGTACAGTACAATATAGTATAGTGTAGTGCAATATAGTGCAGTATATAGTATATATATAGTACAGTACAATATAGTATAGTAGAGATGGCATCATAGTCTTTCAGCCTTTTGCCCCCTAGTTGATGTGCCCAGTTAGACACTTTTTACTTGTCACACAGTTAGGCTTTCAGGCATCATTTGTCTGAAGAATTTTGCTGGCTTGGCTGAGCAGGCTGAAGAAATATCTTGGAGCATGATGTTGTTTGTCCTTACTACGTTATTGAAGAACTAACTTCTTGTTTTTACGTTTGCATGCGATGTGTGTAGCTTACGGCTGGCTTTGCTGGGCAGGCTGAAGCAGATGGAAGAAGACAAGCTGAGGAACATGGCCGACTCCAACAACTTCGCTCACTCCGCTCACCATGGCCACACCGGGGACAAGCCGCTCAACTCGCTGATGGACTCATCGCTGAATGAGCACATATCCCGACTAGTGGAGGAGAGGGACCTGCTGATGGGGACAGGGGCATACACCTTGCAGGACAAAGTCATCATCGACCTGGACCGCCAGATTCAAGACGCCATCGCTCGCAGGAATAGATGATTTGTTGCGAAAGGTTTGGAGGTAGAACTTATTGACTAATCATTGGTCCTTATGATCTTGATTGCTTACACGACTGGCGTTGTAGTCATAGTAGATTTATGTTTTATTGTAGTCATACAAGAGTCCTAAGCATTTAGGAAAGAAGAGTTAAATGTTGGTGTTACACATGGTATGGCTTTTCTTTTGTACTACATTACAACTCTCAGAGAAAAAATACAAGATACATTGAGGAACTATGAGTAAAAGTGCAATTTAGTACAATACCAATATGTTTTTATTTTTACACAAGAATGTATAATCTACAATTCTTTAGTGAATGAATTATGAACTGGTAAAAGAGTTCAAATTGTGATTAATTTTATTATATAGAACGTTCTGAAACGCTCCTTTAATATGATGACATGAAGCAATGCTGTTTATAGTTTTTAAAGTGAGGCTTTGTATTGTATTGAGTTTGCAGCAAGTTTTATACTCTAAAGCAGGCCATTGTGTACACAGATTGAATGTAAAAAGGCAAATATTTATCCGTAACCTTTTTACAGTTGTAGGAAAGAGCACCTCCCTTTTCTGAAGGCCAGCATTTTAAAGGTGTTGACTGATTGAAGTTGTAGCTCATCGCTGCAAACCCATAATTGTGAAATTTTTGAAAAGTTTGATTTTAAAATAAGATATATATAATATATGTTGGTGAAATTTAAACCCATTTTCTTTTCAGTTTCGAAGTCTTTTGCATGCAAACTTCGCAAGCGTTTTTAGATACGATGGATTTGAAGCAAAGGCTACTGAGGCTGAAAGTGGACATTTTGAAACTGAAAGAGGCTACAGAAGAGGCTTCCAAGCCCAAAGTGGAAGAAAGTTCTAGAGAGATGAAATAATTGTACAGCAGAAATGTACGGTTTGGACTTTTACTTTGAAATGTTGTTTTCCCAGTTATTTGTAGCAACATTTGGTGGGGGCGGCAAATGTGTTTCGCTATTGTTCTGTTTCTTCTGGCATTATGAACGAACTACCGAGGGTTTTACAGACAGGGTTGCACATAGGTTAACAGCGTTGTTCGTTCACATCACATGTACCTCTTCCCCCCTCCCTTTTTTGTATCTAATATACAAACAGCTGGGAAAGAAGCTCAGCTCTGCTTTTTTTTTTTTTTTTGCATTTTGATTTGCACCGATGTAACGTGTGCCTTTTTCAAAATGCCATCTCCTTTGTTTATGATAAAATGAATGGTTGTACATGGTAAATTAATTGCGTATTTATTGCTTGTTGGTTGAATGCTGTTCTTTCAAGACAAGAAATTTTGCTGATGATGACGAGACATTACATTTGAGTTTGACAATGATGATAATGCCGTTGTATTATTTGCTTCAAGGCAGATGTTTACAGAAGGTGATATTGCAGTCATTACATTAGCAACTTTGTATTATTTGCTTTAAGACAGACATTTACTGAAAATGATATTGCTGCCATTACATGTACATTATCAACTTTGTAGCATATACTTCTGTTACAAAAAGTTACATTTGTTTAGGCTGCAGCCGTTTTGTTGTCAAAGTCAAAATACTTTATTATCCAATACAGTCAAAATATGTAGGAGTTTGTTTTGGTGAAGCGGTGAAACATTCAGTCACATACAATCATTCTGACACTGAACATTAAAAGCATTATCCAACAAATTGTTTAAGAAAGATAACACACACATTTGCACTTGTACGTACACAATCGCCCACTCATATCCAGACACGCCCGCTCCTTCTTCTTGGAAGTCAGAATCACAATCTTTATTGTCTCACAAGTGAGGAGAAATAGTTTCCCACACTGTACAATAAACATAATATCAAACAATATTAACTTACATATAGAGAACAGTGAAAGTTTGCTTCGAATAATTATCGGTGACTGTGAAATTATCCCGTTATTTATAAGGAGGCACTGTGGTCTAATGGTAGTGCTTCGGCTTGCAGATCTGAAGGTCCCGGGTTCGAGCCCTGGCCGGGCCATTGTGTTGTGTCCCTGGGAAAGACACTTTACTCCTGTTTTCCTACTCCTTCGGATGAGAGTATAAAACGAGGTCTAGTCTGTGTGTCGCATACATTCCATCATAACGGACTTTAAAGATCCTGACGCTCATGTCCTAGACGGGTGAGTGCCGGTAACAAGAACACACCCAGCATGCACTTGGTCCTTCTCCCCCATCCCCGGCTGCCCAGGATTGTGCTCAGTTGTCCGGGCGTCAGACCATGCGCCCAAAGGCTGCGGGTGGGCGTCTCGGGTGGTTTGAGTTAGATCCTCTATTGGCCAGCACCTTGATCCTTAGGCTAAGGCGCCTTATAAATGACGAACATTATTATTATTATTATTATTATTATTATTATTATTTTAAGCTATTGTACATTAACAGTGACATTATTCATTTCTTTTATTTATTTATTTATTTTTACTTTTTGAGGGCGTGAGTGGTTGGTCCAATGAGTCCAATGTTCTCAATGTTTTAATGGTCGACTTGCTAGATGAACATCGAATTTACATTACCTACCATTCAAATGTTGCTAAACACTGGTCACCTTAGGCTGCAGTTACGTCCCTTCGCTCTTGGTTACATTAGGATTGAACTTTCAAAAAGGATTATCTCCCTGTCCAAATGTGGCTCATTGATGTTGCTGTATTGTACAAGTTATTTTTTTGTTAATTTATTGTGCTTATTTGTGTTGATGAAAAGGTATCTCCGAAGCACTGGTTAATGCATGGATATATGCTTGGATGTTGTCACTTGACAGCATGTTTGAATAGTGAGTTGCACAAAAAACATTGTACAGCATTACTTTGTATTATGTACATGAGAAATGTTATATTAATGTCACATACTATACCATGACTCACAAGTGCAATGTTTATGGCGTTGCTAGGCGAGTGCCTCTCTAACGGAAGTAGACAAAATAAAACAGTCATAGAGTTGCTTCCCCTGACCCACACTCCCCGTGCATTTCGTGCCATATCATGCGTCAAAGCGCTCACAGCAAAAGCCAGTATACATCATTCCTTTTTTGGCACGCGTTGGGTGTAGTTGTGCCTTCTCTAGCTCTCATTTTTGCTTCACTTACGGCGTTCGCCTTATCGTTTCTTGTTTCTACCGCCGGCAGAGGTAAGGTTGCGTTATCATGTCTAAACGCAGCGGGTCTTCTGATTCCACCCCGTCTCAACGTGTCTCTACTTCGTCGGCTGTTAGTTCCAAGAAGGGTCGTGTTTCTGCTGTTAGCGTGGCACCCTCTCGGACCACGGTTTCGTCTGTTTCTTCCTGGGTCTCCACTGTTCCCTCTCCGGCCGTTTATACTTCTGAATTGCTTCGGTGCGCGTCGCTCCTGTCCACTCCTGCGCCTACTTCTTTGTCTTCTACCCTTCAGGTTAGTAGAGGTAGTGGTGGTGAGGTGGGGAGTGGCGGTAGAGAGGTGAGGGGTGGCTCCTTGGTCTTGCCAGAAGTGACCTTGGAGCCGTTTCTGGTCGGGAATAACGACCAGGGACACAAAGGTGGTCGCTCTAGTATAGGACCACATACTTTTTCCGGCGGGGTCGCCCCGGCTAGGCCGGACAAGCTACCTGCCGAAGCCTTCCCATCTGTTTCCTGCGGGATTCAGACTGGGTCGGGACTTCTGGTTAATGTCGAGCTTGAAACATTAAAAGCACTGTTCGCAGTGTTACGTCCAGCTACGACAGGGGGTGTGGCTTCCGGTTCGCCGGGTCTGTCTATCACCGCAGAGGGTGTGGCTTCCGGTTCGCCGGGTCTGTCCATCACCGCAGGGGGTGTGGCTTCCGGTTCGCCGGGTCTTTCCATCACCACCCCGTTCCAGCCCCCATTGCCCTCCACTTCCGCTTGCGGTCGTGGGGCGGGGGCTCTGGTTTCCGGGGCGGGGAGTACGGTACACTCGTTACCTTCTCCCTCCCATCCCCCTTTGTTTACCACTTCCGCTGCCGGTCGTGGGGTGGGGGCTCTGGTTTCTGGTTCGGGGGGTCCGGTTCACCCGTGGCCCTCTTTAGTTCCCGGTTTGGGGCAAACTTTCCCTGTTCACCCTTCGGTCTATGCCAGTGGGTCAGGGGCGCCAGTTTCCGGTTCTGATGGTACGATGTTTTCGTTGCCTTCTTCCGGTTCACATGCTGGTGGTGATTCCGCTTTTCGTTTCTCGGTGCCTTTCAGTGCGCCCCCTTCTGGTTTGGGCGGGGCTCACTTGGTGGCCCCTACTCCAGTTTCCAGTTTCACTGATACTGGGTTGCTGTTAGCTCCTGATGATATCGTGATGCTTACCGTGATGTTTGTGATCCTTATCGGGATGAACCTGGTTTGTCTGGTTCTTCTCCGGATCCTGTGGGCTTGGACGGTGCTGACCGCCAGTCCTTGTCTACGGATGCGGTTTTTAAGGAGGCCCTGCAGCAAGCAGCGGCTTTTTGTCCGCAGGTGGTGGAGGAGGTGTCAGTTTCAGACCAACCTCTCCTCCAGTCCTTTTTGGGCGGGGCTCTTGCTTCCGCCGAGTCTACTGAGACTTCTCTGGCCTTCAAGGAGTCTCCTAGCGTTAAATGTTTTGTGGATTGGGCCTTTTCCAAGGCCAGGGGCCTTAGAGAGGGCGAGGCCTCTTCCTCTTCGATTGAGGACGTGCCTCACTTTCCTCGAGCTTCCTCGTTGGGCTCTTTTGTGGGTGCCTCCCCTTCGGTTGGTGTCCATCGAAAGTTTCTCTCTCGGTCGTTTCTTCCGAAATCGTCGCTCCCGGTTTCTCAGGATGATCTTGCTCTTTTCAGGGGCCAGAGGCCTTCCCCTCCTTTTTGGGCCCCTGTCTCCGTCAAAGGGATGGCCCAGATAGAGGAGTCTCTTATTCGGTCCCTGGAGTGTGCTTCTCTGGCCGACGCGCTCACTGCTGCTCTGTCCTCGGCTCTTTTTTCGGAGCAAGATTTTCGGGACGACGTGTCGGTTCTTTCGGTGAAGTCCTTGTTGCAGGCCCTCAATACCTCTATCGTGCAGGGTTGCAAATCACAGGCTATCGCCTATGTTAACCTGCTTCTTGCTCGTCGTGACGCCTTTCTTCGGTCGGCGTCCCATTTGCCTCCGCACTTATCCTCGTCGCTTCGGGTGGGGCCTTTGGTGCCCGACTCTCTTTTTGGTCCTTATGTTCGCGCGGCTGTTCGTGAGGAGTCGGAGCGGGCCAAATCTGACGTTTTCTTCTTCTGGGCTCAGTCTGCTCAGAAGGCCCCTCCTTCCTTTACTGACGATGGTCGCGGTTCTCGTTCTTTCCGCTCCTCTTTGGACTTCGGTCGGGGTCGCTCGGACCCTGGTCCCTCTTCTCAGGGTCGGCGGGGTGGTGCTTACTCTTCCCGTGGCAGGGGTAGAGTAGGCCGCAGGCCTCAGCCGAGTGGGGGTTTCCCCCAATAGTTGTCCCCGACTGTCCACCCCCCAGCTGTTCTATTCCCGTGTGCGGGAGGCTGGGCTCGCCAGTTTCTTGCTTGGCCTGCTCTTCCCTCCGCACTCAGCTGGGTGTAAGAGGTATCTCGGTCGGGGTTCCAGCTTCAAGGGGGTATGTTTCGGCCCCCTTTGCTCCTTCTCAGTTTCCGGTTCTTCGTTCTTCTCTGCGAGCTGTCTCGCAGCCCTTGCCTTTTCGCGGGGTCGGCCCTCGGGCGCGTTTTCGTGGCGCTCGTTGGTTTCGTCCCCGATCTGTTGTCTCATGTCCTGCGGTCCTGCCCTTTCAGTCACCTGCTCAGGGCCTCCTTTTTTCGGCTCCTCAGTCGTTTTCTGCTCTTCCGGCCTTGGGGTCTTTTTCTGTCCCCCTCGGCTCCTCAACCAGTTCAGGCAGTGTGGTTCACTCCTCTTTATTGTCTTTTTTACCGTCTTGTTCTCCCTCTGAAATCCAGATACCCAGCCATTTGGCATTTTTGGCCTCCGGTGTGGCGCTTTCGGCTTCCTCTCTTCGGGTACGTCGTGCCGCCATTCGGACCACTCTTGCTCAACTAGGTTGGACTCCTCGTGGTTCTTCCCGTGTCGTCGGTGATGTTATTAGAGGAGTGGCTCTAGGCAGGCGCGGTTGCCCCGCCGGGTTCCGGCTTGGGATCTTTTTCTCGTCTTGAGTTTTCTTAGGAAATCTCCTTTCGAGCCTTTACGTTTTGCCTCCTTTTCGGATTTGACTTTTAAAACCGTTTTTTTTTTTGGGTCGCTCTCGCGTCTGGGAGACGCTGTAGTGAGGTTCATGCTTTCTCTGGCCTTCCGGCTGGCGTCGCTTTTGAGCATGATGGTTCGGTGTCCCTTCATTTCTTGCCCGAGTTTCTGGCCAAGACTCAAGTTCCGGGCGATCCTTCCCCAGTTGGTGTTTATACGCCCCCTCTCTCATCTCCTGCGTCCAGGGGATCCGGATCTGGCTAACTGCCCGGTTAGGGTTTTGCGTGCATATTTGAAGCGTTTTAAACCTTTCCGTTTGGCGGGGAAGAGGAGGTTGTTTCTCTCTTGCAACCCCGGGTTTTCTAAAGATATCGCAAAACCTACTCTCGCCCGGTGGATAGCGACAGTAATTCGTCGGGCTTACGTTCACTTGTCGGAGAGCAATGATAGGGACTACAGCTCTGTTATTCCCCTCTCTTCTGCTCGAGCGCATGAGATCAGGGCATGGGCATCCTCCCTGGCCGTTCAACATTCTATCCGGATGGAATCCGTGTTGGAAGCGGCTTACTGGCGCTCTTCAGATGTTTTCATTAGCTTCTATCTGCGAGACACTCGCCGTACCAGAGAGGACGGCTCCTTTGGGGTCCGTTCTGTGGTCGCAGCCCAGCAGTCTTTGTCCACTTCCTCAGCCTGATTCAGGTAAGTTGCTTCCCTCCGTCCTTTTCGTGCTAATCTGCACTAGTGAGTCATGGTTAGTATGTGACATTAATATTAAAATTTTATCTATAAATTTATTATTAATAAGCATACTTACCATGACTCACCTTTATGTCCCTCCCACCTCCCCGCAGTTCCAAAATAAGGAATGATGTATACTGGCTTTTGCTGTGAGCGCTTTGACGCATGATATGGCACGAAATGCACGGGGAGTGTGGGTCAGGGGAAGCAACTCTATGACTGTTTTATTTTGTCTACTTCCGTTAGGGAGGCACTCGCCTAGCAACGCCATAAACATTGCACTTGTGAGTCATGGTAAGTATGCTTATTAATAATAAATTTAGAGATAAAATTTTAATATTTGTATGATAAGCATAGTTTTATTATGTAACACACTATTTCCCATGTACAGCAGTTTCACATGTGTGAGCTATATACACAATTGGTTTATTGTGTCATACAGTTCAATCTGCTCCCCCGTTGGGGTGCCGGGGGTTTCAGAATAAATAGTATCCCCACTTTCTGGAAATTTAGTGCTTTAAATTCCCACTGTCGCTGTCTTTCTCATTTGCTCTTTCTCATTCCTGCTCTGTTCTATCTATCTGCTATACTATCTTCTTCTTCGCTAGACCAGTCACCTACCTTTTCTCTTGAAAACTCTCCGGGACAAGATTGCTTATTTGTGTATGAGGTCTGTTGGATCAGCTTGGGAATATTGGACGCTTTCTGCCAGGTGGTCACTATGGCTTCGTATGATGTTATTATTTAGCAGTGTAGGCATTTTATATGTATGTGTTTTGTTGATAATTTATAATGATGTTTGTATTCTATTTTGTTTTTGTAAACGGGGGTTCGAGTGACGACAGGAACCCATAATGGCCCATCACTTGACACTTGTCTCATGTCAGCTAATATCGCCCATGCAGTGGTCAGGCGATGAGGTCATTGTAGACTGCTGTCGTCATTAAGAAATGAAATCTAGAGACCAGAAGTTCATTTCTACCACTGAAAGGATCGCAGTACATTTTGTTTCATGCCATTTACAACTGTTATCAGGACATTTCAATAGGGGATTTACTTTCCAACTGCCCTGTAGAAGACGATCCCACTCCACTCACACTGACACACAGACACGCACACAAGCAAGTAAACAATCGGATGAGAGAAGTTGAGGAATGAAATCTGGCAAACAGTTAAAATGTTTTATATAATCTGTTTACTACAACAAAATGCAAAAGCAGTCCCGATGAAAATGTATAAAATCAATACAATTAAAATCACAAAATGGACGGTATGGATCAATGATTTGATTATCACAGTCGATCAGCATCAGCAAACATCACTAGCGATACTTGTACAGATATTACTATTTTTACTAGTGGACAGATTAAAAACATCACAGTCAAAATAACCCTACAACAAACTTGAAAATGTGTTTCTCAGCTGCAAAAGACATGTATCTGTACTTTCGGTAGGAGGCGGAGTGTGGATGGAATAAACTACTGTAGATAAAACAAGCACTACAGAAATAAAACTTTCAAAAACTGATGCTAGGAACGTTTCCCAAACTTATAACACTGATGAAACAAGCTCTGATTAAACTTTCTGCTAATAAATGCATTAACATATCTGGATTTTTGTAAAAAATTGCATTTCTAGTTTCTAAATAAAAACAATGAATACCTTTCCTTGTATGTTAACGAGAACAGTGACTCAGCCTGTATTTTGTAAATGGACCATGCAAGAATCAGAACTAAAGAAAGTGGGTACAACCAACTCTTCATTAGATTTAGTCAAAACATTCATTTTGATACAAAACAATCAATCTGTTTATCTCTACCACAAGTAAATATCCAGTTCAACTAGTCCAGCAGCAGAAGCAAAATCAAGGTAAATGTTTGGAGAAAAGTAACACTATCTTTAGTTTGAACCATCTATTTTGTCTTCTCTTTAGACCATCTGTTTTATCTTTGTTCAAGTTTCCCATGTGTATTGAAATGTGAAGGAAGGTTTTAATGTGATGTTACATGATACTGCAAGTTTTGGAATCCTTGTGCTTGTCACTGCCGTGTGTCAGGTAGTTTGGCTTGCCCGATTCTTCCTCTCGAAATCCCACTTGCTTCTCACTTTGTGAACTGTCATAAAGAAAACAAACAAAATGAATACAATTACAGTAGTATACAATACAATACAATTACAGTACTATACAATACAATACAATTACAGTAGTATACAATACAATACAATTACAGTAGTATACAATACAATACAATTACAGTACTATACAATACAATAACAGTAGTATACAATACAATACAATTACAGTAGTATACAATACAATACAATTACTGTACTATACAATACAATACAATTACAGTAGTATACAATACAATACAATTACAGTAGTATAAAATACAATACAATTACTGTAGTATACAATTTTCTTGCCCGATGACGATGATGTCCATTTGTAATTCACGTGTCTCCATCCATTGTAGGCACTCAGTGCGCGATAAGGAGAAATAAATAACAAAAATGACAGGAAAGATAAAGGTGGATTACCAAACCTGCACATAACTGTCTTTTAGTTTTCCATCCTTTGAAGCACAAACTGCTAGAGATGCTCCACCACCGTAGCTAGGGAAGATAAAGTGTGATTACCAAACCTGTACATAACTGCCTTTTGGTTTTCCATCCTTTGAAGCACAAACTGCTAGAGATGTCCCACCGCCGTAGCTAGGAAAGATAAAGTGTGATTATCAAACCTGCACATAACTGCCTTTTGGTTTTCCATCCTTTGAAGTACAAACTGCTAGAGACGTCCCACTTTTGAAGTACAAACTGCTAGAGATGTCCCACTTTTGAAGTACAAACTGCTAGAGATGTCCCACTTTTGAAGTACAAACTGCTAGAGATGTCCCACCTTTGAAGTACAAACTGCTAGAGATGTCTCACTTTTGAAGTACAAACTGCTAGAGATGTCCCACCTTTGAAGTACAAACTGCTAGAGATGTCCCACTTTTGAAGTATAAACTGCTAGAGATATCTCACTTTTGAAGTACAAACTGCTAGAGATGTCTCACTTTTGAAGTACAAACTGCTAGAGATATCCCACCTTTGAAGTACAAACTGCTAGAGATGTCCCACTTTTGAAGTATAAACTGCTAGAGATATCTCACTTTTGAAGTACAAACTGCTAGAGATGTCCCACCTTTGAAGTACAAACTGCTAGAGATGTCCCACTTTTGAAGTACAAACTGCTAGAGATGTCCCACTTTTGAAGTACAAACTGCTAGAGATGTCCCACCTTTGAAGTACAAACTGCTAGAGATGTCCCACCTTTGAAGTACAAACTGCTAGAGATGTTTGAAGTACAAACTGCTAGAGATGTCCCACTTTTGAAGTACAAACTGCTAGAGATGTCCCACCTTTGAAGTACAAACTGCTAGAGATATCCCACCTTTGAAGTACAAACTGCTAGAGATATCTCACTTTTGAAGTACAAACTGCTAGAGATGTCCCACTTTTGAAGTACAAACTGCTAGAGATGTCCCACCTTTGAAGTACAAACTGCTAGAGATGTCCCACCTTTGAAGTACAAACTGCTAGAGATGTCCCACCTTTGAAGTACAAACTGCTAGAGATGTTTGAAGTACAAACTGCTAGAGATGTCCCACTTTTGAAGTACAAACTGCTAGAGATGTCCCACCTTTGAAGTACAAACTGCTAGAGATGTCCCACCTTTGAAGTACAAACTGCTAGAGATGTCCCACTTTTGAAGTACAAACTGCTAGAGATGTCCCATCTTTGAAGTACAAACTGCTAGAGATGTCCCACCTTTGAAGTACAAACTGCTAGAGATGTCCCACCTTTGAAGTACAAACTGCTAGAGATGTTTGAAGTACAAACTGCTAGAGATGTCCCACTTTTGAAGTACAAACTGCTAGAGATGTCCCACTTTTGAAGTACAAACTGCTAGAGATGTCCCACCTTTGAAGTACAAACTGCTAGAGATGTCCCACTTTTGAAGTACAAACTGCTAGAGATGTCCCACCTTTGAAGTACAAACTGCTAGAGATGTTTGAAGTACAAACTGCTAGAGATGTCCCACTTTTGAAGTACAAACTGCTAGAGATGTCCCACCTTTAAAGTACAAACTGCTAGAGAGGTCCCACCTTTGAAGTACAAACTGCTAGAGATGTCCCACCTTTAAAGTACAAACTGCTAGAGAGGTCCCACCTTTGAAGTACAAACTGCTAGAGAGGTCCCACCTTTGAAGTACAAACTGCTAGAGATGTCCCACTTTTGAAGTATAAACTGCTAGAGATGTCCCACTTTTGAAGTATAAACTGCTAGAGATGTCCCACCTTTGAAGTACAAACTGCTAGAGATGTCCCACCTTTAAAGTACAAACTGCTAGAGAGGTCCCAGCTTTGAAGTACAAACTGCTAGAGAGGTCCCACCTTTGAAGTACAAACTGCTAGAGAGGTCCCACCTTTGAAGTACAAACTGCTAGAGATGTCCCACTTTTGAAGTACAAACTGCTAGAGATGTTTGAAGTACAAACTGCTAGAGATGTCCCACCTTTGAAGTAAAAACTGCTAGAGATGTCCCACCTTTGAAGTACAAACTGCTAGAGATGTCCCACTTTTGAAGTACAAACTGCTAGAGATGTTTGAAGTACAAACTGCTAGAGATGTTTGAAGTACAAACTGCTAGAGAGGTCCCACCTTTGAAGTACAAACTGCTAGAGATGTCCCACTTTTGAAGTACAAACTGCTAGAGATGTCCCACCTTTGAAGTACAAACTTCTAGAGAGGTCCCACCTTTGAAGTACAAACTGCTAGAGATGTCCCACCTTTGAAGTACAAACTGCTAGAGATGTCCCACCTTTGAAGTACAAACTGCTAGAGAGGTCCCACCTTTGAAGTACAAACTGCTAGAGATGTCCCACCTTTGAAGTACAAACTGCTAGAGATGTCCCACCTTTGAAGTACAAACTGCTAGAGATGTCCCACCTTTGAAGTACAAACTGCTAGAGAGGTCCCACCTTTGAAGTACAAACTGCTAGAGATGTCCCACCTTTGAAGTACAAACTGCTAGAGATGTCCCACCTTTGAAGTACAAACTGCTAGAGATGTCTCACTTTTGAAGTACAAACTGCTAGAGATGTTTGAAGTACAAACTGCTAGAGATGTCCCACCTTTGAAGTACAAACTGCTAGAGATGTCCCACTTTTGAAGTACAAACTGCTAGAGATGTCCCACTTTTGAAGTACAAACTGCTAGAGATGTCCCACTTTTGAAGTACAAACTGCTAGAGATGTTTGAAGTACAAACTGCTAGAGATGTCCCACCTTTGAAGTACAAACTGCTAGAGATGTCCCACTTTTGACGTACAAACTGCTAGAGATGTCCCACTTTTGAAGTACAAACTGCTAGAGATGTCCCACTTTTGAAGTATAAACTGCTAGAGATGTCCCACTTTTGAAGTATAAACTGCTAGAGATGTCCCACTTTTGAAGTACAAACTGCTAGAGATGTCCCACTTTTGAAGTATAAACTGCTAGAGATGTCCCACTTTTGAAGTATAAACTGCTAGAGATGTCCCACTTTTGAAGTACAAACTGCTAGAGATGTCCCACTTTTGAAGTACAAACTGCTAGAGATGTCCCACCTTTGAAGTATAAACTGCTAGAGATGTTTGAAGTATAAACTGCTAGAGATGTCCCACTTTTGAAGTACAAACTGCTAGAGATGTCCCACCTTTGAAGTACAAACTGCTAGAGATGTCCCACTTTTGAAGTACAAACTGCTAGAGATGTCCCACTTTTGAAGTACAAACTGCTAGAGATGTCCCACCTTTGAAGTACAAACTGCTAGAGATGTCCCACCTTTGAAGTACAAACTGCTAGAGATGTTTGAAGTACAAACTGCTAGAGATGTCCCACTTTTGAAGTACAAACTGCTAGAGATGTCCCACCTTTGAAGTACAAACTGCTAGAGATGTCCCACCTTTGAAGTACAAACTGCTAGAGATGTTTGAAGTACAAACTGCTAGAGATGTCCCACTTTTGAAGTACAAACTGCTAGAGATGTCCCACTTTTGAAGTACAAACTGCTAGAGATGTCCCACTTTTGAAGTACAAACTGCTAGAGATGTCCCACTTTTGAAGTACAAACTGCTAGAGATGTCCCACCTTTGAAGTACAAACTGCTAGAGATGTTTGAAGTACAAACTGCTAGAGATGTTTGAAGTACAAACTGCTAGAGATGTCTCACTTTTGAAGTACAAACTGCTAGAGATGTTTGAAGTACAAACAGCTAGAGATGTCTCACTTTTGAAGTACAAACTGCTAGAGATGTTTGAAGTACAAACTGCTAGAGATGTCCCACCTTTGAAGTACAAACTGCTAGAGATGTCTCACCTTTGAAGTACAGACTGCTAGAGATGTCCCACTTTTCAAGTACAAACTGCTAGAGATGTCCCACTTTTGAAGTACAAACTGCTAGAGATGTCCCACCTTTGAAGTACAAACTGCTAGAGATGTCCCACCTTTGAAGTACAAACTGCTAGAGATGTCCCACTTTTGAAGTACAAACTGCTAGAGATGTCCCACCTTTGAAGTACAAACTGCTAGAGATGTCCCACCTTTGAAGTACAAACTGCTAGAGATGTCCCACTTTTGAAGTACAAACTGCTAGAGATGTCCCACCTTTGAAGTACAAACTGCTAGAGATATCTCACTTTTGAAGTACAAACTGCTAGAGATGTCCCACCTTTGAAGTACAAACTGCTAGAGATGTCCCACCTTTGAAGTACAAACTGCTAGAGATGTCCCACCTTTGAAGTACAAACTGCTAGAGATGTCCCACTTTTGAAGTACAAACTGCTAAAGATGTCCCACCTTTGAAGTACAAACTGCTAGAGATGTCCCACTTTTGAAGTACAAACTGCTAGAGATGTCCCACCTTTGAAGTACAAACTGCTAGAGATGTTTGAAGTACAAACTTCTAGAGAGGTCCCACCTTTGAAGTACAAACTGCTAGAGATGTCCCACTTTTGAAGTACAAACTGCTAGAGATGTCCCACCTTTGAAGTACAAACTGCTAGAGATGTTTGAAGTACAAACTGCTAGAGATGTTTGAAGTACAAACTGCTAGAGATGTCCCACCTTTGAAGTACAAACTACTAGAGATGTCCCACCTTTGAAGTACAAACTGCTAGAGATGTTTGAAGTACAAACTGCTAGAGATGTTTGAAGTACAAACTGCTAGAGATGTCCCACCTTTGAAGTACAAACTGCTAGAGATGTCCCACCTTTGAAGTACAAACTGCTAGAGATGTCCCACCTTTGAAGTACAAACTGCTAGAGATGTCCCACCTTTGAAGTACAAACTGCTAGAGATGTTTGAAGTACAAACTGCTAGAGATGTTTGAAGTACAAACTACTAGAGATGTCCCACCTTTGAAGTACAAACTACTAGAGATGTCTCACCTTTGAAGTACCAACTGCTAGAGATGTCCCACCGCCCGTAGCTCAGTGGTAGAGCCGTTGGCCTGGCACATCCATGACCCAGGATCCCATCCCGCGGTGGGTGAGATAAAGTGGCCATTTTTCACTGTCCCTCTTAGGAGTATGATTGCTCTGGTGGCTCAGTGTTGATTTAGGCCCTGGGATGGTTATTGCCGTCTGCCATCTGGTCCATGGTGAGTTTGGGCGTTAAACTACAATGTTGATTCCCTCTGCAAAAGATGCCAGTCATCCTTCTTCCCCAGGAGTGTCAAAGATTGGAACTCCTTGTCTCCTCAGGTAGTCCAGGCTCTGTCCGTGAGCGCCTTCATGGCGAGGGTGGCAGAAAAGCTCAGAGTCCCTCAACAATTAGCACAGTTCTCCCAGTCCCTCAACAACTAGCACAGTTCTCCCAGCCCCTCAACAACTAGCACAGTTCTCCCAGCCCCTCACCCCAACCCACTATCACTCTCATCCAGCCGCAAATCCCAATCAAACGTCCGACACATTGCCCCACTGCGCATCATCAATGGTCTCAACTAAAAATCGGGTTGCTTTTTTTCTTCATTTATTTCTTTGTTCGGAAGCCATCCCTGTGCCATTAGCAACAACAATTTTGTTATTTTTATGTGGACTAAAGATTTGTTGACTTGATTTGATGATGTACTCACATCGTCTCACCTCTAATAAAGGTAACATAATTATGAATAACTGTTCTCTTTTTCTGAAAGTGAATGCTCCCTGAAGAAAAAAACACAAGCTAAACAAAAAAACTGTCAATGCACACACGCAACATTTGCGATTCTTCTTACCTTGCTTCAGATCCTTGTCGCTGAACTTCCACTGTTTCATAGTCAGGATCTTCCCTGTCGTCTGCTGACAGAAATATGAATGTCATGACGCTCAGAACTCAGAATTTCTCGATTAAAAAAAAAAAAGATAATAAAATGTCAACAAATAAAAATAAAAATCAACGAAACGTTCTTTCCTACACTGCAAAAAAGTTGTATACTGTCACCGTCACAACAAAGAATTTATTCAATTCTCTTGACACATCTTTTAAAAAAATAAACAGGCCCATTTGTTATTTTACAACAGTTAACTTGTGTCATTGGATCATCTGTTTTCACTCATTTAGTAAGTATTTTATTGATTGAACAAGAACATTGTGAATGTAACATGGGGCAGAGAAAATACTTCATTTAGGGTGAAAAAGTACCCCCCTGCAAAAAATTGCTTGTAATGTTGGCAAATGTACATCTAGGTTTGCATCAAATGACACGTATGGTGGTCCTTACAGTGGTACAATGTAGTTGCTGATCTCTGATTTCAGTCCTTAATGGCCCATCACCTGACAGTGCATGAGTGAGCTCAGCTGCCGTAAGTCTAAGTGTTAGGCAATGAGCTCAGCTGCTGTAAGTCTAAGTGTTAGGCAACGGGCCCGGTTAGGGCTGCTCTGGTCTGTGTGAGAAGAAATCCCAGATCGATCAGCTATACAATGCTACCACTGTATGGGTCTCAATGCATTGTGTTTCATGCCAATGCAGTACTAGTTACCAAAGTGGCCAGCAGTCGTCAATAGGGAGTTACTTTTCAACCACCCTGTACATATCTAATGGTGTTCAACATTTAATTTCAACATTAAAATGAATTATTCCGCTAAATAGCAAAACCTAAATGCAGCTGCACATTTAGATAGCAATTACATGATAACATTGGCTGGACAGAATGATGCAGTGACTCGTCCCTCAATATGACAAGTTACAGTATTCTGCTTTAGACGATGACACATACACCAACAATAAGGTACAAATATTAAGACCAAAGAATTTTTTTTTTAATATTTCGAGCAAATATTAAAATATAGTTTAATAAAAAGAATACAACAGCTTTCAATAAAACCAAAAATAAACAATATAAGGTACACTAAAACAATTAAACATTATTTAAAAGAATGAAAATAAAGTATATGTGTGTTAAATTATGGTGCCTACAATTAATGAATCAATTAACAATAACATTATGTGTGTGAACTTAATTAGCATTTGGTCACATTTAGTCAATCAAATACCAACAGCATACGTAAAAAGTGATATTTTCTTCTTTTTTTTTAAAATACTAAAAACATAGGCTGCTACATTAAAAAGTATGTTAGGAATGCAGATTGTGAACACAAAAAACAAAGTTAATTATGGAAGAGATTATTTGGCCAATATTTTATCAAAGCAGGTTTAGAAAAAGAATGATAATAATGCAAGGATAATATGCAGGTAAACAATAAATATACTGAAAATAATTGTGGCAAAGCATTGCAAGCAAGGCAAAACCTCCATAATAATAAATGTATTAGGCAGGGAAAACAACAGTGAAATCTTATCTACCTTTAACACAGTACTTGTAATGTACTTGGTGACTTCAATGGTCTAATTAGCTAGTTATACCACACTGTGGCACTCGTAACATTAGCATCCAACTTTCACAAGATGTATCTTGTGGCCGCGAAAGAGCCTTCTTCAACCACACCACCATTGGAATGGTCTCAAGAGCAACTCTGAAAACTCTCCTGAAGGACGGGGGTGGAGCGAGTATGGGCATTCCCGAGCGCTGAAAGGCCCTCCTGAACTGAACTGAGCTATCTGCAGTCCAAATGGTGCTCCATGTTGACCGACAGCTGCAGTTATGCCCCTTTGCCCTTGCTCGCGCCCCACAAGATGGCGCTTACTACATTAGTGCCCAACGTTCACAGGATTATCTCCTCTCCAAATGTCTCTGATTGTAATGTACTATAGCAAAAGTAACATGATCGTCAACCAAACACACACACTCACACACACACAAACATACACACACACAGCCAATCAAACCAGAGCATTGACTGTCACTATGTATGAATAAACAACATGTTGCACACGCAAACACACTGCTAAAACAGAACCCTTTGACCAAAGCGGTCACCTTAATAAATCTTTTGGAGTGAAGACATTTGCAGGATTAATAATTAAATCAACTCTGAAGCTTAGAGGCTGAAAAATCAAATCAAGTTCCAGTACAACACAGCATAAAAAAAAACTAAACTAGGAGGGTAAAGCCCATATGACTCACATGCTCCATATGGAATTTGCAATATTTAACATTAAAATGAGTGCCAAGAAAGAAACAAAAAAAGAAAAAGTGGCATTAAAATGCAAATACCGACTTTGATCTTTCTATGCCTTTGACCTTGAGATTACCTTGACCTCCAGTTAAAATGACTGACCTTCAAGATCAACGCAAAAATGGAACATATATGAAAGATCAATCTATCATCTCTAAATACAAGTTTGAACTTTAAATCTCTCATAGTTAGGGTCAAGGTCACTTCAAGGTATCTATCTTAACTGACTTTAGACAGCTCCAGCGACCCTGACCTTGGAGTGAGGTTGACCAAATGTGCATAGGATGTGTATCACATTGATATCTATTATTTATTTTAAAAAAAAAAAAAAAAAAAAAAAAAAAAAACCAACATAAGTTCAATATTAAGAACTTATTAAAAAAATTAAAATTTTGTGTGAAAAATTGTCATTTTTTTAACTAACATTTGTTGACCCCATGACCTTGACCTAGACGTGAATTCATTCATTCACCGATCATTTATCATTTATCTTACCAAGTTTGGCTGTGATAGTTGAAATAGGTTCTCAGATATTAATCCATTTGCAAGTTTTGCGCATCCAGCTGGCGAACAGACAGGCGGACCAACAAAAAAATGTATAATATCATTTTTGGACTATTTAGGATTCATTTTGCACAGATTCGCAAAAATCTGGATTAAACTTTTTTTTGAGGGGGAGGAGGGGGAGGAAGAGGAGGGGGAGGAAGAGGAGGTGGGGTGTGTGTGTCGCCTGTGAATCAAAAAAAGGAATTCAACTGCTATGCTTTTGCTGAGAACAAAGCCTGAATTTCTCCCGCAAGGGTGATGAATAATATCCCCAAAGTATAAAACAAATTCAAACTGCAGGCCATTTTGGAAGCCAGAGTGGAAAACAAATGTGCAAGTTCAGTAAAACGTTTTTTTGTTGTTTTTGTGGGGAACACATTAAAAAAAAGGGTTATAAATTATAATAACAAGCTGTGAGCAAACTGAGACTTTCAGAGTAAAAACTTGACTGTAAAATTAGTAAACAAATGAAAACTAACATGGGTGAAAGCTGTAAAACATGGACTTTCAAATGAATACCCAAGTGTGTCTGTACTAACCATCGTTCTCACTTTCATCCTCAGATTTAGCAGTAGAGGGTTTTTTACAACGGAATCTCGGAGCAACGCAACATGTGCCTGCAGGTTCAGCTGCAGAGGAGAGATAGCGAACATAGGAATACATTAATAATAACAATAATAATACATTGATTTATTATGCATGGGTGCCACCAAGAAATTTTCCAAAATCTGAAGGCAGGGGTCCGGGGCCGCCCAGGCCCCGATGGGGTCCCGGCGTAACGCTCTGGTAGGAGTTTAGGGGGGCAACGCCCCCCGATAGAAAATTTTTACAATATTCAAAGCCAATTTAGAGACCTCTCGTGAAAGCTGAAGAATGATTTACCACTATACATACAAGACACTCACATAGAACAAGAAAAAAACTACATAAAAAGACCAGGGCCTAACATTGGCAAAGGTGACTAAGTCCCCAGACTTAGTCAATGCAAATGGGAAACACATATGAACAATCAGAAGCATAGTTAAGATTGTTTAAACATTTTGTGAATGTGTATAAGAGGTGAGAGAAAGAAAAGCAAACACACACAAATGACAAGAACAAAAAGCATTGTTTGTTTTTTTTTAAAACCAGGCTGATCCAATTTTCTCAGCCACAACCGGCATTCATCGCCATCAGGATCAAACTTATCTGACATCCATTCCCACCTCCACTTATTCTTCATTCCCTTATCTACCTCTCACGCTTTTTTCTTTCCAGTATCGGTATTTTCCTCTAAAAACGGCATGATTGGAACACAAAGTCACAATATCCATGCTTCAGTCACAGACCGGCCGGAAGTCATCAACCGGATACGCGGGTTATGCCCCTTTCAGCTGTGCATCTTTACACAAAAATCTGATACAAATCTTGTTTCGTTTACTTTTATATAATTTTTTTAACGATTTTTTTTTTCGAAAAATCGGATTTCCGATTGTAGGCTTCAGCAAAAATCTGATTTTCCGACTGTAGGCGGAAAGGTGGCACCCATGTATTATGTGCGCATCTCTTATCATTACACCGATTCAAAGTGCACTCCAATAAATCATTATAGCATAGCATAGTTCGGCGTGCAGGCTAAAAGCCTTTGGCCCTCATAATCAATCTTAATGAGGGTCCACGACCCACCCCCCTGGCATCAGTGCCTACCAATTTAGAATTTTTTAACCTCCAACTTGGTGGAGTAGATGCTATCCTTAAACAATTTGTCCAAACTATTTTTGAACGCATTAAGTGATCCAGCATCCACAGCCTCGGCAGTCAGGTCATTCCAAGGGGTTACCACTCTATTAGTAAAATACTTATTAAATTTGCGAGTATTATTAAAAGTTTTAGTAAGTTTAAATTTGTGACCTCGTGTTAAACCAACATCATTAAAATTTAAAAGAGAACAAGTGGTTAAAGGATCATACAATTTGTGTACAATTTTAAAAATTTCGATTAAATCACCCCGCTGTCTCCTATATTCTAAACTGGGTAACCTCAGTGACTTCAGCCTCTCCTCGTAGGAGAGCCCTGACATTCCACAGATCTTCCTGGTGAATCTGCGCTGGACACCCTCGATCAAGTCAACATGCCTCCTTAAATATGGGCACCAGACAGGGTTAGCGTACTCCAAGATGGGACGTATAAGGGCCTTAAAGAGGGGGACCATAATGTCCTTGGATTTGTTACTTATAGTTCTTACAAGCAGGGCTGATATTTTGTTGGCTTTCTTAACAGTATTCTCAATGTGATTCTCAAAGCTGAGCTCTGTATCCACTATCACTCCAAGATCCCTCTCTGCACCAGTCGTCTCAATCTTACACCTTTCTTTACCATCATTCATAAAGTACTCATGCTGGGGATTATTTTTGCCCAAATGTAACACCTTACATTTTTCACTGTTAAATTTAAGTAGCCATGTCTCCGTCCATTCAACCAATTTGTCAATGCATTGCTGCATTCTCTCCTTAGACTCCTCACTTTCATCAACCTCTGTATATGCCTTTGTGTCATCAGCAAATATCTTTATGTCACACTCTACATTCTCTGGCATGTCGTTTATGAAATATATAAATAATGTCGGCCCCAACACGCTCCCCTGAGGGACACCGCTTGTAACACTTATTTTGTCAGAGCTGTTACCGTTAACAGTCACGTACTGGGTCCTGTCAGTCAAGAAACTCCTTATCCATGCAAGTGGGCTGCCACTTATGCCATAACCTTTTAGTTTCTGTAAAAGTCTGCGATGTGGTACAGTATCGAATGCCTTCCTAAGGTCAAGATATACAGCGTCGACTGGGTGGCCTTCATCCAAGGAGGACATCCAGTCATTTATTGTCACCAACAGCTGAGTGACACATGACCTACCCTTGGAAAAGCCAAACTGGTCATCATGCAGAAGGCCATTCTCGACAAAGTGAGAGCACAGTGCATCTCTGACGAATCCCTCAAATACCTTACAGACAACCGAGGTGAGGCTAACAGGACGATAATTACCCGGTAGACTTTTGTCTCCCTTCTTATAGATGGGTTTAACCTCTGCTTCCTTCCACTCATCAGGTATCATGCCATCCCTCATTGTTCTATCAAAAAGTAACTTGAGAGGCAAAGCCAATTCATTTGCTAATTCTTTAAGCACCCGAGGATTAATTTCATCTGGTCCCGGTGACTTATTAATTTTCAACTGCAACAGGGCCTTACTCATCTGCTCTTCACTAACATTAATGACATCCAGTTTTAGATTCATATCACAGTCAAAGTTCGGCACATTTTCTTCATCTTCCAGTGTAAACACACTAGCAAAAAAACTCATTTAGGGTCTCTGCTTTCTCGAGGTCTGTCTTCGTCAGTGTGCAGTCGCACTTTAATAGATTAGAGACAGTCTCCCTAGGCTTGGTTTTGTCTGAAACATATTGATAAAAACATTTTGGATTGTTTTTAGCTTCTTTTGCCAGATACATTTCCTTTGCCATCACCAACTTACGAGACAACCATTTCACCTGGTTACGAGACTTTGCATAGGCATCGTAATTAGCTTTAGTAGGGTATTTTTTATACATCTTAAAGGCTCGTCTTTTTTGTCTAATCTTGTCATGCATGTCTGGTGGAATATTCGTCTTTTTGCCCCCTCCATCATGTACTTTAAACTTTCTCACTGGTATGAACATTTCTTTGGCCTCTTTCAGCATCCTCTTTATCTTATCCCAACACTCATTCACATTCAAACCCTCATGCAATTCTCTCTTCCATTCATGCTTTCGCGCAAACCTCCTCATACCCTCATAATCACCCTTTGTAAACTGGTATTTTACAGGGACATGGCCTTTACACAATGGACATACATGTCCCCAACAGCACAAAATGAACAAAGTTTGGGCATACAGCAGGAAAATGAAACACACTTGCGCGCGCGCACAGAGCAGGGAAGGGAAGAGAAATAATAATTTACACTAACAAGAAGTATACATGTAATAAAGTTGGCCGGTGCCAGAGTAACCAGAATGTTAGCAGCGACTATTGAAAGTTCAGACAAGAAAGTCCGTGCATGCTATACCATAAATGAAACAGGGCTGACAGATCGCGATATGCAAAAACGCATGAATATTATTTGTAACAAAATATCAAGTCAAAAAAGTGCTTCCAGACTTCTTAAAACCTGAATGCTTTATTTGGTTGACTCTCTTTGAATGTAATAATAATTTAACAATGGAATGTCCTCACCAAGCAAATATCTGAAAGATGATTTAATTTATTTAGGATCTGTGTGTTGTGATAGTAAGCGTCTAGAGCCATGTCTAGGCGGATGGCGGATAAATAGTAATAATAAGAATAATGATAATAAGAATAATGATAATAATAAACAGTCACTTCAACTCAACTAAACAGATAAATTCAGCCATCCAAATTAATTGTACAATCCATCTCACTTAAATAAAAACAATCAAAACTAAAACTTTAGGTTACAAACGCTAAGACAGAAAACATCAACATTTCCATTAGTAACTCATTTCATGCAGCCCACAATTCAAAATAATTGAGACCAAAATCTAAGTAAATTTTCCAAAAATGATTAGTGTACGATTCCACTTTTCAACCAAATCAGCCCCAAAGAAAACTACATCAGCCATGCCACAAGAGCGGAAAGGAAGCCAGCTTTGCTTCGGTTAATGACAGAATCAGGCAGAGCAAAACTGTTGTTCCACAAATTAACTGGACAAACCTAAGTCTTCACCCATTTTCCTCCACTCCACTGGCCTTCTATTCCTCTCCTTTGCTTCTTCCTCTTGGTCCTCCTCATCATCATCGGCTTCACCTTCTTCATCTTCGTCTGAAGAGCTGAGCATATGATTGAGACTGAAACGTTTGTCCGATAACCTGTGTAACTCACCAGCGGAGACTTGGCCCTTTTTCTTGGTGCCGAAATCAATCTCGGCATAATCGCCTGAAGGTAGGGTTCGAGTCCCAGAGCGAGGTCCACCACCCGGGGTTTCATAAGTGCCTCTCATTGTACCTGGGGGCGAGCTGGTTGGAATTGGTGGTGCGGGTCTCCTCCTGAAGAAATAAAGGTGATAACATATAACGTAAGAAGACAAGGGAAATCATCCATTGAGTCACATGACCCAGTAGCTGAGTACGTACAGGACAGGAATCAACAAAAGACAAGGACTCTTCAGACAGAAGATTACTCAAAACGCTGAGGCCAATTGTTTTGTTCTCTTTGTACAGTGTGAAAAGAGAACAACTGGTGTTTAAATGTCACCGCAAATATCCAAAGCCATAATGAGGGCACAGCAACTGTAGTGTAAAGTGGAATATTTGATAGCACCATTCAAAGCCCTCACTTTCACTGTCCTACTAGTGTGCACGAAGGTCTCCATTGTCAAAACACTACCTAAAGTGAGCATTGTGGCCCAGTGGTCTAAGGCTGGACTAACTTGCCTTGTCCGCAGGTTAGAAACCAATGGCGCCTGACAGGGGTGGAATCGATCCAGCATCTGGGCGTTTTATTTCTCCAAATATTATTTACTTTCGACTCGGGCAACGTCTCGAGGTTTTCTCCGGGTACTCCGATCTGCTCCCCCAGCTAAATTTCAAAAACTCAACTAATATTAGGTAGGTTGGGTTTTGCGCGCCACAGACTGCGACTACGCTTTCCATAGATAAGGCGGCCCAGAATTTTCTGATAAAAAGGAAAATAAAGTGTTGCTTTTTTTTTAAAAACCAAAGTCATTGTCAAACTTTGAACATTGTTTGGAACTTTGTTTCCTACATAGGGGTGTCCGGGTAGCTCAGTCTATAGAATGCAAGCTTCCTAGGCCCAAAGTCGCACTACATGGGCCAAACTTCGTCACTTTGATACAAGACTTTTCACAACACCGAGGGCTTTCTCCAGGTACTCCAGTTTCTTCCCTGCCCTTCAATAATGGCTTTGGACGCAGTCAAACTAAATGTCAAACATAAACATTGATTTGTCTTCCGCCTTCTGTACAAGACATCTCTTCAGATGGCCGCGCTTTGAGTTTGCTTGAAGAAAATGCCTGTGATAGCATCCAGTATTATAATGACATCTCTGCAGTGTAAAGCGTGTATTACCTGCTTTCTACATCGTCGTTGTTTTTTCCAGGTCTGACTTCTCCTTCGCTAAACTCACTGTCAGATTCTGAACCAGATGCAGAGCTGGAACTTGAGCTGCTGGTCATGAACATGTGTTGCGGCTGAAACGTCGGCAAGAACATTTTTAACCTACTTTTTAAAACAATATCAAAGCTGCAATTACATAAATAATGTGGCTTCCTGTGGAGCAGTGTCAACAAAGTGTCAACCCTATGCTTCATTCAGCGTTCTCAACTCCACCGCCCCTCAATATTATTGCCGACCATCTCCACATTTATACACCTTCTAGACAACTTTTGCTCTTCCTCTGTCACCAAGCTAGTAGCAGTTCCATCTGTGTGCACTAGCTCTAAGTGATATGGCAAACATGCTTTCTCTAAATCAGGGCCCTTGATTTTGGAACAAGCAGTTCCATCTGTGTGCACTAGCTCTAAGTGATATGGCAAACATGCTTTCTCTAAATCAGGGCCCTTGATTTTGGAACAAGCAGTTCCATCTGTGTGCACTAGCTCTAAGTGATATGGCAAACATGCTTTCTCTAAATCAGGGCCCTTGATTTTGGAACAAGCAGTTCCATCTGTGTGCACTAGCTCTAAGTGATATGGCAAACATGCTTTCTCTAAATCAGGGCCCTTGATTTTGGAACAAGCAGTTCCATCTGTGTGCACTAGCTCTAAGTGATATGGCAAACATGCTTTCTCTAAATCAGGGCCCTTGATTTTGAAACAAGCAGTTCCATCTGTGTGCACTAGCTCTAAGTGATATGGCAAACATGCTTTCTCTAAATCAGGGCCCTTGATTTTGAAACAAGCAGTTCCATCTGTGTGCACTAGCTCTAAGTGATATGGCAAACATGCTTTCTCTAAATCAGGGCCCTTGATTTTGGAACAAGCAGTTCCATCTGTGTGCACTAGCTCTAAGTGACATGGCAAACATGCTTTCTCTAAATCAGGGCCCTTGATTTTGGAACAAACAGTTCCATCTGTGTGCACTAGCTCAAAGTAATATGGCAAACATGCTTTCTCTAAATCAGGGCCCTTGATTTTGGAACAAGCAGTTCCATCTGTGTGCACTAGCTCAAAGTGATATGGCAAACATGCTTTCTCTAAATCAGGGCCCTTGATTTTGGAACAAGCTACCTCTTTCTCATAGAACTTCATCTTCAATTCAGCCACTTCAATTTCTGTTATTTTCCTTCCACCGATAAAAGAGAACAAAAACTGTTTATATTAGCATTCCTTTACTTCATATCTCAATTTGTTTGTCATTACTGTCAGTGTGCTCCAATCTCAGGCGACAGCACTGCAGCCTGTACAAACCTCTTTGAGGGCCTGGAGTATTACAAAAAAATTAATTTAAAAAAACTTGAGATACTGCACCCTTACTTCTTTGGATATAAACCCAGGTCTAGTCTGTGCACGCAGACATTCCATCACTTGGACTGTAAAGATTTTGATGCTTAAATCCTAGATGGGTGAATGTGGCTGCACAAATAAACCCAGCATGCACTAGGTCCCTTCTCCCCATCCCTGGTCGCCAAAAGGTTGCAAGTGAGCGTTTCAGGTGGCTTGAGTTAGATCCTGTATCATCCAGCGCCTTGAGCAGCTCTTTAACTGGAAGGGCGCTATAAAAAAAACAATGAAATAAAAATAAAATATTGCAAACATTAGCATACGTACTTTAGCATGAACATCAGCTTTGACTTTTTGTTGAAATCCTCCAGTGTCCTCAAGTGTCCCTGGAAGTAAAACAGGATTATCAATTAGCCTTTTCTTGAATTGGATGACCTCCAATTCCAAACACTGGGAGTACAAAAGTTTCTATCCTATCCTATCCCATAACTCAAAAGTCGTTTGGGCACCACAGATGATCGATTGTTTAACCAGCATACTCCATCTTTCTCTGTCCTCAGCAACCCTCATGGCTTCGCTCAGTGTCAAGCCAGTCCATTCTCGAATGTTGTCCTCCAGCTCCCACCTTATATTCTGTCTCCCTCTTCTTCTGCCTCCTCGCACCGTGCCTTGTAGGAGGGTCTTTACAAAGCCCGATGCTCTGGTAACGTGGATATACTATCGGAGACCCCCGTCGGGGTGCCCAGGGCTTCAATATAAATAGTATCCCCCCTTTCTGGAAATTTAGTGCTTTAAATTCCCACTGTCGCTGTCTTTCTCATTTGCTCTTTCTCATTCCTGCTCTGTTCTATCAGTCTGCTATACTATCTTCTTCTTCGCTAGACCAGTCACCTACCTTTTTTCTTGAAAACTCTTCTGGGACAAGACTCCTTATTTGTGTATGAGGTCTGTTGGATCAGCTTGGGAATATTGGATGCTTTCTGCCAGGTGGTCATTAGGGCTTCCTATGATGTTATTATTTAGCAATGTAGGCATTTTATATGTATGCGTTTTGTTGATAATTTATAATGATGTTTATATTCTATTTTGTTTTTGTAAACGGGGGTTCGATAAATTAGAATACAGCCTCAGCGTCCCCTGCGTGGGATGTCTTTATTGTAAAGTGACTGGCTGGTGGAGAGCTTTCAGTTTTACACCTAGGGTTGTTTCGGCAGATCTTTTATGCGGATCAGGAGTTGTCCGGGCCTGATTTGGCTCGAAAGAGACCGCTGGACCTAAACCAATAATCATGTAATGTAATGTAATGTAATACCATCGGAGTTTCCATGGCTTGTATGATGGTCTGTTGGACTTTGTCGTTGGTGATGTTGGGTATAGAAAATGCCCATAAGTCTTCTGTAGCATTCATCTCCATGCTTTGTAGAAACGTTACTCATAAGCTAACTAGCCTTTCAGTTTGTTTCTCCAGTGCAGGGAGCAGTTCTTGAGTTGGAAAAGTGCTAGATAAGAATGTTACAAAATAAAATAAATATTCCAAACAATGTCCAACCTCTTGTCACAAAACACAGGATTTTTTTGGGGGGGCAGGGGGTAGGTGGAGGGAGGGGGGAGGGAGGTGTACCAAGCAAAGGGGATATCTAAGGTGAATCAAGACCCAGATACTGCAACTTTGAACTGGCACCAGTGTCTTAGTGGAGGCCAGTGCAGCATCTAATACAAGAAATATTTGATGAGTTATTGTCCTCATATACAAAAGAAATTTGACATGTGGCAATAAATAGTACAGCATAATCAAGCACTGTCAACTGATACTAAAAATCATAGAATATAATGAAAAATAATTGCATTCTGTTTTCAAATTACAAGCAGATTACAATTATTTTAATGTGCTAACCTTCCTGCAGCTGGGCGCGGTACAGTTCTTTGACTCCGGTTTGGTCATCATCATCGTCCTCACTGTCATAGACTTTTCTTTGTGCTTTTGAAGAGGGCCTCATTGTCTTGGCAAGTCTGTTTCCAGTTTTCAGTAAAACAATCTTAACTCATGCAGTTTTCCAAATACATGATTAAGTTTCAATCTATGCTCATTAAAATTTGTTCATATGCTCAATAAATCAAGCTTCAAACAATGTTCATTATTCCAAGTGTCAGCAAATAATCGTCAGAACATGTTCCATAGCATGTGCCACCTGTTTCAATCCACTTTAGCTGATATTTATAGGTATATTTAAACATATCTGAAAAACATACTTTTGTTTCTATTTTTATCCTTACTGCCATGTCTTCCTCTCAATCAATGCCCTCCAACTGTTCAAGAAAGCAAAGTCTAAAATAAAACATTCAACATTTTTCGATTTTTTTTCTTCAAAATTAAACAAAGTACATTTGAGGGATATTGCTTTTAATGTTTATATTTCTAATTTTAAACCATGGTCCTGCTTTTGAGGACTTGTTTAAATTATGACATTTTTATAGCAGGGATTGTCTTTTATGAGACTGTTGTTTGTAATTATGTTTGTGTTTGTTATTATGTGTTTGGTGTTTGATTGTCTGTGCAATGTTATACTTTGTGCAAATCTGTATGTTGTTTTTAATGTAATGGGCGTGATATTTTCATTTTGGGCTTTGTTTCATTTTGGTGATTGTTATTGCTATGTTAGTATGTATTGTCATTTTGGTGTTTTAATCAAATGTTTAAAACAGTTTTATTGTGAAGAGCAGTGTGCCTTATTGTCGATGAGGAAATTGTGCTATATAAATCAGATTTATTATAATTATTAACATGTACAAAGTGTGCAGCATGCAACACCAGCTAGCAGAAATAACGATGCACACAATTAATGCCAGCAAACTGGTTACATTCAGCATTCAGTAACAAAATAAAAGTCAACAAACTAATCATTAGCATCATCAAACAAGATGGCAAGCCATATCAAATGTATTTCCAGACACTCCCACACATAGTCCCAAAATAACACATATAGCCCCAAAATAACACAAAGCCCCAAAATAACATATAGCCCCAAAATAAAGAGTTTTAAAAGTGTGACTTTCCTTGGCGATGTTGTGACTAGACCAAGCAAACACACGGAATGATAGGCCACTATCGAAAAGCAAAAACTTATCAACTGGGATCAGCCAATTTTGAGATATAGCTCCAAAAGGTGTTTATAAAATGATGAAACTCAATGACCTTGACCTTTGACAAACAGGCATGCTACTCTGAAAATTTTGTTTTCCAGGAAAATTTTGGAAGGATTAGCAGAGCCCCGAGAGCGAGCCTGCAAAGCAGGCGAGCCCCCTAGGGGGGTCCGGGGGCATGCCCCCCCGGAAATTTTTTTTTTAAAAGTTAAAATCTGTGCAATCTGGCACATTCTGAGCACTTTTTGAGAGACGAAAAATCAATCAACAAAGATGAAAAAACCCAAACATTTTAGTTTAAACTATATATAAGAAATGACACTGGTAGGCCTACATGTCTGTTAACATTATTGTATTATAGACTGTCATTTAGAAATAACATCAGTCCTCAGAAGAGTGAACAAAATAAACTAACCTTGAGTTTAAAAGTGTTCTTTTTACAAAGTCATGTGTTCTTCGATTGCTTTTTGTAAAATGTCAAATGTGCTTTTTTTGCCTCATTTTTCAGCGTGTCTATGGCTTTCCTTTTGCAGATAACTCTGGCATGTTGCCTGTCAAATAAGGCAAGTTTCTTTTTCCTTTCTTCTTTTCTCTTAGCGAGGACACTGTGATACGACTCTCGAGCAGTCGAAATATTGTTAATCAATCTTTTGTTTACAGGATCCCTCATCACATTCTCCCTGTGAAAGAAAGCTGTAGCACTTTTTCCTGAGGCAGCCAGAGCATATCGCGTGGTGTGGTAAGCGTTAAATGTGGCCATATCCATTCGGCCACTTCTTTCATCAATCACATCACCCATTATGTTGAAGGAACTTTCTACCATTGGGCCATGGAAAATTGACAAAACTGCCTTCACCACTTGAGATAGATGTTTCAGAGAATACTTGCTGATCATGTTGGCCCACCAGACATCTATCCTCTGACCTTCATCCAAAGCAGGAATATCTTCCTCTCCAAAAAAATTCCGCACTTCACTGCTGTAGGCAGCTTGTAGGGACTCTATCTGCTCTCCTTCACTGGTCACCTCAACAGCATCACCAGAAATTGATTGACCTTTCAACACTTCGCCAGGCAGGAATGATGGCAGCTTTAAGACCTTCTCCAATGCTTCTGAGCATTTCTTTTTTGGATTCAATCCCCCGGCTGCCTGTAGAAAACCATTCCTGAGTGGCATTTTCTCCAGGAGGACTTTGCCACAAGCAATATATCCTATCACAACGCCGCTTTGATATGATCGTTAAATTTACTGTCATGGCGGTCTAGCAGACGAATCCTGCTGATATCGCCTACTGTGATAAGAACGCTTGCTTTTTTTTTTTGACACAGATTTTTTTAATTTTCCAGGAAATTTTTCAATCACCAGGAAAGCCAAAGGTCGATCTCCAGGAATTCCTGGAATTCCAGGAAAAGTAGCATGCCTGACAAAGTCCAAATAGGAATATAATATAAAATGCTTAGCAGTACATAAAGTATCCACAAAGCAAAAATAAATTTGGGTTCACTGATTCTTGAGATAAGGCCAAAGTGTGTTCTGAAGAAAAACAAGCGATATTCTGAGCGACGGACCGATGGCCTGACCGACAACCGGACAGCTACTGACGGATGGCCCATGATTTGAAGTACCTGTATTAGTATCCCTATACCTCAATGAAATCGCTTTAGCCACTTTTTAGGTACTGAGCAAAACTTGTTTCACAACAAAACGGCGCCAGTGACCTTGACCTTTGCAGTACAGCAAATATGACGGCACAGTACGCCGGCCACCAACCTAGGTCATGTTTGTATAAGGTTTGGTCAAAGTCCGCTAAACAGGTCCTGTGATATGGCTTCCAACGGACCAACCAACAGACATTTTTTGCTTGTTCTGATACCCGGCTATTTCAAAGTATTTCCAAATAAGCCTGGAAAAACAGCAATGGTAACTCTATACACTCACTCCACTGTATGCACAAAAAACAACAATGGTAACTCTATACACTCACTCCACTGTATGCACTAAAAACAACAATGGTAACTCTATACACTCACTCCACTGTATGCACAACAAACAACAATGGTAGCTCTATACACTAAAAACAACAATGGTAACTCTATACACTCACTCCACTGTATGCACTAAAAACAACAATGGTAGCTCTATACACTCACTCCACTGTATGCACTAAAAACAGCAATGGTAACTCTATACACTCACTCCACTGTATGCACTAAAAACAACAATGGTAACTCTATACACTCACTCCACTGTATGCACTAAAAACAGCAATGGTAACTCTATACACTCACTCCACTGTATGCACTAAAAACAACAATGGTAACTCTATACACTCACTCCACTGTATGCACTAAAAACAGCAATGGTAACTCTATACACTCACTCCACTGTATGCACTAAAAACAGCAATGGTAACTCTATACACTCACTCCACTGTATGCACTAAAAACAGCAATGGTAACTCTATACACTCACTCCACTGTATGCACTAAAAACAGCAATGGTAACTCTATACACTCACTCCACTGTATGCACTAAAAACAGCAATGGTAACTCTATACACTCACTCCACTGTATGCACTAAAAACAGCAATGGTAACTCTATACACTCACTCCACTGTATGCACTAAAAACAGCAATGGTAACTCTATACACTCACTCCACTGTATGCACTAAAAACAGCAATGGTAACTCTATACACTCACTCCACTGTATGCACTAAAAACAGCAATGGTAACTCTATACACTCACTCCACTGTATGCACTAAAAACAGCAATGGTAACTCTATACACTCACTCCACTGTATGCACTAAAAACAGCAATGGTAACTCTATACACTCACTCCACTGTATGCACTAAAAACAACAATGGTAGCTCTATACACTCACTCCACTGTATGCACTAAAAACAGCAATGGTAACTCTATACACTCACTCCACTGTATGCACTAAAAACAACAATGGTAACTCTATACACTCACTCCACTGTATGCACTAAAACAGCAATGGTAACTCTATACACTCACTCCACTGTATGCACTAAAAACAGCAATGGTAACTCTATACACTCACTCCACTGTATGCACTAAAAACAGCAATGGTAACTCTATACACTCACTCCACTGTATGCACTAAAAACAGCAATGGTAACTCTATACACTCACTCCACTGTATGCACTAAAAACAACAATGGTAACTCTATACACTCACTCCACTGTATGCACACAAATGGGCCAATGTCTTCCTTTTTTACAGTTTTGTTTTTTAAGTCAAAGCTTCAAATTCATGCAAATCAAGCTGGAACATCTTTTCCAAAGGTTGTTTTAAACATAAACTAGAACGGCAAAGCCTGTATGACTGATATATATGCTCTTTAGCGAACTTACAAGTAATATTTAACATGAAGATGAGTGCCCAGAAAAAAACTAATATGAAACGGTGGCATTAAAATGCAAAGTAATACCGGGTTTGATCTTTCAATGCTCTTGACCTTGAGATGATATTGACCTCCGGCTATAAATACACTCATCAAATAAACTACAGTGAAAGTTGTATCATGCCAAAAAAAACAACCAGTGACCTTGGGATGATCTTGACTTTAAGTGACCTTGACCTTCACGTGACCACTGATACTCATTAGTTAGTTAGTCAGTAATTGTTTATCGGATCCAGCGGACTGCAAAGAGCCGAATCAGGATCTGATGCTCATGTATGATCAAATAGCCAATGTTGCTGTATACTATGGGTTAAATATAGAGCCATTTTATTGTACTATCAGATTTTTTCAAGTTTTGGTAAAGTCTAAAATTACCTTGAAATTCAAAATCAAAGCAAACACGGAACATATATGAAAGATCAATCTATTATCTCTAAAGACAACATGTTTGGACTTCATATCTCTCGTAGTTTAGGATCAAGGTCATTTCAAAGTACCCTTACGAACCAACTTGTGACAGCTCCAGTGACTTTGACCTTGGAGCAAGGTTGACCAAATGTGCACAGTGTGTATCTTATTGATATTTCTCATGCATAAAATAATCATGTTTCAATATTAATAACCTTGGAAAAAAATGAAATTTATTGAAACAAATTTTTTTTTTAACTAACACTTGTTGACATGTGACATTGATCTTGAAGTGATGTCATTCATTCACTGATAATTTTTGAGGTCTCATGGATATACACCATCTTACCAAGTTTGGTTGCGATACAAACAAAATGTTCTGAGTACTTATAGCTGCTTCAAAGTTTGGCCCAGACGGACGGCGGGCAGAAAGATGGACGAGCAGGCAATTTTATTTTTTAATGTCATTTTGGGCCTATTTAGGACTCATCTCGCACAGATTTGCCAAAATCTGGAAAAAATGTTGAGAGGGGTTTGGAGTGAGAGTAGGGAGGGGTATGATTACATAGACTCACATTGCTATACATGTCAGTCAATACAAAATAAATAAAATAAATATGTCTTATGCCTGTGATTAGTATTTGAGTATCAGCATGTCTTGTTAGCAATAGCCTGCACAAACAGAGGTGAACACAATCATATGGACCTTAGGTGTTGCCGGCTCGGCTTGGGAGGAAGTTTTCTCCCATTTGCTTCACCATTGTTGCCATCTCTAAAATAAACATTTTAAGAAAGAAATATTATCAGTGGGAGAAATAACAAAGGAGAGAACGACTAATGATGTTTTTGGTTCCTATCCTATCCTGTAACTCGAAGGTCGTAGGGGCAGCACAGATGCTTTAACCAGCATACTCCATCTTTCTGTCCTCAGCAACCCTCATGTCTTCGGTCAGTGTCAGGCCAGTCCATTCTCGAATGTTGTCCTCCCATCTCTTTTTCTGCCTCCCTCTTCTTCCACCTCCTTGGTCTTTACAAGGCCTGATGCTCTGGTGACATGGCCGTGCAATCGGAGTTTCAGTTTCTTCACCACTGTGAGCAGGTCATCGTGTTGTCCAATCGCTTGTGTGATGGTCTGTCGGACTTCGTCGTTGATGATGTGCTGGATATAAAAAATGCCCGGAAGTTTTCTGTAGCACCTCATCTCCATGCTTTGTATTCTCCTTTGTAGATCTGCTGTGAGGGTCCATGTTTGGCAAGCATACAGGAAGATGGAGACAACAGAATGAACATAGAAGTTTAAGGTCAACACCCACTGTTGGTGGTATTACACTGGCAGGCAGATGTAAACAAGAGGTCACACAGATTTGTCAACCTGTATTCAGCTCAACTGAAATGAATGAATTGTTGCTCATTCTTTTCTTCCAAGCTTCACATGCTTTCCAAATGTTGGTTTAGAGCAAGGTTGTTGCGTCTGTTTCATATGTGGCTGAGAAATGAAGAAGCACATTGAAGGTGCGGTGAGGAGTAGATTCCCTGAAATATCTTGCTACAGTGTGGGAATATGGTATAAAAAAATTTCTTACCAAATATCAGGTTTTACCCTTTAAAAAAAAGAGTTAAAAACGCAACTTCAGTTATATTGTGGATGCACAAAAACGGCAAAATAAGCTTAACGAAGGAAAACTATTTAACAGCTCACCAAATTCACGATGAGTTCGTAGATCAGAAGCAACAGGAAGTTTAGCTGAAATATTACATTTTATTTGTTTTCAAGGCAAAACGGGAATAAAAACTAATGCGAAACTTGCAGGGTTTATACAGCAATAGATAGCGAGGTAAAGGAGCAGTAAAGACAAACATCAAAGCTACACAAAAAATACTGCTCAAACAAACCATGCCACTTGCAAGTCAAAGTTATAAGGGTAAAGGAAAGCACCAACTCAGTGGGTTGTGGCGGCCAGGAAACAAATCCTGTATTTGAAAATGCATGGAGGTTAAAAGGTGGAGAGGTGTGGGGTGAAAGTGAATAAGTTTTAAAAAAAAAAAAAGGTCTTACACTTCGTTTCTGTCTTTTCCTCCTCCTCCTTCCTCCTCCTCACTGACGCTCTCTTCCTCCTCCTCCTCTGCTTCCTCTTCCTCCACTTCCTCTTCTACACCATCTTCCTCATCCTCCTCCTCCTCATCCTCCTCCTCTTCCTCCTCCTCCTCATCACTTTCTTCCTTAACGGCCGAGGCGGCAGCTGTTCTTGCTGCTCCAATTCCTGTTGCTAGCACTGAAGCACCCGGATTTTCCATCTCTGCAATTGCCTGGTTGCACAAAGAAAATTCTAAATGTATGAAAATATAGCTCAGAAAATTCAAACTGGTCATAGATATCCGTATGAAACAAGCAGAAAGGGTAGCAGGAAATGTGGTATATATATGTATATATTATTGCTGTTCTGAAAGGCTTTGGCAGTTCAATACAGGATACAACTCAAGCTGCCTGAGGCGCACACTTGATGCCTTAGGTGCACTGTCTGACACTCAGACCACTGAGCACAATCCTGGGTGAACAGGGACCTAGTGCTTGCTGGCGTTCACCCAGCATTTATGTCACTGGCATTCACCCATCTAGGATCTGTCCAGTCTGTGCAATGAAATGCCTGCGTGCACAAACTAGCTAGACCTTGGTCATTCTCTCATCCCAAGAAGTGATTTTCGTCACTCTGACAATGCAACGCAAATTAGGTCAGTTTTAGATTACAGTTTCATTCTCAGTTTATCATTACCAATATGCGCTATCACTGAACACCTTGCGGCGTAATTATAACAAAACTCACGGCTAGACTGCTGGCCTTGAACGCCTTTGCCAAGGTCAGCTTCTCCACCACCCGGTCCATCACATCCGCAGTGCCCTTCGGTGCGCTGGCCAGATCAGTCAGCGCTCGTTTGTACCAGCCGATGCACTTATCCAGATGCTCCAGCTGCCAGTCCCGCAAAGGCACTCTGCTGTCAGCGGTCAGAGGCTGTGAGCGGTCAAGGTTATTGCAGGCCAGCTGGAAGTGAATGGCTCCGAGAGCTTCGTCCATCTGCCACTTGGTGTCCACGTCACCTGTACATTCATACTACAGTACACTTTGTTGTCCTCAGTTTGGAAGGACATTTAAATGTTTTAATATCGTATTTAAAAAAAAAAAAAAGATCAATAAATAAAACAACATACAAAAATAACCACCAACATGCAGTAATAATAATAATAATACAGGATGCTATATGCGCCTTACCCCAAATCATTCAGGCTCAAAGCGCGGCGATCTATACCAACATACACGCTCACCTGTCTCATCCACCCTCACACACACCAAACACACATCCATCACTCAAACAGGTGGTGTAAAGGCAGGGAGATCGCTATTAGAAGACAGAAAGAAAATCGAATTTTTATTTTTGAAATTTTTATATTGACTGCGTCCTGTACCATTATTGAAGTACCATTCTTAACGTGGACAGTCTGTGCGCACATGCATTCCATGGCACAGACTTTTAGGGATCCTGACTCTCATGTCCTAGAAGGGCGAGTGCTGGCTACATGAGTACACCCAGCAAGCACTAGGTCCCTTCTCCCTCTTTCCCAGTCATCCAGGATGGTGCTCAGTTGTCTGGGTGTGGGGATGATGCCTAAGGCAGCAGGTGAGCCCCTCATGTTATCCAGCTCCTTGAGTGGTTCTTGAGCTGGAAATGCACTATCGAAGAACAATCCATTTGTGTGTTTTTAATTAAATCAAATAGATAACCAAAATTGATGAGGATGAAATATTTTGGCCTCACCACTCCTATCAGCCAGATCCCGTGCTTTGTCAAACAGCACCCTTGCTTCGTCCACATCCCCCATGTTGACCACAGCGTACGCATGGTTAGCCACACAGTGGCCCTGGCAGCGCTGGGCTGAAAACAGTGGTGAAAAACCAGGACAATGTTTGTCACCAAACACTGGCTGATCATGCACAAACAGGAAATATAACTCAAAATCTGTTGCCATTGGAAAGAGGGTCACAACTTGTTTTTTTACTTCATTTAGTGAGTTAGTTATTCATTGCTTACAGGGTCCAGCGGACTGCAAAGAGCCCAATCAAGACCACAAAATCAAGACCACCACTTCGCTGAAAGAGGACTCACCCCTGATCCGCATAAAAGATCTGCTGAAACAACCCTAGTGGTAACCCTAAAAGCGCTCCACCAGCAAGTCACTTTACAATAAAGACATCCCACGCAGGGGACGCTGAGGCTGTACTCTAATTTATCGAACCCCCGTTTACAAAAACGAAATAGTATACAAACATCATTATAAAATATCAACAAAATACATACATATACATTGCCAAATAATAACATCATAGGTAGCCCCAGTGACCATTTGGCAGAAAGCGTTCAATATTTCCTAGCTGATCCAACATACCTCACATACAAATGAGGCGTTTTGTCCCAAGAGAGCTTTCAAGAAAAAAGGTAGATGACTGGTCTAGCGAAGAAGATAGTATAGTAGATTGATAGAACAGAGTAGGCACGAGAAAGAACAAAGAAGAAAGACAGCGACAGTGGGAAATTAAAGCACTAAATTTCCAGAAAGCGGGGATACTATTTATACTGAAACCCCCGGCACTCCCACGGGGGGAGTTTACTTGATTGGTTGTGCCAAGTGCCAGGAAGTGCAGTACATGTGAGAGACGGGGCTGACTTTGCAAAAGAGGATGCAAGGTCATAGCTCCAATGTGGGAACGGACTCTAACAAGTAAAAGAAAAACACTCTCTTTCCCCTTCTCCCTCGATCTCTATGTATGGTTATGTGTGTCATTTGTAGCTTTACACTTTTATCACTATTTAAAATTAAATTATTTTGTTTCATTTTATTTTTATTTTTATTTATTTTATATTTTATTATTTTATTATTTTGTTTGTTGTTTGAATTATAATGATCAAGTTTGTCTGAGTCACGATATAAAAGTTGCAAGAAAATGTCTGTATCAGTCCATGGTTTTACTGGAAAAAGATTTTCATAAATCGAAAATTCATAGATCTTAACACAGGTGTATGTCGCTTTTATCTCTTCACAAAATCTTTGGGGAGTGGGTGGGTAGGTGGGAGGGTGGGAGGGCGGGAAAGGGGGTTGGAGGGAATGCGCTTGAGTAACAGTTCATTTTTCAACATAAGTAAAGTCATTTTTATATTATATCTGCCTGTCAGCTATGTCTGCCCTGTCTGTCTGTCTTCCGGTCTGCAATTAAAGTGTGTGGGCCTGCCAGCATGTGGGTGTGTACTGTTTGTACCTGATCTGGGCTGTATAGGAGACTTGGGGTCAGGCGGGAGACTGGCAAAGTACTGGTAGATGGCGGCAGCCTTGCTGTGATAGGCCCGCGATGTTTCCCATTCATAAAGGTAGTTGCATACTGTGCCCAGGTTCTGCAGCACTATGGCCTGGTCCAGGGTCTGGCTGTCTTCTGCTTCAAACAGCGAGAGGGCCTCCTGCAAACACGGAACAGAGGTCGGGCCTAAGGCAACATTCCGCATAAATGCATTCTCTTAAGTCATGGAATATCAAGTTTTCAACAACAGAAGAATGGTTGGTAGATCTGTTAAAACATATTTTATATGAATGTCCAATTTTGATTCCACTATATGAAGAAAAGAACATCAGCTATTAGCCCAGCTAACCACAATTTCGGGGCCCGATGGGGCACGCATCGGGCAGCCCGATGGGGCCCGGATCGGGCTACCGATCGGGGCCCGATCATGCAAATGGAAATTGGAACCGACTCTGGCCCGATTCGGGCAAAGATCGGGCGATCGTCGGGCTACCCGAAACTTACACGATCGTAACCCCATGTTCGTCAAACAGTAGCCCGACTTTCGATAAAGATCGGGCGATCGTCGGGCTACCCGAAACTTACCCGACCGTAACCCAACCTTTGCCGAACGGTAACCCGATTCCGGCAAAGATCGGGCATACGTCAGGATACCCAACACCAACCCTATTGTAACCCAACTTAAACCAGAAACAACCCCGATAATGCCCCATCCCTGGCCAATGCTGATTTACCCTAAAATCATATCCCACATATTGTTTATGATACGTGATTGCATGAAGAAAGAATTTAGATGTCTGGTGTTAATAGGGACTGTCGGCACAGGCGTTTTTGTTTTCGGAAGTCCTTGGTGTGTCCCCACTTAAGTATTTACACACCATTTCGATAACGATATAGCCTATTAACGTGATCTTCGTCGCTATCGAAATCGTGTGTAAATACATAAACGAAAGGCAAAGCACCCAAAAAACAACCACAGTAAAATAGGTTTTCGCAGGCAAACACAATATCCGAGCACATGCAACTGTAGAAGAAAACTGTAGAAAATTGGCGCCTAAGTACAACCGGAAAAGACCAGCAGTAATGGGCACGGAAATTTACCCCTGACTTATAATGTATAAATAAATACAATAGTTAAAAGAAACACTTTAACAATATTTTACATATTGTATAATAAAAATTAAGAATTATAAGCACAATTAAATAATAATATCTTGCTGAATTGATTTTGTATAAATATTTTTCACATACATACGCCGCAGCATATGTGAAGCAGACGAAACATTCTACAGACAGTTTAGCCAATGAGAAGCGAGAGTAGGCCTATGTTAGCTTGTGCGCAGTGTGGCTTTGTGGTGGGGCAGAATCGGGCGGCACACGGGAGGGCAAATCGTTACGCATCCACATTTCTCGACTCCGCTACGCATCGGGTTTTTGTAGGGCTATGTGGGTCCCTACTAAAACCCGACAAAAGTCGGGATGCCCTACCCGAGTGGGGCCCCGTTCGGGATGGTTTGCTTGGAGAAGAATACATTGACATTTCATTGCAAAGTCCTGCAATAATAAATAATGTGAGCAGTCTCCTGTTTTATTCCAATAATAGATATATCCTGTATAATTTACATGTGAAGCAGTTGGTAAACTGTTGTAGTAATGCTATATTTTTATAGTTGTAGTTCAACTTTAAATTGTTAGATATGATGGTTTCATTACTTGTGTGGCCATGCATGCATGAGAATGAAGTGGTTTAAAATCACAAGGGTATAGTCTGTGGTTTGCTAAAAGACATTAAAATAAACTATTAAATTGTGGGCCATTTTTGGTGTGACTGTGAGTGCACAATTGTAAGGACAGTCAATGCCACATGATGCCATACAGGAACGGAAATCAAAGTGCCAGGCCAAACACTGAACTGCACAAATACCTTACCTCGAGATACTCTCGGGCTTTCTCCAGCTTGGATTGGGTGAGCAACACTGACACTTGTACCAGAATTGCCACTGCAGCAAACACAGTACATTTCACATAAATTATGAACAGCTAAATATTAAAACACCGTTGTTGTTTTTTAAACACAAGAGCTTTAAAGATTTCTTTTTCTTCTTTGACATGGTCAGCCAACTTCATTCAACAATCTGTTCACACACACACGCACACACACACACACACACACACACACACACACAAAAAGAGGGTTTGTGCATTGCATCTAATCCTTACATAAACATTGTTGTTTATAGAGTTTAAAACCAAATCTTTTTCTAGTGGAAATGACTCAACAATATCATTTCTGAAATGATGTATAGTTTGGATTTTGAAAAAATCCAATTTAATTATTGTCCATTGGGGAAAAAAAGCATTCAAAAGTACTATCTACCATTAACGAAAATAGCAAAACTGATCAAAAGCAGTCCAATTTGCAACAAAACAACTGTGGTTGCTAGCAAAAGCTGAAATAAAACCTGATGTGCACATTAACTATGAAAAGATGAAAATCAAAACTTGCACCGATATAGCAGCTGTATTACCATCAAAAAGCAAAAGAACATTATAAACAGTTTTTTTTCAAGCTTCAGGTTTTCTTATAATGCACAACACCAACCCAGTCTTCACTCTGACCCTCTCTCAAACAAAATCACTTAAAATTAACAGAAATGTTGGATGAAAGCATAAAGAAAACTTGGAAAATTTTCCGATAAAAGGGGACAATAAAGCGTTATAAACACACACACACAGTGCCACCTACAAACTGAACATAACTACATTATACATAATACTTCTTCCATCCAATGGAAAAATTACACGGTAGATAATTTTTGTTAAATTACAACAATTTCCTCATCAAGTTGGAAAAAAAAAATTTGGAACTGCAACAATATAATTCTACCAAAATACAACCACCACATAAAAAAACAAACAATAATGATAATAACAATAATAATAATAATAATAATAATAATAATAATAATAATAATAATAATAATAATAGTAATAATAATAATAATAATAATAATAATAATAATAAAGATTTATATTATATCCTATCCTATCCTATCCCATAACTCGGAGGTAGTAGGGGCACCACAGATGATCGTTTAATCAGCATACTCCATCTTTTCCTGTCCTCAGCAACCCTGATTGTTTCGCTCAGTGTCAAACCAGTCCATTCTCAAATGTTGTCCTCCCACCTCTTTCAGTCTCCCTCTTCTCCTACCTCCTTGCACTGTGCCTTGCAGGATGGTCTTTGCAAGACCTGATGATCTGGTGACGTGGCCATACCATCGTAGTTTCTGTTTTTTCACCACTGTGAGCAGGTCATCGTGTTGTCCAATGGCTTGTGTGGTGGTCTGTCGTACTTCGTCGTTGGTGATGTGCTAGGTATAGGAAATGCCCAGAAGTCTTCTGTAGTACCTCATCTCCGTGTTTTGTATTCTTTTTTTTTTTTTTTTTTTTTAATTTCATTTTTTTGTACAGGTATGAATTAGAATGAGGTGAGTCAGTACAGAATGAAGGTGATGATGTTGCAGTCAGTAGTAAGTCTTAACAGTGCATATATCACATGTTTTAACATATTAAATTTTTCTTAGAAATGTATGTTTCAAACATCAAAAATATCATTGTACAAAAGCCATTTCTGGCAAAAAAGATGGTATTGTAGTTCCATTTTGTGTACATGTTCATCTATCTGATATTGATATTTCAGATATCGCAAGAATATATTTAAATGAGGTTTTGACCCACTGAAACGGCATTTGTATATATAGTATTTTGCATGTATTAGTATGAAACTAAGGATGTCATCTGTTTGAACATTATTTTCACAACCAAATAAAACTAGGCATTTTGAAAAACTCAGTCTACTTATATGAACACATTTTTCTTTCAATTGTCTTTCTAAATCGTTCCAAAATGTATATGAGTATGGACAAGACCATAGGTAGTGAAGAATTGTATCTTTATCTCTTTGACAGAAAGAACATTGGTTACTTTCTGTAATACCCATTTCTTTAAGAATTGAATTTGTTACTAATATTCTAAATACAATTTTCATCTGAAACCATCGTAATCTAATTTCTTTCAATTTGTAGATTGCCAAGTAAACCTTGTCCCAATTTATTTCTTCCTCAATAATATCTTGCCATTTTTTACAAGGATTCGAGATATTAATTTTAGGAACCAATATATCATAAAATGTTCTAGAACCTTTGGGTGATTTAATCATCATAGAGTATGCTTTGGTTTCTTCATTAAAAGTTTTATCTTCAATTTCTATATCTGTTGTTTTGAGATATTCCTTAATTGAGCCAAGACAACTGTAATACTCTAGAAAATTTGTTCTTATATTGTATTTTTGCTTAAACTGTAAATATGTATAAAATGTTCCATTTTCCTTCAATAAATCTTTAACAAAATAAATATTTTTATCTGTCCAATGTTTATAACAAAACATCTTGTTTTCTATCTTAAATTTATTATTCCAAAAAATTGGCTCAATTAATATTTCTTTACTATTTTGAGGCTGTACTTTATTAAAAAAAATCTCTATACGCAGAGAATGTGTCTGTCCAAAAAGAATTCATAAAACTTTTACATATATAATGCGGGCCAAATTTTTGAATATTATCTATCTCATTCTCAGGGCAATAAGTGTGTAAAATGTTATACCATTTTGGCTGATCTTTGTATAATTTCTTAATCCATGACATCTTCAATGAACAAATAAATAGTTTTATGGACGGGACGCCCAGTCCACCTTGTTTTATATTACGAATTGCAGTATTTCTTTTCACTTTATCTTTTTTATTATCCCAAATAAATTCAAAGCACATCTTTTGCAATTCTTTTATCATTTCGTCAGGTGGATTGGGAAGTATCAACCACAAGTACACAAGTTTGGAAAGAATAAGTGATTTTAAGACAGCTACCCTGCCCAAAGGTGTACTTGTTCTTTTAATCCAAGTTAAAAACAGAACTCGTATTTCCATCATTTTTTCTGCAAAGTTTAAATTCGCCATGCCCTCTAAATTGTTAGTAAACCATAGACCAAGTATTTTGAATGTTGGTGGATTCCATTCCATTTTCATATGGTTTAAAAAAATTTCTTTAGAATTTCGTTTACTACCAAGCCAAACATTAAGTGTTTTTATCATAATTAAGTTTTAACCCCGACATTTTTTCAAAACTTTCTAATGTTTGAAATAATTTTTCATATGAGTGTTTTTGTCCATCTAAAATCAGCGTAGTATCATCAGCAAATTGATTTATTTTAAACTGTGTGTTAGATACAGTTATGCCAATGATTTCATCGTCCTCCCTAATTTTACAAGCTAAGATTTCTACGCATAAAATAAATAAGTATGGGGAGATTGGATCTCCTTGACGGCATCCACGATTAATATTAAATTGTCTTGAAGTTTTCCCATTTACAGTTACAGAAGATTTTATATTATTGTAAAAGGCCGATATCCATTTGCATATATCCTTTCCAAAGCCGAAATGTTCTAAAACCAAATTCATGAAATTCCAGTTCACAGAGTCGAACGCTTTTTCGAAGTCAATCGAAACCAACAGGCCAGGCATATTTTGAGTATCTAAATAATGAATAAGATCATAAATGCAACGTAAATTATCTCCAATATATCTTCCAGCGATAAATCCTGTTTGGTCTTCATTTATTAACATAGGAAGTACTGCTTTTATTCGATTTGCAATGCATGAAGAACCAATTTTATATGTAACATTTAATAGAGAAATGGGGCGCCAATTTTTCAAATACTCTCTTGATTTGTCCCCTTTTGGAATACAAATAATTAGACCTTCTCTTTGTGTAATAGACATTTCTCCCTTAGTAAATCCTTCATTTAGAGATCTTATAACGAGCGTTCCTATTTTCTGCCAAAAAAATTTGAAAAAATCAACGGTCAGACCATCAGTTCCTGGGCTCTTACCATTAGACATATTCTTTAAAGCACATGAGGCTTCCTGTATAGTTATTAATCCTTCAAGCGTTTCGGCTTTATCTTTTGTCAATTTAGGTAGTGTTTTTACATAATCCTCTATAACTACTTTTTCTACAGGTCTTTCCGAATACAGATTTTGAAAAAAATTCTTAGTTTCATTTAACATGTCTTCTGTATCTTCAAGAGACTGTCCATCATTAGTAGTTAACTTGAACATTTGTTTACTTATATAATGTCGCTTTTCTAAATTGCAGTAGTATTTATTTATTTTTTCACCCTGTGATGCCCATTTTGCTTTTGATCGAAGCAATATGCCTTCCATTTTAAGTTGTCTAAGGTTAGCTAGGCTTTGTTTTTTTTCTTGCAATTCCTCGTTTTCAGAATCTGACCTAATTGCCATTTTCTCTAAGTTTTCAATATCTTTTAATAAATTAAATTCTTGTTTTTGATTGTCTTTTTTCTTTTTTGAACTAAACTCAATTGTTTTACTGCGTATGTTCATTAATAGGACATCCAAGAATAACTGGTCTGAAATAGTAAATTGTATGTCTTGTAATGGTATTGTACTTAGATCTTGCATGTTGTAAGGTGTAGCTGCATAGTATATTATAGTATCTTGTATCAGTTTATTAATTTCTTGCGCGTACCTAAAATCCTTCAATAAAGATGAATTGAATTTCCAAGAGCTTGTGTGTTTGTTTTCTTTTGTGAATTCAATTTCCAAACTAATAAGTGAGTGGTCGCTTCTGTAACCATACAAAATATCTGCATGCTTAACACATGTTAAAAGGTTCTCTGAAATTAGGAAAAAATCTAATCTGGCCTGCTGGCTTGGATTAGTTCTACGCCAAGTAAAACGTTTCATTTCAGGATTTATTTCACGCCATATGTCAATAAGTTGAAAATTTGCACTTAATTCAATAACTATTTCTTGAGCTTTTGGATTATTTATATGCTTATAATTCTGATAATCTACTGAGGGATTTAAAACCAGATTCCAATCTCCTGCCATAATAATAGGACAATCTGCAAATTCAATTAGACAATCTTGTATTTTTTTATAGAAGTCTGGATTATCTCTATTGGGGCCATAAATATTAACTAAAACGATATTTTGATTTATTGTTTTTAATTTAACAATTAAATAATTTCCATCTAAGTCTTTTATAACCTTCTCAATTTTGAAGTCAAAATTATTATTAAACAGTATTGCCACTCCTCTAGATTGTGAATTATTAGACGCAAAACAGCATTCAAATCCCCATTCAGCTCTTATTTGTTTTTCAACGGAAGGTTTAAAATGAGTGTCATTTAGAAAGTATATTGAAAATTGTTTTTGTCTTAAAAACTGGAAAACATCGCGTCTTTTTTGAAAATCTGAAAGCCCCTGACAATTACAAGAACCAATTATAAGTTTGTGTTTAATATATAAAAATTATATTCTGAATAAAGATCACAAACATTCTGCACCAAGTAATAAACTTTAATACCTGTATTTTTAACAACAAACAAACGAAACATTCTGTAAATCCTTTACAGATTAAACATAGGAAAATGGATACAAGTAAATCAACAACACCACACACACAAAAAAAAGGTAAAGGTAGTCCCATAGCCTTGTGGCCGTAGGGGAGCGTGATGTTGGAGATCACACTTATCTTGGGCCAGCGTAATGAGGGTGATGCCCAACTCTCTCCCTCGCTGCTTTACCTTCCCCACCCTCAAGAGAGTAGGTACTCAATCACAGTTGAGTCAACTGGGGGCGTTGTTGTTTGTCGCTTCACACCTTAGCGGTCACCCATCCAAGTGCTAACCGCACCGGACGGTGCTTCACTTTCGAAACAGTAGCGAGTGCTCCAACCACTGCACTATCCGACACCCCACACACACAAAGAAAAAGAAAAAAAGTGATTGGTCGGTACGCTTCCTGAGTGGTACAGATGCCGTAATATCCTCCATGGTAATTACATGTACAATTTTCCAAATCCCAAGAGGAACATGGGCATATTTTTTAGCAAATACTTTATAATATTTATTAACATGTACGTTGTTGCATAACAATGAAACACCATATAATTTAAGTAGACAAACTAAAAAAAACAACAACAAAAAAACAACAAGATACTAATTAAGTACAAGGTAAGATCACACGTATTGGAAAAACAGTAACTCTTTCTCCAAATTTTTATACAATGCTTGAAGAAAAAACCCAAAAACGAAGAATCAGAAGCAACACTATCAAGAATTTTACTGGTCAAAAAGTTCAAAATAAAAACAAAAAGATAAAGCAATTCTCAAATTATTATACAAGCGGCTCTCCATTCTGAACATGGTTTATAAATGAGTGAGAATACAAAAATCTATTTTCGAAAACATGTATTTATCCAATACCTCGGATCTATATTTGAAATACATTCAAATTTATAATAACACAATCACAAAAAAGTTCCAGTACTAAATGTATTTTGCATACTTTTTGTAATAAGCACTTTCTCATTATTTCTTTAAAATAAAATAAATAAACACTAAAAAATTTTTTTAATAAAGATCATACTAATTAAAATCAATACGAGAATAATAATGTGAATACAACAAGAATAAAGTTAACATAAAAACAAAGAGTTATAATAGTTCAACAAAGTATGATATCATACTGCAGCAAGTAGAAATTGAAAGTTCTTTCCCTTGTGTTTACATTCATAACAGTGTGTACCACAGAGTTCTTTTCTCCGCCAGAGCGTCGTTATTCTAAAACAAATATTTAGATAACACAACTGTATAGGAATTATTTAAGTAAAACTCATATTGAAAAAGGTGTAAATGTCTGTTCATTTCTATTTAGATACGTTTCCAGCGTTCACCTTCTTTTTCTTCCATAAACACACTCTTTCCCCTCTCCCTCACACGCACAATTTTCCCATCTTTCTTCATCATCACTGCTTGAGAGGAACATGGGCATACTTTTTAGCAAATACTTTATAATATTTATTAACATGTACGTTGTTGCATAACAATGAAACACCATATAATTTAAGTAGACAAACTAAAAAAAAAACACACACAAAAAAACAAGATACTAATTAGGAACAAAAGTGTTTTAAATTTATATTGAACCATTACAAAGTAAGATCACACGTATTGGAAAGACAGTAACTCTTTCTCCAAATTTGTATACAACGCTTGAAGAAAAAACAAAAAAAACCCGAAGAATCAGAAGCAACACTATCGAGAATTTTACTGGTCAAAAAGTTCAAAATAAAAACAAAAAGATAGAGCAATTCTCAAATTATTATACAAGCGGCTCTCCATTCTGAACATGGTTTATAAATGAGCGAGAATACGGAAATCTATTTTCGAAAACATGTATTTATCGAATACCTCAGATCTATATTTGAAATACATTCAAATTTATAATAACACAATCACAAAAAAGTTCCATTACTAAATGTATTTTGCATGTTGTAATAAGCGCTTTCTCATTATTTCTTTAAAATAAAAAAAATAAACACTAAAACAAAATTTTAATAAAGATCATACTAATTAAAATCAATACGAGAATAATAATGCGAGTACGACAAGAATAAAGTTAACATAAAAACAAAGCGTTATAATAGTTCAACAAAGTATGATATCACACTGCAGCAAGTAGAAGTTGAAAGTTCTTTCCCTTGTGTTTACATTCATAACAGTGTGTACCACAGAGTTCTTTTCTCTTGTACGCCAGAGCGTCGTTATTCTAAAACAAATATTTAGGCCTAGATAACACAACTGTATAGGAATTATTTAAGTAAAACTCATATTGAAAAAGGTGTAAATGTCTGTTCATTTCTATTTAGATACGTTTCCAGCGTTCACCTTCTTTTTCTTCCATAAACACACTCTTTCCCCTCTCCCTCACACGCACGATTTTCCCATCTTTCTTCATCATCACTGCTTGTTTCTGCAAATCACTACGTTGTTTACGTAAATTTAAGGGTAGGTCGGTTTTTATCGACAATTTTTTCCCCTTCAATTTTATAGCAGACTTCAGCACACTGTCCCTGTCTTTCAAACGGATGAATCGCACAATGCATGTGTCACCGCGCAACGGATGACACGTCACCATTTCAATCTGTTCTGAGTCAGGCAAGCCTAGCTCGTCTCGAAAAAATGCACGAACTTTAGCTTCACAGTTCACAGAGTTAGTTTGTATGCCCCACAAGAGCAGATTATACTTTCTAGAATTAAATTCCAAGTCTTCAATTCGTTGTTCTAGAGCTTCTCTTGTCTCCTTTACCTTCTTGTCGATTGCGCAAATCTTACTTTCAATACTGTCTGTCAGTACCGAAATCTGCTCTCTCACCTCTTGAAACTCGCTAGACAATTTCTGTGCCCAAGCTGGTGGGTGTGTTTTGTATTCTTCGTTGGAGATCTGCTGTGAGGGTCCATGTCTCGCAAGCATATAGGAAGATGCATGGAGATGACAAAGGAGCGCAGCAGCCTTCCCTTTTATATTATAAACCATTGTTAATTCATTCATTTTCATATATGTTCCATTAAACTTTCACTATAATCATTATTCATTTTAGAACTCAGAATAAGAAGAAGAAGAAGAAGAAGAAGAAGAAGAAGAAGAAGAAGAAGAAGAAGAAGAAGAAGAAGAAGAAGAAGAAGAAGAAGAAGAAGAAGATATTGCAATAAGCCGTTTGCAATTGAATTAAATATAATACTAACTAAAACAGCTCATAACATATAACATAATCATTAAAAGGTTAGTTAGTAATTGTTTATAGGGTCCAGCGGACTGCAAAGAGTCGAATCAGGACCACAACTTGGTTGAAAGAGGGCTCACCCCTGATCTGTTTGAAAGATCTGCTGAAACAACCCTAATGGTAACACTGAAGGCACTCCACCAGCCTGTCACTTTACAATAAATCACTCCTTTTCAGAACCAAAATAGAAAATTCCAACTTTAGCGGTTGGTTTGAACAAGGAAAGCACACTTTATTATTGTTTATTGTAATAACAATGTACACGTTAGAGTAAACCCTTTGTGCCCAAAATAAACAAAGCTCCCAATAGGGGCCCTTTAAAATATTCTTCGCTTTTTTGATAAACTAGGGATGTTAACAACAACAACAACAATAATAATATTTAAAAATAATAATAATAATAATAATAATAATAATAATAATAATAATAATAATAATAATATCAGCAACACAGCTTGGATGCTATTCAGAATGGGGTGCAAAACCAATAGGATGAAAAAACAATAGTATGATTAAAAATGTAACTCTCCATATCGATCTGCATGAGCGAGGGAAGGCAGGTTAATAAGGGGTGGAGTAGATGGAATGGAGAAATGGGCACATTGGCATTTGCTTCACTATTGCAGCAACACAAACCACAGCATCAAACTCCCAAACGAAACAAACCAATAACAAATCAATACCTTCAGACATAACACGCTTAGCTGTCTTTTTCTCTGTTGATTAAACCAATAGAAAATGTTAGTCACTCAGATTTCAACTTTTTAATTTGAAATGGGGATACTCAAGAACTAAAAACAAAAACAAAAATCAACAAAGAATTGTATTTTATAAATACTGATTGCCATTTCCAATGGTGAACTGATCTCAATCATTATAGAAAAAAAAACATCTGTTTAAAAAATGACAACATATATGTTGCGGAGACAAGAATTAACCTATGGAAACTGTTAAACAAAGGTAACACTGCCTCACCCTACAGCCATAAGTACTTGGGATTCTTGGAACAAATAACTTTGGTTGGCATACACTATTATTCTCTAATCACAACACCAGACAATAATGCACCTAAATGCCACCCCTATCCCCCATTATGGAGCAAGGACCTGAATTTCAATTTCAGGATAGCATGAATGATGTTTTCAGATACAGCTATAATTAGGAGTTCAAATTTGCAGCAGCACAACTGACCGGAAGTGTTTTGTTGTTTGCGGAAAGCTTCCACCATCTGACAGCACTGCTCCAGAGCTTGCTGCACTTCCTCGGTCTGCTGCAGCTGCTGCTGAATGGTGATACGCTGCACCATGGTCAGCAGTTGGTCTTTGGGCCGATTGGCGCGTCCGTATGTTTCTTCCAGTTCCTTGAGCCAAGCCACTGTGTCGTTGTATTTCCGCCTCGTCGTGTTCACCTAGGTGATTCCATACATGTGTGATACATTTTATTGACAGTTTGTATATTTGTTAGTTGTTTGTTGACTGAAAAGTGGATTTATGCCTAGTTAATGCGTTCCATCCATATCTATCTGTTGTCTACACTTCTCTCTTCTTCTTAATCTTCTGTCAAAGCACACGCTTGTGGCAGACCACACATTTCAGTGCAATAATAATGATGATGATGATGATAATAATAACAATAATAAAAATAATCATAATAATTTATTTTAATTTTATAAAGTGCAATACCAAACACATGAAGTCTGCCCAAGGCTTTACATGTAATTCATTCCCACCCACTGTACAATGGATAATACACATACACATACACACACACTCACCCATACGCACACACACACACACACACATTCATGTCTTCTGGTAGTTTTGGCGACTGGTACTTTACACCCCACTTTTGGCGACTCTTTCAAATGAAGAGATATATAAACCAAATTGCACATGTAGCTTACAAATGCACTCATTAAAACGTTTTTACACAAAAAAGTTAACATTATGTAATATTACAGAAAAAAGTAAAAAACGGGAATTTTAGCACTTCTGACAACTGACTCCCTGTATTTTAGCTATTTTGGAGACAGTCGGCAAAACGTTAGAAATACGGTAACTTCGTCTGAAACTTTTTAGCGCCAGTTTCAACAAAGAAGATGAGAATAAGTCATGGTGTGGTCATCATATGTGCTAAAAAAACAACTGAAAACTGGCGCCCGACTTCTGAAGATTTAAAACATAAATGTTTGTAGTACATCTGAAGACAGCTTTTTTATTGCTGTACATTTGAAGACTCAAAAAATAAACAGACTGAGAAATAATATAAACCAAATTAGATCCGGTTTTAACTCCTTTTTGTGTCAAATATCAGAAATTGACTGTCAATCTGGAGACACATGGGCACATTATGAAACTAAGTTTTGATGTCTTCAAAACGTAAAAAAGACAATAAACATTAATTATTATTGTTATTAGTTTCTCATATACCTTACTTTTAAAGCAAAGGTTACTCAATGAGGTGGTTGGCACAGGCAACACATGTATACTTCCTCTTGTGCTTTTGTACGTGAATGTGTTTGAATATTTAGGGGTTTGTCTTGGTTGGTAATGTAACCCCGTCTTTCCAATAGGAAACAACCCAGTTCATTCTTTTTGTGGGGGCGTTTTGTTTGTTGATGTAGTCATTTTTAGTATCTTGTGCTTTATGTAAAGCTACAACTATTTATTTCCAAAATAATGTTAATATTAATCGGTTTCAATTGATTCATAATTATATAATTTGTTGTATCTATTTATTTTCTAAGTAAAGGTACAGAAATATCTTGAGCTGTACTGAGCTTTGAAAAACATAAAAGGAATGTGACTGTTACAGGGCGGGGTGGATTTTTATTTAAACCATATTGAAGATTTGAACTGAGAAATACTGGACACCTTGCTGTTGTGTTTTGACTGATTGGAGGTATAATGAATAAATATATTGATTTTAGGAACTTACGTTTGTTCGCGGGAAATTTTGTTTGTGGGGGCGGGTGGTGCGGGGTGAGGAACTGTGTGCATGACGCAGGAATTCATCCTTTCCTCTGGTTTTCTATCCCTCTTGAGAGAGAGAGAGAGAGAGAGAGAGAGAGAGAGAGAGAGAGAGAGAGAGAGAGAGAGAGAGAGAGAGAGAGAGAGAGAGAGAGAGATATGCGCACACACACATACACGATTTTTACATATAATACTGAAGTAAAATATTCTTGATCATGGGATCCATTTATATGCGCACACACACATACACGATTTTCACATATAATACTGAAGTAAAATATTCTTGATCATGGATCCATTTATTTCCTCAAATTGTGAAATAAAGCAATAACAAACTTGAAGGCAAAGCCCATATGACTCGCATGGCCCTTGAGAAACCAATTGACAACATTCTACATGAAAAAGAGATATGTTAGTTACCTATTCATTCCAGACTTTGTTGATTATTATTATTTTCAACCTAACATAAAGAAATCTGGAGCTGCTATAAATAGACAAAACATGAGGTCAGTCGCATGCCACAAAGGTTTTGGGTACCTACAATCATTGATTGTAGTCCCCTGTTAGACTTTAATCATTCCTCATACTTCTGCATAACAGCAAGTTTGTTAGTTAGCTACTTATTCCTTATAACAGGGTCTAGCGGGCTACATAAAGTTAAGCAAGACACACAAAGCAGGTCTAAACATTGGTCTATCGCTCACAAAATCATAAATATGCATATAAAACACATATACAAGTACAAATTCACAATTATATGACCACCCTATCCCCAATGAATGAGTGAGTTAGTCACTGTTTAAAGGGTCCAGAGGACTGAAAAGAACTGAATCAGGACCACAACTTGGTTGACAGAGGGCTCACCCCTGATCCGTATAAAAGATCTGAAACAACCCTAATGGTAACAGGCCTCCCTATACGCTTCCGTGTCCGGGGACGGTAATCTACTCAACGTAATGGTAACATTTCAGGCACTCCACCGGGCGGGTCACTGTACAATAAAGCCAACCCACGCAGGGGACCCTGAGACTATACTCTAATTTATCAAACCCCCGTTTACAAAAACAAAATAGTTATTCATTGCTTACAGGGTCCAGGGGACTGCAAAGAGCCGAATCAGGACCACAAAATCAAGACCACAACTTGGCTGAAAGAGGACTCGCCCCTAATCAGCATAAAAGATCTGCCGAAATAACCCTAGTGGTAACACTGAAGGCAATCCACCAGCCAGTCACTTTACAATAAAGACATCCCACGCAGGGGACGTTGAGTCTATACTCTAATTTACAAAAATAAAATAGAATACAAACATCATTATAAAATATCAACAAAACAAATACATATAAAATGCCTGCACTGCCAAATAATAATATCATAAAAGCCCCAGTGACCTGGCAGAAAGCGTCCAATATTCCCAAGCTCACACACAAATGAGGAGTTTTGTCCCGGAAGTGTTTTCAAGAAAAAAGGTAGGTGACTAGTCTAGCGAAGAAGGAAGATAGTAGATTTAGAGAACACAGAGCAGGAATGAAAAAAACAAAGGAGAAAGACTGCGACAGAGGGAATGTAAAGCACTAAATTTCCAGAAAGTGGGGATAATATATATACAGAAACTCCTGGCATCCCAACGGGGGGAAGGTAGGTTACTGCTCTAGCAAATAAGATAGTAGATAGAACAGAGTAGGAATGAAAAAAACAAAGGAGAAGGACAGCGGAAGTGGGAATTTAAAACACTAGATTTCCAGAAAGTGGAGATACTATTTATACAGAATACCTCGGCAACCCCACCTATCCTATCCTGTCCCGTAACCCGAAGGTCGTAGGAGCACCACAGATGATCGTTTAACCAGCATACTCCATCTTTCTCTGTCCTCAGCAGCCCTGATGGCTTCGCTCAGTGTCAAACCAGTCCATTCTCGAATGTTGTCCTCCCACCTCTTTTTCGGTCTCCCTCTTCTTCTACCTCCTTGCACTGTGCCTTGCAGAATAGTCTTTGCAAGGCCTGATGATCTGGTGACGTGGACATACCATCGGAGTTTCCGTTTCTTCACCACTGTTAGCAGGTCATCGTGTTGTCCAATGGCTTGTGTGATGGTCTGTCGGACTTCGTCGTTGGTGATGTGTTGGGTATAGAAAATGCCCAGATGTCTTCTGTATATAGCACCTCATCTCCATGCTTTGTATTCTTCGTTGGAGATCTGCTGTGAGGGTCCATGCTTCGCAAGCATATAGGAAGATGGAGATGACAAGGGAGCGCAGCAGTCTTACTTTGGAATGTAGACTGATGATCCTGTCTTTCCAAATGGTCTTCAACCTTGTCAGGGCAGCAGTTGTTTGTGCGATCCTGGAGAGGACTTCCTGTCGGGACCCATTGTCTGATACAATGGCTCCTAAATATTTGAAGCTATGCACTGTGTTGAGGGATTGGCCTTGGACTTTGATGTCCGTATTGATGCCATTGGTGTTGTTGGTCATCATTTTGGTCTTCTCTGCACTTATTTCCATTCCATAGGCTCTGGAGGTGGTGTCAAGCCTCCGTACCAGCTGTTCAAGTTCTTGTTCCTCTCCAGCCAATCCATCAATGTCATCTGCAAAACGAAGATTGGAGATTGCTCTACCCCCTATGCTGACTGTGCCTTCATGGTCTGCAAGAGCATCTGACATGATGCGCTCTAGGAAGATGTTGAAGAGTGTTGGAGAGAGTAGGCATCCTTGACGCACACCGATTGTTGTTCTGAACCAGTTCCCGATGGCGCTTTTGTGGAGGACTGCACTGGTAGCCTTGTCATACAGGCTTTTGATGACTTCAATAATTTTAGGGCTGATGTTGTACACTTTCATTGTTGCCCATAGAGCTGCATGCCAGACTCGGTCAAACGCCTTCTTGAAGTCTATGAACACATGATATAGATGTTGTTGGTGCTGTAGGTATTTCTCACAGATTATTCTGAGGTTGAAAATCTGCTCAGTGGTACTTCGCCCTGCCCTGAATCCTGCTTGTTCTTCAGCTATGATCTGCTCAGCTTGGGGTTTCAACCTGTTGAGTATTATTTTCAGGAGGACCTTGCTGGGATGGCTGATGAGGCTGATGGTCCGGTAATTTTCACACTCCTGAAGGTTACCTTTTTTGGGAAGAGCGATGACAAGCGACTGGGTCCATGGTATAGGCCACTCCCCACTCTGCCAGATCTTGTTACAGATAATGGTGAGGGCATCAATCATCGCTTCTCCTCCTGCTTGTAGCAGTTCCGCGGGTATGTTGTCCACTCCCGCTGACTTCCCTTTCTTTAGCGCTTGCACTGCTGCCTCAACTTCTTCCCGGAGAATTGGGAGGATTTCTTCTTCTTCTCTGTTCTCGGGACATGCTAGAACTGATGGGTCTCCATTTGGTGTATGGTTGTAAAGGTCAGAGCAGTACTCTGTCCATCTGTCCAAGACTTCTTGTTCTTCTGTAAGGCGTATGCCAGACTTGCTTTGGATCGTGGAGACATTGGGCTGTTTGACACTTGTCAGCCGCTTCACTGTCTGGTAGGCCTTCTTGCTGTTGTTCTTGTTCAGACTGTTCTCTATTTCCTGGCATTGATCTTCTATCCAGTTCTCCTTTGCTGTGCGCATGCCTTTTCGGATGTCATTGTTGATTTTTCGGTAGACATCAGCTCCCTGTGAGGTGTTCTTTTTCTTTTTCATCTCTCTTCGTTTATCACACAGATCCAAAAGTTCAGGTGTGATCCACGGCTTCTTCTTTGGTCGGTGCTTGCCAAGGATCTCAGTGGCGGCATCTGTCACAGCTGAGTTGAAGGTGGTGGTCATGGTGTTGACATCTACTTCACCAGCCCCCAAAATGAGCAGTGGTGCAAATTTCCCTCCAATTGTGGCCTAAAATAGTTCTGCCACCTCCGGGTCTTGCAGTTTGTCCAGGTTGAACTTCAGTCTAGTGCACTTTGCTGTATTTACTATCTTCAAGTGGAGCCGGAAAGACATCATCACGAGATCGTGGTCACTTCCGATGTCTGCTCCTGGAAAAGTGCGTGTCCTGCCAATGTTGATGCTTGATCTGAAGCGTTTCTTGACCATGATGTAGTCTATTTGGTTGTGATGCTCCCCGCCAGGACTGTGCCATGTCCATCGTCTGGAGTTTTTGTGGAGACCACGCGTGTTTGCCAGTATCAAACCCCCGTTTACAAAAACAAAATAGTTATTCATTGCTATCCCCACGGGGGATAAAAAAAATAATAATGAAAAAAAAAAGCATTCTTGCTAAGAAAATACAATGACATAAAATGAAACAGCAAGAAACACAGAATTTGTTCATGTAACAGAATGCACTCTGCTTTTCATCTGCATACTATTTTTAGAGCTTTTGGGAATTGCCGCGATCACTCAGCTAAAATGAATAGAGCACTATGCTTCACAAATCTTGCGTAGTGCGTCATTAATTATCGTTCACTTTAACAAACAAAATATTAAAAAATAACCATTCTTGCTAAATTAAAAAAAAATGCAAATGAAATGAGACAGCAAGAAACACAGAATTTGTTGATGTTAGACATTATTAACTTCAACCTTAAATAATGAAATGTGGAGCACAAAAATATGAGGTCAGTCGCATGCCACAAAAGATTTGGGTACCTACAATCATTGACTGTAGTGTCCTGTTAGACTTTAAACTTCTCTGCATAACAATTAGTAAGTTAGCTATTCATTCCTTACAGGGTCCAGCGGACTACACAGAGCCAAATCAGAATATTCACACAAAACGAGTCTAAACACTGGTCTATTTCTCACCAAATCATGAATGTTTCATTGCCTGTGTAAGAAGGGGTACTGCTTACATTATCAAATAGGACAAACTGTCTTTCCTAGACATTTGCGAAGTACATGGGAATGAAAATGTCCAGGAGGGGGTTTCTTGTATGGATGGTAAAAAGAGAGTTGCTCCTCCTGAGAATGTGGAACATGGGCAATTATCTATACAATCTTGATGTTTTGAAAAAACAAAAAGGACAGCTGATAGCGCAGGCCATTGAATGTATGGACAGAGAAGCAGAAAGGATGTTTGAGGCAACAGAGTGCCTGCCCCAATTTGCTTGTTGCCAGTCTTTTTTGCAGTGTCAGTAAAGTCTATGCACAGGGACTCATCACTAGTTTCAGTGAACACGGTGGCTCCCATTCTGTAAAGCCTGGCTTGACTGTAGCTGGAATCAGGTTCATTTTCGTAAACCATGGCTAAGCTGTCATTTGATTCAGTGCCACTTGAATCATTGGATGGAATAAAGTCACAATGCGATTTATAGTGATTGTGCTGTCACAGACGTCATCAAACAAATCATCATGATCACTGTTATATCCCCTGCGGCAGTGCTCAGTGTTGGGAGTATTTGGCAGGTCCACTAGGTTGTCAGATTCCTGTCAACAGATTATAATACTGTGTTACTGTACATTATTATTTTGAAACATGACTATTAGCGATGAGAAATTATAGCAGGTTAATTAAATCAATAATTTCACCCGTCCGATTGACAGATCTAACAACTACAATTAACGGCTATTTTCATTAAAATGCATATCTAAATCAAAAGGCTACTTTCATTTAAATACATTTATCTAAATCAACAAAAAACCAACAGAACAAATACAATTATGCTTTTAAATCAAAATATAACTATGTGAATATTTATCAATTTATTACAATGACAATAAATGCAATGTATCCCATTGTAGCACGCAAAATACATGCACAATGCCCGAAATGGCGAATAAAAATCCAACCCTGAATCCAAGGGACGTATAGATTTAGTTGTTTGGTTTTTGCGGCCAGTATGTTTGTTATCCCTTTAGAAAAATACCAATATGATGGAAGATTACGATCCACCATTTCATTGCTCGCTTGGTTCGAGTAGCAGACAAGGAAATCCAATAAGGGTTGTCTTTTATTTTTGTTGCAAACGCGCCTATGTCTGCTAAATGTAGTATACCCATTCCGTGTTCCCGATTGCGCACTGCAGTGCGTATTTGACCCCAAAATAAAGAAATGACGCAAAGTGGGGAGTCATTCTTGACGCACATTTGTGCTGGAAGCAGACGACATGTCTCGAGATCCAATATCGACAACTCCTACTGCGACAAGCATTAGGCCTACAGATGTTCGACATATGCCTGAAACATCCACTTATACTGAACGCATGCATATTATGTCTTTCTACCCGTGACGACGTCCTTGTTAACTTTGCTATCTGTGGGGGTCAGGTGTGGGTAATGGAGCTTGGGTTGGTGGTGTATGTAAACACTATAAAAAGTAATCCTAATCAATAAAAGCCTAACAAAATTGATGTACACAGCTTATACTTCACATTTTGCTTTCGGAGTGCACTTTCGTAGGACTGGTGTGCCATTATCGTAAACTACTTGGGGCTAACCTGAAACTTCATAGCTTGGCACTGTTTTCCATCTTGAGCTAAATCGATCCATGTCAAAGTTCATTTGCCTTGTAGCGCTACACTCTAACAAGTACATTACTCACATGATCTGAGCCCTTATCAGGCATGGCAGACGATCCGAGCGACAGATGCCTCAGTGAAGCTCCCTAAAATTGTGAAAAGAAGACGGTGGAAGTCTCTGGGGGTTAGACAACGACGATGAGGACAGCTGTGGAGGTGGATGTAGTTGCTGTTGCTGCTGAAATGGGTTAGGAGAGGGCTGAGGCGGAGGCTGGGGCAGGTGCTGCTGACCCTAGTACCTCTGCTGTTGCTGCCTTCGATGGTGCAGAGTCTGAAACATGATCATTTTTAAGATCAAACTACCTATTTAGGAATACATACATATATATATATATATATATATAGAGAGAGAGAGAGAGAGAGAGAGAGAGAGAGAGAGAGAGGGGGGGGGGGGGGGAGAAAGAGAGAGATATAGATAATTTTTCCCTGTTTTCTTATGACATAAATGTGACATAAAAATTATAAAGAAGGCTTGGCTTATATAATTTAAAAAAAAGGTGCAGAATGATGCCAAAATAAACAAAGGGAACATTCTTATATCCTTTTGTTGTAATGTATCCTCGGACTTAAAGAAAGAACACACACAGACCGTGAACATGGATGGACCACTGAACAATGAAAAGTCATTATATTTTTATCCAAAGTAATAGTCTGATTAAGCATTTGCAATAAATAATGATATTGCTACGTGGAATTAGGTCAAGCATATATTTCTCACTCCCACTCTCAGCTCTGTTACGTCAGAGACGCGCACGATAGATCCGATCGTTTTGTTTTACAAAGCATGCAATAACAGTGTATTTACCTTTGATTTGATTTTGCGTTGTTGTTAGAAGAAGCTTTGTATGATGTTAATAATTTTGTTGGTCAATATTATTGGAGAATTTTCTATAAAATTATCTTCACTACTCCAGTAAAAAATTGTGCTCATGTAGGCTAAGTCTATTCTTTGCCGTTTTATGCATTTACGTGGAAGTGTTGCAACTTGCAATTTTGTCAATCAAAACATTTGCCAGAATCTAATACACCCTTGTTCCTAGCTAAAAGTACATACTTGCTCTGCAAATTTCATACTATTGACGGTAAATTGACGGTAAAGGTGAAGGTAAAAGACTACTAATCCACCACAGTTTGGGTTTTCTTTGCCAAGTCGGTCTCGGGTCTGCACCAATTAATCTTCTTCACTTCGATTCGTCAGGTGCTACATATAGTCATTTTCAGTTTAATATTTAATGAATCCTAAAAAGTCCTAAGCTGAAAACTGATAACATATGAAGAAATCAAAGTCCCAACAAGAAGAAGTTTTACCTACCACACTGTTGGCAATTGTTTACAATGGCGCACTGACATATCTCGTGAAAATTCGTTGTCTCGTTGGCTAATCACGTCACGATGCAATCTGATTGGTCACGACATATACACACGAAGAGAGAGGGGCACTGGAATCAAGCAGGAGTGTAAAAGCCCAGGCTCAAAGTGTGTAAGTTATACACAATCCAACGTGGCAGATTATGCTTTTAGACGACACCACTGTTTTTTTGCATGCTTTCAACGTCGGTCGGCTAAACAGTGGTGAAAAACGCTATTTTGACCTTAAAAATTCTGGCGACCGTCGTCACAAAAACTGACGACGTCGTCACAAATCAGCGGTCGACAGAACGTGTGACTTTTACCTGAGTTCGTCGACAGAAGTGGCAGTTAACATGTACACTACCACACACACACACACACACACTCAAACAGCACAAGCCTATTACAAACATGTCATCAAAAGAGGAAAATAGTACAAATACCACTACAAATACTAATATATGCTTTCCTTCAGCCCATCCCTCCCACCATGCACCTTCTCTCTCAACCCTCTTCCCTTTTTCTTCCTCTCTATCATAAATACATAGGTATACATAGGCAGTTCCTAGTTGAAGGCCCTAGACCTGTTAAGCGTCTTCATTTTCAGACTCCAATGTTTCTGGCTGTTCATCAGAATGCTTATTATTAACTTTTTGTTTAATAGGAAAGTCAGCTGAGTACTGACAGTCTGCCAGACGCCTATCCAGGCGACGTCTCCTCACCCTCCTCTTCCTCTTCTATATGCGCTTACCTGAACAAGACGCTTTAATGAATCAATCTCCATAGCCACGTTGTCTCTCTCCCCTTTGTATTGTTTGTATGCTCGCTCCAAGTAGTCCACTGCTTCTCTGGGCCTGCCTGCGACCTCACACCCCAACGCCATATTGAAGTACAGATCTCCATTTGACACGCCATCAGTTGTGCCATTCGGTGGAACAGCCTGATGTAGATATTCCAACCCCTTTTCTGCTTCTTCTTTGGTCCCTATGCTGACATATCTGAAAATGAGACATACTAGAGGAACATCCACGGAGGTATGCGTACTACATAACCATTTGATGTACAAATTGTAGAAAGTAATTATAGTTTTGATTCTTATCTTGCACTTGATCATTTTCTGAAAATAAATAAATAAAAAGAAAAATATAACGCACAAAACCATGCAATCATTTCAAAATATTTCAGAGATAATGTAATCTTTTTCTTGATCACTTTCTTAAATTTTATGATAAAATGTTACCAATTAACTATAGTGCTCTAGTAGTGTAAGACCTCTGTTTTTGTTCCAATTGATCCAGAAGAGCCTGGAAGGAAAACATTTGCCTTGACTTGCCATGCCTACTGACAATAAGTAAGATACTGGGATGCTTCATTTTGTGGATATAAGTGGAGAAAATAAAGCAAAACAAATGATAGCAAAGTGTTTTGGTTTTAATTAATTTTGCTTACAATGCTCCCAGATTGGCTGCGCAAGCACGCAAAGTGAACGGATTTCCCAGTTCTTTGGCTTGAGCATAAGCCAAGCTGTAGCTCTCAAGTGCTTCTTTTTTAGACTTTCTGGATGCCTCAAATGTGTACTTTTCAATCAATCGTTTGATGTGCTGATCCATTCTCATGTTTAAGAGCTTGGCAGACGGCCGAATCTGTCACTTCTGTTTCTTCAACTTTATCTGCAAAGAGAAGACACATAAACTGATAAAGTTGCACAGTAACACAAAATCTGAAGCTGCTTCTTCCTTTATATGGACAGGGTTACTTCCTATCCTATCCTCTCCTATCCCATAACTCGGAGGTTGTGGGGGCACCACAGATGATCGTTTAACCAGCGTACTCCATCTTTCCCTGTCCTTAGCAACCCTGATTGTTTCGCTCAGTGTCAAACCAGTCATTTGTGCCCTCCCACCTCTTTTTCGGTCTTCCTCTTCTTCTACCTCCTTGCTCTGTGCCTTGCAGGATGGTCTTTGCAAGGGTTACTTACGAAGTTATGGAGCCTCTATTGTCCAACGGTTGGTACGGACAGTGAGTGGCCAATATGCTCAGGAAAAAGAATCCAAAGTTTTAAAAAATATATACAGAAGAAATAAAAAAAAATAACCTTTTCACTATCATTGTTTACCAGCCTCCCTTCTTCCTCTGGTTTTTCCCACTTCTGGAGATCCGACTAAACAGTGTTTTCAAACATAGCAACCGCTAAAGAGTCCCCTCTTTATAGTTATCTCTCTTGAGTGATCTTCCGTAAAGAAAAACAGAAATATACGTCATTAGTCGAATATGGCTGCTACTGTAGAGAAGTGGTTCTGTGATGAACTTTCCAAGCTTGGTATCGACGCTACAGAAGAAAATGCCGAGTAATATATTTCGTACTATTGTTGTTTTCTTATTTGAACTCGTTTTTATTTTGTATCTTTGCAATCATAAATTTGTTTTTATATAATTTAGTTTCAAATCTTTCACGCATCGATGACATGTGATGTGTTACTTTCTCAGTAGTTAGAATTTTCGTTTTCAGTTTGTTGTGCAATACTGCAGTATCAGCAAAATTATTCTATGAGTACGAATCAGTTTAATATTATGATTGTTCGATGAAACTCTTCCATTTTAATAATGTTTGTCTCATTCTCTAGATACATTTTGGCAATGCAAGATGCTGATGACTTGCAAGAGTACATGTTGAATTTGCTGGATGGCTCAGATCCAGCTGTTAGGGCTTTCATTCCTCGGCTAATGGAAAAATGGTCCAGCATAAATGGCAAACAGTTTCAGGACATGAAGGTAGTGTACCATTGACATTGCAATATGAAATAGTATTTGGAACAAGCTCTGTCTTAGAAATTCATCTTCAATTCGATCATTGAAATCCTCCCTTAAAATTTATTATTTTCCTTACACCGATTTAATTATTTTAATAAATGTTCAAAGTTATAGTTTGTGTGTATGCACATTCATGAGTGTGTATGTGTGTTAGAGATATTAGATTTTATATATATTATATTTAAAGACTGTATGTCGCACTTTTTGAGAGCAGCAGGATTATTACCTTTCTTGGTGTATACAAGTTAACTATTAACATGAATTTTCCTCGTTTTGTTGAAGTTGTTTTGTAAGCGCCTAGAGCTAGGTCTAGATTAGGCATATAAATAATAATAATTTGAAGGCTAATGATAATGATAGTAGTGTTGAAAGAGACGAGTTTTGACTTGAGGTTGGACTTAGTGTGTGCCACTCTGACAGTTATGGTTTTTAAATGTGTGCTGCTTCAGAAAATCCTAATTTATTAAAAAGATGTTTGTGGTAAACTAAACTGAAAATAAATGATCATGTTAGCATCATTTCGAGATTTTTTTTTAATATGAAAAGTGTTTTCAGGTGTACAGAAAAGCAGAAGAACCTGAAGATTATGTTCAGGGCAAGTCTAAGAAAAAACGCAAGAAGAATAAAGAGAACGGAGATAACATTATCAGCGTTGAATCCACTGCGGAGGTTGATAAGAACACTTCTGCTGCCACTGCCGCTGTTTCTTCATTATCAATAACAGATCACCCAGATCCCACAAATGGAGCATCAGCCGCACCTGCTGCCACTGTCAATGGAAGTTATTCAGAATTTGTGAGTACAGTTTTTAGTTCTTAATTTATGAATAAAGTAATGCGCAAGACAATTGGAGTAGAATTTCCTCAATAATAGTATTGGAAGCAGTTTTTAAAAATTCCAAAAATAAAAAGTTTATTTTCAGTTCAGTCTTGTAATAGTAATAACGACCACATGTTTAAGCATCCATGGATTGTTTGTTTGTTGTGTATGTAGGACTAGTAGGAGTGTTCATAACATATATGAGAGTGAATTATAATTAATAACAGGGCAAACTTGTCCCAACAAAAGTGCAAGATGAATTAGGAGAATGGAGTTAACAGTTATTATTTATATCATTTATGGTTGCAGTCCAACATTTTTGTAAAATTTATTATATTAATGTTTAAAATTTTACTGTATATTTATTTGTATGTTTATGCGTGAGAATAAAATGGTCTAAAATCACATATACGTGAAGAGACTTTAAAATCAATTATTGAATATTGGTAACAGATCACTTTACATTGTTCGTTAATATTAAATTGTGTTCATTCTTCATCGAATAAGGACGCAACCAATAGCACTACCATCGTTGTACGGATAAACGTGTGCTTGGTCAGTTATATATAGGCAGCACTGTACGGATTTATCCGTGCTTGGGATAGAATGAGTTAAAGAGTAATTAATGTCAGTGACATGCTTTTTAAATTTTTGTGAAGGTGGAAAATAATTATTATACTCTAGCATAATATTAATAATAATAGATGGAAGACACACATTTCCCAAAATCGCAAACCAGGAGCGATCTGTATGCGCTACACTAGCACACAAGCACACATCAATCACTCAGATGTGATGTACAGGCAGAGAGATCGCTGGTATTGGCATAAGTGCTTGTCCCTTTTACATTTTTTTTAAATTTTCCTGCTTTCTTGCTAGCGGACATGTTCTGTCTAACCTCTTGTACGAACCATGTGCATATGTTAGCATGGTATGTTTTTACAGTTGAACACAGTTGCCGATGGTCCTTCACCTTCAAGTACCACGGACATGGACAGCCCAATGCCGGGTCATGGAGCCAAGAAGAAAAGCAAGTTTGTTCCTCTTTACAGTCAACAAGGGAAAGAGAGACTAGTCATAAGACTACCAGGTACGCTTCTTTCATTCAGTTTTTTTATTTCTACAATGGTGAGTTTTATGTTATTGTTTTAGTAAATGAGTTATCGATGTAGTAGTAGCGTGTGGGGCAAAACTGGTCATGAAGGCTTTCTAAATGCCCCTTCCTCAACTTTGGCAACGACTCACTCCTTAGGTCTGTTCAGCGTGTCATTTTCCTACGCATTTCATTCATCATAGCAATAAAACGTATTTTTTAAAACTTATGGAAGTGTTTCTATCTGGTTTTTAAACATATTTATGCTTGGTGCATTCTTCGGTGACACACAGAGATTATTCCAATAGAGGCTTAATTTTAGGCATCACGCTAGTACATTTTTGAAAAAATAAAATGTCAACTAATCGTCATATTTTTTAAACTTAGCTATAAATTTAGGATTGTTGTCCAGAAGGTTCTTAAAAGCGTTGACATTTTTTGTAAATTTTGTGTTAACCGGGAGATCATTCCAATTTTTCATGCCCATATTTTCATAAATTCCAAAATAAGGCTGCTGCGCTCCCTTGTCATCTCCATCTTCCTATACGCTTGCAAAACAAGGACCCTCACATCAGATCTACAGCGAATAATACAAAGCATGGAGATGAGGTGCTACAGAAGACTTCTAGGCATTTCCTATACCCCACACATCACCAACGACGAAGTCCGACAGACCATCTCACAAGCCATTGGACAACACGATGACCTGCTCACAGTGGTGAAGAAACGAAAACGGCCACGTCACCAGATAGGTCTTGCAAAGACCATCCTGCAAGTCACAGTGCAAGGAGGTAGAAGAAGAGGGAGACCAAAAAAGAGGTGGGAGGACAACATTCAAGAATGGACTGGCTTGACACTGAGCGAAGCCATGAGGGTTGCTGAGGACAGAGAAAGATGGAGTATGCTGGTTAAACGATCATCTGTGGTACCCCAACGACTTCCGAGTTACGGGATATGATAGGGTTTGCATAAGAAAACTTTCTAATATTTGTTCTGTTATAGTTTACCAACAATTTACCCTGCCGATTTCTAGTCTAGTTGTTATTTATCTGAAACATCTGTTGAGAACTAGCTTGGTCCATCCCGTGACATATTTTGTATAATTGAATTAAATCACCTCTCAACCTTCTTCCTTTCATCGTTAGCAAGTTAAAATGCATCAACCTTTCTGTGTACATTAAAAACCTCCTTAGGTTAGTATTGCAAAGCAGTATAAAAGCTTTTAATATTGGTAGCCAAACCTTTTTTTTTTCTTCATTGAATTTCAGATAAGTGTCTGTTTGTACTAAAAGTAATAATACTGTTTTTTAGGTTCTCATTTTCTGCATTTCTATTGTAGATTAATTAATTGTTTGAATGTGGGATGGTGGTGGTTGTTTCTTGAGGCAGGGAGAACGCAGTGTGAGTGCCAGGCATTGAAGCACAAGCTGATCAACAACTGTACAAACTGTGGCCGAGTTGTGTGTGAACAGGAAGGAGCGGGCCCCTGTCTCTTCTGTGGAAGACTGGTAAGAACAGTACAGTACAATAAAACGTAGTACAATACAGTATAATAATAATAATAATAATAATAATAATACATAGATTTATATACCACAAATATCTCCCACAAAGAAGAGTGATTCAAGGTACATTCACACATAATTTATAATAGAAAAATGGTACCAAAAAAAATAGTACAAAGAAAAATGGTGAAACAATGGATTCCCATTAGTATGAGTAAAAAAGCAACATTAATATAAGTATATGGTGGAGGACGAAATACTCCACCCTTACATACCAACCACACAGACGCAAACACTGTGATAGGTCTGTAGACGTTGTGCCAACCTATACTAGTTTACAATATGATACAGTACACACACAATAGCAAAGGCAATACTAGACAAAAACATTTTTGTGGAAGTGTTGTATTGTTGTTGACATTGTGGTGGTAAAAGTGATGAAAACTAATGAACTTAGTATTACCCTTTCTTGGTTATCACATGACCCACTTATCACAGTGACCCGGCGTTTGCCTTGCACACCAATGATCCAGGTTCCAGTCCGGTGTTGGGCAAGATACATGTGGCCAGTTTTCACTGTCCATCTTTGCTGTAGGATTGTTAAGGTGGTTCAGTGTGGAGTTTGGTCCCTGGCCCTCTTCCCTGGGATGGCTTATCTGCTGTGGTAGCCAATGGTGGCTGTCATCTGCTGTGGTAGCCAATGGTGGGTGTCGTTTGCTGTGGTAGCCAATGGTGGGTGTCGTCTGCTGTGGTAGCCAATGGTGGCTGTCGTCTGCTGTGGTAGCCAATGGTGGGTGTCGTTTGCTGTTGTAGCCAATGGTGGCTGTCGTTTGCTGTTGTAGCCAATGGTGGCTGTCATCTGCTGTTGTAGCCAATGGTGGCTGTCATCTGCTGTGGTAGCCAATGTTGGCTGTTGTCTGCTGTGGTAGCCAATGGTGGCTGTTGTCTGCTGTTGTAGCCAATGGTGGCTGTCGTCTGCTGTTGTAGCCAATGTTGGCTGTTGTCTGCTGTTGTAGCCAATGTTGGCTGTTGTCTGCTGTGGTAGCCAATGGTGGCTGTTGTCTGCTGTTGTAGCCAATGGTGGCTGTCGTCTGCTGTTGTAGCCAATGGTGGCTGTCGTCTGCTGTTGTAGCCAATGTTGGCTGTTGTCTGCTGTTGTAGCCAATGTTGGCTGTTGTCTGCTGTGGTAGCCAATGGTGGCTGTTGTCTGCTGTTGTAGCCAATGGTGGGTGTCGCCTGCTGTTATAGCAAATGGTGGGTGTTTGCTGTTGTAGCCAATGGTGGCTGTTGTCTGCTGGTGTCACCAATAGTGGGTGTCGTCTGCTGTTGTCACCAATGTTGGCTGTCAACGTTCAACTTCAATGTGCATCCATTCATTCATTTTTAGATATCCTTCAGGATAGAAGTGGTCACAATATTACTGTTACAAGCATTTTTCTTCACATTTATTTATATTTTTTATTTTTGGTGAAGGTGTGTAACCCAGAGGATCAGGAAACTCTGTCTCGGGGGTCCAAGAAGAGCGAAAAACTCCGGCAGTTTCTTATGAAGGATGCGGACAAGTTCACGCCGTTGAAGGATGGTGGAGGGCAGAGAGAGCTGCTGCCAATGGCCTCTGCCAAGATGCAAGAAGGCTTGATAAAAGCTCAGAAACACAAAGATAAGCTCATTGAATATGATAGAACCAGGTTGGTCTAATGTCTTTCTAATGTATTCTTGTTTTAATTTTATTTTAATACATCGATTTTTTTAAACATCTTTTGTTAAAAAAAAGAAAAAATAGAAGTTTTTTTAAAGTAAGTAAGCACAAATGACAAGGATATTGATCATATGATTAGACAGTGGATTTGAGGGCAGAAGTTGGATGGAGTGGAGGACTTCTGTGTATTGATGTGGTCTTATGTTAACATTGCTAAAAGTACCGGAATGCAAAAGAGCTGGCTTATCACAGAAGACAGAAAATTATTGTATTAATTTGTTGTGTTATTCACTCGGTATTGACATGTTGTTGGGACACAATGGTCGTAAGTCAGTGTGCGCAGATAGCTCAGTTGGTAGAGTGGCAAGCTCGTGTAACAAAGGTTGCTGGTTCGATTCCCGGTGCAGTGTATAGTACCTTCTTTTCCATTCCCAGTCATGATTGTGCTCAGTTGTCTTGAGTATCAGACTGTACGCCCAAGGCAGTAAGTTCGCGTCCTAGGCGGCTTCATTTGAATCCTATATCGGCCAGCGCCTTATGCAGTTCTTGAGCTGAAAAAGCGCTATTTAAGAGTGATGTAATAATAATAATATGTGTGACACGTTATTTATCAATAGTCGATTCAGCCCCGATGCTTGAATCTTGATAAGTGTAACTCGAATTCGTTTATCCACACAGGCTGTTCACTCAGCAACAAGGCAGGAGCCGTCGTATAAAGTTTTTTAACTTTATTCAGCAAACATCAAGAACTGCATACAAGATCGCTTTCCAAAAATCACTACAAAGATCACACCCAAAAGAAGACATCGTATTACTTCTATAGCCTCTCTGCAATCCAGAAAAAATTTGAACATTCCAGCATGACAAAATAACACCCAATCAAAATAAAACTCGTCACCGGAACTATGCAGTCTTACGTCACATAAAGTTTACGAATCTACATGATTCGACCAGCTGTAACCCGTGAAAATCTGGAAGCTTCGATCGATAATAAACAAGTAATTCCAGAAAATTCTCAACAATATCAACTGACGAAAATTATCAACATTATACAAAGTTTCTTCTAGCAACAACGCAAAATCAAACCAAAGGTAAATACACGTTATCATTGCATGCTTTGCAAAACAAAATAATCGGATCTATCGTGCGTCGCAATAATAACAATAATAATAAATTATAATAATTATACTAAAGTTCTGTCAAGCTTTTTTATGTTGATACAGTGCACTTACTGTTCGTGTTTACACATGGAACGTTATTCTTTTAGCGTGAGGCGGACACAGGTGATAGACGATGAGTGTGACTACTTCTCCACGGACTCGAACCAGTGGCTTAGCAAGAACGACAGGGAAAAACTGCGAAAACGAGAAGAGGAGCTGAGGCAGTCTAGGCATGGGTCTCACAAGGATAGAAAGGTACCCATTCTTTCTTTCTTTTCACTCTATCTTTTTTACCCTTTTTTTTCTTCTTTTTTTCTTTTCTTTTCATTTCTTTCTTTCTGTTCCCTTTCTTTGTTTCTTCTTCTCCACTGTCCCCATCCCCTCTCTTCAAGCTTCCACTATATACAGTGGCTTAAAATTAACTCCTTGGTGACAATTGCTGATAATGTTTGTAAATACTATTACAAAGGTATTGTGATGCTTACATTGGTAGATTTTCATTGCTAATCTCTGATGTTTATCTCAGTGTGACGAGAGAAGCCCATCAGTGCCTGCTGCCTGACATTGGTCTTAAGTCTTTTGTCAACTGAGCTTGCTCACGCAATACCAGGCGACAGGCGGGCCACTAGTATCCCTATTGTTAATGATGATGGTCAGTGTAGATGTTAGTAACTGTATGCATCATGGTTTGTGTTTGGTTTTTCAGGTGACTTTGGACTTTGCTGGTCGGCGAGTGGTAGAAGAGGAGAACACAATAGGCAAAACAATGTACGACCATCGGGACAGCGTGGTTCAAGATGTCTATAACAAGCCCAGCTCTGAACCCAGGAGAGAGGTGGCTAGCTCTGTGGCAGAGGGGGACTCCTTAGTTAACCCTAACATTGTGCAGCGTGCTCCGAGGGTAAGTCCTCATCATAGGTCAAATGAAGCCTTCATGAGTTTGTATCTCAAGTTGAAATCAGAAAATGGTTGGGTTTAAAAATAATAGAAAGGAAAGTAATGTGTGCGTTGCCCTTTATCCTAAAACTACTTCAGATCAAGATATGATATCATGACTATACAAGAGGAGAGAGGATCTGTGTATACCTTTTTATGTGTGTATACCTTTTTGTGTGTGTATTTTTATCACTTCAACAATTAACAATGAGAATCCCCAGTGGGGGTGCCGGGAGTTTCTGTATAAATAGTATCCCCACTTTCTAGAATTTTAGTGCTTTAAATTCCCCTTGTCGCTGTAAACCAAGTTGTACATGATCGAAGGTCTGTTGAAATGAAAATATAATAATTGGCTGTTTTCGCCTGATAAATTTCATTTCATTACGTTCTGAAAGCATTGCAGGAGTTATTCATCTTTCACCAGTCAGTCGGGGATTTTCTGAGCCCATTTCACACATAATGATTTCTGGTTCTCCACAGTGGTGTCATTTCTAGCACATATGACTGAAGTTATTCCCCTTAGACCGCTGGTAGACTTGACATGAGTTATTGCCCTTAGACCGCTACTAAAGGATAGGCTCCATCAAAAGTTCCAACACACTGCGTGAATGTCTTGTAGATTCCATCTATTACGTTTATGGGGGATTGTGTTTTATTTAAGTTCTGCACAGTTGTCCTTGGATGGGTACAATACAAACTTCTGCTTCTGGATCTTATTGTGACGATTTCATTGTGGATAACAGATCTTCCACACTGAACTCCCCAAACCCTTTTTTTTCTGTGTAATTGTTTTATTTTGATTTATTTTATGTACTGTTTCTGATTCTGGTGGTTTTTGTATGTGTGTAGTTTATAGCAGAGAGGAAAGCTGGGAAAGGTTTATCCAGCAAGACAGGCAGCTCTAAGCCTGCAGCCAGCGAGAGCAAGCACAGAGCCCCGGTTTTACAGGACCGAGAACTGAACGAAATGTCTGATGAGGGCATGTGTCTTAGCATGCACCAACCCTGGGCCTCTTTACTGGTGGACGGCATCAAAATGTACGAGAAAATTTTATTGTACATTTATGGACAAAAGATCTTTTGTGTGTTCCTTGGGTAACAAATTAAGCTCCAAAATAAAACTTTAAAAAATGAAAAATAGAATAATAATAATAATAATAATAATAATTAACATTTATATAGCGCCCTTTCTAATGAAAGCTCAGAGCGCTTTACATTCACATAAGACACTTCTTCTAAGAACTAAAATGACTAAACAAAAACATGGTAAACAAAACATACAGAATTTAATTACATAATATAACCACGCACGCACACACACACACACACACACACACACACACACACACACGTACTGGGATAGCATACCATGTCAGGACTTTGTGTTTACACCATCCACCTCAGGACTCGATGAAAATAGTACTGTATAATATTGTTCTGAGTTTAATTTTACATTTTGGATAGTCTTAAACTATTTTCAGATCATGGAGATGCTCAAATGGTTATAATTAACAAATATTAATACCTTGTTATTTACCATACCATGTGAGGACTCCTTCCAAGGACCTGTATACACATAGTTAATGTCTTAAGTCCAAGCAAGGACCTACTTACACATATTACATTTCTAAGTCCAAGCAAGGACCCAGTTACACATATTACATATCTGAGTCCAAGAAAGGACCCAGATACACATACTCCATGTTTGGAGCCAAGTCAGGACCCAGTTACTCTCCGGCTCCATTCATATTTGAACCCAAGTAAGGTTCTTAGGTCATACACATAGCACATATTTTGGCTATTCCGTGTGTTTGCTTGTGTAGCCCAGTTGGTCATTATCTCTTACTCTCTCTGTCTTGCTCTCTCTCTGTATATCTCTCTCTCACTCCCTATCCTATCCTGTCCCGTAACCCGGAGGTCGTAGGGGCACCACAGATGATCGTTTAACCAGCATACTCCATCTTTCTCTGTCCTCAGCAGCCCTCATGGCTTCGCTCAATGTCAAACCAGTCCATTCTCGAATGTTGTCCTCCCACCTCTTTTTCGGTCTTCCTCTTCTTCTACCTCCTTGCACTGTGCCTTGCAGAATGGTCTTTGCTAGGCCTGATCATCTGGTGACATGGCCATACCATCTGAGTTTCCGTTTCTTCACCACTGTGAGCAGGTCATCGTGTTGTCCAATGGCTTGTGTGATGGTCTGTCGGACTTCGTCGTTGGTGATGTGTTGGGTATAGGAAATGCCCAGAAGTCTTCTGTAGCACCTCATCTCCATGCTTTGTATTCTTCGTTGGAGATCTGCTGTGAGGGTCCATGCTTCGCAAGCATATAGGAAGATGAAGATGACAAGGGAGCGCAGCAGTCTTACTTAGGAATGTAGGCTGATGGTCCTGTCTTTCCAAATGGGCTTCAACCTTGTTAGGGCAGTAGTTGTTTGTGCGATCCTTGAGAGGACTTCCTGTCGGGACCCATTGTCTGACACAATGACTCCCAAATATTTGAAGCTTTGCAATGTGTTGAGGGATTGGCCTTGGACTTTGATGTCCGTGTTGATGCCATTGGTGTTGTTGGTCATCATTTTGGTCTTCTCTGCACTTATTTCCATTCCATAAGCTCTGGAGATGGTGTCAAGCCTCTGTACCAGCTGTTCAAGTTCTTGTTCCTCTCCGGCCAATCCATCAATGTCATCCGCAAAACAAAGATTGGAGATTGCTCTACCCCCTATGCTGACTGTGCCTTCGTGATCTGCAAGAGCATCTGACATGATGCGCTCTAGGAAGACGTTGAAGAGTGTTGGAGAGAATAGGCATCCTTGACGCACACCGATTGTTGCTCTGAACCAGTTCCCGATGACGCTGTTATGGAGGACTGCACTGGTAGCCTTGTCATACAGGTTTTTGATGACTTCAATAATTTTAGGGCTGATGTTGTACACTTTCATTGTTGCCCATAGAGCTGCATGCCAGACTCGGTCAAATGCCTTCTTGAAGTCTATGAACACATGATATAGATGTTGTTGGTGCTGTAGGTATTTCTCACAGATTATTCTGAGGTTGAAAATCTGTTCATTGGTACTTCGCCCTGCCCTGAATCCTGCTTGTTCTTCAGCTATGATTTGTTCAGCTTGGGGTTTCAACCTGTTGAGTATTATTTTCAGGAGGACCTTGCTGCAATGGCTGATGAGGCTGATGGTGCGGTAATTTTCACACTCCTGAAGGTTACCTTTTTTGGGAAGAGTGATGACAAGCGACTGGGTCCATGGTGTAGGCCACTCCCCACTCTGCCAGATCTTGTTACAGATAATGGTGAGGGCATCAATCATCGCTTCTCCTCCTGCTTGTTGCAATTCCGCGGGTATGTTGTCCACTCCCGCTGACTTCCCTTTCTTCAGCGATTGCACTGCTGCCTCAACTTCTTCCCGGAGAATTGGGAGGATGTTTTCTTCCTCTCTGTTCTTGGGACATGCTAGAACTGATGGGCCTCCATTTGGTGTATGGTTGTAAAGGTCAGAGCAGTACTCTGTCCATCTGTCGAAGACTTCTTGTTCTTCTGTAAGGCATATGCCAGACTTGCTTTGGATCGTGGAGGCTTTGGGCTGTTTAACACTTGTCAGCCGCTTCACAGTCTGGTAGGCCTTCTTGCTGTTATTCTTGTTCAAACTGTTCTCTATTTCCTGGCATTGATCTTCTATCCAGTTCTCCTTTGCTGCGCGCATGCCTTTTCAGATGTCACTGTTGATTTTTTGGTAGACATCAGCTCCCTGTGATGTGTTCTTTTTCTTTTTTTTATCTCTCTTCGTTTATCACACAGATCCAAAAGTTCAGGTGTGATCCACGGCTTCTTCTTTGGTCGGTGTTTGCCAAGGATCTCAGTGGCGACATCTGTCACAGCTGAGTTGAAGGTGGTGGTCATGGTGTTGACATCTACTTCACCAGCCCCCAAAATGAGCAGTGGTGCAAATTTCCCTCCAATTGTGGCCTGATAAAGTTCTGCCACCTCCGGGTCTTGCAGTTTGTCCAGGTCGAACTTTAGTCTAGTGCACTTTGCTGTATTTACTCTCTTCAAGTGGAGCCGGAAAGACGTCATCACGAGATCGTGGTCACTTCCGATGTCTGCTCCTGGAAAAGTGCGTGTCCTGCCAATGTTGATGCTTGATCTGAAGCGTTTCTTGACCATGATGTAGTCGATTTGGTTGTGATGCTCCCTACCGGGACTGTGCCATGTCCATCGTCTGGAGTTTTTTTGAGACCAAGCGTGTTTGCCAGTACCAGATTGTTGTATCTGGCAAACTCCAACAGTCTCAGACCCCTGTCATTTGTCTCGTTGTTGCAGTGGGGTTCACATGTGTCTCCCCAGTTGTGGTGCGCATCTTGGCCAACCTTGGCATTCCAGTCGCCTTGCACTATGACAATGTCTTTCTTCAGCACTTGGTCAAGTACCACCTGTAGATTATCACAAAAATCCTCCACTTCGCTGTCATCATAGTCTGATGTTGGGGCATAGGCCTGGATGATGGTGATGTTAAAAGGGGCTGTGTTAAAAGGGGCTGCTCTCAGACGAATGGTAATGAGTCCACTGGAGACTGGGCGGCAACCCATGACAGTGGCTAGAATGTTCTTGTGGACCAAGAATCCAACGCCATGTTCGTGCCTGTCATCTCTACCGCTGAAATAGAGCTTGTGGCCTTTGTCGGTCGTTGTTTCACCTAGGCCTTTCCAGCGCAGTTCGCTGATACCTAGAACGTTCCATCGATAGTGGTCCAGCTCGTGGGCCAGTTCTTCTAATTTTCCTTCCGCAGTTAGGGTCCTGACATTCCAGGTACCTATGACGATGTTGTTTCTCGTGCGGATCTTGCCAGTTTGTCCATCAGTAGCATACTTATCACCTCCGTCCTGGTGGCCAACGGAAGGCGCGGTCCTTGTGCCGGGCGACGACCGATCCGGTATGGAATTAGTGGATAGCTTGATCATGTAGTGTGTCTTGGGCAAAAAAGGCCTGGCGATGCCCAATCCTCTCCAGGCTGTTGGCCACAGCCGAAATCCACGAATACAGTGTGGCTTATTTTCGGCCATCACGTCGGTCATCTGAAATAGATGCATAAATATTAGTTGCAAAGGTTTTCTAAAAGTTGCACAATAATACTAGTATAACCATTATCATTGAAAGTAATTGTCAGCCTCAAGTGTAACGGAGCCATTTAATTTCTCGAGCTCAATGAGACTTGAGAGTCCTGTTATAACACTAACCGATACCCCCACACACCTCTTCCTCCCCTAACCTCTTCACCCCTAGATGTATGTGTATATGGACGTGACCCTTACACAAATATTAGTTCCTGTTCCCACTACTGGGGAAGCTAAACTGATGATATGTTTGTTCAGAGTACTACATGTAGGTGCCGGACAATACCGCGAGCGACCCTATCGCGAGGACGTTACCGCGAGGGACATTCCCGCATCTGACTACCGTGAGGAAGTTACTGCGAGGGACTCTACCGCGAGCGACACTATCGCGCGCGACACTTACGCGAGCGACTCTACCGGGAGGGATACTACCGTGTGTGCGAAACTACTTCGAAGAGACGTTACCCCGAGCGACATGACCCTACCGCAAGCGCGACCCTACCACGAATGCGACACTACTGCGAAGGGACGTTACCGCCAGCGACACTATCCTACCGACACTATCCTAGGGACTCTACCGTAAGGACGTTACCGCGAGGGACACTATTGCGAGTGACACTACCGTGAGTGCGACACTACCACGAAGGGACAACTACCCTACCGTGAGCGAGAGACAGAGTATCGCAAAACCCTTGCAAGTGTAGATAGACTTGACCCTGACACAAACATCAGTTACTGCTCCTGACTAATAGGTATGCTAAATAGATATGAGTGTTCAGAGCACTGAGTGTCGGATACTACAGCGAGCGACAATACCGCGAGGACGTCACCGCGAGCGACTCTACCACAAGGTACACAACAGTGAGCGTACACTACCGCGAAGGAATTTACCGCGAGCAACACTACCACACACAAAACGGAGACCCATCAGTTCTAGCATGTCCCGAGAACAGAGAAGAAGAAGAAGAAATCATCCCAGTTCTCAAAGAAGAAGTTGAGGCATCAGTGCAATCGCTGAAGAAATGGAAGTTAGCGGGAGTGGACAACATACCCGCGGAACTGCTTCAAGCAGGAGGAGAAGCGATTATTGACGCCCTCATCATTATCTGTAACAAGATCTGGCAGAGTGGGAAGTGGCCTACACCATTCACCCATTCGCTTGTCATCACTCTTCCAAAAAAGGTGTGTGAAAATTACCGCACCATCAGCCATCCCAGCAAGGTCCTCCTACAAATAATACTTAACAGATTGAAACCCCAAGCTGAACAAATCATAGCTGAAGAACAAGCAGGATTCAGGGCGGGACGAAGTACCACTGAACAGATTTTCAACCTCAGAATAATCTGCGAGAAATGCCTACAGCACCAATAACATCTGTATCATGTGTTCGTGGACTTCAAGAAGGCGTTTGACCGAGTCTGGCATGCAGCTCTGTGGGCTGCCATGAGAGTGTGCAACATCAGCCCTAAAATAATTGAGGTCATGAAAAGACTGTATGACAAGGCTACCAGTGCAGTCCTCCATAACAGCGCCATCGGGAACTGGTTCAGAACAACAATCGGTGGGTCTGCGTCAAGGATGCCTACACTCTCCAACACTCAACATTTTCCTAGAGCGCATCATGTCAGATGCCCCTGCAGATCACGAAGACACAGTCAGCTTCCGGGGGTAGAGCAATCTCCGACCTCCGTTTTGCGGATGACGTGATGGATTTGGCTGGAGAGGAACAAGAACTTGAATAGCTGGTACAGAGGCATGACACCGCCTCCCGAGCCTCTGAAATCAAAATAAGTGCAGAGAAGACCAAAATGATGACCAACAACACCAATGGCATCAACACGGACATCAAAGTCCACGGCCAATCCCTCAGCACAGTGTATAGCTATAGTATGAGACAATGGGTCCCGACAGGAAGTCCTCTTCAGGATCGTACAAAAAACTGCTGCTCTGGAAAGGTTGAAGCCCATTTTGAAAGACAGGACCATCAGTCTAAATTCCAAGGTAAGACTGCTGCGCATAGGGGGCAGAGCAATCTCCAATCTTTGTTTTGCGGATGATATTGATGGATTGGCTGGAGAGGAACAAGAACTTGAACAGCTTGTACAGAGGCTTGACACCACCTCCAGAGCTTATGGAATGGAAATAAGTGCAGAGAAGACCAAAATGATGACCAACAACACCAATGGCATCAACACGGACATCAAAGTACAAGGCCAATCCCTCAACACAGTGCACAGCTTCAAATATTTAGGAGCCATTGTGTCAGACAATGGGTCTCGACAGGAAGTCCTCTCCAGGATCGCACAAACAACTGCTGCCCTGACAAGGTTGAAGCCCATTTGGAAAGACAGAACCATCAGTCTACATTCCAAAGTAAGACTGCTGCGCTCTCTGGTCATCTCCATCTTCCTATATGCTTGCGAAGCATGGACCCTCACAGCAGATCTCCAACGAAGAATACAAAGCATGGAGATGAGGTGCTACAGAAGACTTCTGTGCATTTCCTATACCCAACACATCACCAACATTGAAGTCCGACAGACCATCACACAAGCCATTGGACAACACGATGACCTGCTCACAGTGGTGAAGAAACGGAAACTCCGATGGTATGGCCACGTCACCAGATCATCAGGCCTTGCAAAGACCATTCTGCAAGGCACAGTGCAAGGAGGTAGAAGAAGGGGGAGACCGAAAAAGAGGTGGGAGGACAACATTCGAGAATGGACTGGTTTGACACTGAGCGAAGCCATGAGGGCTGCTGAGGACAGAGAAAGATGGAGTATGCTGGTTAAGCGATCATCTGTGGTGCCCCTACGACCTTCGGGTTATGGGACAGGATAGGATAGGATAGGATAGGATAGGAAGACTGCTGCGCTCCCTTGTCATCTTTTCATCTTCCTATACGCCTGCGAAACATGGACCCTCACAACAGATCTACAACGAAGAATACAAAGCATGGAGATGAGGTGCTACAGAACACTTCTGGGCATTTCCTATACCCAGCATATCACCAACGACGGAAGTCCGACAGACCATCCATAAACAGGATGACCTGCTCACAGTGGTAAAAAAACGGAAACTCCGATGGTATGGCCACGTCACCAGAGCATCAGGTCTTGCAAAGACAATCCTGCAAGGCACAGTGCAAGGAGGTAGAAGAAGAGGGAGACCGAAAAAGAGGTGGGAGGACAGCATTCGAGAATGAGTTGGTTTGACAATGAGCAAAACCATCAGAATTGCTGAGGACAAGGAAAGATGGAGTATGCTGGTTAAACGATCATTTGTGGTGCCCCTACGACCTCCGAGTTGCGGGATATGATCGGATAGGATAGGACACTACCGCGAAGAGACGTTACCACTAGACCTTTTATTTGTTATGGGCGAGGGAGTGAATGAAGAGACTCAGAGAGATTAAGAAAGAGTGATAGGCACCTTAGAGGCATATCATTAGTAACCCTTTTGGCACCAGTGTTTAGAACATTAAGACACAAGAAGTTGGTTTCAACTTACACGGCTGATTAAGACCTGTGACATTATTAGATTCAGTATACTACATGTATATTGAAAATCAAAAGTTTGGTATACACGCGATGTGTTTCGCGGGAATTTAGCTCCAAGTCGAGATCTAAACAAAACTGCACGGTTAGGGAAAAACAGTTTGAAATGTTAGTAGTATAATATTCACATGGTAGAAGAATTTAGGAAGTAAATTATTTCTGGGTCGATTAAAACAAAGAGACATTCAAATCAGCATGCAGAAGTAAGTAGCGAAATACTGAGCGATCTCAAGTCTCATGTACCAGCACTGCCAATTCTCGTGTTGGCTCTGTTACAAACTGCTTCTTTCACCAGTCTTTTGACTTCGAAGAGGCTCAGACTGGTACTTTTTGTCACTCGCTGCAGAGCCCGTTTCTTCTTCACAATGTGACATAGCGAGCGCTTTCCGTGATCACAATGTGACGTAATATATAATGTTAGCATTAGTCAAACTGTTCTGATGGGAAAAAAGTGTGATCTTCGGCTTAAAAAAAAAAATTTTTGAAAGTATGGTATTCCCTTTTTAACTATTTATTTGCGATTTTTTAAAAACAAAATTTAACAATTTCAGCTAAATAATCTTTATATTAAAGCATATTTTTTTAAATAATCATTTGTTTACAAACAATGTAAGATTTCTGTAAGTAATATATTTTCTCCGTAAACAATTTATTATTTACCTAAACATATTGTTTACGAAAATAAATCATGATGTAGGTCAATAAGGCATTGTTGCTAAATAAAGAATTACTAACCTATTTAATACATTATTTAGCAGATTGTGTGAAATAATGTCTTAGAAACGTTTCTAAATAATAATTTGTTTACCTATATAATGCATTATTTAACAGAGTTTGCTAAATAATGTATTATTTAGAAGATATTGTTACATTTTTTCCCCAAACGATTCCAAAAAAAGTGTAGGGTTAGGCCAAAACATTATGATCCGTCAGGAAACCGTCAAAAATTTTTTTTAATCCCTAATCCATCTATAATCCTTCTATAATCTACATACTGTATATATACTTCAGGCCCATTTGAGCTATTCCAGTTCAATGATTATGAAGAAAATAATAATAATAATAATAATAATAATAATAATAATAATAATAATAATAATAATAATAATAATAATAATAATAGTAATAATAAAGATATTTATATAGCGCTTTTTCCCAATAAACAATATCAGTTCAAAGCGCAGTACTCACGCATTCATTCTAAACATGCGGCTTCATACAAAACAAAATCAGACACTTGCTAACAATATTGAGACGAGGGAGGGAGGGAGGAGGGGAGAGTTAAGGATGGGTGATGTGGAGGATGGTGATGATGATGAATGGAAATTAGAATCGTCGTGGATCCTCACTTTCTGACTTTGCTTCTTGATGAATAAGAACCCTCCTTGAGTATCAGAGAACTACTATTTTCCCCTCATGCACACACACTTTGTAACAATTACATGTATTTAGCAGATTGTATGAAATAATGTATTATTTTTAAATGTTTCTAAATAATTATTTGTTTACCTATATAATGCACTATTTAGCAGAATTTGTTAAATAAAGGCATTATTTAACAGATTAAAAAAAATAAATAACGCATTATTTACATAAACAATTCGTTGTTTAGGGATGAAATAAAATCACATTAAAATCATTATTTGAGATACTTAAAGTTTTTGGACTTTCTTCCAAGTATCAAACTATACATATAAACTAAACTTAGACTAAATTACTTCACATTTGTTTTCAAATGATATCTCAAACTATAAAAATTGAAAAAAAACAACACTATATGTGCAACAAGGAAAATAGCTCATTCAAAATGGCTTGTAGCACATTCAACAAACTACTGGCAACCCAGTAACTAGATATTTACAGCAATTTTGAAAATAGAGAATTAACAAAAGCATAATGAGAATTCGAATGAGAGTATAAACCGAAGTCTAGTCTGTGTGTCGCATACATTCCATCATAACGGACTTCAAAGATCCTGACGCGCATGTCCTAGACGGGTGAGTGCCGGTAACAAGAACACACCCAGCATGCACTTGGTCCTTCTCCCCAATCCCTGGCTGGCCAGGATAGTGCTCAGTTGTCTGGGCGTCAGACCATGCGCCCAAAGGCTGCAGGTGGGCGTCTCGGGCGGTTTGAGTTAGATCCTTATCGGCCAGCGCCTAGAGTCTGGTCAAAAACGGCGAGATAAGTGCGCTATAAAAATCCTCAATACTACTACTACTACTACTACTACTACTACTACTACTACTACTACTACTACTACTACTAATAATAATAATAATAAGTCGAATTCATAATACGCGAATTGCGACAGACGATAAAGCAATACATCAGTATACCAAATAAGATAAACACATGTGTACATAGTAGTCCATGTGACTCAGGCCAATGAATGTATATTATGCTATACTATTCTACTATTCTACATTCCACTAACTAGCAACTTTCACTACAGCTAACCCCTCAATTCACTACAAAATATCGTTCCTCTTCTGTTGGAAATGCTTTGAAGCTCTCCTCTCTTCCTTTCCCCTCAGAGCTCAGTTAAACCAGATGGATGCTCACAAATTGGCTATCCTACTTCACCGTTGGTTTATCAAGGACTGAGTAGGATGGCCACATTCCAGACCTCAGTGTACCGTAGGTGATGACAGGCTACTAATCCGTCCCGCCCAACAGGCTGGGACCAGAAAAAGAGGATCTTGTAGTGTGGTGTGGGAACAAATTGGGAAAGTATTTGTAAGCATTGCAAAAACAAACACCCAAAAGCCCCAACTAAATCTACAAAATAGTATTTCCAAATTAATGGATGTCTATGTTGCAGTCGATTCATATTCAAAATATTCTAACGTAATGAGGAACCATAAACGATCTGAAAAATAAATGAAATTAATAATAAAACCTTGATACACAAAAATTATGCTCTACTACATAATGGGTAAATAATTCCTTATTTAACAACAATGCCTTATGCACCTATATCATGGTTTATTTACGTAAACAATATAATGTTTATATAAATAATAAGTTATTTACTGGGAAAATATATTATTTAGATAAATCTTACATTGCTTGTAACCAAATGATTACTTAGAAAATTGGCTTCTAAATAAAGATTATTTAGTTTGTTAAGGTGAAAATAAATATTTTACAAATGGGATTCCATAGGAAAGTTGTATAATGAACATATTATAACCGATCTTTACATCCAAGTCAGGACTCCACCAAATCCTCATCAGAGTGCGTAGGTCCTGTGAAGGTTGGTGTGTATAAAAGTTCAGGTTCTTCCTCGGCGTCTGCATTTGGAAATTCCAAATCATTAACTCAGCACACAGTCTGTTTCTGAGTACCAAAGGTCCAAAAGTACCACACATTTTAGTTTGCAGCTACACTAAAATGCATCAAACGGAATTAACATAAGATAAAAGATTTGTCTGTATGATTAGCAAACAAACATCAGATCTAGCGCGACCTGGCCACACAGCAGTACAACTGATAAAAGAACAATAGATACAAATATTTATTTATTTAATCGTTCTTATATAGCGCTTTTCCAGCTCAAGAGCTGCTCAAGGCGATGGCCGATATAGGATCTAACTCAAGCCGCCCGAGGCACCAACTTGCAGCCTTTGGGCGCATCATAATAACGCTCCAGACAACTGAGCACAATCCTGGGCAGCCAGGGATGGGGAGAAGGACCTAGGTGCATGCTGGGTGTGTTCTTGTCACCGGCACTCACCCGTCTAGGACATGAGCGTCAGGATCTTTAAAGTCCGTTATGATGGAATGTATGCGAAACACAGACTAGACCTCGGTTTATACTCTCATCCGAAGGAGTAGTAAACGGGAGTAAAGTGTCTTTCCCAAGGACACAACACAAGGCCCCGATTCCATGTGCTTCTCTTGCATTTACTGACATTTGAAACAGTTAGGGAGCATGCAGGCCAACAAATCTTGAAAACGATTAATTATTGATCTTTTTAATTACAACATTTGTAAACAAAATCATGAAATAAAACAAACTTACCTTGGATCTGGTCAACCATCTTCAAAGAACTTTATGTAATTCCTTGGTAAAGGCATAGCAGCCAAATCTCACGTCATAGGCTTCTGATTGGTCAAAATAAACCAAGCCTTCTGATTGGTTAGGAAGGAGTGTAACATTTTCCAGGTCCTCGTTTGGCCACCAAATTGTGTAAAAGTTTCACACTCCAGATGCGAAAAAAATTATCTTGACATCCAAGTCAGGACTCCACCAAATCTTCATCAAAGTGCGTATTCCCCTCTAGGTAATGAAATATAGGGAAAATAAAGTAAATCCTTCTAAGGACCCGAGTGTAAGTCCTGAGTAAGTTTAAGGTCCTGTGAAGGTTGGTGTGTATGTAAGGTCAGGTCCTTACTCGGTTAGCAAAACAAACACACACACACACACGCACCAAGTTCAACACGATTTTGAAATGAAATAGGCACCGATATCTAAGAAAGACCAGGTGTCAGTGTTGTGTGTCCCCAAATAGAAAATACTTTTTATTTAGTTTTTATTTCTTTGTATATATATATAAGCTTCAAAGTGTTTTATTTTATGTTTTATTATTTTTGTATTGCCATATTATATTGTCATATATAATATAATATAATATTGTTATATTGCCATATTATATATTACCATATGTAAGGTGGTCAGTATAGGTAGAAAGCTCCGCCTGTGCTTGTAGCACTGTACAGTATATGTGATGAATTTTTGTGGAAAATCATTCAAAACTTTATTTGTTAGTATTAGCGGTAGTAGCATTGGTGAGGACAGAAGCAACTGCCGAACTGGTCAAACTTTTCTTAATCAGTGTCCTTTCTTTGCCTGTTTCTACTTTCTGAGGCCTGTGTTTGCATGTAGCTTTGTTGTCTTCCTTGTTAAGTCATAAGTTTAGCGTGGTTGACACAGACATAAAGATGTTGTCTCCAAGGTACTTTCTTGTGTGTTTTTTAGTCACGAGGGTCGGTCGTGGTACACGCCTCACAGAGGGAGACTGTGGATAGCGGCCACTGCCAAGACCCCCTCCACACAGGAGGTGGAGGAAATGGAGAATCACTATCGCGCTTACTACCAAGGTAGCTTTCCACCGCTCCCTTTCTCTTAAAGTCGTCTCTGCCACTGCTGGATTGTGCAACACAGAAAATAGCTGACGTCTACCGATATTTGATTTTTATTGCTTCATCTTGGAAAATTAATCCTTTTACTTTTCAGTCGTAGAGACAGAAGTGTTCATGGGTCTCTTTTATGAGGGCCAGCTTTGTAAGTGTGACACCTTCTCTTGCCTTTTGCTGACTTATTCCCAAATTTTAAAGAGAGGCATCTATCATCCACAGCAGGGTGCCCTGTGTTATTGTTATTTCATTTGTCTGCTTTCTTGACCATCCCCTGCAATGTTGTGTTGCAGACCCGTACATAGAGTTCCCCAAGGATTACCCAGTGGGGTGTTTACTTGGTTGTGTGGATCTCGTGGACTGCCTCTCCCAGGAAGATTATCAACGAAAGGTCAGTTGTACATGATGGACTGTGTGTCTATCATCTTTTTATAGTACACTCGTCCTTACTTTTAATACATGTCTTTTGTGGACACAGCTCTAAAGTTGATGTTGAAAGGTGGAGCTTGATAGCCAAAGATTACAACAGGCACTCAATACCGATGGTTAGTTTCTGTCTTTGGGAATCGGACTCCACCTCTCAGGTGCAAACATATATACGGGTATGAATATGGCACTCTTGGTCAGCGTTAGGCCAGGGGTGAAAACATTGACATGCCTCGACATTGGTCATGGAATGATGGTGATGATGTATTGTTTGCATAGGGCATAGGGCAGGTCTCTACAAAAACATTTCATGCTCATTGTGCTTGCACAAAACAAAATAACAAAATTTGGGAAATGTCCCTTTGATGCTGAAAGATGTGGTTATGTCATGTCAGTGAGTATAATGTGTTTAATATTGTTGTCATTATTGGTTTTGAATGATGTTTTCAGTTCCAAGAGGGGGGAGAGTCTGCCTCGCCGTATGTGTTCATCTGTGAAAACCCTCAGGAGTTGGTCATCAAATTTCCTATCAAAGGAAAACACAAAATCTGTGAGTCTGTCTTCACTCTTGGTTCATTTCAGCACTGTCATGCAACAGCAACACTAAGCACTATAAGTAATCGTTCAAATGCATGCACATCCACGCACACATACACACCACACACACACATAAAGTGTACGTACACACCACACATACACACCACACACAGACATACACAGACACACTCATATCCGATGCGTTGTTCTCCGAAAGAGTTTGTGGTCTTTATGTCTTCCTGTTGAATGCATGTGGCCTGGAGTGAATGGTTCTACACAAGTGTACGGTATCCCAACCAGTTATGTTGGGTTCTGTAGAGAGCAACAATTGCATTATATTAGAGGCCAGTTATTATGAGTGTGTATGTTTGGGTCACACTACGTGACAATAGCTGACAATAGTTATAGTGAGTGTGTGTTTGGATCACACTAAGTAGCTCACACTAGTTAATATGAGTGTGTATGTTTGGGTCACATTACGTAGCGGACATTAGTTACTATGAGTGTGTATGTTTGGGTCTCACTATGTAGCTGACGATAGCCCATGCTAACGTCTGCCCCTCCGTTAATCTCCGCAGCTGGTCACGAAAAGATTGCAGGTTTTATTAAAGTATTAAATCATCACAATGCCATCGCTCACCTGTCTGGCAGTGAATAAGAATAGGAGACTTTGGTCACCCGGCATAATAGGTAGGTCCGCTGAATAGCTGCTGACACTTGTGTGAGGTACTTAGACAGTCTCAGCTACTCTGTGTGTGTTTGTGTGCGCGTGCTTGTGTGCGTGTAGGTTTGTTTATGTGTGAATGTGTGTGTTCAGTTAGGAGTACACGTGCAGCATATTTTGTTATTTACACTACGTCAAACGTGTGTTTGGAGATTGCGTGCTATTTACAAGTGACTAATTTCATGTTTCAATTCTGTGAACAGACAAGCTGGACTCTGCCATACACCAAGCTGCCAAGAGGGGACTGAGATAATAGCACTATTACCTCATCCAACCAACACAATCACCGCCACGTTCCATAAACACCAGTTTATTCGCACCTTTACTGTGATGTGGATTGAAGTTGCTTGCTCGCCCTTTGCCTTTTGTGTGTGAGATGACCGTGTTTCAGTGTGTTTGAGATGACTGTGTTTTAGTGTGTGTAAGATGACTGTTTCAGTGTGTGGGCGTCTCAGGCAGTTTGAGTTAGATCCTGTATCAGCCAGCGCCTAGAGTCTGGTCAAGTACGGCGAGATAAGAGCGCTATAAAAATCCTCAATAATAAAATTAATAATATGGCCATGTTTCAGTGTGTGTGAGATGATTGTGTTTCAGTGTGTGTGAGATGACTGTGTTTCAGTGTGTGTAATATTACTGTGTTTCAGTGTGTGTGAGATGACTGTGTTTCAGTGTGTGTAATATTACTGTGTTTCAGTGTGAGTGAGATAGATGACTGTGTTTCAGTGTGAGTGAGATGACTGTGTTTCAGTCAGTGATTGATGGGGAATGTGTGTAAAACATGGGCGCCACAGACGGCTTGAATTAGATCCTGTATCACTCGGCACCTTCAGCTGGACAAATGCTATATAAGTACAATTTTAAAAAAAAAATTAAATATCTCGAAGGTAGATACACACTTTAGCAGTTATCTATACTCTACACATTTTAAAATTTGACAACAAAAATGAATAGGATGGTCACAATGGGTCGTGCGTGGGGCAATAAGGGATGCAACGTAGGCTAATGCTGTGTTATGCTATCAACCAGTGTGTTTAGCCTGTGTGCTATACCATGCTGTGTTATGCTATCAACAGTGTGTAAGAGACATGTGTTTTTTACATGGATGTTTAGTGTTCATCTAAAGGGACTTGTTTTATTGAGAGTTTGTGCAATGTAAGTTAGTTGGGGCACCGACATCGGCAGTGTTAGAGAAAAGCTTTAAAAATTACAGTGAAAAGCGTTTATTTTGAAGTCTGTTTAATTAATTCTTCACCAATCCATCTCATAGTCCTGATTTTTAAAAAGAAAAAACAAACAACAACGTTTTGCCCTTGTTACAAAAAAAAACCATTGTATTCCAGTTTATCCAAGGCCCAAGCTGTTTCAGTTGAACGATATTTGGAAGGAAGATAATCCTTGTCAAAAAGATGGGCTGTAATGAAGGGACATAACTGCTAGTAGTCGAGCCACGTTTTGGACTGACGTAATCCTGCCAGCTCTATCCTATTGTAGCCATAAGCTAATGAAAGGCGTTTTTGATTCGCTTGCGTGTAGCAATGTAAGTCTGTACTCCCCCAAAATAAAAATAAAAAAATCACATTTTTGCAATCTGGGTGAGACGAGTCCTTAATAGTCCAAAAATGATACCAGGAAAAAAAATATGTCTGTCTGTCCCTCCGTCAGTAATCTGATGTCTGCCGTCTGTTCGTTTGTGCAAAACTTTAAAGCTAGGTAGTCGGAACTTAATTCGATGTATCACAAACAAATTGGGACAATGGTGTATATAAGACCTAGAAAATGATCAGTGAATGAATGACTCCACTTTAAGGTCAAGGTCACAGGTCAACAAATATTAGTCCACAAAATTATAATTTTTCACAAAATTTCACTTTTTGCCTAAGTTATTAATATTTAACTTTTGATTCTTTTAGGTATGATAGATATCAAGGAAACAAAGCAAATTTGGTCAACCTCTCTCCTGACCAAGGTCAAGTTCACTGAAATTGTCCAAAGTCAGTTCATATAGGAACTTTGAAGTGATCTTGACATTAAACTATGAGAGTCCAAACTTGTTGTATTTAGAGATAATAGATATTTTCCTATCCTATCCTATCCTATCCTGTCCCGTAACCCGGAGGTTGTAGGGGCACCACAGATGATCGTTTAAGCAGCATACTCCATCTTTCTCTGTCCTCATCAGCCCTGATGGCTTCGCTCGGTGTCAAACCAGTCCATTCTCGAATGTTGTCCTCCCACCTCTTTTTCGGTCTCCCTCTTCTTCTACCTCCTTGCACTGTGCCTTGCAGAATAGTCTTTGCAAGGCCTGATGATCTGGTAACGTGGCCATACCATCGGTGTTTCCGTTTCTTCACCACTGTGAGCAGGTCATCGTGTTGTCCAATGGCTTGTGTGATGGTCTGTCGGACTTCGTCGTTGGTGATGTGTTGAGTATAGGAAATGCCCAGAAGTCTTCTGTAGCACCTCATCTCCATGCTTTGTATTCTTCGTTGGAGATCTGCTGTGAGGGTCCATGTTTTGCAAGCATATAGGAAGATGGAGATGACAAGGGAGCGCAGCAGTCTTACTTTGGAATGTAGCCTGATGGTCCTCTTTCCAAATGGGCTTCAACTTTGTCAGGGCAGCAGTTGTTTGTGCGATCCTGGAGAGGACTTCCTGTCGGGACCCATTATCTGATACAATGGCTCCTAAATATTTGAAGCTATGCACTGTGTTGAGGGATTGGCCTTGGACTTTGATGTCCGTGTTGATGCCATTGGTGTTGTTGGTCATCATTTTGGTCTTCTCTGCACTTATTTCCATTCCATAAGCTCTGGAGGTGTGGTGTCAAGCCTCTGTACCAGCTGTTCAAGTTCTTGTTCCTCTCCAACCAATCCATCAATGTCATCCGCAAAACCAAGATTGGAGATTGCTCTACCCCCTATGCTGACTGTGCCTTCATGATCTGCAAGAGCATCTGACATGATGCGCTCTAGTAAGATGTTGAAGAGTGTTGGAGAGAGTAGGCATCCTTGACGCACACCGATTGTTGTTCTGAACCAGTTCCCGATGGCGCTGTTGTGGAGGACTGCACTGGTAGCCTTGTCATACAGGCTTTTGATGACTTCAATAATTTTAGGCTGATGTTGTACACTTTCATTGTTGCCCATAGAGCTGCATGCCAGACTCGGTCAAACTCCTTCTTGAAGTCTATGAACACATGATATAGATGTTGGTGCTGTAGGTATTTCTCACAGATTATTCTGAGGTTGAAAATCTGTTCAGTGGTCCTTCGCCCTGCCCTGAATCCTGCTTGTTCTTCAGCTATGATTTGTTCAGCTTGGGGTTTCAACCTGTTGAGTATTATTTTCAGGAGGACCTTGCTGGGATGGCTGATGAGGCTGATGGTGCGGTAATTTTCACACTCCTGAAGGTTACCTTTTTTGGGAAGAGTGATGACAAGCGACTGGGTCCATGGTATAGGCCACTCCCCACTCTGCCAGATCTTGTTACAGATAATGTTGAGGGCATCAATCATCGCTTCTTTTCCTGCTTGTAGCAGTTCCGCGGGTATGTTTTCCACTCCCGCTGACTTCCTTTTCTTTAGCGATTGCACTGCTGCCTCAACTTCTTCCAGGAGAATTGGGAGGATTTCTTCTTCTTCTCTGTTCTCGGGACATGCTAGAACTGACGGGTCTCCATTTGGTGTATGGTTGTAAAGGTCAGAGCAGTACTCTGTCCATCTGTCCAAGACTTCTTGTTCTTCTGTAAGGCATATGCCAGACTTGATTTGGATCGTGGAGACTTGGGGCTGTTTGACACTTGTCAGCCTCTTCACAGTGTGGTAGGCCTTCTTGCTGTTGTTCTTGTTCAGACTGTTCTCTATTTCCTGGCATTAATCTTCTATCCTTTGCAGTGCGCATGCCTTTTCGGATGTCATTGTTGATTTTTCGGTAGACATCAGCTCCCTGTGAGGTGTTCTGTTCCTTTTTATCTCTCTTCTTTTATCACACAGATCCAAAAGTTCAGGTGTGATCAACGGCTTCTTCTTTGGTTGGTGCTTGCCAAGGATCTCAGTTTCGGCATCTGTCACAGCTGAGTTGAAGGTGGTGGTCATGGTGTTGACATCTACTTCACCAGCCCCCAAAATGAGCAGTGGTGCAAATTTCCCTCCAATTGTTGAAATAGTTCTGCCACCTCAGGGTCTTGCAGTTTGTCCAGGTCGAACTTCAGTCTAGTGCACTTTGCTGTATTTACTCTCTTCAAGTGGAACCGGAAAGACATTATCACGAGATCGTGGTCACTTCCGATGTCTGCTCCTGGAAAAGTGTGTGTCCTGCCAATGTTGATGCTTGATCTGAAGCGTTTCTTGACCATAATGTAGTCTATTTGGTTGTGATGCTCCCCGCCGGGACTGTGCCATGTCCATCGTCTGGAGTTTATAATAATAATAATAATAATAATAATGAATGGTACTTATATCGCGCAAATCTCACATTGTGACTCATTGCGCACCCACTCGTATTCATCCATTGTACATCCTGTCATTACAACACATACTACATAATAATATTACAATAAAATAAAAACAACAATAAATGAATAATAATAATAATAATAATTTGTGGAGACCAAGCGTGTTTGCCAGTACCAGATGGTTGTATTTGGCAAACTCCAAGAGTCTCAGACCCCTGTCATTTGTCTCGTTGTTGCAGTGGGGTCCACATGTGTCTCCCCAGTTGTGGCGTGCATCATGGCCAACCTTGGCATTCCAGTCGCCTTGCACTATGACTATGTACTTCTTCGGCACTTGGTCAAGGACCGCCTGTAGATTTTCATAAAAATCCTCCACTTCGCTGTCGTTATAATCTGATGTTGGGGTATAGGCCTGGATGATGGTGATGTTAAAAGGGGCTGCTCTCACGCGGATGGTAATGAGTCTACTAGAGACTGGGCGGCAACCCATGACAGTGGCTAGAATGTTCTTGTGGACCAAGAATCCAACGCCGTGTTCGTGCCTGTCATCTCTACCGCTAAAATAGAGCTTGTGGCCTTTGTTGGCCGTTGTTTCACCTAAGCCTTTCCAGCGCAGTTCGCTGATGCCTAGAACGTTCCATCGATAGTGGTCCAACTCGTGGGCCAGTTATTATAATTTTCCTTCCGCAGTTAGGGTCCTGACATTCCAGGTTCCTATGACGATGTTGTTTCTCGTGCAGATTTTGCTAAATTGTCCATCAGTAGCATACTTACCACCTCCGTCCTGGTGGCCAACGGAAGGCGCGGTCCTTGAGCCGGGCGACGACCGATCTGGTATGGAATTAGTGGATAGTGTCATCATGTAGTGTGTCTTGGGCAAAAAAGACCTGGCGGCGCCCAATCCTCTCCAGGCTGTTGGCCACAGCCGAAATCCACGAATACAGTGTGGCTCGCCTTGGCCCTGAGCACGTGGTCGTTGAACCTGTAGTAACGTGAGGTTCCTCCGCCCTGGCCGGTGACTTCTGTGTAGAAGACTTTCGCCCAGTGATGTCGTGCTAACATCACCCCTGTTAGTCGCCTCTTACGACACGCCGGGAAACGTTGGGTCTATTCTATTTAATGCCCGAACCCACAGGGCCTACAAACAGTGCTCACAAGGTCCAAACTCTGATGCTTTTATGGGCTCTGCAGGTGACCTTCAGGCTATCAATACCCCCTTTCCAGCTTTGATTACTTTGCAATTGTGCTTGAAATTTCATAAATTTCGTTGCTTTTGAATGGCTAATGCTCTTTTTCGTGAACCCTTTTCCATAGCGAGAATATTTTGCAACTCTTTTCTTTTTTGTGCACAGAAAGCATATGTTTCGAAATATTTGAGCTCGTGCTCACCTTGTCGCAGAAGTTGCAAACAGCCAATTTATTCCATTAGCGCTTTCCATTTTGTTTACTGGCCACATGCACTTGAATAGTCTCAGAAGCGCAAGGTGTTTTTTGTAGCCACCGCCTTCATGTTCATCTTCCAAGCCATGCACTTCGTAAGTTTTTGCTCGTCCGAATAGTCTTCTGTTGTTTTTTAATTTGAGCCACAATATTTGACGCTCTTGAATATCCCTTCTGCCATCTCCTGGCAATTTGCAGATCATAAACTGAGTGACGCGCAACAGCGGACCACAATCACCCTCGCTATCGTACAGACATATAACTGTCATACTCTCATCCAAAATGTCCGCTGGCAGTCACCTATAGTTGTTGAGACGAGAGGAGACAACCACAAACACAAACCACAAAATGATAACAGAAGAGGATGATTACAATCACTGTCACACTTTATTCATACAACATACACACCCACTTGCATACCCATGATAATATAATAACACATCATCTAGAATAGAATTCCTGCATATCAGTCCCAGAGTCTCTGTAACACAGTTACAGAAAAATAATAATGTCTAGAGTTTCACAAACACTACCGAATGTTCTCTGCAAAGAAACTACAAGAAGTTCTCAATGTATTATAAAATAAACCGTTCAATAATAAGGAGGAGGGAGGGGAATGAATGGGGATGGTATGAAAGGACGGTACTGGCCTGAATTCCAAGATGAGACTTCCGCCGATACAATAGCAGACTAACTGCCAGAAGTCCTAGTGAAGTCAGCGCCTATGGTTATACAACACCACTGTCATCCGCGTTGCATCACGTGGCTTTGTTGACATCCGGAGAAGACCAGGCCAGCAGCATTCCATGACGCCGCAGAAGAAGTCTGCAGGGCTTCCAATCTTCCGCCGTTCGGCGAATTTCCGCCATTTAAAAAAATTTTCAGCCGAAAAATTTTAAAGTTCCGCCGTAGAAAACTGCCGAGGTAAAAATTTCATAGGGGCTCCAAAATATCCGTAACACAGTCTCAGTTTGGTTGATCTGTAATTGGCTGGTTTCGAAGACTGGAAACGGATCATCGTTCTGTTTGCGAATAGGCAAAAATGGCGGGTCGAATTTTTGTTCAACGCGGCCAAAAGTTTGACGACGTTTCTTGCAAAAACAAGTGGAGATGGGACTGGATGGAGGTGGAGGTAGAAGAAGAAAAATTGAGTCAAAATATCCGAAAGATTCCACGTGTCGGACACGCGTTTTGCGTCTTGTGCTCGAACGAAATCAATTACGGATCAAAAGGCAGGATTGCACTTGAAAATCACCTCAAGACAAATCAACACAAAAAGGCATCGAAAACCATTTTTCATCACCATAACTGTGTATGCATTTGACCATAATTTTTTGTAAAAGCAGAACTAGTAGGAGTAGTTTAATATTATGAACATTCTATGTAACACTAACAGAGTAGACCATGAGTGACTTGCTAGTGAGGATTGTATTCTGTATTGTATTCTGAATTCATTGTGGTTTTACTAAGTCAGCTGCACAAGAAAAATATCTTCTAATTGCAGATTTTGGTAAGTCACTTTTTGCTGAACATTCCATTTTTTTTCTTCAGTTTTTGCTTTTAAGATATGAAGCAATTAAGATCGTTAAAATGTGGTAAATTCCATATTTGCCTTAATTTTTCTCTATTCATGTGAGACCTTACATCAAACCTTTTGTAAATCACTTATTTTCTTTCTTCTACTTCACTCTCACTAATAAAATTGTTTCTTTTATAGCAGACAGTGTTGTGACAGTGTTTGGGGTCGTGCGCTCGTGACCTCGTCACTCGGTCATTTTCCTCCTTTTTTATCTCAGACCATTGGAAGCCCTGAGTCTGGCATGATGGCAGCCATTACGATGAAAGATGAGAAGAATGATATGAAGATCGGTGAGAAACAAGAGATCCTCAAGGCGATGAATTAAGGTGACACAGCGAGCCTGCAACCATTTAGGACAGGCTACAGTATTATGTCTCATCCCCCCTCGTCCTCACCATCCCTACCATCCCCCTCGACGATCACCCCCTCCCCCCCACACTCCCCTGGAGTGTCCTCTCTCCGTCAAGTCTGTCAATCTCCACGCACAATAAACAATATATATGCATCAATAAGAAAGACCCTGAAAAAGAAATTACATGCCATCTGGCTATTCATAATACATGTAAGCATATCATAATACCATTTATCATACTAATTCAAAGCCTAAACATAACCAGAATTCACTGGAGGCAACCATGATATAAATATTTATACTGTTTTCCTTCCTGGGCCTAACCGGGCATATAAATAGCTGTGAATAGGCTTTTGCTATTCTACTTTCTGTCTTTTTTGTCATTTGTGTACATAGTTGTAAATAGTATATTTTTGTCTTTTTTGTAATTTATGTACATAACTGTAAATAGTCTGTACCTTTACTGTCCCGTCTTTTGGTGTATTGTAGCAATAGTGATGTTTCATCGAGTGCATGTATATATATGTTATGACTATGTAAAGCGTGGTGAGTCTGGTCATAGGCTGGAGTACCCGCTATATAAAAATCCGTTATTATTATTATTATTATGACAGGTCTCCCTCTCATACTCCACCTTCCACCCGCTAGCATACATCTCTACCTGTACACCAGCATTCACGCAACATACGTCCCCTGTTTACACAACCACGCCATCCACCCCCACACAGGTAATGCACTCTCACAAGCATGCGCGCATAATACAGGGCCACCAAATATTCAGGCATTACTCACCCAATTCGGCTCTTTGACTGAAAACAGAGAATCACTGGCCAAGTGACAAAAGGTAGATAGACTGACCTCCAACATGTGGCAAGTCACCGGCACAGGCCTATCCTGCGCTAGCGCTAGCGGTAGCTACCCAATAATGAGTCCAGCTGTCACTGCATATTATGCCGTCGCATAAACTTACACCTAACTGGCGTCAATGACACTGGCAAACACTATCCTCAGCTTATTCTACTGACAACTAATTATTCGTTGACAGGTCCCAGCAATAAGCTTCCCTGGTACTACCACTTTCGACAAAAGAAGGACTACAAGTTATACTTTATAACACACTACTTGTCCCTTCTTACTGTCACGTATTAAACACTCTTCTGGTTTACCTACATCCTCTATCCCCTTCAGAGAATACAGCTTTACACTTAGAAACAACCTTCTCCAAGGCTTTCTCTCTCTGTTCTGCCTCGTTCTTACCCCTGTCACATTGCGACTTCGCATTTCAAACTTTTCAGAGTTCACCAACTGGTTCTGGCCGGTTTGGCAGCTACGGAACCGCTCCCTCTACACACACACGCACACACACACACTGTACTAAGATACTACTAATCCGGGTCCCTCTACGTATTTCTCTTCATCTGTGCCCTACTTCTTACCCTACATCTTATTTATTTCACATCGCACCGCGACAAACCTCCCCCTCAAGACGAAGCCTGCTGAGTTCAACTTCATTTCTCATTCCATGGATCTACTCAGATAATCTGCTTCCAAGTTCTTCGCTCCTGCGATCGCTCTCACTTCAAATGAGTAAACTTGCAGTTGCAGCGCCCATCTCGTCAGTCTAGAATTTGCTGGCAGGGTTCTCTGCAAATACTGAAGAGGATGATGGTCCGTCTCGATGATGAAATGTCGTCTGAACAGATATGGCTCGAATCGCTTGACTCCCCAAACCACCGCCAAGCATTCCTTTTCGATGGTCGAATACTTCTTTTCGGCCGGCAGCAGTTTCTTGCTGGCATACCCGACTGGGTGCAGTCCATCTTCACTCTCCTGCAGCAGCGCGGCTCCTATCCCTTGATCCGAGACATCGGTTCTCAAGATGAAGGTTTTCTCAAAGTCTGGTAGTTTGACTACAGGCTCATTAGTCAACAACCGTTTAAGTTGGTCAAACGCCTTCTGGCACTCCCCCGTCCAGACCACTTGTTTTGCTGTCTGCTTCCCGCCTCTCGTCAGATCCGTCAGAGGAAGGGCTATCTCGGCGAATCTGGGCACGAAGCGACGGTAGTACCCACAGAGACCCAGAAACGCTCGAACTTGCTTTTTGGTTTGCGGAGGCACTATCTCTCTTATTTTGTCCATCTTGTCCATCTCAGGCTTCAGTTCACCTCCTCCCACTCGATGTCCCAGGTACCCAAGTTCTTGGTACCCCAGGTAACATTTCTTCGGCCTGGCCGCCAACTTGACTTCAGACAATCGTTGAAACACTGCTCGCAGGGCCTCCAGATGTTGGTTCCAGGTCGGGGTGGCAATGAGTATGTCATCCATGAAATTGTCCACGTCACTCCGATTCAGAGGATCTATCAGTTTACGCATAATGCGCGAGAACACTGCCCCAGCTGTTTTCAACCCGAAAGGCATGGTAATCCACCTGAATTGGCCTTGTGGTGTAGTAAACGCTGTCTTGTCGCGATCCTGTTCTCTGACAGGGATTTGCCAATACCCTTTGGTCAGATCCAGCTTACTGAGGAATTTGGCTTTCCCCAGTTTGGCGAAAAGGTATTCAATGTCTGGCATTGGTTCCGCATCGAATCTTACTATTTTGTTCAGTCTCCGATAGTTAATGCAAAATCTCACACTTTTGTCTTTCTTTTTAACCAACACGATGGGTGAGCTATACGGAGATGCACATGGCTCAATCACTTGCATGTGTAGCATGGCTTCGACCTCAGCTTTGATTGTCTCAATTTGTGCAAACGGCAATGCATACTGGCGAGTGCGCACAGGGATCTCGTCTGCGAGAAAAATTTCGCACTCCCCCAACTCTGTCCCATGAGGAAGATCGGTGAGTACCTCTCCAAATTCTCCACACAGTTTTTGTAGTTGAGTCCTTTTTACATTATCCAGATCCGGGCAGATATCTACATCTCCTGGTTCTTCGGTTGCACCCAATGGAATCAGTGGTTCCTCCTGACCATAACTTGATGCTTCCAATGGTTCTTCCTGTTACTCTTGAATCACCACTCTCACAATGGGCATAGATCCAATGGGTATTCTTCGCACGTTGCCCTTTGGTGTAGTACGCTGACAGGTATCACACGTTCGGCAGTACTGGCGAATGTCTTGACACATCCCTGGCCAATAAAACTGGTTCCATATTCTGTCCTGGGTCTTTTTGGTACCAAGATGACCACTCATGGGAGGATCATGTGCAAGTCGCATGACTTCTTTCCTTAAACTTTTGGGCACCACCAATTGGGTGTAATCCACTCCATCACGTCCTGAGTACTCTCTGTACACACATCCTCTTTTCCGGACAAAAGCTACCCTACCCGTTCGATGTTGTATGTGAGGTAACTTCTCATCAGCAAAGTGGCGAACTCTGGCCAATGAGTCGTCTGCGTTCTGGAGCTCTTGCAGTTTCCGTGGTGTCATGTTCAGTTGCGTGGGTTCTGACACCACCAACTTTTCAGGTAATTCCTTTTTTTTTCCCTGAGCCCGGGTTTGGACCGGAGCGGCACACCTGTAGTGTCGTTGCACTGGAAACACTGGAACATCAAACTTCTCTCCCAAGATGTTTTTGACGCAGTTGGGTATCAGCACCCCAACCATCAAACCTGGGATCAGAGCTGCTTCCACTTCTCCGGTGAAATATGGAGATTCTAAATCTACCCATGCTGTCCAAACTCGTTCCACATGGTTCGATGATGCCAGGAACACGTCTCTTTGCCATCCGGTCAAACCATTCTTTGTCAGTTCCTGTCTGACACATAGGATTTCAGCGCCTGTGTCACGCAAAGCTGACGTCGAAATTCCATTCACTTTCACTTCACATCTGAACTTGTTAACTTGAGGCATAGCATTAGCCTCTGTCACGTTGCTTACTCCTCCCCCTGACCTCCACAATGTAGGACAATTTCTCTGCAAATGTCCTGGCTGATTGCACTTGTAGCAGAGTTTGGACGCCGTCCGGTCTCTACGTGACGTGACATTGGATGTCTTCGAATTATCCTTCACTGACTGCTGGCTTCCCCTTTCCTGCTGAGGTCTTCTGCCGGACACTGTAATGGCCGCCCGAGCGTCAGTGTATTGCTGAGCGAGGGTTGCAGCCTCTTCTACACTTCCTGGTTTCCTCTCTCTGATGAATGTGGATAAGTCTGCAGGCAAATTATTCATCAGTTGCTCCATGAGAACTAAGTCTTGCAAACCATCAAAGGTAGCAGTCTTACCTGCTAAACTCAACCATCTTGACAGGTATAACCTGGACCTGGCAACCAGCTGTCTATAGGTCTCGTTCCCATCACGACGTGTCGTGCGAAACTTTTTCCTGTAAGACTCTGCTGTAAGTTTGAAACAGATCAACAATGCTTCTTTCAGAACATCATAGTTTGCTGCTTCCTCATCAGTCAGACCTACATAACCTGTCGAGCTTTTCCCTTCAACAGAGTACCCCATCCTGACAGCCCATGAATCTTTCCTCCAATTTTGAATTTTTGCGAATCTTTCAAATTGAGCTAAGTAGGATTCCAAATCATCTTTATCTTCCAAAAATGGGAGTCTAAACTTCATTGACTCGAACTGGGTGTCGGTTTTGGCTTTAGGTTCTCGAACCCTAATCTTGGCTAATTCTAGCTCAAGTTGTCTCACTCTTTCTCGCTCCTCTCTTTCAAAATGTCTCTCTTTCTCGCTCTCTTCTCTAGCAAACTCAATAAGATCTTTGCCCTTCAGGTCAAGATCCTTGCCTATCCTTAGGTATTTCTCTAGTCCCACATCCTCCCCCTTGCTTACCGGGGCATCTTGGCCTACTTGTGACACACCAAACCCGCCATAACCTCCTGCGCCTGTAGTACCACCCCCATAGCCCATTTTGCTAAATGTGTACTGTCCAGATGCTATGACCTTTAGTTCTGTATCCATGTACGCCTCACTTCTGGTGATCGACTCTGTTGTACTGGTCACCTGATAGAGAGAACCATAGACTTGGCTAGGAACATCAGGATAATCCCCCACCGAGGGTGAAGGGGTTCTATACGCTTCAGCCATCCCCCTTCTCCCACTCAAGTCTCTTTGAGAACTCCTCTCTGATCTTGCCTGCTCACGACTGCGTGTATGTGCAGCAACAGGGCTTAAATCTCTTTGATAAGACATGATAAGAAAAATACTGACCAAAGTTTTTGCCTACCTTATACTCTGATCTATCCTAACTCTAAATCTACACCCTAACAACCTACTCTAACAACTATACTAAATCGTAGTGGCGCAACTCGTCAGTCGCTTGTCTACTAATCACGAAGCACGAAAGTGTAAGTAATGTCGTACGGCCGATCACTTGGTGGTCCTGGGTCCCTTCGCCGTACAGCTTCCCGGACTCCCTCCAACCACCCACCGGCGCGCATTCAATCACCCACACAAGCACACTAAGGACCAGCACAGGCAACCACATACGATGAGATGTAAACAGACACACACAGGACAAGACACTCAACTAGGTATCTATGGGGCTAGCTGGTTTACACCACACTAGGTCCCCGGCATCTCCACCATTTGACGCGCAACAGCGGACCACAATCACCCTCGCTATCGTACAGACATATAACTGTCATACTCTCATCCAAAATGTCCGCTGGTGGTCACCTATAGTTGTTGAGACGAGAGGAGACAACCACAAACACAAACCACAAAATGATAACAGAAGAGGATGATTACAATCACTGTCACACTTTATTCATACAACATACACACCCACTTGCATACCCATGATAATATAATAACACATCTAGAATAGAATTCCAGGTCTCCCTCTCATACTCCACCTTCCACCCGCTAGCATACATCTCTACCTGTACACCAGCATTCACGCAACATACGTCCTCTGTTTACACAACCACGCCATCCACCCCCACACAGGTAATGCACTCTCACAAGCATGCGCGCACAATACAGGACCACCAAATATTCAGGCATTAATCACCCAATTCGGCTCTTGACTGAAAACAGAGAATCACTGGCCAAGTGACAAAAGGTAGATAGACTGACCTCCAACATGTGGCAAGTCACCGGCACAGGCCTATCCTGCTCTAGCGGTAGCTACCCAATAATGAGTCCAGCTGTCACTGCATATTATGCCGTCGCATAAACTTACACCTAACTGGCGTCAATGACACTGGCAAACACTATCCTCAGATTATTCTACTGACAACTAATTATTCGTTGACAGGTCCCAGCAATAAGCTTCCCTGGTACTACCACTTTCGACAAAAGAAGGACTACAAGTTATTATACTTTATAACACACTACTTGTCCCTTCTTACTGTCACCTATTAAACACTCTTCTGGTTTACCTACGTTCAGAGAATACAGCTTTACACTTAGAAACAACCTTCTCCAAGGCTTTCTCCCTCTGTTCTGCCTCGTTCTTACCCCTGTCACATTGCGACTTCGCATTTCAAACTTTTCAGAGTTCACCAACTGGTTCTGGCCGGTTTGGCAGCTACGGAACCGCTCCCTCTACACACACACGCACACACACACACTGTATTAGGATACTACTAATCCGGGTCCCTCTACGTATTTCTCTTCATCTGTGCCTTACGTCTTACCCTACATCTTATTTATTTCACATCGCACCGTAACACCGAGTGAGAATCTCCTGTTGAGGAATTACTACACGGGATATATTCAGTAGAACTATCAACATCAGCACTGGAGGCAGAGTCTAAGCTGAAAGACGGTGCGGAGTTGATGTCCATCTCGTCATGCCGGTCATGGTGTCCAACACCAGGATCATGTTTGGAGGCAGAGTCTAAGCTGAAAGACGGTGCGGAGTTGATGTCCATCTCGTCATGCCGGTCATGGTGTCCAACACTAGGATCATGTTTGGAGGCAGAGTCTAAGCTGAAAGACAGTGCGGAGTTGATGTCCATCTCGTCATGCTGGTCATGGTGTCCAAAACCAGGATCATTTTTGGAGGCAGAGTCTAAGCTGAAAGACGGTGCTGAGTTGATGTCCATCTCGTCATGCCGGTCATGGTGTCCAACACCAGGATCATGTTTGGAGGCAGAGTCTAAGCTGAAAGACGGTGCGGAGTTGATGTCCATCTCGTCATGCCGGTCATGGTGTCCAACACTAGGATCATGTTTGGAGGCAGAGTCTAAGCTGAAAGACGGTGCGGAGTTGATGTCCATCTCGTCATGCCGGTCATGGTGTCCAAAACCAGGATCATTTTTGGAGGCAGAGTCTAAGCTGAAAGACGGTGCTGAGTTGATGTCCATCTCGTCATGCCGGTCATGGTGTCCAACACCAGGATCATGTTTGGAGGCAGAGTCTAAGCTGAAAGACGGTGCGGAGTTGATGTCCATCTCGTCATGCCGGTCATGGTGTCCAACACCAGGATCATGTTCCGAGTTATTTTTCACAGAACAATTGGCCAAGGCAACCATTAACAACTGTCCTCTTGTATAGTGAGGATAGAGTAGATTAATTCTTTTCAAATCCATGGGTGAATCTACTTGGAAGCAACTGTTGAACCTGTAGTAACGTGAGGTTCCTCCGCCCTGGCCGGTGACGTCTGTGTAGAAGACTTTCGCCCAGTGATGTCGGGCCAACATCACCCCTGTTAGTCGCCTCTTATGACACGCCGGGAAACGTTGGGTCTATTCTATTTAATGCCCGAACCCACAGGGCCTACAAACAGTGCTCACAAGGTCCAAACTCTGATGCTTTTATGGGCTCTGCAGGTGACCTCCAGGCTATCAATACCCCCTTTCCAGCTTTGATTACTTTGCAATTGTGCTTGAAATTTCCTAAATTTCGTTGCTTTTGAATGGCTAATGCTCTTTTTCGTGAACCCTTTTCCATAGCGAGAATATTTTGCACCTCTTTTCTTTTTTGTGCACAGAAAGCATGTGTTTCGAAATATTTGAGCTCGTGCTCACCTTGTCGCAGAAGTTGCAAACAGCCAATTTATTCCATTGGCGCTTTCCATTTTGTTTACTGGCCACATGCATTTGAATAGTCTCAGAAGCGCAAGGTGTTTTTTGTAGCCACCGCCTTCATGTTCATCTTCCAAGCCATGCACTTGGTAAGTTTTTGCTCGTCCGAATAGTGTTCTGTTCTTCTGTTGTTTTTTAATTTGAGCCACAATATTTGACGCTCTTGAATATCCCTTCTGCCATCTTCTGGCAATTTGCAGATCATAAACTGAGTGAGAATCTCCTGTTGAGGAATTACTACACGGGATATATTCAGTAGAACTATCAACATCAGCACTGGAGGCAGAGTCTAAGCTGAAAGACGGTGCGGAGTTGATGTCCCTCTCGTCATGCCGGTCATGGTGTCCAACACCAGGATCATGTTTGGAGGCAGAGTCTAAGCTGAAAGACGGTGCGGAGTTGATGTCCATCTCGTCATGCCGGTCATGGTGTTCAACACCAGGATCATGTTCCGATTTATTTTTCACAGAACAATTGGCCAAGAGGGGAGGGGGTGGGGGTGGGGAGGATGAGGGGGACGATTTATTTATCTTTTCTGAGATACTCTAAAATAATAAAGCTGTTCTGAATTAGATTTTAAACTCACCTTTCCCATGACTAGTAAGGGCTCCTTCGCCCATGCTGCCGATGTCGATTGCCTTTCTGCAGGCAGCGCAAAAAGCTGAGCGTTTATTTGCTGCATCTTTTCTAAGCCACTGATTATATTTTCGATCCTCAAGCCATAGGTTGTTAAAAACGCAAGCCCCAGGCATTCTGCTGAATTTTTTTTTCTTTTCCGACCTGGACCACGATGGCGGAATGAGAAAGAGAACCGGATGTTACCGGAAATTAAAAAAAGTTTAAAGGGAAATAATTCACGAGTACCGGTCGAAATCGAAAGTACCGTGTACGTCTTTAGGTCGCTTTCTAGCAATCGTTTTTGTATGTGCATGTATGTTGTTGTTTTTTTTTAAAATTAAAATATAAACTAAAACAGCAAAATGTGTAGATTGTGAAGCCATGTATGCAGATTTCAAAATTCCCAAACTTTCACAAACCAAAAAAAAGAAATGTTGATTTTCACAGACTTTCCAGGGACTGGAAAATGGATTTGATTTTTCCCAAACTTTCTCAAACTTTCCCAATCGCTACGAACCCTGATACCCCCTTTCCAGCTTTGATTACTTTGCCATTGTGCTTGAAATTTCTTAAATTTCGTTGCTTTTGAATGGCTAATGCTCTTTTTCGTGAACCCTTTTCCATAGCAAGAATATTTTGCACCTCTTTTCTTTTTTGTGCACAGAAAGCATGTGTTTCGAAATATTATATTTGAGCTCGTGCTCACCTTGTCGCAGAAGTTGCAAACAGCCAATTTATTCCATTGGCGCTTTCCATTTTGTTTACTGGCCACATGCACTTGAATAGTCTCAGAAGCGCAAGGTGTTTTTTGTAGCCACTGCCTTCATGTTCATCTTCCAAGCCATGCGCTTGGTAAGTTTTTGCTCGTCCGAATAGTGTTCTGTTCTTCTGTTGTTTTTTAATTTGAGCCACAATATTTGACGCTCTTGAATATCCCTTCTGCCATCTTCTGGCAATTTGCAGATCATAAACTGAGTGAGAATCTCCTGTTGAGGAATTACTACACGGGATATATTCAGTAGAACTATCAACATCAGCACTGGAGGCAGAGTCTAAGCTGAAAGGCGGTGCGGAGTTGATGTCCATCTCGTCATGCCGGTCATGGTGTCCAACACCAGGATCATGTTTGGAGGCAGAGTCTAAGCTGAAAGACAGTGCGGAGTTGATGTCCATCTCGTCATGCCGGTCATGGTGTCCAACACCAGGATCATGTTTGGAGGCAGAGTCTAAGCTGAAAGACGGTGCGGAGTTGATGTCCATCTCGTCATGCCGGCCATGGTGTCCAACACCAGGATCATGTTCCGATTTATTTTTCACAGAACAATTGGCCAAGGCAACCATTAACTGTCCTCTTGTATAGTGAGGATAGAGTAGATTAATTCTTTTCAAATCCATGGGTGAATCTACTTGGAAGCATCTGCTGCACGCCAAGCTGCACTCAATTCGCACGCTAAAGATATTTTAGCCTTAAAAAAACATTCTATAAAAATTGATCATCATGCGGTGGAATTTCTCTGTATTTAACCAATAGTATGCAGCAACTGTCACGGGGATTTTATGGGTTGCTGGGCTCTGCACAGTGGGATGATGTAACCCTCACGCTTTATCCTATGGGAACTAGTGAGTCACCCTGTGGATTACTTTAATAAATTTATTTATTTAGCTCGGTCTGTGTTAAGGCTGGGGTACTAGCTTTCACACGGCTATGAATCATATGTAGTCCAGCCACTTGATAACAGTTAAACATCACACATTTATTTCTTCTACTCTATACAGTGATACCTCGGTACTCGACCATAATCCGTTCGAGATCCGTGTTCGACCTCCGATTTGTTCGAGTACCGAATTTTTTTCCCCATAAGAAATAATGGTATATATTCTATTCCGTTCCCAAGCACTCGAACAGGCCCAAAATATTAATAAAACGTGTACCTAAACAACAATAATTATCTAAATGTGTATGAAATTGGTCAGAAAATCCTATAAAACAATTTTAAACCATTTACTGTACTAAAATAAAACAATTTTAAACCATTTTCTGTACTGTAGTGAACATACCTTTGAGCAGCGGTTCGATGGCATACAGGGATGGATGTGGAGAGGATGGAAGGGGGAGGTTACTGCTTGGAAGGAGAGTCCCCTTCCATGATGTGGCGGGGTAGTTCTCCTTCAGGAGTTGTTTCTCTCTCCAATGAAAGGGTGGGCAGATCTATTTCAGGGGTTTCTTCTCTTCTTTGTCTCTTCTTTGGAGGAGAAACAGGCTTTGATGTAGCAGCTTCCTTTTCTTTTGTGAAAAAACTGGTCTATTGTTAATTGTTTCTTCCTCCTCTGCAGTATTCTTCGAAAATGATACATGACACTATCATTAAACATATGCACTGCCCGGTTTGCTACTGCAATTTCTGGGTGGTATTTTTCAGCAAAAGCCTGCACATCTGCCCACTTGGAACAAATTTCATTGATGAGAGAACTTGGAACATCCTCCCTTACCTCATCCTCTTCTGAAGATTCCTGCTCCACAATCAGATCCTGCTGCTGTTGTTGTTGCAGGTGCAACAATTCCTCCACAGTCAACTCGGTAGAATGGCTTTCTACAAGCTCATCAATATCATCCTTGTCGACCTCAAGCCCCAAACTCCTGCCCATGACAACAATTTCCTCAACGACATCAGTGTCATCAGAAATTACAGGGGTAGCAGTGCTTGGACCCGCCTCTGGTTGGAAACCTTCAAACTCCCTCTCTGTGACACATGATGGCCACAGCTTACGCCAGGCAGAGTTCAATGTCCTATAGGTCACACCTCGCCAAGCTTGGTCAATCATGTTAACAGAGTTGAGGATGCTGAAGTGTTCCTTCCAGAATTCCTTTAGGGTCAACTTCGTGTCACTGGTCACTTCAAAACACTTTCTGAAAAGGGCCTTGGTATAGAGTTTTTTGAAGTTTGAAATGACCTGTTGGTCCATGGGCTGGAGTATGGGAGTAGTATTGGGGGGCAAGAATTTGATTTTGATAAAGCTGTATTCTTCTTTCAAGTCATCCTCGAGACCTGGAGGATGTCCAGGAGCATTGTCCATAACCAGAAGACATTTCATTGGCAAGCTCTTTTCAATGAGGTAAGCCTTAACCTGGGGGGCAAACACTTCGTTTATCCACTCAGTAAAGAATTGTCTTGTGACCCAAGATTTAGTGTTCGAGCGCCACATAACTGGTAGTGCACTTTTACAAATATTATTTCGTTTGAACACCCGGGGGTTGTCCGAGTGGTACACTAACAAGGGTTTGATCTTGCAATCGCCACTTGCATTTGCACACAGCAACAATGTTAGCCTATCTTTCATTGGCTTGTGACCTGGCATCTTCGTCTCGTCCTTGGTAATGTACGTATTGGCTGGCATTTTCTTCCAAAATAACCCAGTCTCATCACAATTAAAGACTTGTTGTGCGATCAAATTTTGTTCATTTATGTACCGATCGAATTCCCCCACGTATTTATCGGCTGCAATTTGATCCGAACTAGCTGCCTCCCCATGCCTAGTAACACGATGAATACCTGTTCTATTACGAAACTTTTCAAACCAACCCCTGCTCGCTTTAAATGTAAATGAATCACTTTCACTGGTACTCGGACTTTTCTTCACTAATTCTTCATAGATATGCAACGCTTTTTCACAAATGAACGCTTCACTAACACTTTCCCCGGCCAACTGTTTTTCTTTAATAAATATTAAAAGCAACTTTTCCATCTCCTCAATCACTTGTGGCCTTTGCTTAGTTACCGCCGTAACTCCCGTTGCAACATTCGCCTTCTTAATCATTTCTTTATGCTTTAAAAACGTAGAAATGGTCGACTTCGCCATTCCGTATTCTACCGCTAAATCGGACACTCGTACACCATTCTCATATTTCGCTATAATTTCCTTCTTCAACTCGATCGTTGTTCGCACTGTTTTCCTCTTCTCCTTCCCCTTAACACTCATTACTTTCTTGGGACTCATTATGAAAGCTAAAAAAGCAATTAAAAGCACTGAAAATCACTAAATCACAACGAATGCTGATCGCGCGTTGTCTGAGTGACGCTCTCGAGAGAACTGATGCTTCCCGAACAAGCGAGAGTAGCCGAGATGGCGCGATCATCACAAAGCCCATGCGGTCGTCACGTGTTCGGCTGGTCGAGTACCGAATTTTTGGTCGAGCACCGCAGCAAAAATTTCTCGAAAATTTTGGTCGAACTCCGAATTGTTCGAGTATAGAGTCGTTCGACTACCGAGGTATCACTGTACAAGATTTTCGATGTACTAATCTACTTGAAACGTTAAATATCACTGTGAATAATTCGATCGCTGATAGTCTATGCAGCTAATAGTTCATCCTTGGGCACTGGAGGTTATAGTTCATGAGAAGTGGACTACTGTGGTCCTGTAGCTCTCAGTTTTTGTGCACACACGTCTAGTGACTTAACTGTGAGTCTGGCGTGCTGTGCTGTGGTCGGTTTCCTGACAACTGTGTTATCTTCTTCTGGGTTCTTCCCTGTGGTTAGACTGGTGGGTTTTCCTCGCGCAATGCTGGGGATACCTCTGCAGCCAACTGATGCGTCGACGTGGTTTCGTCTGATGCTGTGTTGGGCGCACTACAGAACGCCTGATCGTCTGTAACATATGAGACGAAATTCTGCACAACCTTGAAGGATAGGTGTGTGCAGAGCGTCTCACTGAAGGTCGTAATAGCCCTCAGCGATTAGCTCCACATCTACATATATAAGCGACGAACATTCTGCTAAGTCCGTGGTCTACTGGACTCTCCACTCTAAGTTCCTATACATCCATAAATACAAAACATGGCTACTTATACACATCAAGAAATAATAATATTATACACATTCATTTGTACAGCCACTGGTCTGCAAGCATACATATAAGTTAAACAACAGTGGTTCCGTACATAATTCAAGATGGCGTCGGCCGGTCGTCTTTTTGCCTCGTGGTCAGCTTCGCCACGTGTTCAGGCAAAGTCGGGCTAACAATTCAATTCTATGCATAGCAAATTCCACAAACATAATTCAACAATAATATAATACATCACGATGAAACAGAAGTATGTTCATTTACCTTCGTGACAATTTCAGGCCAGTGGCTACCCAATGTGCACGCAATATTGGGCCAATATTGGTCTTACCCTGGCACACAATATCTGCTTTTTACTGGCCCCAATATCGGCCCAATGTTATAAGTGAAAATTGGCCCAATCCTGGCCCAATATTGGCTTTTAAATGGACAAATATTGGCCCAATATTGGCTATTAATCGGCCCAATATTGGCTATTAATTGGCCCAATCTTGTCTTTTGATTGGCTAAATCTTGGCCCAATATTGGCTATTAATCGGCTAAATCTTGCCCCAAGATTGGTAATTGATTGGCTAAATCTTGTCCTCCCAAGATCGGCTAAATCTTGTCAAATTATCATCTTCCCAATAATGAAATGTGCTATTTCTGTTGTTCTTGAAAGTAAAGATGTTTACATCCATCTTTAATAATAGTATATATAATGCATTGTTGGGAAGAGGATATTTTGACAAGATTTAGCCGATCTTGGGAACAGTTTATAACTGCCAAAAAAAAATCAGCATTCCAAAATATATATTGACACAAATAAAATCAAACATATGATTTTGGCGAAGACATTTATTAAAATTGCTGGCACAGTCATTATTATCATATTGCTATTCACACACAAAAAAAGAACATAGGTCGCTGAACTAACATTTATATCTACAGAGGTTACACTTGATACACCCCTTCCCATTACACCCTTACAACGCAAGAAGATAATACATGTAATAATAATTTATTGAGTAAAGTAAAATCCAAACTAAAAGTCTGCTCGAAGCACTGGAAGGCACCCACACATGCACTCGCAAGGATAAATAGTTGTGACCTTAAAAACATGTGTTTTTTTTACAAACAAATCAGCAAACGGTGAATATCTTATAGCAGCATTATTATTTATAGGATATAAGGTCCAGTCAATCAACATTTAATTTAATATATGCATTTTTTACTTTTTTTTTCACATTTTATATTCTTTTGCATTAATAAAAACATCAAACATATATTAAAGCTAAGGAGTAAAAAAATATTCACCAAAGGAATGATAAAATATACATCGCCAATAATGGTAATATAGTTATCATTCGCACACATGTAAATACACACACACATACCACTACATTACATTACATGATTATTGCTTTAGGTCCAGCGGACTCTTCAGAGCCAAATCAGGACCAGAGAGATGTTATCTTAAAATATTATAAAACGTTTCAAATCTTCTTTTCTTTATTATTTTTTTTTAGTTAATACTACCCTAGATTACAGACAAAAGGTTTTCATCTTCAATTAACACCAGCACCAAAAAACTGTTATTTTAAATTATTGACTAGCACAGAACGGATATAATATAAAAGATTAACAAAAACAGGAGGGTGTAGATCCTGACTGAAATAATTAAGGATAATCAGATGTATCGATTCATCATTATATATAAATATATAGGATGCAGCAATCAATCTTGAAAGTGATCATCATAAGTCTTTGACCAGTTCATAGGAAATCTTACCAAGTTCTTTCTGACCTCCTGGTCAGCGACAGCCAGATTGAGTGCTTCCATCCTACATGGTGTCTCTACTGGGAGAGTGAAGCCTTCCGGTAGTCTGGGGAGACTGCTGGCTGGTATATCCAGGCTCCCCAACTTTCTCTCCAGTCTATCCATCTTCCTGTGGAGAGCCTGTATCTCTACAGCATTTGTTCTTAAGGTCTTCAAGACTCTCTCTTGGAGAGCCTGTATCTCTACAGCATTTGTTGTTAAGGTCTTCAAGACTCTCTCTAACAGAGACCTTAGTTGTTCGTTTGAAGACACTGCACACATTAATTTTTTTTTTAAATACATTTGTGGGTGTAATCTTCATCAAGGTAGGTCAGTAAATTAACTTGGCTTATGTATACGTCGTATATGTGCACTCACAATTATTGCATAGACAGATCAATAAATTATGTTTATATAATCACAATTATCACATAGTATTTCAAGGGTGAAAATCATTCCTGCCCCACGAATAGGCCCATTTCCAGATCTTGAAGGAAGACACTAAAGTAAATACTAAATAGCAAATGTGCTTTCTCAAATAAATATCAATACATCAAATTAACTAAGAGAAGTTTAAACTGACTTTCAAATGTCCCTGCTGCTTCGTGGGCATTTGGTTGTGGCGGGGTCAAATAAGCTGCCTGGCTGGGCCTGGAAGATTGTGAAGGAAGGTGGCGGGGTGCAGTGATGGGAGAGCGAGATCTCAGTTGACTACAGGACGGGGAACTTGAATCATCTATCAGTGGTGATGATGTCCTAGAAAGAATTTCAATTCAATTCATTATTTTGTCAGAAATTGAAATGGGCAACCTTAAAAAATACAAATAAAAATAAAATTAGAGCCAATGTTTACATGCTAAAACACATACTTTTTTTGCTATTTTCTCTCTCTCTGCAAGTGTTTTATAAAATTAGGATTTATTAAAGTGACATATAGTGTAAATACAAATGAAGGTGAATCCTATTTCTGCCCAAGTTCAAACATAAAATATCTTGTCCAGCTTATGAACATAGTGTATTACATAGTGTATTACATTGTTTTCCCCCGTATTTGCAAATGTACTAGTATATGTACCTATTTGGTAGTCTTCGATCCCTTCCAGTAGTGACCAGGGTCGGATGAGCATCACTGTGACTGTCACTAGTGAATTTCCCACTTGGTTGCGGTGGTGCCTTGGGAGCTGCGTGGCTGAATCTCGGAGGTGGTGGAGGAAGGCGGGGTAGGGTGATGGGAGAGCGAGATCTTGCCCTGGGCTGGCTACAGGATGGGGATGGGGAACGGGATGCAACATCTTTCAGTGGTGATGGCGTCCTATAAAAAATAATTTCTATTCATTATTTTGACAGAAAATATGCACAAGTCAAACACAACTTCTTTACAAAGAGTAAGAGTATTTTTCTCTGCAAGTGTTTTTGTAATGATTTTATAAAAGAAGGTGAATTCAGCCCGAGTTCAAACATAAAATATCCTGTCCAGCATATGTAACTGTTCCTTTATTATTTTCTCCTATATCTGCAAATGTATAGGTACCATCTTTCTGGTGGTCTCCGATCCCTTCCATTAGTGACCCTAGGTACTTGAGTCTCACTGTCAGTAGAAAGTATATCACTGGCATTCAGTGCCTCCTCCTGACACTTCAGGATCTTTTCATATGAGTCTGTTAAAACAAAACAATAAAACAGCAAAATTTAAAAATACAAAAAAGTGTAAAGCAATGCCCAAGTTTAACTTCCACAAATGCAATGTAATACTTTATCAGTAATAACTTTGATGACATCCCATAATAACCAACTAGAAACTTTTTTTTAGTTTTTATGCATAAAAGTCACATTAAAGTGCCAATTATTATTAAAGCTGCATATAAAAAACAGCTAAAGCAGAAAGTTCTAGAAAAGGATGTGTTCAACCTGCACAAACTCCTTGGATGTATAAATACCACCAACTATAAGGGAATAAAAGTTAAAACTGCATAATTGGGTTTCCTCTTAATTTGACTGTGGTGGAAAATCAAGCCACTATAATACAATTTGTTTTGTTTCATATTCACTCTGCATGGTTATCAATTCGTGTACAATTAGATAAATAATCTCCTGAATAAGGTACACACAAATAAATAATTATGGAGCTGTAAATGTGTAATTTTTGATAAGTTAAGGGAGGGGAAATGAATGCATGTATACACACTTACCACAGCGCTTGAGGATCCTCATATACTTGTGCACACACCAGTTTTCACCTGGCTCCTTGAAGTTCTTCACCCAAACAGCTGGTGCCTTATTATTATTTGGCCATAGGAATGTGATGTTGGCTAAAAGCCAGTTGTGTGGAATAACACACGCCTCTCTTTCCCCTTCCTCCGACAAACTCTCGACCAGAATGAACATTCTTCACCCTAAACTTTATTTTAAAAAATAAATAAAATAAAAGGGACAAAAATAATAATTATGAAAATAACTAGACCTAAATTAAAATGTCCGATTCCTGTGGCATCAACAGAATTCACACTATGTAGGTCAAGTTGAAAAATCTAATACACAGTCCAACAAATTAATTTTAATTTAAAAGAGCTAATCCTAACATATTTATTGTATCTATTATAATAATAACAATCATTCATTTTTAAAATAACAAAACCAAACTTTAAGTTTGCTCTAAGTGCTTGCACAATCAAGAACACACTTGGAACTTGGAAGGATAAATATTTGAACAATGTGGTAAAACATGAAATGAAACCGTTCAACATCATAAGAAATAATAACAAACAACAAAAGCTAATCCTGACATGTATTTCTACTACTCACAATTCTACAAACTGCTATGGCTGAGTGGCAGGAGAACATACCCATTTTTATATGGCAAGCAGACATATTTTTTCTGAATTTCACAGATTTTGAACAACTCGAGATTTCCTGTAAACCCACAAACTGTCATGATATCTAAATCAGATGATCTAAGTGGATATGTAAAGAAATCTTGTGCCCTACGAAAACCTTCAACCACAAGCATTGGGTTATCAACATCCTCAACAACTAAAATGTTCCGAATGAGATAAAACCGGTTATTTATTCTAACACAATTATCCCCATTTTTAAGAGAAAAGAAAAATCCTTTAAAATAAATTTTTGAATATTGTATGCAGCCAGCCGTTCCTTCAGGTACCGGCCCTCTTCTGTGTTCCTTAAGGGGGATGCCATAACCAAAACACTTTGTTTTGGTAGGAATTACTTCATTCAAATTATTTTCTGTAAGTCTTTTTACAATCTGCTGAAGAGGTGATGTGCGTTTTCTTACAAGGCGCTTTAGCCCCCCCCCAAAAGTTCTCAAAGGGAAAGGCTGAATATGAATCCAGAGGTCCATGCCTCTTAACATCTTCTGCAAGGTGGGTAAGCCCATGCACATTATAAACTATAAATCCTCTACCATAAATTTCTGAAGCTGTTTTCACAAACTGATACAACAGAACATGAGCGTAGTCTGCATGGCTGGCGCACAATTCTGCACTAGCAAGACAATGAATTCCAACAAACAAAAGAAGAAAATGCTGGTACAAAAAGTCTGTCAGGTTTCCTTTCAAAGCAACAATACCACTGTACAAAAGGAACTGCCTAAATTCTGTTGCTTTCCACCTTTCAACTTCATCCAAACGGCGACATTTCCTTGAAAATTCACTAGGAATAAATTCTTTAAATATTGTCAGATGATCAGATATCTGATTTATCTGGTTGATTCCAAGCCTAAGACCTTTTCTTATAGGACTTTTCAGCAAGACCATAAGAATTCTTCTCATGACACCTAAACATACCAAATGCATATACTCCATTGGAAATTGTGACACCATACCCACTGATAGATCACAAAGAGAAGACCTCCCTTGCTGATGATTTTCATACTGCATTTTATTAAAAGCAGCATCAGTGCGCAAAGGAGCATCGACCTCAGGAAAAATTACTTTGTCTGCCCACTCACCTTTTTGACAGCACTTATCACACCCCCAGTAGCCAGAATGACCTTTACTTTTCTTAACAAAAGCACGGGCTGGAGCATCACAAATAAAACCAGATAAATGCATTTGAAAAACTAAATCTACTCCATTATGATTTATGCATACTGGACCCTGCTGCAGCAAGAGAACTTCTTGAACAAAGTCATATAGATATTCGTCCAAGTTTCTTGGTTTAGTTTCACCACAATATAGACCAATCATGAAAGGTTCGCTTTGAAATGGTTTGCTTACTCTGCCAAGTATTGGCCAAAATTGGGTTGAAGATGATTTGAACAGGGGCAATCCATCAATATTTATTTGAAGACTTATCATTGGTATCTGACCTATCGCACTCAGTAGGTAACCCGTCAGCTGTCTACACTTTGTTAAACAATGTACTATCCCAAAATGAAAGTATGATCCTCCTTCAATTGTTTTAACATCAACATGACGTGGAGTTCTTAGCAAAGTGCGTGGATCTTTAGGAAGTGAAGGATGCCATGCCCTTAACAATGACAAAAGGGTACTCAGTGCTACAAAAGTTACGTTAAATTTGTTCGCCCACGATCCAAGCTCTTGTGCAAGACACGTTTCACCTAAATCTTCCACTTCTTCTGTCTCATATACTTCAGAATCAGAATCTGACAATACTAGATTTTCTTCTTGACTGTTAAGCTCATGGAAAAATAATTTCAATTCGGTATCATTTTCGTCCTGATTGACGCTGTTCCATTCTTTCTCCAGGCTATTTTCAACACTCTTGCCATTGCCATGAGCCATTTCCACATCAGTTGTGTCATGATCATAATGAAAATGTATATTCGCAGCGTCAGATGTGGAATGTATCTCAACGTCATTACCTACTTCTAAATCATCTGCCACAAGCAGATTATCAGCTGAATCAGAATATTCTATATTTCTGCAGTCAGACAATTCGATCTTGTTGGCATTTCCTTCTAACCTCTCTCCATTTTGATAAATAAGACCGGTCTCTGTCAGTGTCTCTATTCATTCTGATTAAATATATCCAGCCCTAAATAAAATGAATAAATAAATCAACAATAAAATGAATAAACATTCTTACACTTTCAGATAATAAAACAATCACAAGATCGACCTGTTTCTGCAAAAACAAATAAGCACAATCTCATAGAACTACGAAAACCCTTTCAGCTACCCGCTCAAATGTGGAAGGAAGTGTTCATGAATCAAAGTAACAGGCATGCAGAAAATCCAATTTGTAAAAAGAATTTTTTGTTAAAGCATGCGATACTTTAAGGACATGAATATTTTGGGTAGTTATTTAATTATTTATTTTATTTTTTAATTATTGGTTTATTTTAAAGGAACAAAATAAATTAAATTCCGCAGCCACTAAATGGATCTACGGTAGCACAACGGGTAAAATCAAGGGAAAGAACTCGTAATTTATAGACGCGCGATAGCTCAGATGTATGATATACTGGGTTTAGATTGGTGAAACATAGGCTGCAGCATACATGGACAAGGGAGGTAACTCGAAAACTGGCCTTTCCTTGGTGGTTCATTGTACTGTATACCCCCAAGATTACAATATATCACCAAGCTTGGCCCAATCTTGGTTCAATATTGCGTGCACATTGGGTACTTGAGTGAATTCGGATTTTCACAAGTACTGCGTCCTAGTCTTTTCTGGAGAGATCTACTGGTAACTTCGTAGCGGTGTAGCTGTTAACTCTTCCTCGGTTTAAACACGACTGCCGGTCTAGCTCTCTATTCGAATTAGTCAAACCTGGTTGAGTCTATTCTAGCTGTGTTCCCATTGGCGGATAATTGACTCGCCTAACGGCGTTACGATGATGTCATTGCCTGAGCTAGATTCAACAGCCACTGTGTGTAAGCGGCAGTATCATTGCTACGCTTGATTACTTCCATCGTCTGCTGCTGGCTAACATTGAAATTCTAAGATTACATGGACTAACCAAGCTAAAAATTTAAAATAAGCAGAGTAAAACTAGTCCTCTCACGACAGCAACATTGGATTATTTGATCATAAATGAGCATCAGAGGTCACATGAAGGTCAAGGTCATCCCAAGATCAAGGTTAGTGAAGGTCAAGTTCATCCCAATGTCACTTTTCTTTGGCATAATAAAACTGTTGCTGTAGTTTATTTGATCGTACATGAATGTTATGTAAGTGCTAGGTTATCTCAATGTCAAGAGCATCAAAAGATCAAAGTCGGTATTACTTTGTGTTTTAATGCGACTATTTAATTTCGGTTTTTTTAATTATTGTGTTTATTTTTTATTTTTTTAGTGTGCACTTATTTTTACGTTAATTATGTTTTAAGTTCCATAAGGAGCATGTGAGTCATATGTGTTGCCCTTCTAGTTACATTTGGACATCAACTTACATGCCCTTGACACATCTTTAGATTGTTGTCTGTCCTACAGAATGAAGGATTAGTACAAGTATAAAGTATTTTGCCTATGTCGTGCTGTTACTCATGTTTATCAATAGATCGATTCAGCCCCGATGCTTGCATCTTGATATGTGTAAGTCGAATTAGTTTATCCACGCAGCCTGTTTACTCAACAACAAAGCAACTTTCCAACTTTATTCAGCGAACACCAACAACTGCATACAAGATCGCTTCCCGAAAATCATTCAAAAATCACTTTTTTAAAGCAGACAATGCCTTACTTATATAGCCTCTTTGCGAGAAACTTCGAACATTCCAGAATGACGCAATAACACCCAATCAAATGAGAACATTCTTCAGTTTAGAAAATTTTCTTAACTATTACGAGATAGATCTGGAAACTTCGATTGATAATAAACAAGTAATTCCAGAAAATTCTCCGCGATACTCCAACCATATCGATCGACGAAAATCATCAACATTATGCAAAGCTTCTTCTAGCAACAGCGCAAATTGAAATCAGAGGTAAATACACGCTATCATTGCATGCTTTGCAAAATAAAACGATCGGAACTATCGCGCGCGTCTCAAGCGTAACACGTGCACGAGGGGAAAATGTGTCTTCATTCCATGTCTGTGTAAAAGAACCGGGCAGTGTTGCTCATTGTATGCTTATTTATTGTGAGATGAGTAAGAATTTCTTGCAAGTTTCATTGCAGTTATCTTACTTCGCAGTGTTTCAGAAAGATGTGTGAGAATGTTAGAGAGTGTGTGTGTGGGTCGGCAATGGCAGTATGTTGCAAGTGGTGATGACTGGTGAACAACATCATCATAGGTGTGTCCTCGTCACATAATACGTCTTCATCTTCCCCTCCCCCCCAAAAAAAGTTAGTGAACCTGTTCATGCGTTTGTGTATTATTTCTCTGTATTTGCATATTTTTGAATTAATGCGTTAGTACTGCGCTTTGAACTGATAATGTTCATTGGGAAAAAGCGCTATATAAATATTATTATTATTATTATTATTATTATTATTATTATTATTATTATTATTATTATTATTATTATTATTATTATTATTATATTTCTGTGCGAGTATGTGTTAATGTATGTACGACTATGTCTTTGTGTGTGTTGGCGCACATTTGGCTGCAGAATCTTCAAAGTGCTGAAGGCGGTAGACCCAAGGATAGAAGGTCTTTCAAAAATGTCTGAACAGTTGAATTTCTGGTCATTTCTGCATTCTATATTATGATATTCCATAGAGATTACTGCTTGGCAAATTCACTTACAAAATTGTTTGAAACTGTGATATATGGATGCATTGTTAAATGTAACGCCAGACTGTTTCATTTGTGCTTGTTGTGAGTGGGATTACATAGATACAGAACTCGTCAGCTTCTGGAAGTTTTGTGTAATATCACATTCTGTGAAAAAACATTAAATTAAAACTATTGAAATGAATTTTTGCTGTTTGAAAATGTGAATGGATAAATCTTACCTCATCAATCCACGAGAGTGTTACGTTTCTTTCAGAACCGTTCTTTGTTTGTATTGGACTCGCATGCGTGCAGCAATGCCAGTCTATGAATTGTGTTCACACATACCACCATCCCCACCCACTTAAAAAGGTCGGTCGGTTTGTATGGGTACTTTAAAGTGACCTTGACCCTGAACTATGAGAGTTATGAAGTGCAAACTTGTATTTAGAGATAATAGATCGATTTTTCATTTGTGCGTTGATCTTGAAGATCGAGGTCATTTGAAGCCTTTACAAAAACATTTGTAAAAATTGGTCATCGTACAATGGAATGTATCGAGTTTTATATTTGACCCACAGTACGCAATAGCATTGGGCTACTTGATCATACATGATCATCAGAGGTCACATGAAGGTCAAGGTCAAAATCTCTGAAGGTAAAGGTCACGTTTTGGGGGGCTTAATAAAACGTTTGCTGTGGTTTATGTGATTGAGCGTTTTTGGAGCTGGAGGGTCAAGGTCATCTCAAGGTCAACAGCATTAAAAGAGGAAAGGCGGTATTTGCATTTTAAAGCCACCGTTTCGGTTTTTTTCTGAGCGCTCATTTTTATGTTAAATGTTGCAAGTTCCATAAGGAGCATGTGAGTCATATGAAATTCCCCTTATAATTTAATAAGATTTAATTTATACTTTTTATTAATTATGTCCTCGACTTCCTCATCCTATAAATTCAAACTGGTTGTTGTTTAAACTGGTGGTTGTTGTTGATGATGATGTTCTTCTTCTTCTTGTTCTAATTCTTCTTCTTCTTTCAGTTTTGTCTTCTTCTTCTCTTCATCCTTCTGGCAGAAACAACAAGAAACAAACATTACAAAAATACTCAAAAATTGCTATGTTTTAATAGCGTGGCTATAAGACCTGAATTTTTTTTTTAAATGGACACATTACATTAGCATATGTATACACGCAGGCATAAAACATTGCAATCCAAACCACTTACAAGGGTTGGTGTGTTTTTCAATAGCAACAAATTTAGAGAAATGAACCTCCATGGCCTGCGTGGAATCGGCGGACTTGTTCAGGCTTTCCAAATCGGAACCACATGCTACCTGTGACTAATGTAATGATGGATACCTGCGAAGAAATAACGAGTCGTATATATAAGCTCAAACGCTATTAAATCTTGTCGCGATAACGCTATCTTTGCGAACCAACACTGTACCATGCAAGAAGGTATAAGCGATAAAAGCTTACCCTGGCCAACCGAACCCGAACAGGGCCTCACTCGCTCATTCCTTCTCTGTTAGCGAGTTGTATAGCGGGAATGGGGTGCCGCGAAACAGTCTCGTTGACGATCTTACACTATCTTTGCCTTCGCTTGTCTGGCTTTCGCGCGCCATTCTGTGTAGTTTCGGGGCCTGACATGTTTACCGGCCATATGTCAACAATCACGCCGAGATTCCACTCCAACAGCCGTCTCTATCTCGTTGCCCAGTTCTTTGTTTGAAAAGGCTGTTCCGCAGAGAGACGTTTCAAAGGCCAAAGTAACCTCGTTGCTAAAGCGGTACAAGGGGCTGGATGTAAAGAAGTTGTAGCGTTTGCTTATGAAACAATGGGTTTTTTTTTTTGAGTGGTAGTCGGGTCGCGAAGCGGTGTTTTTTATTCCCCTAAACTTTAAAAAAAAAAAAAAGCCTAAAGCCTACGACCGTTAGTCTTTGATTAAGATTTGAATTTAATTTAGCTTCATGTTTACTCGCACTGGGGCACAACATTTTTGCAAGTGCTAGATTGCTTTTGCCGATAAGTCCTGCAGAGTTTCACCTGCTTTTTCTTCCATTTAGGTCTATTTGCTATACCTAAATTGCAACCTTTCAGCTTACGGCTTAGTTCTGAACATAAGGGATTTAAACCGCGTTTTTAAATACAGCAGTTTTCACAATAGTTAACAGTTTTTTTTTAACTCCACACACAGCCTATTCCTCATATACTACCCCTCACACCCCATTCCTCATATACTACCCCCTCACACCCCATTCCTCATATACTACCCCCTCACACCCCATTCCTCATATACTACCCCCTCACAGCCCATTCCTCATAGACTACCCCCTCACACCCCATACCTCATAGACTACCACTTCACACCCCATACCTCATATACTACCCCCTCACACCCCATTCCTCATATACTACCACCTCACAGCCCATTCCTCATAGACTACCCCCTCACACCCTATTCCTCATAGACTACCCCCTCACACCCCATTCCTCATAGACTACCCCCTCACACCCCATTCCTCATAGACTACCACCTCACACCCCATTCCTCATAGACTACCCCCTCACACCCCATTCCTCATAGACTACCACCTCACACCCCATTCCTCATAGACTACCCCCTCACACCCCATTCCTCATAGACTACCCCCTCACACCCCATTCCTCATAGACTACCCCCTCACACCCCATTCCTCATAGACTACCACCTCACACCCCATTCCTCATAGACTACCCCCTCAAACCCCATTCCTCATAGACTACCCCCTCACAGCCCATTCCTCATAGACTACCCCCTCAAACCCCATTCCTCATAGACTACCCCCTCACAGCCCATTCCTCATAGACTACCACATCACACCCCATTCCTCATAGACTACCCCCTCACACCCCATTCCTCATAGACTACCCCCTCACACCCCATTCCTCATAGACTACCCCCTCACACCCCATTCCTCATAGACTACCCCCTCACACCCCATTCCTCATAGACTACCCCCTCACACCCCATTCCTCATAGACTACCCCCTCACAGCCCATTCCTCATAGACTACCCCCTCACACCCCATTCCTCATAGACTACCCCCTCACACCCCATTCCTCATAGACTACCCCCTCACAGCCCGTCTTCCCTTCCAGTATATCAGTAAGTACATGTCGGGAGCTGGAGGACGGAAACCTCTCCCCTTACCGCCCTGTCCTTGCCTTACTGTCCTTGCCGTCGGGTCACCCTCCTTTATCCCTCGGCACTTGTTAGACCGTCGAGCCTTGGTATTGCCTAGTTATTTGTTTGTTTTTCCTTTTGAAATTCCTACAACCCTGCTTTATTATGTGTTTTTTTCCTTGCGGTTTTGCCTCTTCATTCACAAGTAATACAGTTTAAACTTCCCTGCAGTACGGTTTATCCTCGTGGTCCTGGATAGATTTTTCCTCCTTTGTTACCGCCTCTTGTACCCACCTATTTTTTTGTTATTTCCAATTTTAACTTGTAACTATATTATAGGCTCCTGTGAGCTCTGTGTCAATGACTAAAAAATCTTTCTACTACTACTAATAGCAGAAGGTTCAATGTAGCCTGCCATTGGAAGAGTACAACGTGGATGTCGCCACACACAGAGACTATTTACCACTGTGAGAAAACAATCGTTTAATCTCTTTCGCTAACACACTAATCAGCCTATAATTATGATCAGCAATCGTTGTATTATTGGCCCAGACCAATCTTTCGTCACACTAAATGGATTGATTTAAACTCCGCTGAGATCGTTATTTTCAGAATTACTGCTACCTCGGGTCGCAATAAATCAATACGCAAACTGGTTTTGCGAGACCTGAAAGTAGTTACGTATGTTCACAGCGAGTTCTCGACACCACCTGATATACTAGGACTGGACTGAATCAAAGCAGAGTATTTTGATATGAAGTTAGGTCAGTCGAATGAACAACAGCAACAATGAGACAATTTTATTTATTGTAAAGTTCGACAGGCAGCTTCAGATAATCACAGAAGAACAACAACAGCAACAACAATGATCACAGATTAGTGGGGAAAGTGCAAACCTGCTGGCCACAACAAAGAAGACAAAACGTATGTAAGCTTACAACACAGGTCGTAGTTGTCTCGCTTAATAGACTGGGGCTGGAGGTCAGGGACAGTAGCCTCTCTACGTCTAATTAGGATTAGATTATATCCAAGATGCTTTCATTTAGCACAAACCTGTTTTGTCTCTCTTGATAACAAAACACTTCGTTGTCAAGTGAAATAACGTCTGGAATTCAAAAATTGGTCGTCAAACAAAATACTGGAAGACGATTTAAAAAAAAAAAAAAAACAACACTAGGCAAACTTTTCGAAGCAGTCATTTTGCTGTTTTAAAAAAAAGAGAGAGATAGAGAGATCGAGAAATAAAGCTTGTTCAGAACGTAAGTTACGAGGCAGCCAAAGTAGGCTAGAAACTCCAGTAAGACACGCATTGCATATTACAGAACAAAGTTTGATTGTTTTGACGCAAGTACGAGGAGTGATTGTTAAACCTGCTATTCAGTGTTAATAATAATAAGCTGCGGTAAACTAAGCTGACAGGAGCCGCTTTGGGTGACGACATACACTCGTATTACAAGGGCGGCTGTTAAATACCACCGGTCCTAAAGACCGCATTAATATCAAAGATCGGGCATAGGATACACCGTGTCTTTATGGAGCATTAAACCTGTGTGCAACACCTGTGTGTGGGAGTTTGTCAATAAACAATGCAGTATTAATGTTACAACGTAAATGACCCCTTATCACGGGGATGGATGAAGAGAGAGGCGAGGGGGGAGGGGGGGGAGAGGTTGGGTATTACATACGCTATGCGAGCTAATCAATGGCGTATATGATGACATCATTGTGCCACCCCCACACCCATGCTTCCTCCTCCACTCGTACACACCATAACCATTACCACCTCCACTCCACAGACGTTAGCAAAGTCACAGTCAAACGCGCTTTATTCCAGAAAACCCGTTGGGCGAAATACGTGTGTTGAGAACATTTCTTAATCTGCTGGGTTGCATTTCCTTTTCTTCTTTTATCTGGTATTGTGGTCTAGATTCATTGGAAACGCTGAGTTATCGTTCCTATTATTTTCTATAAATCATAGTGTTATATACTCTGCAAAACTGGGTAGTCTTGTGACGTGAAATTCGCGTGTTAGATTGATATTTAAATCAAAGTGGGTTGTGAAATGTAATAATTATTTTCGGATACCCTAGCTTTGTACAAACATTCAGGTAGTGACTTCTACTGGTACAAAAAGAGTGTCCCCGTATCACAGTATATTAAAATGTATGTGTGTCACTGTGTGCTGTTGTGTGTGTGTGTGTGTGCGTGTGTGTGTGTGTGTGTGTGTGTGTGGGTGTGTGTGTGTGTGTGTGTGTGTCCCTGAGTCAGTCATGCGAGTCGACGCGCTTGCCCTACTGTAGTAGGTTGAATAGTGGTGATTATGGGAAAGTACTGCCGTTGCTGTTGTACTGGGTGTGAAATACACACTAATAGGTATTGTAGAAAGAATATTATGGGTATTATACTGCTAGCTCTAAGCCGGAAACCAGCTGTAAAGTGTAGGACTGAAACAGTTTCTAAAATCCAGATGAGTTTTTTAGGCGTTGTCCGGTTATTCATGCAGGTACCTAGTAGACCAAAGTCACCAAACACAACCCTTAAAAAAAAAACCACATAACAACACAACAACTTACCTTTCTTTCATCTCTCACCTGCTCCTTCCGTTTAAAACATTAGTAGTTACCTCCTCCTCCTCCTCCTCTCTCTCTCTCTCTCTCTCTCTCTCTCTCTCTCTCTCTCTCTCTCTCTCTCTCTCTCTCTCTCTCTCTCCCTTTACTCCCCCGTTGCCATTCCTTTAGTAAATGACATCTTTGTGAGGTTTAAAGGATTGTTGTATTTGCATTCGGCACTTTTTTCTTTCACCAAAGCAGGTAGAAATCAGATTTTGTTTTGTTCATTGTTCATGCTCATCATCATTTTTCACTTCCACACTTTTTAAAAAGACTATTTGTTTTTTGACATTTTATTTTTCCACTTTTTTTTTAAATCATCGCGTGAGCGTGTCTGTCAGTTTCCTTTTTTCCACCCGCACACGTTTTTCAACTGATATTTGTTTGACGTGACGTGTGTTTTGGTAACCCTTGACCTTCTGCTGCTGGTTACAACCACACCCATCTGTATTGTTCTTCCTGTGCGTTACGTTCATATTTAATTTTATATTATAATATAACCCCCACCTCAATCCAGATTTTCTTTCATGTATTTTTCTTTCCGTGTTGAACAGTCAACTGCTAATAGTGCGGAACAAAAGGTAGTTTATGATATATACGTGCGTCTGCATTATTTTCGGTTTTTTTTTTAGTTATGCTTCCAGTCCCACACAATTTCTTTGACTGGTGAAGCTAGTTTCTGTAGTTTAAACACTTTTGAAAGTTTTGAGCTCCACCTGTCAATATAATATTCTTCTTCTTCTTCTCCTTCAACCTGCACGTTTCCCTTTCACGACCCACGCTGACAAGCATACCCTACGTCACCCTCACCCCACCCCTGTGAAACACTCACGCTTTATTATCCACCCTGTTCTTTTTGCTCGTTTGCATGCTAAACAGTCGCTATTCACAGTTCTCCCTCCCCTTCATACTGCAATGTTACCAGGTAGTTCCTATTACCCGTCACGTCTTCTCTTCCCTCTATTAATTTTCTTCTAAGCTACAATTTCCAAACATCCTTCCCCTTCCCCATATTTCATCCCCTCCTTCCTCTTTTTCAAAGCCAGTTCAGTACAAAATCTCTCTCTCTCTCTCTCTCTCTCTCTCTCTCTCTCTCTCTCTCTCTCTCTCTCTCTCTCTCTCTCACAAATCTGTCAGTGATCATACTGCCATTATTTGCAAATGTTCATGCCAGCTTCCAAAGCCACAGTTCAAAGGACACACCTACATTATGTATAGAAACTTTAAGAATTTTGATAAGTCCGCATATTTACAGGACTTAAGTTTAATTGATTTTATTAATTTAAGAGCATGTAATAACCCTAATGAAGCAGCCAAAATATTTTTGAAACCATTGCTTTCTGTCGTCAATGCACATGCTCCACTCAGGAGGAAGAGGGTTAAACATGTGTCAATACCCACCTGGATGAATACTGAAATTAAGGCTGCCATGTCCTTGCGTGACAGACTTAAAAAACAAAAACAGTTTGATCTGTATAAAAAGCAACGTAATAAGGTCCTTACTCTTGTAAGAAATGCGAAGAAAAAATATTTCCAAACTTTATTATCCACTGAAAACACTAATATAACTTGTATTTGGCAAGCAATGAACGAATTTTGCAAAAAATCTCGAACAAGAAAAATAAATCAGTATCTGTTCACTAATGATGAATTTAATAAATATTTCCTTTCATTGACTGACTCTATTATTACATCTAATAACGCAAACACAAACACAGATACAATGATATATGATAGGATCAACCAGTTTTGCAGAAGCAAACTTCATGAATCTGCCTCATTTATTATACCTCGGTTAACTGAACATGAAGTAACTTCTCTAATATTACAAATGAAAAATAAAAAGTCTCTGGACATCTATAATTTAAATGCGTTCATTATAAAATTGTCTCTTCCATATATCATTAAACCTTTAACCTACATCTATAATCTATGCATTGAACAAAATCAGTTTCCCTCAATATTTAAAGAAGCTAAAGTAATACCTTTACCTAAAACAAGTGATACTTCAGTTCTTGACAACTTTCGACCAATTTCCATTCTGCCTGTTCTATCTAAACCTCTGGAAAGATATATTCATATTAACCTTATGAAATATTTAGAAAATAATGCTCTTTTTCATCCTTTTCAGTCTGGCTTCAGACCTAACCACTCTTGTCAAACAGCGCTCTCCCATCTTTGTGATGTTTGGCTTAATGCTATAAACAAGCAAGACATTGTAGGGGCAGTTTTTCTTGACCTTAAAAAGGCATTTGATTTAGTTAACCATGATATCCTAATTAATAAGCTAACCTACTATTTTCAAAACTCTGCATCTGTATTATTTTTTAAATCATATTTATCAAACAGGCACCAGTCAGTATATACTAATGGTTCATTTTTGTCTCCTGGAGATGTCACTTGTGGAGTTCCTCAAGGATCGATTCTTGGTCCTATTTTATTTTGTATATTTATCAATGATATGCCCCTTTTTCTCACACAAAATGTTAACCTTGACCTATTTGCTGATGATTCATCCCTTCATACTCATAATAAAAATCTACAACAGGTAGAACTAAGTCTTCAAAAAAAATAAATGAAATTGACAACTGGTGTGACAACAATAGAATGAAATTAAATCCTAATAAAAGCAAAAGTATGCTTCTCACTACAAGACAAAAACGTCAAAATGGATCTTTTTGCCTTCATCTAAACTTAGGGTCGTACAGTATTGATCAAGTTCGTGAACATAAAGTGCTAGGCGTAATCATTGATGATGATTTTACCTGGCGGTCACACATTAACCATATCTGTAAAAAAATTTCTAAATACCTTTTCCTTCTAAATAAACTTAGACATTTTGTTACGGTTGGTGCATTGAAATCTTTTTTCTATGCCCACTGTATGTCTCATTTTAATTATGCATCAACTGTTTGGTGTCATGCAAGTGACGCGCAAATTAAACCGCTAAACAGTCTTCATAAAAGAGCAATCAAGATACTCTATAAGTCTTATAATATAAATACAGATATTCCAACTACTGAGAAATACAAAGAACTCCGAATACTCCCACTTCAACAACAATTTGTATTTAATACAGCTATCCTTATGTTCAAAATCACACATGGAAAAACACCAGCATATCTTGATATATTTTTTACTAAGCCAGTTGTTGGGCATAGACTTTATAATTATAAACTACCCCTCCCTCGCATTGATTTATACAAAAATAGCCTATCATTTAATGGAGCTGCTGTATGGAACTCTCTTCCTCTGGAGTGTAAACATTGCACCACAATATTTTCTTTCAAAAATAACCTCTGCAAACATCTGCAAAATTAATGATAAAACTGATATTTTTTATATGATAACACAGTTTTTCATGACATTGTAGTATGATAGTAATAGCAATGATGATGATAATAATAGTATTAATTATAATTATTATTATTATTATTGTTATTATTATTGTTCTTATCATTGTTGTTATGATTATTGTTATTTGTATTATTATTATGAGGGTGAGGGATAGGAAGGGTGGTGGTTGCCTAACATTGTTTAAAGATCATGATGAAGATGTTGGTGTGATTGTGTGTGCATGTGTGTGAGTGCATGTGTGTGTGATTTCTATGATTTCCAAGTTAATGTTAAAGGTTATTTATTATGTTAATTTGTTAAGGGACAGATTGGAAGATTAGACTTCTTATTAGTCTAAAATCTTTATCCCTAATAAAAAAGTTTCAAAGTTTCAAAAAAAGTTTCTCTCTCTCTCTCTCTCTCTCTCTCTGTCTGTCTGTCTGTACACCCTCTCTCTCTCTCTCTGTCTGTACACCCTCCCCCCCCCTTTCCCAATCCCCTATTCGCTATATGTGACGTGGGACTTTAATTTAACCCTCTCTCTCTCTCTCTCTCTCTCTCTCTCTCTCTCACTCTCTCTCTCTCTCTCCTTCCCGCTTTTTTCCTGCTCTTTCCTTCCTTGCTGCTAAACGACGACAAAGGGAGATGAGGGGCGAGGGAGCGATACAAAAGCGCCAGTCGCGCAATGACTCCACTACGCCGCGGTAATGATTAAAATGTGAAACAACTGCCAGCTTCAAATGGCCCTTAAGGGAGGCTACCCCTTGTCCTCGTCTCTCCCCATCCCAGGCGCCCCCTATTCTCCCGTCATCCCGATCAACCGTCCCCTCTCCTTTCATCCCACAATTGACTGACAGGTCTGCATGTCCTCTCTTTCATCCCGCTGGGTAGCTGAGACTACGAGGCCTACGTTCGCCTCCCCAGTAGAGAGTAGTCGGCCGGTCTCAGCGATACGCGATGCAGTGTGTTTCTTTCTTTCTTCTCCCATTCACACTTTTCTGCTATCCTATGCACCAACGGGAATCCCCTCTATGAAAAATACTTCCGGTTTTTTTTCTCCGCGTGTTTTAGTGAGTTATTTCCAAATATTCAAGAATAATAACATGTGTCACTGGCCACCTGTATCGTACCCTCACATATTTTTAGTTTTTTTGCTGCAGTTTATTATCCCTTCATATCGCCAGTGGCGCGCCTAAACCCTACCTACCTAACATTATTTGTGAATTTTTGAAAAATATTCGGAAAAACATAACGCCCAGATGCTGGCTCGAACCCACACCTGTCAGGCGCCATTGGTTTCTGGCTTGTGGACAAGGCAAGTTAGTCCCGCCTTAGCCCACTTGGCCACAACGCTAGCCTAACATAGTCAGTTACTTCGTGTTTTGTGAAGGTTGCGACGGCGAAGCTATGGAAAACTACAAGAGTTTTCAGGTCCTGTTTCACTTTCTGTCGATGATCGACGCACCTCCGAAGTCGCCACAAATACAGGCCTCTACGATTGTTTTTTGCATTCTTTCACTGAGCATGTACTTCCTCCACCGTTTTTATACTTATCCCACTCGTTTTCTGGCTCTAACAATCGTCGTTTTCGGCAATTTGCCATATTTAAAAGTCACGCATCAAGCTTTCATAAAAGCAAAACAAGCCAAACCGGAACTTGGTTTCATATAACCCCGTTTTAATTTATAATGGCGATACCCACGAGTTTTTATGAGAGGTGCCGGAAAGTTGTGAATAGATAACTGGTCTAACCAGGGAGCCTACTCTGAAAACTCTCTAGTCTAAAGGTGCGGTCTGACGTGAAGTGAAACAAAAGAAAAGCGGTAAACAAAGCAAAGCATCTGCTGCTAGAAGCAAGTGCTCTGCTTTTTCAACCGGTCACACGATGAGAAGTTTTGCATAAGCAGTCTGCGTGGAAGCAATGCGCAATAAGTTGTAAATCAGTTACCTCCCTTTCCGTCGGATTGACCCTCACAGAAGAAGTCCATGAGGCCTTTTTCAGGGGTTGGTTTCTGTAATTTTGACTTCTAACATTCCATAATGCCTCGTGGCTTTGAATTAGATCGAGGAGAATAAACGTATCGTCTTGTTTCAGATTTGCTAATGGCCCAGTAGCTTTTGATGCTGTCATGATCGCTGAAATGATAACAACCTCGTTTTCGTACGTCGGCTCTTCTGATTGGCTGGCATTCAAATGCTTCAGCGAAACAACCCAAAATTTTAGAGCACGCTCTAAACTGAAAGCACTGCTTTGCTTCACTTCGGCGCTTAACTGCTGTTATGCTTTAGGTCTAGTCACACGATAAACATAGTCAAAACTACGATGTTTCGTGTTTTACTCGAGCAACCGCGTCATACAAAGCGTATCCGAGACTTTGTGACTCACTCCCTCTTCAGGATTTAACTTGGCTGTATGCAACAGCATCTCCCTCTGTCCCCCACCTTAGTCTCCTCATCTACTCCTTGAGGTTATCACTGCCTCTCGCTCCCCTCGCTTCCCCCCCCCACCACCATCACTCCCCCCACCTCCACCCGCGCCGACCCACCCAACACAACACCATGTTCCCCGTCTTGTCTGGCTGGCTCAATCAAACGCCTCTGGCTCTCCCCCACCCCCACCCCCCTCACCCATTCTTAACCTTCTCCTCCTCCTACTCCCAACTCCAACCTTCGCACCCCCCTCCCCCCACTTTTTTTTAATTGGGTACCCTTTCCAACCCCCTCCTCCCTCTCCTCTCTTCTCTAGCTGGCTCAATTAATGTTTGGTGTGATTAGATTAGACAACCGCGGTTGTTGCAGCCTGCGTGATTCAAATACTCCACGCTCCTCTTGACACTCGTCGATATTAACACCTCAAACAAGCGACCGGAGTGTCTAACAAACTCTAAGCCGCGTCTGGTCTTCGTGTCATTGAGTTGTGGGGCCGGTTGCCTTAGTTCAGCGTCTCCAGTGGATATCTGAGCCCCAATAAAGCCCAAACGTGATTGAATTCGATCTGACCTCACCTTAAATCAAGTCCCAAACCATACTGATATTCTCTGTAAGTACACTTAACGCATTTACCGAGTAGCTGCAGTCTCAGTTGCCCAAAGATCTTCCAGCTTGCGTTTACACTAGAAAACGATTGCATACAGGTTGTGTGAGGTTTTATCATGGAATTTCTCAATCAGTCAGTAATAATGTGAATCAATCAAATTCAACTGTATGTGCACACACACACACACACACACGCACGCAGGTATACATATACGCACGTACGCACACACACACAAATAGTCAAGTCAAGTCAAATCAAGTCAGGTCAAGACATGTTATTACCCAATGAATTCAAAATACATAGGATTTTGTTTTGGGGATGCGGTAAAACATTCAGTCACTCTACAACAACAAACATGCTTCCACTGAACAGTAATGAAGATTCCTTCTTTATGTTTCAGTTAATAAATAAAGAGTTTTGCTGCTTGATCAAATCGACCCAGACCAAATAATTACTGGTCCAATGCAGCGTATAAACTCAAAATCCAATGTCACAATGGGACCTTGTCTAAGTCAGTTAACAATCAATGATCTGCCCGACCGTTACCCCACGTTACTCCTTTATCCCATGTTACGCCGTTACCGCTGATCTTCGGCTTCGATTTATGTCTTTTTTTTTTTTTAAACTATCTTGATTGAGTTTAGATTAAATTGAATGTCTTTTCATTGATCTGTCATCTGCTTAATGTTAGGCCAGGCATTATAGGTCTAACCACTTGATATCAACGTATTGTCGCTGCTTTTGTCTTACTTCAATATGCCACACGTCTCTCCATTAATTTTTTTTCAACTGCGAAACCCTCAGTACGGCTACCCCCACCCCCAACCTTCGCATTTTCCCTCTCCCCACCCTCATGTCTTCTCTGGCTATTGCACTGGGGCCATGGCCAATTTCCTTTATAATATTCAAAGTGGTAAAACTCTCGGAGATCATTCTGAACTTAAAAATTTGATGTCATGAAATTGTTTCTGTCACCGTTGCAGCTATTGAAAACGCGTGCTCTCTCTCTTCTCTCCTCCTCTCTCTCTTTCTTTTCCTTTTCATCTCTCTCTCTCTCTCTCTCTCTCTCTCTCTCTCTCTCTCTCTCCCTCTCTCTCTCTCAGATTCTGCTTTGTCCTCGGTGTTGTAAAAAATATAACCTTATCAAATTTCTTTCCCCCGCAAGCTCTCAACGATCACAAGGGCGGCTTTTTATTGCTGCCGCTACCGTTGAAAGGAGATTTCTTTTCTCCTACCCCAAGCAACTGCAGCCGCGTTTTGCTCGTCTGCTTTGTTTAGTTTTACGCGTGTATGAAGCACTAGCAAGAAGCACGGTTCGCGTTATCGACGGAGTTACGTCCCCTTCACGTTTATCGACGAAGAGTTGTGTTCCTTGACGACTACTGAACGACTCGCATTCTATCATTCCTACAACGCTTCTTCCCTCCCTACTGGGCTACCTATCAATCTTTCACACGTCTTTTCTACGAACCTTCTCCAATGGCGTATGTTTATCAGTTTATAGTCCCCTCTCTTCCCGTAAGGATTTTCAGAGAGGAGACTCTGAATGGCGTATCTCTTCTCCTCCACGTTTTATACTTACTTCTTCCTAATGTACACAAGACCTATCCCAACTACAGAGTTACCTTTCCTGACCCAGTCACTTCCAACCTCTCTGCACAAACATGCTTCTTGTCCACATTCACTCCTCCTGCCTTTCAACCAAACCTCCCTCTTCCCCCCCCTCCCTCTTCCCCCCTCTCTCTCTCTCTCTCTCTCTCTCTCTCTCTCTCCCCCCCCCCCCCCGAACCTCGGGGGCTTTTAACGAAATTCTTATATCAAAATTAAAGTCTTAATCGATAGTCCCCTATCCGCTATGTGTCGGGGCTATAAACGTAACAAACGATCGAACGAACGAATTCTCTTAGTGGGGCCGGGTAGCTCAGTTGGTAGAGCGGCTTACTAGAAACCGAAAGGTCCCTTGTTCGAATCCAGGATTGGCCAACGTATGACCATATTATTTTCCCCTTACCATCAACTGATTCGCTGGTGTCAGAATAATGTGACCAGTACGTAGTCGCCTATATGCTTCGGGGTCGTGTGACTATAATCTACAAATTACCCCCTCTCTTTCTTTCTTCTCTAGAGATATAGTATGTATGCCTATCTCCCTGCTCTCTCTCTCTCTCTCTCTCTCTCTCTCTCTCTCTCTCTCTCTCTCTCTCCAATCACGTACATAATATCTCCCACCCGCACACCCCTTCTGCCCACCCAAAACTACTTCCGCCCCAGCTCTCTCGATCCAGTGGGTCGATTGGATTTCTCACTTCCCTCCAACAATCAAATCCAACCACCCTCCCTCTCTTTTTTCCTACACACAGCTCTCCACCTCCTTTCTCTTCTCCCCTTCACTCCACCCACAACTCTCCCACACATACACCCGGTTCCCCTCCACGCTCCCACCCCCCCCTCCCCCAACCAAACCTCTCTCGCTGTCTAACTCGATCCTCCCGCCGACCTCTTGTAAGTGGATCGATTGGTATACACTGTTCGGTTTGTCCTCAGTCGAATAGCAGTCAGCCCCAGTCTAGCGACTTGACAGCATAACAGCCTTGGCTGAGACTATACCACACTCCCTACTAGAGAGAGGTAGAAGGTCTCGTCTAGTCTCAGTTACGCTTTGCGGTTTGACAGCTGTCAGATTCAGAGCTTTTTATTTCCTGCGCTAAAAGCCAGCAGTAATATATTATTGTTGTACGTCTGCTTTGGGCGTCTTGCTCATTTCTCGAAGTCTTCAGTTCAAAAGTAAGATTTAAATGTTAAGGGACGGTAAGGTGTGATAAAGGCACATGGGTGCGGCGAAGAGAGGTGGGGAAGCTTGTTTAATATAAATAAAAACTACATTGAGTGTGCAATCGTCTACTGGCGTGAGAAAATTACAGGTATCAATATTATGAATTGTAAACGTTATTTAGATAAAATGTTATTATGATGTTCAGTCTGTTTGGAAGGGGTGGTGTAACATGGAATGGATGTGATGGGGATGACGTGTAGGAGGTGGGTTTGTCCTGCAGTGTGTGTGTGTGTGTGTGTGTGTGTGTGTGTGTGTGTGTGTGTGTGTGTGTTTGTTTGTTTGTGTGTGTTTGCCGCTATAGAGTTTGACATCGTAAGCCAACAGTTATGTGTGTCCTAGCGTGGAATTGATTTACAGAGGCATTTTCAATCAACAACTTGGATTTAATGCCCCATCCCGCCACTCGACTCTTTTTCCTCTGTCTCACAACTGTCTAAAACAATAATAACAAAAATAAATATATCTCTTTCTGTCTATCGCTCTGTCTCTGTCGGTCTGTCTCTCTTTGTGTCTGTCGGTATGTTTCTTTCTCTTTCTGTCGTGTTGACTCTTTCTCTTTGTGTCTGTCGGTGTGTTTCTTTCTCTTTCTGTCTGACGGTGTTTTTCTTTTCTCTTTCTGTCTGTCGGTGTGTTTCTTTCTCTTTCTGTCGTCTGTCTCTGCCTGTTTCTGTCTGTGTGTCTTTTTCTCTTTCTGTCTGTCGGTGTGTTTCTTTCTCTTTCTGTCTGTCGGTGTGTTTCTTTCTCTTTCTGTCGTCTGTCTCTGCCTGTTTCTGTCTGTGTGTCTTTTTCTCTTTCTGTCTGTCGGTGTGTTTCTTTCTCTTTCTGTCTGTCGGTGTGTTTCTTTCTCTTTCTGTCTGTCGGTCTGTTTCTTTCTCTTTCTGTCTGTCAGTGTGTTTCTTTCTCTTTCTGTCTATCGGTGTGTTTCTTTCTCTTTCTGTCTGTCGGTCTGTTTCGTTCTCTTTCTGTCTGTCGGTCTGTTTCGTTCTCTTTTTGTCGTCTGTCTCTGCCTGTTTTTGTCTATCGGTGTGTCTCTTTCTCTTTCTGTCTGTCGGTATGTCTCTCTTTCTGTCTGTCGGTGTGTCCCTTTTTCTTTCTGTCTGTCGATCTGTCTCTCTTTGTGTCTGTCGGTATGTTTCTTTCTCTTTCTGTTGGCCTGTCTCTGCATGTTTCTGTCGGTCAGTCTGTCTCTGCATGTAGTAGTAACAATAATGAACCACGAAGTTTAAGTCCAACGCCTACCATTGGCGATACGGCAGACGAGGATAAAACCTCGCAGAGAAGAGAGGTAAGAACCTAAATTAAACTCTGGACCACCACAGCACTCATTCTTCTAAAACTGGACAATGACAAAAAATTGCCCTTTTAAGTTAGCTTGACCAAACTCGGATTCGAACCTGGGTCATCTGCGTGCCTGGCGAACGCTCTACCCCTACGGGTCGGGTGGGGAGTCAACAGTAGAAAGAAACAGCTTCGAGTTTTGTGACGGAACTCGCAGGCTGAATGACGTAGGATTATGCTGGATGGAGTGGGATTACATACACCGTGGCTGAGACGGGACGAAGCCTTTTACTTGAGAGAGGGAAAAGTCTCTAGTCTCAGCCACGTCGCATGAGTGGGATTAAAGACTGTCTAAAGACCGGTGTGTGTCAGTCCTTGCCAAGGGCCAAAGCTGCTTTTTTTTTTAAACTAATTTGTACATACACTCCCTGGGTCCTTATTCGTACAAACAAGTCTTAGCTACAGCGGCTTTTGTTCTCAGTACACAATAGTCCGCTATGCATGGTCCAACTGTTGCGATACGGATGAAAAGAATCTTACACACTGCGTGACCAAGCTGGGTTGACGTAAGACAGCAGAACGAGTGTCAGGCAACGGGCCGTGGGCTGCTCGCCATACTGTGAGATAAAATTGGGCATCAGCAATTCAACACCCCTAGTGCCGCTATGGGGCTGTTATAGGTTATAAAGGCAGTGGGCCCGAAAGCGACGCTGATCCAAAAGTGAGTGTACGAGATTGTCATATAAACTTATCGTCCTAAACCTAGATATAATAAAGGGGCCGGGTCCTAAACCTAGATATAATAAAGGGGCCGGGTCGGTGACTTTTTAATCACTGTTACATTTAATCCTGTACGTTATACTCTACAAAGAAAATCAACTTATGAAACTATTCACTTTCAACCAGTGAAGCGCATATTTACAAAGTAGCCTACATTGAATTTTAATTAAAGTAGCCTACAAAAGAAATTCTTCATACATTACAAACACACGCAGACACGTACACACACACACATTCAAACCTAAATCTTCAGTGCCTCTCACAGAATTCACATTGTTCATGTCTAACCTTTCATTGAGGCATTTTGTGAACTAAATCTAAAATTAGATATCGTTCTTGTATTAATAGACGTTACTAGTATTCCTATATCTGATGTTTTTGATAAAGTCGAGTTTATATTTAAAGGGCCATAACAGGCTCTTTTTAAGGTCAGATAAAGCAGTTGGGGTTGATTTAAATATACAGGTAAGCATCTAAAGATGCAAAATCCAAACAGTAAATCACAGGTTTTGTGTTGCATCAGTCTAATTTTGCACAAAATGCATGCTCAAAAAGAAGCCAAATTCGTCTGCTACGCGAGACTTCAAAATCCCCGCGGCGGCAAGCCCATTGCTGTGACGTCACAACCAGCAATCGGAAGCGAAAGTAGCGACGTTCAGTCTGCGTCTTTGCTACAGCCGTGAATGCGCGACATCATGCCGAGAGAGTGTGCTGCTGCCCAATGTTCAATAACCCAGTTCACAAGTATATAAACTTAGTTTTGATATACTTGTGCCCAGTTTGAATCACATAATTACCATTCACAGGTCACAGCACACATAGTGTAGGAATAGCTTTCCAATCTCCTCCCAACTCACCACTGTTATGACTGTAGTGTTAGTTATAGAGCTGAATCAGGACCACAAAATCAGGAACAAAACTTGGTTAAAAGGGGACTCAAGCCTGGTCCATATAAAAGATCTGCTGAAATAACCCTCAGCTAAAGGTAACACTGAAGGCACTCCACCAGCCGGCCACTTTACAATAAAAGCATCCCATGTCGGGGACGCTGAGGCTGTACTCTAATGTATGGAAACCCCCGTTTACAAAAACAAAATAGAATATAAACATCATTATAAAATATTAACTAAACACATACATATAAAATGCATACATTGCTAATTAATAATACCATAGGAAGCTCTGGTGATCAATCAATCTTTAATTTAATGTGTGTTCTCACATTTAGGTGATATTAGACATTGAAAATGTAACTTTTAAAACACTGTAACTATTTAAAAACATAATTTCAAAACAATCTATAAAGGTCTACCAACAGGAGGTTTAGCAATAACTTTCACAATGTCTGTAATTTTGGATGATATAGAACCATGTCTACAGATTGTCCATAGTCAGTTATGCTATGTCCATTTACTTTAAATACATCTCTTAAAACTGAGCATTCAAAGAGAAGGTGATGTACTGATAGACTTGTATTACATATACATTTAACATCTACTGAGTATTTAGTGCTCCATGCATTCATTCTTAATTTATATATTAATTTAGAAAGTGATCTTGAACAATTCAGTATAGAGATTTTTTTAATATTATTATCATGATACACTGCCTTTTCTAGTAAGAAAACATTTCATGATTACACATATTCAAATTTGTTATAGTTATAGAATCTGATGACCTTTGTGCTCCCTCCTTAGCTAATCTGTTACATACCTCATTCTAATGAATTCCGCAATGTGATGGAACCTAACAGAAATCAATATTTATTCCTCTAGAAATCACACAGTGTATCATATGTTTTATTTCATAGATAAGCTCCCGTCTATCTTCACAGTTCTACTGTTTTAATGCATGCAGAACCGCTTTTGAATCAACTAATATACAAAATAATTATAAAGTTGACGTCATGATGAAATGTAAAGCCATTAAAATAGCATAAAGCTCAGCTGTAAATATAGAAAATCCCTTTCCTAAATAATATGACCTTCTGATATTTATTTCAGGAATAATATATGCTGATCCACTATCCGAAGAATCTAAAACTGATCCATCAGTAAAAATATGCATATATATTATTATATATGGTTTTTGTAATTACTTTCAATATGCTTTTTTTAACCTCAGTAACTAATATATTAGGATTATCCTCTTTTTTAGTTTGGCTATAGCCAATATCAATATGTGCACATGTATGAAGCTCTGGTGACCATTTGGCAGAAAGCATCCAATATCCCCAAACTGACCCAACAGAACCCATACCAAATGAGGAGTTGTGAGAGAGTTTTCCAGAAAAAAGGTAGGTGACTGGTCTAGTGAAGAGGATACATGTAGTAGATTTATAGAACAGAGTAGGAATGAGAAAGAACAAAGAAGAAAGACAGTGACAGTGGAAATTTAAAACACTAAATTTCCAGAAAGGGGGGGTACTATTTATACAGAAATCCTCTGCACCCCCACAGAGTGGAGTGGGAGGATGGGCGGAGGGGAGAGGGGGAAACACTGATACCATGCCCTGAAATTGAGAAGTCAATAAAATTCTACCTTGTAATACACAACCCATTCATTTTGGCACAGGCATTTCTCTCGTGAAATTTGTTTTTATTATTATTTGTTTATTTTTAATTTTTTAGTAATCACACTTGATTCACAAGTGAAAATTCCGTGTCTCTCCATCATAACACATTCATGTATACAGAATGATACACGGTACATATGTAATGTGAAGAGTAAAGCTCAAACTGAACTTCACAAGCACAGCTGTACTAAATTACGATTCTCACATGAACTTTTCATCAATATATACACTAGCGAGCAAGAACAACAAAGCATCACCAAAAGTGCTCTGCAAACCACACAGACTAGCAATACATGATATATATGTATTACTAGTCTGTGCTACAGTAGGCTTGTGTAGCAGACGACAGGTTTGCCGCGTACGATCGAGTGCAGGCGTTTTATCTTCTATCATTTTCTGCAATAGGCATGTGATCGTCAGCTTCGCCAAATGTAGTGCTCTCGTCGCTGCTAGCACTTTCGTAATCCTCAGAGGACTCCATTAATTAAAGATGCTGGCGGCTAGAAACTATAAGGTTGAGCTGCTGAAGTTTCTTCTGCAATGCTATTATCCAAGACTATGCTCTTTATGTGACGTCATCGGAATGTTTACCCACAATTCAACACTTCCTAAGTCTCGCAATCGTCCGAGATAACAATGGCAGCGATCCGCAAGGCGAAAACGCTTCGCTTCAGTCACAAAATTCGTCCGATTATGGCCCAAAACGACTCCGAAATAAACTGAACACTGTGAGGGAAGGTGAGAAAACAATTTCCTACAACATGCATCTGTCTGGTTAATCTAAGTCACGCCAAAACGCAAATGAACGCGTTTTTTACACCAAAATAAGCCTGATATGGCCCTTTAAAATGCCTGAAGTCGTTTGTGTTGCACTATAAAGACTAAGACTGAATAGCGGGTGTTTACCCAACTTTTATCTGTCGACTATAAAATGGCGTGTACTCAATGGCCCATTTGGAGAGATCCGTTGGATCTTATTTTTGATATGATGATGATGGTGGTCATTGTTGTCAGGGTGGCGACGTGGTGATCGTCCTTAACGCTCATGCAATAGGACGTTAAGCATCGTTTTTCGTTCGCCCATTTGGAAAGACAAGACCATCAGTCTACAGTCCAAGGTAAGGCTGCTGCGATCCCTTGTCATCTCCATCTTCCTATACGTTTGCGAAACATGGATCGTCACAGCAGATCTACAACCAACATTACAAAGCATGGAGATGAGGTGCTACAGAAGACTTCTGTGCATTTCCTATTCCCAGCACATCACCAACGACGAAGGCCGACCGACCATCACACAAGCCATTGCTCACAGTGGTGAAAAAACGAAAACTCCGATGGTATGGCCACGTCACCAGATCATCAGGTCTTGCAAAGACCATCCTGCAAGGCACAGTGCAAGGAGGTAAAAGAAGAGGGAGACCGAAAAAGAATTGGGAGGACAACATTCGATAATGGACTGGTTTGACTCTGAGCGATGCCATCAGGGTTGCTGATGACAGAGAAAGATGGAGTACGCTGGTTTAACGATCATCTGTGGTGCCCCAACGACCTCCGAGTTACGGGATAGGATAAGATAGGAATAATACAGTTCTTTTAGCCAACTAACAACGTAGAATTTGCCCCGGTGATGATCAATATTTCATACACACATTCACACCACATGCAAATGTCATCATGGGACTCCTGTCATAACATTCTCACACGCACAGCATTTTATAAGGCTTCAATTTAAACAATCTGAGCGACGCTCCTGGCGTCCTGAGTACAATGACACCGTGCACATCAAATATCAAGAATGGGCAGAACTTTAGTGCGAACATGAAATAAAATAGAAACCTGATAGCGTTTCAGATTAACATGATTGTGGGAGATGCCAGGCGTAAATGTTTACACTGTACTGTATAACAGTTGTTCCACAAACAAGTGCCAAGATTTTGCAATCAAATCAGAGTTTTAATGTTGTTTGTTTCCATCTACTTGGGCGTTACTGTCTTAGTAGGCTGTTCATCTTCTATAGTGCAAACATGTAATTATTGAAGACCATTTTGAACTCAATAGATTACTACAGTCGATCTCCGATGGCCTTTAAAGAGGCATAGCTCAGAAAGTTGAGTATTCAAAATGGCCAATGACCTGACAAAAGCAGCATCTTGTTTTTCATTTCTCGATCAAAGCTGACTTTCTTTGCAGAGTAAAATGCCACACAGCGTAAGAGTATGCACAGAGGCAGAAGGCTTCCACTAGTCTCAGTTACGCTGTATGTATGAAGGGTCCTCACCACAGGTCCCCCCGTTTGTCTAGAGATTGAGATACGTCAAAGACCTAATACAGTAATAATACAGGATGCTATATACGCGCCTTTCCCCAAATCAATCAGGCTCAAAGCGCGGCGATCTATACCAACATACACGCTCACCTGTCTCATCCACCCTCACACACACACACACACACCAAATACACATCCATCACTCAAACAGGTGGTGTAAAGGCAGGGAGATCGCTATTAGAAGACGGAAAGAAAATCGAATTTTTATTTTTGAAATTTTTATATTGACTGCGTCCTGTACTATTATTGAAGGGAGGGAGGAAACCGGAGTGCCCGGAGAAAACCCTCGGTGACCTCAATAGTCTCGTACCTAAGTCACATACGTTCGCCCCTTGCGGGAATCGAACCCGCGACCTTCGGCATAGGAAACCGGCGACTTATCCACTGCGCCACGAGGCCAGCTTGGCTGAGTGATGAGGCTTTTAGAGAGTAGGTCTAAGTTTCATTGGGCTCAATCAGGCGGTGTAAGATCTATTAAGCTAAGCAGTATGCCCGTGCAATCCTAGATACTCTGTGTACCGTCTGTCACCTCAAGCCGCGGGGCTTGCACTTGGTAGTAGTCTATCAATAGACAAACACCTTGCCGCTAGTTGTGGCCTTGCAGGGGGTGAGAGTGTTCAAAATGATCGTGGTAGTCCGCTATTGGACAGAGTTTTAAATGCGAACGACAATGTATAAAATTAAGTAGCGAAGTTTGACTGTGAGTAGGAATTACGAAATAACTGGCTAAGCATTCTTGTTAGAACGGTATGTGTAGCTGTAGTAACGGTTGTCTCCTTGTCTCCTCACATCAAAGAGATTGAATGCAGTTTATAAGTGTTATATCTACTGTCAGTACCTTGCTACTGGGAAGGACTGTTAAAACAAAGGTTAATCAGTCGCATTACTATGGCCACACACGCACAGAATGGGAGGCTCTTCACAACAAACACAGCTATTCCAAGGGAGAAAGAGTGAGAGATAGTGTGTGTGTGGGGGGGGAGTGGATGGGGTGTGTGTGTGTGTGTGTGTGTGTGTGTGTGTGTGTGTGTGTGGAGGGGGGGTAGTGAAGGATGGCGGCGTGTGATTCCTTTGAATCGCTGTAACGGCGGTAACAATGCACGATAGCATTAAATTTCTTTTTCTCCAAGTCAACTAATCTTTATTCCACAACGGCAAGCCAAACTTTGGACTGTCACAGTGATAACGAAACATGGCAAATGAGGAAAAATGCAACAAGACAATAGAACTATCAACCTTATCAACTGTGCTGTGGGCCGTCCCAAGTCAGCGATTTCTATCAGTATTAAGTAAGGAACTAATATTAATGAACTTAATTAAAAGCCACGATGATTTTATAATCATCTCTCGTACACACACTGTAGCAATTACAACATGTTTCCATTCGGCACTCACCAAGTCTGTCTTTCATTCGTCCACTCCCTCCCCCCTTCTCTCTCGCCCCAACAGTACAGCAACAATTAAATACAATCTCACGCACACATACACACACATAAAATGACAACGAACACACCAGACGCTCTTTAATCATTTATAATAATAATAATAATAATAATAATAATAATAATAATAATAATAATAATAATAATAATAATAATAATAATAATAAGGGTATTTATATAGCGCTTTTTCATATTGACATCAGTTCAAAGCGCAGTTCTCAGGCATTTATACCTGGTTAACATCAAAACACATACCAAAAGATGTGAAACAAAAATAAGACAGTCATAAATTAGGCAAAGACAACACGAACACGAAAAATAATATTTACAAGTAAAATATAACAAATACAAAGCATGGAGATGAGGTGCTACAGAAGACTTCTGGGCTTTTCCTATACCCAGCACATCACCAACGACGAAGTCCGACAGACCATCACACAAGCCATTGGACAACACGATGACCTGCCCACAGTGGTGAAGAAACGGAAACTCCGATGGTATGGCCACGTCACCAGATCATCAGGTCTTGCAAAGACCATCCTGCAAGGCACAGTGCAAGGAGGTAGAAGAAGAGGGAGACTGAAAAAGAGGTGGGAGAACAACATTCGAGAATGGACTGGTTTGACACTGAGCGAAACAATCAGGGTTGCTGAGGACAGGGAAAGATGGAGTACGCTGGTTAAACGATCATCTGTGGTGCCCCTACGACCTTCGAGTGATAGGATAGGATAGGATAATATAAAAAACGATGGAAGGAAGAGGAGGGTTTCGATGTAGTAGTAGTAGTTTTAAAAAGGAGAATGTGGAGAAAAAATCCTATTGAATTCGCATTTCGCATTATTTAAATTAACGTCCCCGGACACAGTGCGTATAGGGGACAACATTGAATTCTGAAGGTGGCAGGTCTTTTAAACAGAGAGAGTGGGAGAAGGCAAAGATGGGGGGCAGAGTAATACTTTGGGGTGGGGTGGGGGGGGGAAGATAAATGACAGTAATGGTGAAGGCTAACGATCAAGGCAGGTGATGGAAATGGCCGTGTTAGGGTCAGCAGGACAGGTTGCACACCATGTAGCTGGCACTTCCAGGTCTTGCTCCCTATTCGGTCACAGTCTTAGTTACGCTGTAAGATTGGGTTGTTGATCAACCGGCCTTTTGGAAAGTATGACCGTCTACCGAAAAATCAACAATGACATCCGAAAAGGCATGCTCACAGCAAAGGAGAACTGGATAGAAGATCAATGCCAGGAAATAGAGAACAGTCTGAACAAGAACAACAGCAAGAAGGCCTACCAGACTGTGAAGCGGCTGACAAGTGTCAAACAGCCCAAAGTCTCCACTATCCAAAGCAAGTCTGGCATATGCCTTACAGAAGAACAAGAAGTCTTGGACAGATGGACAGAGTACTGCTCTGACCTTTACAACCATACACCAAATGGAGACCCATCAGTTCTAGCATGTCCCGAGAACAGAGAAGAAGAAGAAATCCTCCCAATTCTCCGGGAAGAAGTTGAGGCAGCAGTGCAAGCGCTAAAGAAAGGGAAGTCAGCGGGAGTGGACAACATACCCGCGGAACTGCTACAAGCAGGAGGAGAAGCGATGATTGATGCCCTCACCATTATCTGTAACAAGATCTGGCAGAGTGGGGAGTGGCCTATACCATGGACCCAGTCGCTTGTCATCACTCTTCCCAAAAAAGGTAACCTTCAGGAGTGTGAAAATTACCGGACCATCAGCCTCATCAGCCATCCCAGCAAGGTCCTCCTGAAAATAATACTCAACAGGTTGAAACCCCAAGCTGAACAAATCATAGCTGAAGAACAAGCAGGATTCAGGGCAGGGCGAAGTACCACTGAGCAGATTTTCAACCTCAGAATAATCTGTGAGAAATACCTACAGCACCAACAACATCTATATCATGTGTTCATAGACTTCAAGAAGGCGTTTGACCGAGTCTGGCATGCAGCTCTATGGGCAACAATGAAAGTGTACAACATCAGCCCTAAAATTATTGAAGTCATCAAAAGCCTGTATGACATGGCTACCAGTGCAGTCCTCCACAACAGAGCCATCGGGAATTGGTTCAGAACAACAATCGGTGTGCGTCAAGGATGCCTACTCTCTCCAACACTCTTCAACATCTTCCTAGAGCGCATCATGTCGGATGCTCTTGCAGACCATGAAGGCACAGTCAGCATAGGGGGTAGAGCAATCTCCAATCTTCGTTTTGCAGATGACATTGATGGATTGGCTGGAGAGGAACAAGAACTTGAACAGCTGGTACAGAGGCTTGACACCACCTCCAAAGCCTATGGAATGGAAATAAGTGCAGAGAAGACCAAAATGATGACCAACAACACCAATGGCATCAATACGGACATCAAAGTCCAAGGCCAATCCCTCGACACAGTGCATAGCTTCAAATATTTAGGAGCCATTGTAGCAGACAATGGGTCCCGACAGGAAGTCCTCTCCAGGATCGCACAAACAACTGCTGCCCTGACAAGGTTGAAGCCCATTTGGAAAGACAGGACCATCAGTCTACATTCCAAAGTAAGACTGCTGCGCTCCCTTGTCATCTCCATCTTCCTATATGCTTGCGAAGCATGGACCCTCACAGCAGATCTCCAACGAAGAATACAAAGCATGGAGATGAGGTGCTACAGAAGACTTCTGGGCATTTCCTATACCCAACACATCACCAACGACGAAGTCCGACAGACCATCACACAAGCCATTGGACAACACGATGACCTGCTAACAGTGGTGAAGAAACGGAAACTTCGGTGGTATGGCCACGTCACCAGATCATCAGGCCTTGCAAAGACTATTCTGCAAGGCACAGTGCAAGGAGGTAGAAGAAGAGGGAGACCGAAAAAGAGGTGGGAGGACAACATTCGAGAATGGACTGGTTTGACACTGAGCGAAGCCATCAGGGCTGCTGAGGACAGAGAAAGATGGAGTATGCTGGTTAAACGATCATCTGTGGTGCCCCTACGACCTTCGGGTTACGGGACAGGATAGGATAGGATAGGATGACCGTGACTGTACTGGATGATTACAGAAAGAGAGAGAGAGAGAGAGAGGGGGGAGCTAGAGAGAGAGAGAGAGGGGCGGGTTAGGCAGAGGTCGGGAATGAGAGTAGGGATGAAACCGAGGCAAAATGGATGCGTGTGGGGGTGGGGAGGGGGGATGATGCAGGGTTGGGGGATTGAGAAGATGGCGGTGTGGCTAAGGTGAGGGACTGGCTTGTTGAATAGTATGGCGGCGTAGGGGGTTGGTAGCTGTGCTTCCTTTCTGTAGTTTAGGGTTGGTGGGCTGGTGCTTGTTTACCTAATTTCTCTGTCATTAGCAAACCACGGGGACCTACACAGACGGCCAAGCGCCTTTGTTTGACCCCTTGTATAGGACGAGACAGTGAGGGGGATGGGTGGTGGTGTGTGTGGGTGTGCGTGTGTGTGTGGGTGTGTGTGTGTGTGTGTGTGTTTGGGTGCGGGTGTGAGAGGAATGAAAATGAAGAAGAGAAAATCCCAAGTCAACGAACAAAACAAGACTAACGTAATTCTACAGTGTAGTGAGATCCGTAAGAAATCCAGACGACTATTAATTTAGTTTTTAAAAAATGTTGCTATTGAAACGGAATTGAAACTAATTATGCTCCGATACCCGGTGTAAATACCGCGCCATAACTACTCACATTTACACCACACTTTGTGTCAATAATCAACCGTTCTATTATCGTCTACAGGTCCTATTGACTCCAAAGTAATGTAGGCTAGTATGATTACATGTTTAGTTTGCAGCTTAGTATGGAGTGAGTTGCATTTCCTACAGTATAAATATTTGTCTTTAGCCTACTTGTAAACCTTTGTAGTTTAGCTAGACTTTATTGAAATATTGATCAAGTCAAATCCCGATAAAACAAAGGAAATATCTTCTTGTTGCCAGCAGTGTACAAAGAGTTTTTGAGAAGAACAATTACGTACAATTTTATTGTGTAGTTTAAACAAATGTTTTATTCAAGGAAAAACGTATCATTATTAACAATAATTAAGATAGGCAACAAGCGAGCTTACCCTGTATGACAAATTCATTCCCCTTACCATCAACTGGTTCGCTGGTGTCAGAATAATGTGACCAGTAGTCGCCTATACGCTTCGGTGTCGTGTGACTATAATCTACAATTACATTATAAATTCATTCATTTTAATTGAGTTGAGTTCAGTTCAGCAGTTTCTAACTGGGTAATGTGTACAGCAAACATAAAATACATGTGTGAAAATATATATAATTAAAAATCATATATTATGCAATACAAAGTTCTCAACGAGAGAGAGAGAGAGAGAGAGAGAGAGAGAGAGAGAGAGAGAGAGAGAGAGAGAGAGAGAGTGTGTGTAGTTTGTGTGCATTTTTCCTTCCCCCCCCCCCCCACTCTCCACCAGCTGTGTCTTTCTATACAGAGGCCAAACAAACGCACAAACGCGCTAGGCTGTGGCTCTGTAAGGCCTGGTTTGCTAATGACAGAGAAATTAGATAAACGAGCGCCGACCCTTTTGATCAGCCCTTCAGGAAGCACGGATAGCGAGCACACCGCCACAGCGATCAACTGGAGTGATAGAGAGATTGAGTGAACGTTGAACTTTATCGGCCATTGGCGATATGGCCGACGGGGATAACAGTCCCAAGGAAGAGGGGAAAAGGGACATATATCAACACTGAACCACTAGAACAATCATACTGCTAAGATCTTATCCTATCCTATAACTCGGAGGTCGTAAGGGCACCACAGCTGATCGTTTAACCAACGTACTCCATCTTTCCCTGTTCTCAGCAACCCTGACTGTTTCGCTCAGTGTCAAACCAGTCCATTCTCGAATGTTGTCCTCCAACCTCTTTTTCGGTCTCCCTCATCTTCTACCTCCTTGCACTGTGCCTTGCAGGATGGCCTTTGCAAGACCTGATGATCTGGTGACGTGGCCATACCATTGGAGTTTTCGTTTTTTCACCACTGTGAGCAATGGCTTGTGTGATGGTCTGTCGGCCTTCGTCGTTGGTGATGTGTTGGGTATAGGAAATGCACAGAAGTCTTCTGTAGCACCTCATCTCCATGCTTTGTATTCTTCGTTGTAGATCTGCTTAGACCCATTGTCTGGCGGCAGGGATAGCTCAGTGGTCATAGCGCACGACTTGTGTGAGTGCGTCTTTGGCGACGTGGGTTCGAATCCTGATTTCAGCAAACTATTGTGTGATTGCTGGATATTACGGGCCAGCGCCTTGAGAAGCTCTCTGAGCTTGTAAGTGCGCTAAATTAGAGGAATTTCTTTCTTCTTTTTTTTTCTTTCTGCTGTGAGGGTCCATGTTTCGCAAGCGTATAGGAAGATGGAGATGACAAGAGAGCCCAGCAGTCTTACCTTGGAATGTAGACTGATGGTCCTGTCTTTCCAAATTGGCTTCAACCTCGCCAGGGCAGCAGTTGTTTGTGCGATCCTAGAGAGGACTTCCTGTCGAGACCCATTGTCTGATACAATGGCTCCTTAATATTTGAAGCTATGCACTGTGTTGAGGGATTGGCCTTGGACTTTGATGTCCGTGTTGATGCGATTGATGTTGTTGGTCATCAATTTGGTCTTCTCTGCACTTATTTCCATTCCATAGGCTCTGGAGGTGGTGTCAAGCCTCTGTACCAGCTGTTCAAGTTCTTGTTCCTCTCCAGCCAATCCATCTATGTCATCCGCAAAACGAAGGTTGGAGATTGCTCTTCCCCCTATGCTGACTGCGCCTTCGTGATCTGCAAGGGCATCTGACATGATGCGCTCTAGGAAGATGTTGAAGAGTGTTGGAGAGAGTAGGCATCCCGGACGCACACCGATTGTTGTTCTGAACCAGTTTCCGATGGCGCTGTTGTGGAGGACTGCACTGGTAGCCTTGTTATACAGGCTTTTGATGACTTCAATAATTTTAGGGCTGATGTTGTACATGGTTGTCCACAGAGCTGCATGCCAGACTCGGTCAAACGCCTTTTTGAAGTCTACGAACACATGATATAGATGTTGGTGCTGTAGGTATTTCTCACAGATTATTCTGAGGTTGAAAATCTGTTCAGTGGTACTTCGCACTGCCCTGAATCCTGCTTGTTCTTCAGATATGATTTGTTCAGCTTGGGGTTTCAACCTTTTGAGTATTATTTTCAGGAGGACCTTGCTGGGATGGCTGATGAGGCTGATGGTGCGGTAATTTTCACATTCTTGAAGGTTACCTTTTTTGGGAAGAGTGATGACAAGCGACTGGATCCATGGTGTAGGCCACTCCCCACTCTGCCAGATCTTGTTACAAATAATGGTGAGTGCGTCAATCATCGCTTCTCCTCCTGCTTGAAGAAGTTCCGCGGGTATGTTGTCCACTCCCGCTGACTTCCCCTTCTTGAGCGATTGTACTGCTGCCTCAACTTCTTCTTGGAGAATTGGGAGGATTTCTTCTTCTCTGTTCTCAGGACATGCTAAAACTGATGGGTCTCCGTTTGGTGTGTGGTTGTAAAGGTCAGAGCAGTACTCTGTCCATCTTTCCAAGACTTCTTGTTCTTCTGTAAGGCATATGCCAGACTTGCTTTGGATCGTGGAGACCTTGGGCTGTTTAACACTTGTCAGCCGTTTCACAGTCTGGTAGGCCTTCTTGCTGTTGTTCTTGTTCAGACTGTTCTCTATTTCCTGGCATTGATCTTCTATCCAGCTCTTCTTTGCTGTGCGCATGCCTTTTCGGATGTCATTGTTGGTTTTTCGGTAGGCATCAGCTCCCTGTGAGGTGTTCTTTTTCTTTTTTATCTCTCTTCGTTTATCACACAGGTCCAAAAGTTCAGGTGTGATCCACAGCTTTTTATTTGGCCGGTGCTTTCCAAGGATCTCCGTGGCGGCATCTGTCACAGCTGAGTTGAAGGTGGTGGTCATGGTGTTTACATCTATTTCACCAGCTCCCAAAATGAGCAGTGGTGCATATTTCCCTCCAATTGTGGCCTGAAATATTCCGGGTCTTGCAGTTTGTCCAGGTCGAACTTCAGTCTGGTGCACTTTGCTTTGTTTACTCTCTTCAAGTGGAGCCGGAAAGACATCATCACGAGATCGTGGTGACTTCCGATGTCTGCTCCTGGAAAAGTGCGTGTCCTGCCAATGTTGATGCTTGATCTGAAGCGTTTCTTGACCATGATGTAGTCGATCTGGTTGTGATGCTCCCCGCCGGGACTGTGTCCATCGTCTGGATTTCTTGTGGAGACCAAGCGTGTTTGCCAGTATCAGATTGTTGTATCAGACTCCTGTCATTTGCCTCGTTGTTGCAGTGGGTCCACATGTGTCTCCCCAGTTGTGGTGCGCATCTTGGCCAACCTTGGCATTCCAGTCGCCTTTCACTATGACTATGTCCTTCTTCGGCACTTGGTCAAGGACAACCTGTAGATTTTCATAGAAATCCTCCACTTCGCTGTCGTCATAGTCTGATGTTGGGGCATAGGACTGGATGATGGTGATGTTGAAAGGGGCTGCTCTCAGACGGGTCTGACGAGATGAGTCTACTGGAGACTGGGCGGCAACCCATGACAGTGGCTAGAATGTTCTCGTAGACCAAGAATCCAACGCCGTGTTCGTGCCTGTCATCTCTACCGCTGAAATAAAGCTTGTTGCCTTTTCGGTCGTTGTTTCACCTATGCCTTTCCAGCGCAGTTCGCTGATCCCTAAAACGTTAACTGCTAAGATGGACAGTGAAAAATGGCCACTGTTTAAATGTTATAGAACTACGGGATTGGAACCCTGTCATCGGTGTACCAGGCGAACCCATAGAGCGACAGCGAATATTTGAGGTGGGTGACATTTCAAAGAGGGATAGAAGTAGATTGAAATTGTGACTGAACAGTATCTGTTTATGCCTTGTATATGTGGTGTGGCTTTGTATGGGTGCGTGTGAGTGTGTGTGTGTGTGTGTGTGTGTGTGTGTTTGTGTGCGTGCGCGCGTGAGACAGAGCAGTAGATAGTGTGTGAACTACACAGCAGTGGAATCAGATAACGACAGCAGGTGTTACCTGATCGTTGCTACAGATTAATACGTTCTACTCTATATTGGTGTCATACCCGCGGGTGGTAGCGATAGGGAGGGAGGTGGTATTTGGTTGGAGGGAAGGAGGGAGTACTAACAAATAACCTTGTTTCGTACATTAATTCTTTTATGGGGATAACAATGCCAGTAGTGTCTCTTTTCCAGCCCGTTTATTTTGGTACGGCGGGCTGTAAACGTATCTCCGATAGATGAATAGGAATAGCAACTGTCAAAGCAATTTATATTACGGCTTTCAAGTGCCTTTTATTCTCGCTCGTTGCTTGTAGTCAGCGTCTGCCGCACCACGTCGATCACGATCAAAGCCCCGGGAAGTGGGCGGAGCTAAACACAGAGCAGACGCACAGTTCCCGTTCATGATTGACAGGAAGGGGCGGGGTGATGAGAGAGGAAGTGGTGGGTCAACAGTGCGGGGGCGCTGTCAGGGGGTGAGAACATTAGCTGGCTGCTGCTACGAGTCAATTAGGGCTCACATGAGCTATTTCACATTCGATTGCCGCCGAGATTAGATACGCTGGCGGTGTGCGTGCCAGACAGACCCAGAACAAAAACCGCCCAGTGTAAACCAAAGCTTAACTGACTCAAGTGCAAAGGAAAAAGTCACAATCCCCACTACAGAGGAAAGGTTGGTGAGAGGTTTCACACTCGACGCGTCACCGTACAAAACCGTACACGTTATCAACCGTGATTGGTTTAGACCTGGGTTACACTTGAGATAGATCGTAATAAATCGGAAAAGCCTAGCTCTCAACACACAACCGTTATATGTTGATTTTATTGCTGTATGTTATCAAAGGAAACTCGATTTAAAGGATACAGCGTAAACTGTCTGACGATATTCGTTCACAAAGCACGGGACTATAAAATATTGGCATAGCAACAGGAAAAAAAAAGGGATTTAGGATCGAGGTGTTGATGGAGAGTAATAGCACAGTGGTAAATTTGACCTGTCAACGTAGAAGAATGTGCGCTACATTTATTACCCACAGCAAAACAAGACTTCACAGAGCCAAGCGAAACAGACTGTGAAATACCCTAGCCTAGAGCTGAACCTCCTGAATACCACGGAGTAAATCAAACTGAATAACACCATATGAAACAGACTGAAACCACAGAGGAAAACAGACGGAAATACACTAACGTAATTGAACAGAATTGTTAATACATTGACAACTCGATTAGGGTTATTCCAAATACAAAACGGTCTGACTATATATAATCAAGTACAGTATAACTAAAGCTGACGGCTTACATAATCCTGAATAGCACGGCTAAGCAGTCTGGACACTGTCGACAATGCAAAGCACTCAGAATACAAGACTAAATATTTATGATTCTGGATAAACTCACAAATCCCAAACATAATGCATTGACACAGAAAACATCCCAAAAGATATCATCTAGACTAAAGCAGAAATTATATGAGCTCAGGATACAACATAAATACATGACTGTGTGTTAGCATGCCAGCTTGACGCATCTTGATGCATACGTGATTTTGCAAATGGAAAAGCGTCAGCAGGACACGGCCGAGGCATGAACTAGGGTTATGCAGAGTGTATGCGTCACGATATGGTTATTTATTTTAAGCAGAAGAAAAAAAGACGAGAAAGCAGCAGTAGTATGTTTATCAACTGAGGAAGGCCTATCTCATTGGAGACGACGACGATGAAGAACAACAACAACAACAACAACAACAACAACAACAACAACAACAATTTACTTCCATATTATCATATAATTATGAAATATACATTAACCGTACTAGGGTAGTTAGGGCTGAGAAGAAAAAACAAACGAAATGCATAAAAGCTCAAGGGAGAAGAAGAAGAAGAGTCCATTTGCATGTCAAAGAAGGCAATTCCTAGCTAAGACACAAAGTAATATATTTTGACATGCGATGCGTACACATGCATTTATTTTATTTATGTTGGCTAATGGACTACAAGATACATGTATTAAACTTTCATTTCGCTCACACTTCGCCCAAATCTAAGCCCTGAGAACTGGACACGAAATTAACACAAGCTAGAAGAAAGAGGAGAAGAAGGAGGAGGAGAAAATAGAGGAACAGAAGAAGACTTTGCTTTACCCTAGCATTGAGAACAAGAAACTACCTGAACACAAGAGACACTAAGAATGGGGAGAAGTCAAATGTAGGAAAACGAAGGAGGAGGAGGAGAACAAGGAGAAACGGAGGGGAAAAAGCTGATATTGATAATGCATTCAGGAAACGTGTCTCGCTACAAGGAAGGAGCAGACAGGCAGCGCTGGCTAGAGAGACCAAAGGCAAAGACGAAAGAGGGCAAAGGAGAGAGAAAGAAGGGTTAAATTAAAGGAGGACAAAAAGAGAGAGAGGGTTGCCTAGAAGGGGAGGTGAAGTGGACAAGAAAGGGGAGGAGGAGGGGGGGGGGGACTCAAATTGGAGAAGGAGTCTAAAGAGATCGTTCGTAGAGAGGGTGAAAATGCCCCCCAAACAGACAAGTAGAACAAAAATGAGGGAGGGTGGAACGAAGAGAAAGACGCATCATATAATAAACTAAAGAGAGAGCGAGTGAGAGGGGAAAAAGGGTGGAGATAGAGGCCAGAGAAAGGAAGGGTCTGGATTATACAGGAAACGACAACAACGTACCCCCCCCCTACTAACCCACCTCCCTCACACACACACTCATACCTTTTGGAGATACAGGAACTCGGAAAAGAGGAGCAAGACAGAACAGAAGAGTTTTTGTGGGTAAGGAAGCACGGTGGGGGCTTCTTGTAATACTTTTTTTTTAAAGAATAAGAGAAAAATGGGAGGGGAAGTGGTAAATGTGTGTGTGTGTAGGGGTGTGTGAGTGTGCGTGGAGATTTGGTGGGGGGGGAGTAGAGGGAGTAAACTACGTGGTCACAGTGCAAGTTGAAAGAAAAAAAAGCCAGTCGAGAGAACAGCTTGAAGGAGAAAGGACGAAACAGGCTGCCCAGGCCAAAAGAGGACTGAGTACCGAGGAGGCTTTAAGGGGAGGGAATGAGGAGGGCTTAAGGGGAGGTAAGGGAACAGCGAGAGACAAGGGTTGAAGCAGAAGGGGGTGAGAGCGACAGTGGCATGCCTAGGGCATGAGAGTGTTGGCGGGAGGGGGAGGGGGAGGGGAAGGGGGGAGGGGGAGAGAAGAAGGGGGAGCTGGTATTTGCGACCCAAACCCTCTCCTGTCAGAGCGATAAGAGGCTCTCATTTCCCTGGCGAAGCGGGAAAGGAAAGAGGAGACCAGTGTAAAGAGAAGGAACAGAGAGAAACACGGCAGGGACAAGGTGAAGTGAGGGTTAGAAGGGCGGTTTGCTGGGGGGAGGACCTTTAGAAAGAAAGGCGAACAATGGGGATGAAGAGAAATCAGGAACAAAATAGAAAGCGTTGCATAGATGAATAAAGTGCGCTTTTAATGTCGTATTATTGAGGTGTAATTATTATTTATTACAGGGACTTACGTCTGAGATCGGGAGATTAAGTGGAAAAAAATGCAGAACAAATGAGGCGGTTGTGAGAGAATAAAGCCAACTACACGAACGATTGGAGTGGTGACGCTTGGTAGAAGATTATTACTCAGGACGCTTGACCGAAGTTGTACTGGGAGAATGAGTGAAGGGGGGCGAGAGAGGGAGTTGTGTGTAGGAGGGAGGAGAAGGAGGATGGGAGTGAGAGTGTGTGTGTGTTTGTGTGTGTGTGAGGAGAGTGAAAGAGACTGAGAGACACAGAAAGAGACATACAGACAGAGACTGTCACCAAGGTGGAAACGGACAAAGTAACGAAAGAAGATAAAGAAAGAGGCTTGCAAGTTGAGATCGGAGTGCTGTTTGCTAGGAGATTACACACACCGCTCGACGCTGGACTAAAGTTGAGAGAGATTAGAAAGCGGGGAGGAAGGTAAGGGTAGAGACATTGTAAGGGGCTAGAAAGGGAGAGAAGGGCGAGGTAATTAAAGAAATTAACGGACGTAGAAATGCTGATTTGCGTGCTGAAATAGCACTCCACCACAACTTAGCGGGGGATGGGGTGGGTTAGAATAAGGGGGAGGGAGGGAGAGAGAGCTTTGATGTATGGGGATTGGGTGGGTGGGGGAAGTGTTGTAATGGGGGAAAGAGAAACGAAAGCAAGCGTAAGGGAGCGTTGTTTGCCACAAGATTAGAGTAAGCGCTCGACCAGAGACAGCAGGCCAAAAAAAAAAAAAAAGCGAAGGAACTTGTCAAAAGGAAGGGAATGGAGTGTGTGGGGAGGGGGCGTGGGGTGGAGAGCGATCATGAAGGGAAGAGAAGAGAAGGAGGCTACCAGATTGGAAAGGGTTGGGTGTTTGCCGCGAGATTAGAGAGAGCGGTGGAGCAAAGCTGGGTGAAATGAATGCCATTTTTTGAGTTACATGGATCTCCTGCTAAGGGATAATGAACAGTCAGTGTGCATGCATGGTGGACTGGAGAGAGAGAGAGAGAGAGAGAGAGAGAGAGAGAGAGAGAGAGAGCAGACACGAAAGAGAAAGAGACAGATAGAGAAATGTCGGGGTTGAGAGCTAGCAAAGGAGGGGTGAGAGAGGGGTGGAGAGGGAGAGAACAAAGCGGAAAGGGAACGACCGAGAAAGAGGTTGGGTTGGATTGTAGTGTTGTCCTGCGCTGTGTTTACAACAGGGAATTTATAGCGACAGAGGCTAGAGTAAGCAAAGAGCCCGAACAAGCCAGTGGGAATAATTGGCAATGGCATGTATCATAAAATCTCTTTTACTTTGTACTAAAAAGCTTTGACTGCCGCGTAATAACTAAATGACGCGATCCAATCATTTCAAACAAACTAGATCAAAGGAGCCCAGCGGCAAAAGATTTCAATACAATTATTATGGATTGAGGGGGAAGGAGGAACAAAGCTAACTTTCTTATTGCTAAGCTAGTAATTATGTTAATCGAATTACGCATTTATCGTCATTGTTCCTTAAAAAGGTTCGGATTACACCATGTGACATTAGAGAGAGAGAGAGAGAGAGAGAGTGAGAGAGAGAAAGAGAGACAGAGACAGACAGAGACAGACAAACTGACAGACAGAGAGGAAGTCACGAAATTTTATACTATGGAGAAACTACTTTAAAGAGGCTGAGGTTCTGTCTGGGATTTATTTGGCAGAAAGGAAATAAAAATTGAGACCACAAAAAACCCCTAACAACATATAGTTAATTACTGTTGACGGCTAAGGATCACTGCCCTAGTACATTTGCTTATCGTAAACTCAGGCTCTAGATTTATCATTACATCGCCATTGCAAGGATATCCTTAATGGTTTGTTGCACGTGGTATTCAAGTTGAAACTCCGTGCACTGGAAAAGTAATAAACGACCCCCTGATAAGCTTATTGGATGTTAAAGAATTTCGTTTCCACCAAAGTGTCAAAGAGCAGTCAATTCTAAATGAATTCATCGGCAGTCTAGGATATTCAGTATTCAGTATGTATTTTCTTATTCATTTTCTTCTTCCCCTTCTTCTTCCGAATAATGTGCATACTCCGACTTCGCGAAAAACAAACTATACAACTTTATATTCTTAACATCTGCAAATTAATGTGAACTGTTTGTGATTCATTTTACGCTGTAACGTTTTTACCCTAAAAAAGTCTATTTTACCAAAAGCCAAAAGTTTTGACATTGAATACGACTTGTTTTGGTGTAAATTTCTTTTTCTCCAGTTAACTTTTTAATTTTTGTTTAACGCGCATTTTCATAGTGTGGTGAAGATAACATTACGAGGGGCCAAAGGCTAACCAACAAAATCGTTATTAACTTTACTGGATTTAAGTTTACCGTAAGGATACTGTTACAAGGTATTTATCAATGATCTAGTCAGCCCCGATGCTTGAATTTTGAAATGTGTAACTCGAATTCGTTTATCCTCGCAGCCTGTTCACTCAGCAACATTAAGGCAGGAGTCATATAAAGTTTTCCAACTTTATTCAGCAAACATCAACAACTGCATACAAGATCGCTTTCCGAAAATCACTACAAAGATCTCTCTACGAGCAGGCTGTGCATTACTTAGTTCAAACATTCCAGCATGACGCAATAACATCCAATCAAAATAAAACTCGTCACCGGAACTATACACTATCTTACGTCATATAATGTTTTGCTTCGACCAGCTTTTAAGGTAAGGTCTAGAAGCTTCGATCGAGGTTTTTGCTATTCTATTTTTGTCTTTTTTGTCATTTGTGTACATAGTTGTAAATAGTTTTTACTTTTGCTGTTCCGTCTTTTGTTGTATCGTAGCAAAAGTGATGTTTGATCGAGTGTATGTATTTTTATGTAATGACTATGTAAAGCGCGGTGAGTCTGGTGGTAGGCTGGAGTACCCGCTATATAAAAATTCGTTCTTCTTCTTCTTCTTATTATTATTAATATTATTATTATTATTATTATTATTATTATTATTATTATTATTATTATTATTATTATTATTATTCTTCTTCTTCTTCTTATTATTATTAATAAACAAGTAAGTCCAGAAAATTCTCAACAATATCGACTGACGAAAATGATCAACATTAAACAAAACTTGTTCTAGCAACAACGCAAATTCCAATCCAAGGTAAATACACGCTATTATTGCGTGCTTTCGAACGCAAATTTATCGTATCTGTCGTGTGCGTCTCAATCGTAACAGATACTAGGACCCGCTGGAGGGTAGCACAAAGCGACAGAAGCCTGTGTTTTTGTTCCGGTGGTGGGGATTTTAAATCCCACTATTATTATACAGGGTACGGACTTTTGAACCCGCTGAACCGGAATTATTGGGGGAGTGGTTGTGGTGTGTTATAGAAAACGGGTGTGGGATATTGGGCCAAAGAGAGGGAGAGACGGAATGTTGGGTGAGTGTCGTGAAAAATAATATAGCGACGCAAAAATATTAGCGAGTCTTGAGAGCAAAGAACGTTAGGGTTGGAATAATGAAAATAAAAACCCGACATCGTTATTGTGGAAGAGGGCTGCAGATTCCCCCGGAAGGAATTACATTAATGGCGAAGGAATGGCATAGGAAGGAGAATGAGAAAGAAGAAGGGGAAGGGAGGTAGGGAGAGAAAGAGAGAGGGAGAGAAAGAAGAAGAAAGAGAGAGAGAGAGGGGGGGGGGTGAGGCTGGAGAGAGAAAGAGAGGTGATGCTAGTTGGTAAATGATAGCAAAGAGAAAATACTACATCACAAGCCAGAGAGCAGAGGTTAGGCACAGAAACAAACCTGCTACCGCTAGTTGGGAAAGGAGGCTTGTTGTCTGGAGCTGTTGGCCATGAATTGCAAATGAAACACTGGGATGATCGCGAAGAAGGAGAGACAGACAGACAGAGAGAGAGAGAGAGAGAGAGAGAGAGAGAGAGAGAGAGAGAGAGAGTCCTATCCTATCCTATCATGTCCCGTAACCCGGAGGTCGTAGGGACACAACGGATGATCGTTTAACCAGCGTACTCCATCTTTCTCTGTCCTCAGCAGCCCTGATGGCTTTGCTCAGTGTCAAACCAGTCCATTCTCGAATGTTGTCCTCCCACCTCTTTTTCGGTCTCCCTCTTCTTCTACCTCCTTGCACTGTGCCTTGCAGAATAGTCTTTGCAAGGCCTGATGACCTGGTGACGTGGCCATACCATCGGAGTTTCCGTTTCTTCACCACTGCGAGCAGGTCATCGTGTTGTCCAATGGCTTGTGTGATGGTCTGTCGGACTTCGTCGTTGGTGATGTGTTGGGTATAGGAAATGCCCAGAAGTCTTCTGTAGCACCTCATTTCCATGCTTTGTATTCTTCGTTGGAGATCTGCTGTGAGGGAGAGAGAGAGTGGAAAAGAGAAAATAGAGACAGAGATAGACATAAAGGGAACGAGCGAGTAAGGGATATAGAGAGGAGGGTGGGAGTAAATAAGATTAATTGATCTGTTAGAGGATCGCGGGGATGGTGAGAGGAGAGACAGACAGACAGAGACAAAAGACAGACAATTTAAAAGAACAACCAAACGAAAGAGAAGGTGCGGGAAGTGGAGGCACGGTGGCCTAATGGTAGAGCTTTGGCTTGCGGATCTGAAGGTCCCGGGTTTGAGCCCTGACCGGGCAGCGATATTTATTTTCCCAACTAGAGTCAGGGTAAAACCCATGTCGGTACAATAGTACCACAACTGGTACGAACAATTATTCCACTTCCGCTTTCCTTGTCCATGTGTTGCTCTTTCGTCGATGATCTTGCATGATACAATAATTTTGATTCAGTTTACTTTAGTCATGTCTGCTAGGTCGACTAAGAGGGGATTTAATTCAAACATTTAAAATTTATAATAATATGGTTGATTTAAATTGGAATCATTTTTTTTTTACTAAACCTGCCTGTGATATAACACGTTATCAGGAAGGAAAAATTTTTAAACATCAGTTTAACAGTAACTTGAGAAAATTTTCTTTTACTAACAGAATAATTAACGATTGGAATAACCTCCCTGAAGAAATTAAAACTAAACCATGCACTGACTCTTTTAAAAATTACTTGGATACTTCACCTAAACTTAAGTTAAAGAACAGTTTTACTATTTTGATGAATAATGATTAGGCAAAATTTTTATGCATGCGACAGACCAATAAGATTTACATTTTAAAAAGATGGGACATACCAAAAGGCCTCACAGCCTATTATTGTCACTACTACTACTACTACTACTACTACTACTACTACTACTACTACTACTACTACTACTACTACTACTACTACAAAATGTTATGTAGGCCTACCAATTTCGAGGGAATATATTTTTCAAATTGACTTAATTACCTAAACAAATTATTTAGCTATTAATAAATATTATTATTCTATAGTTTTAGCATTAACTATGATGTGTAATTTAAGAGAATATTATCATTTTCTTGTAGGTTGAGCGACGACAGATACACTTTTGGCATGTTATTGTTAGTACAGGACTCACAGTAGCCAGTATGCCTACGTACATGCGTCGTCTGCAATCAGCCTTGATATGAAAGTTGGCGGAGGTGACAATTTGACAGACTTTAATCTGATGCTAATAAATCGAAATGCTAATAAATATTTATTTTAAAACTTTTTTTTTACATCATCCAAATTATCCAACCAGTCTCATAGCAAAAGGTTTACAAAACAGAGCACAGCGGCTGTTGTTCGGACGGCTACACTCGGAGCGTACACTCGATTCACATTTTACGGAAAGATTTAGAACTTATTTAAGAATTCTAAAATCTGTTTGTGTGTAAATTTTGATTATTTGAGTGATTTTGAATCAATCTGCTTATCTAAAGGGGTATTTTGTCATTAATCAAACGAAAATTCCTCAAAATTTATTTTTCTGTCTTTCGATTTCTAGCCTCCAAACTACAGTGACCGCCATTAAGAAGAATCGTCGACAAAAGTGCGGAAGTGACACGTGTCGTAATACCGTACCGGTTGTAGAACTTCTATACTGACTAGGGCTTGTGCCTTGACTCTAGTTGGGAAAATAAATATCGCGACCGGGCATTGTGTTGTGTCCCTGGGAAAGATACTTTACTCCCGTTTCTTACTCCTTCGGATGAGAGTATAAACCGAGATCTAGTCTGCGTGTCGCGTACATTCCATCATAAAGGATTTTAAAGATCCTGACGCTCATGTCCTAGACGGGTGAGTGCCAGTAACAAGAACACACCCAGCATGCACTTGGTCCTTCTCCCCCATCCCTGGCTGGCCAGGATAGTGCTCAGTTTTCCGGGCGTCAGACCATGCGCCCAAAGGCTGCGGGTGGGCGTCTCGGGCGGTATGAGTTAGATCCTGTATAGGTCAGCGCCTAGAGTCTGGTCAAGTACGGCGAGATAAGTGCGCTATAAAAATCCTCAATAATAATAATAATAATAATAATAATAATAATAATAATAATAATAATAATGTGAGGAAGAGAATGTAGACGACTAGGAAACAAATTTCAGAATAAAGAGAAAAGAAAAAAAAAAAGGGGGGGGGGGGGTGGAAATTGGGGTAGGATGCACCCAGCAAAGCTGAGTACCTCTCACAAGTAGAGGAGAGACCAACGTGAGTCTCAGCTACACAGCGTGGAGTGAGGGGTAGAAAGAATGAAGGTACCACAGCGTAGCTGAGACTAAACGGAGCCTGCTCACTGTCTCAAGTGCCGAGGTCTCGTCTAGTGTCAGCCACGTTGCATCGATGAAGGTTAGACCAAAGGCGGACTAGAGGTGACTGGCATTAATTAGATAGAGCCCCGCGGGGAGAGCGAGATAGTTGGGTAGAGGAGAGAAAGATCAGTGTTTGGGAAAACAAGGCTACCGCTTTATGCTAGAGGGGAAGAAAGGGAGATGAGGGGAGGGGGGGGGGTTGGGGGAGTGAAGGTGTGTGAGGGGTGGGGATGGAGACAGTGGTGGGGTGTGTGGGTGAGGTAGGCAGGAGGAAAGAGATTAACGCGGTGGTTTATGCGTGTCAGTGTGAGCACGCTAGGGGAGGCAGTGAAACTGAGAGAGTGGTGGGAGTAAAAGTAAATTAATGGTGGTGGACAAAAACCAAACACACGAGCGAAAGGAGAGTGGAACAATAGAACAGTAGAGGTGGTGGAGACTACATTCATGGTGGGGAAAAGCAGACGTCGACAGAAAAGGTGGAGGGGGGAAGGGAGGGAAGGGATCGAGAAGAATGAAGTAGTAAGAAAGAAGAGGAAAAATGATAAGTTTTTTTTTTTCGTTCAGAGACAGAGAGAAGTGGGGGAGGGAGAGACAGATACAATTAAAAGGGGAAGAGAAAGAGGGTGTAACGAGACCTTAGGAAAGAGGGGGACGATAGAGGGATCAAAGAGGAAAAGGGGAGAGAAGCGTTGTGTGTGTGTGTTTGTGTGTGTGTGTGTGTGTGTGTGTAGCTGAACACTTGGCAAGAACGCCAAGGAAAGAGAACAGAACGAAGGCAAAAGCAAGGCAAGCTTGTGCTGGAGAACGCTGTTCACACTACTGTCGTCTGCTGGCGGTCGCTCACGACAAAACATTCTCACCTTCTCCCGCTTCTTTATATCTGCATTGCTGTGTCCACCAGACGATCGATTTGGGCTAGGATTACTTTTGTTGAGCCGTGATTACTGCTGAAGTTATCATCTTCTGCCTTCTGTCATTGTCTTCAACAGCTTTGCTGAAATGGGGTGTGAATTTCAATCATTCTAATGTGTTTAAGTAATGGTGTCGCCTGCTTTCTCTTTGTGTGTGTGTGCTAGGTATCTGGATTATACAATTTACAGTTCCGGCTTAGATTTGTGTTGTTTAACGTTTCTTCTGTGTTTAACGTGTGCTTTGTGATTTTGTGTGTGTGCATAATTAGATGATCTTAGTTTCCGGTTTCTGATTTTATTAGTAACGCTTACGGATAATTATTGCTGTTGGTCTGTCCTTGTGCATACAAGACCTCTGGGCCATACGATTTGTGGAGAGAAAAAAAGCCTTTGTTAAAAAGAACATTAGCACGCTTTTATTGAGTTTATCTTAGGTTTAAATGGAGGACAACATGGTAATAAGTGTAGGTATGTGTGTGTGTGAGAGAGAGAGAGAGAGAGAGAGAGAGAGAGAGAGAGAGAGTGAGGCGTCGATGACGACGAGGGCGGAAACTAATTTCGTATTCAGAACATTTGCCCCCCAAATTGTAATTATGTATAATAAATACGACTCAGGACTACATTTTGCAGCTTGGCAATCTAAGTCGGATAAAAAGCAAAGCAGAATATGACATATTAAAATTACCATCAAGAATGTGGCAGTTCTCTCTCTTTTTATCTCTGAAACTCTGAATGAATGGTTTGGCAGCTGCTCGCAATTTGAAATTGTTCACGACCAGGCCAAGGCAGGCTTTTCAAGTAAACGGAAAAACGGCCGGAACGTTCTTTTCTCCCCCTGCTTTCATGAATGCGGAGCTAAAAATAAAATCGTCCTCTTCCCCAAACACTAACAATTAACTACTACAACCCTGACAGAACCCCCGTGGCAAGCCTCTTCAAAGTATTGTTATTATACTAGAACGTGGTGATCTCGAAGGAGTCTTCTCTCGGTGTTAACATCAAGAAGAATGAAGTAAATCCCAGGCAGAGCCTCACTTCTTTAGGGTACTCTCTCTCTCTCTCTCTCTCTCTCTCTCTCTCTCTCTCTCTCTCTCTCTCTCTCTCTCTCTCTCTCTCTCTCTCTCTCTCTCTCTTATAACGCATGGTGTTATCTAAGTCTTCCTTAAGTAATAGCCACATTTGGTTTACGTTGACATTGAAGAGCAGTATAGAATAAGAACCTGAAACAAACCGTCTTTGTAAAATGGAAAGCAGTTTGTCTTACACACAGAAATAACTTTGAACAGAACATCTAAAGATATTATTACAGAGAGAGAGAGAGAGAGAGAGAGAGAGAGACAGAGAGAGACAGAGAGAGAGACAGAGAGAGAGTCGAAGTCGAAACTTTTAATAGGATGATAATAGCATTAAAAAAAACTGGAAAAACAAACTGTCTGCTCAAATGTTTTTTGATGAATTTCCCGATTTGCTTGATATCTGTGTTGAATGTCAATGTAGTTTTGTTTTAGCTGGCGATTTTAATTTTCATGTCAATGATTTTTCTGATTCAAATGCCAAGACATTCTGTGAACAGCTGGACATGCATAGTCTTAGAATTACGCAGTCTGTTAGTGAACCAACTCAAAAGAAAGGAAATTGTCTTGATCTAGTCATTTGCAGGACTGATGATAACATTGTTCACTCCACTCATGTTTGTCATGATCTGTCATCTGATCATTTTGCTGTTGTGTCCCGCCTTGCAGTAGAAAAACTAAAACGTCCCGTTAAGTTTGTGTCAACTCGGTCCATTAGCAAAGTTGACCACATAAAGTTTGCAGAAGATTTGGCTCAATCTGTGACGCACGATATGTCGGTTTCTGATCTGAATGGTGCCCTCATTGCCGTTTTCGACAAGCATGCGCCTGTGCGACGACTGAAAGTTCGCGATGGTAAGCCAACGCCATGGTACAGTGCTGTTTCTGATCAGCTACGTGAGCTGAAGAGAGAGCGCAGGCGGGCTGAACGCTCTTGGAAAGCCTCACAGCTAACAGTACATAAACAGATCTATGACGCTGCAAGGCAGAAGGTTACGGATTTAGTAAACAGCGCAAAGACAGCTTTTTATTCCTCTCTTGTTTCGAGCTCTTCAACGTGCAAACAGCTGTTTCACAACATGTCCTCACTTTTGGGTAAAGTAAAACCGGTGTCTCTCCCTGTGGTGTCTGATATAAAACTGCTCCCGGAAATTTTTGCTGATTTCTTCTGCAAAAAAATTCTCACAATTCGCCAAAGTTTTCCTTCTCCAGACCAGTCTGTTGTTTTGCATTCTTCAACTTTTTCTGGCACTCCATTGGTTCAATTCAGTCCTGTTTCAGAGGATTTCATCAAAAAAACTATCCTTCAAACTCCTCCCAAGTCATGTGAACTTGACCCCATGCCCACCAAATTTCTCTTTGAGCACCTTGACATTTTACTTCCCACTATTACCAACATTATGAACGAGTCTATTACATCTGGTATTGTTCCCCCTGAGTTCAAGACTGCTATCGTCAAGCCTTTATTGAAGAAATCCAACCTCGATGGTAATGATCTGAAGAATTACCGACCTATATCCAATCTTTCTTTTCTCTCTAAACTACTTGAACGTCTCATCCTTCAGCAACTTCTCTCCCATATATCTGCTCACAGTCTTCTTACTTCTCATCAGTCTGCTTACCGTCCTGGGCACAGCACAGAGACCGTTCTTCTTCGCGTTCTAAATGATCTTCTGATTTCTTTAGACAAAGACAAAATTTCAGTTCTTCTTCTCTTGGATCTTTCGGCCGCTTTTGATACTATCGATCATGAAATTCTGTTATCACGTCTCAATAACGATTTTGGAATCCAAAACAGTGCTCTTAACTGGTTTCGGTCTTATCTCTCAGAAAGAAAACAAGCTGTTCTCGTAAACGGTATTAAATCTACCGCACAACCGCTTGATTTTGGCGTTCCTCAAGGCTCTGTGCTTGGCCCTATTCTGTTCATTCTGTACACCTCTCCTCTCTCACGTCTCATTCACTCACATTCTGTCCGCCACGAAATGTATGCTGATGACACCCAACTTAATCACTCTGACTCTCCTTCTAACTACAATCATTTAGTTCAGACCCTTCAAGATTGTGTTACTGAGGTAAAATCTTGGATGTCAAACAACCGTCTCAAGCTAAATGATAACAAAACTGAGGCCCTCCGTGTTTCTCCTTCATCTGCAGACCCCTCTTCTCTTCCCTCAACTATCACTGTTGAAACTACTTCTATTTCTTTTTCTGACACTGTTCGCGATCTTGGGTTTTTTCTCGATCAGGATCTCTCCATGCAGCAACACATTGCAAAAACTTGTCAGATTGCATACATTGAACTTAGACGCATAAGCTCCATTCGACAGTATCTCACACAAGAAGCAACAAAAACACTAGTTAGCGCATGCATTCTGTCCAGATTGGATTATTGTAATTCACTCCTTGTAGGTTGCACACAGAAAGTCCTTAGACCTCTTCAGCAAGTCCAAAACTCTGCAGCTAAACTCATCTTCAAAGCACGGAAATCACAGCACTGCACGCCACTTTTTCAAGAGCTACACTGGCTCCCAATTGAACAACGAATTAAATATAAAACCTCATGTCTCTGCTACCACATCATCTCTGGAACTGCTCCTAGCTATCTTTCAGAACTTTTGACTGTCTATGTTCCTTCTCGGTCTCTCCGCTCCTCTGCAGATGAAAGGATGTTCCGTGTACCAGAATACCACAGGGTGAGACACGGTGGTAGAGCTTTCAGTTTCTTCTCCGTTCAGACCTGGAACTCGCTACCTCAGTCCGTCCGTCACAGTCCTTCATTAGCGTCTTTTAAAACGAACTTGAAGACGCATCTTTTTAGAGAGGCCTTTTCTTAGGCGCCATGAGTGAGTGTTGTTAGTTATTTTTGGTGTTGAGATGTATATGTGGTTGTGTGCTATTGACCAATGTACGCATGTTGTGTTTACATTTGTTTGTGTAAAGCGCTTTGTGATTTTGGAAAGCGCTATATAAATTGCCTGTTATTATTATTATTATTATTAAATCCTATGGGCCTTTCTTACTGCTATTCCTTAACAGTTCACAACGATTCACAACTAAATAACGAACATATACTTTTACAACTAAATAACTAATATATACTTGAACTATGGGAAAAAACCAAACTTAAAAATATTGTACAAGATTAATACAGCAGAACATGAACAAAAACAGCAATACAGAGAGCAAGTAAACGCACCGAAAATCCAAAGCGAAAAAGCACAGCTGTAACAAAACAGAATAATGTGCAAGCACATATAGCAAGCGAGACACAGCGAGACAAGTATTCAGTGGATCCCCGCTGTCGCATGCGGTTAGAAAAGACCGTAGAGCAGGCTATTGGGAGAGCTACAAGTATAACACAAAACTCCCCTTGAACAAGTGTCGAGGGGGAGAGAGAGAGAGAGGTGAGGAAGAGGAGGTTGGGCAGTGATATTGCTGTGATGGTGATGATGGTGCCGACGAGGACGGTAGTAGCTGGGGATGGCTGGAGGAGGAGGACAGCGGCAGTGGTGTGAAGTACACAAGCTGTGCCGTGTGGTGTGGTGGCGGACGTTGTTGGGTTAGGTCGCTTGGGTTTTGCTCGTGGCCTCTCTCTCCTTCCCTCTCTCCGGCTTCGCATTTTTTTCCTCCGTCTCCCACTGTGGCCCTGTGTGTCTGTGTGTCTGTTGGGTCGATGAGCAAGGACTGAATAGAGAGAGCGAGAGCATAGGACGAATAGAGAGAGAGATAGAAGTTGTTGTAGTGTAGCTGTGTTCTTTCAGATCGTCTCCAACAGATACACTCACTCGCCTCTGAGGAACGCTTTGGACAAGTATTGGGATACATTCATTCTCCGGTGGATTACCGCTCTTAATTTTGGTGTAACCCGTTTTTAAAATGTGTTAAAATTACTTCCCTTTCAGTAAAAACAACAACAACAAAACCACAAACACAACCATGGAGTATAGACTGTTTTATCAAACGCTGCAATACGGCCATGGCATTCAAATTCGCCGAGGTGGCGTGGAGCGTGGAAGTGGTGGTGGTGCTGGTGGTAGTGAAAGTGTGCTAGCTTAAACTGGGAAGTGGTGTTGTTCTTTGTGTGTCTCTTTCCTTCTCTATTTTCAACTTGTCGTCTGCTTCTGTGTTTTGCCTGCACCCCGTTGCCAAGGCATTTGGCGGGGGAAGGGTAAAATGAGCAACGTTTCCCACGTCTCAACCGTGGATCGAGGCCTGAAGATGAAAATTAAACGTACCACTACTAAAGTGGGACCTGCCACAGCCAACAGCAAGAACGACACCAAGGGGGAATCGGGGGCCGCCATCACAGGTGAGAATTGGGGACCGAGTAGTAGTTCAATCAGGTGATGTGAGTTGTAAGAACATTTCTATTTTTATTTTTAAAAATGTATTAGAGTCGTGCTCATTATAACAGTACCAATCAATGTATTAAAGGGTTTATGTGGGAAAAAACCCCCCACCTGAGTCAATGGCTATATAAATGTGTGCATTGTATGGTCAATTTATCTGTGTAAATAATGTACATTTACCATCTGTCTCTAACTCGGTTGCTTCATAATTCACATGTGACAGTCATTGTCGTTAATAAAACAGTGAGCACAATTAAATAAATAAACTGTCATTGTGATACAGTATTACAGAAGTTATTAACATTAGCTTAGTTAGGCAAATAGGCTAAAAGCCTTTGGCCTTCAGATTAACTCTTGATGAGGGTTCCAAGACCCAAACCCCTGCCCAGACCCCTGGCTTCAGTGCCTACCAATTTTGTAACATTGTAACATCGAGTACGAAAGATTACTTTCATCGTTAGAAAGTTTGGCCTCAAATTGTTATACTCAAAATAAACTTTCAAATTATACAGCGGGGTACTGAAAATAATTGTCGCTGTAACCGTAAAGTGTAGTGTTATCCGAGATTACTACCTAGGACTATTAGCTTCCTTCGAAAGTAGCTGTCTAGTAATATCTATTGGCTAGTAGTCTAGTCCCCCCCCATCACTCACCCCTATGTTGTACCAAACTAGTCAAGAGAAATGGCATCTAGGGCTGTTGTAGTGAAGTTGTGACTTCCTGTGTAATTTCGTGATAATAGGGTTTTGTGACTAATCGGCAATCTGCCTGCACTGCGATAATTTGGCTGTGATAAGACTAGGCTACGTTTATCTGGGTCCGCTGGTGTGTACAGTGTATCTGTGTCAACATTGGGTCAGAGTGTTTTTGTCTGCTTTGTTAATCTCGCGGCATTGTATTGCGATAAGATTAGGCTACATTGCGATAAGATTAGGCTACATTTATGTTGAGTAGTTTCTCTTACAGACTTTATTTCAGCTCTGTATTTTGATAGGATTTGAGGCTACGTTTATCCTAGTAGTTTCGGTTTATGAAACAGAGTATTTTGTCAGCTCTGTGAATCTAGGTGACCTTGCACGTATGATAAGGTTAGGCCCGAAGTACCCCAGTGTTTTTGCCACCTTTGTTTCAATATTTACGGACTGGTGGTATGTGCTATGAATAGCATACAATTACTAGGTGGTCCATCAAAGCCATTGTAAAATAATAATAAAAACATAAATTTAAAATAATAATAATAATAATAATAATAATAATAATAATAATGTATGAATTCACCTACGTGCACGTAACAAAAGAATTCGAAAATAACTTAACAGGCTTTAAGGTATACATCAAGAAAATCTGTCGATGATAACGAGTTTAATTGGCTTTGAAAACAAATGGCTTTGTTTGTACAACTGCAGAACGAGAAAGACAAAGAGAGAGAGAGCTGCTAGTTTCAGCAGACCGCTTTGTTTGGAGTATCAGAGACCACACGGGTCTGTGCGGGAATTAAGTTGACTGACTGCGCGTCAAATTTCGGAGATAGTAGCGGAGAGAGAGAGAGAGAGAGAGAGAGGGGGGGGGGGGGGGTGGGCAGAGAAAACCCTTGTAGACCTCTACAAAGCTCGTCGTTTCAAGAGTGGGCTGGATACAATGAATGACGCTGTCAATATTGCTGACTCTGCCTTTGCCAAAAATGGGGGAGGGGGAGGGAAGCGGGGGAGGGGGAGGGTGAATGAGAGAACACGTAGGGCACGTGGATATGAATATTAGAGAGGGTTGCGGAGGGGAGGGAGCGACAGCGAGAGCTATCTGGGGAGGTGAAGGAGAAATGGGGGAAAGGGGAGGGTGTGAGCGGAAGGATAAGTATAGTAGACACGACGAGTGGACTAAACTAAAATACCTTTGACGGAGAGACCAACACTTTGCTTTCTCTGTCAAGGGTGTCTTCAGCGACCTCAGATACTGAAATTATTATTATAACTGGGACCCCCATGGAGTCCATACAGAGTTTATTACAACGAATGAAGCTCAGCAATCTCTAGTATGGATTTTCCGATAGTCGCTTAAGCTCAGTACATGATAGTGTGCGTTACAGATTATTTTAGACAGAGGTACTCCCACTGAAACACATAAATTATTGTACAATATTATGTTTTGCTTTCCTCTTTTGCATAACACCATACTGCAATAAATTTACTTCAGTGTTACGCGCCTCTTGGGTTTAGCCACGTTAATATAGATGGGTTAACAATGATCTTTATAGCTGGCGTATCGGAGTCTCGTAATACATAGATCTCTATAGATATTCTTCAGTCTTAACACCTTGTCTTTCGTATAACTTATACCAAGGACAAGGTGGTTAAACTGAAGAAGACCCAGGGACAGCAATATATATATATAAGTTGACACTGACTTCAGCGATCTTTTTTTTGGGGGGTGTGTGTGTGTGTGTGTGTGGGGGGGGTAGGTATAAGCTGATAATTATAGCCATATAATATGGTATTGTCTCCAAGGACTGTTTGCAATAATCTGCCATAACTTTTAAAAAAAAAGAAGGTATAATCCCCTCAGGGCATAGCGATTGTATGGATAGCCCGGAGCTAATACTGGCTTTGGTAGTGTAGCACAATGTTGGAGTGGTTGCGGTAGCCAAAGGGCTGAACGTAACGCAAAGTGCTGACTGTAAAGTGACGCTTGTCTATCGTGGGTAGAGCGACCTGTTAATAGTCTGTACCGTTACACCTCTTCTCTCACTTTTATCCTCTAAGATTTCTTTAGGATTACGTGCACTGTTCTCCCAATGGGCCAATGCAGAGTAACTGTAGACCCACAGTTCACGGTAATATTGCCATATAACTCTTTGCATACTCACATTTCAGGTTTTACATCTCTCTCTGATAGTTTGTATAATACTCGTTAAAGCCGAACACGTAAAATAACAGACCCATAAAATTCACGTTACTTTTCGACATAACTATAACACAACTACTGGGTATTGTTGGACACCCATAAAAAGGACTCGATTTCACAACTCATAGTCTACAATGTTAATGGAACTTTAACAAATAGTTTCTATTCAAACTCTGGATAAACTTCCCATCAAATTCAATTTTATACAAGCTCTCCGCTCAGAGGGGTTCTGGTTGTTTGGGGCTTGTTAACCCTATCAACCAGATCCATGAAACGGAGTGAGTCCCGACACCTTTCCGATATTATTAGATACTCTCCGTTTAAACGTCAGCTGACAAACTAAAACTCGAACAATAAAAAGTTAATCCTGAGAATCAGAGAAACCAGCCAATTTTAACGACGCTCTGATAAAGCCCTCATGATAAAGCCCTCACTTCGAAATCAAAAGTGTCAGATAATCAGTCTTATTATAAATGGGTCCTTGGACTGTATCGCCTGACTGAAGTGATTGTGAAAGTGTTCTTTCAGGCTATTGGCCGAGGAGAGATTGACATGGTGTAAGCGATTCAGGTTTGACAGCAATGAGCTGACTGACGGTAGTTGAAAGTAGGCCTAGTAGGGGAAAGTGTCCTTACTTAGCCTGTAGACGTTCAGTCGTTGTCAATTAGACTTCCTAGACGTGTGCGTCCCAAGTGCCGTGGCGTTTTTGTCGAGTTTTTTCCTTCTGAGTGTGTTGTTGTCGTCGTACGCCTGAGAATGCAATTAGACCCTTTCCTATGGTGACAACGACACGAAAAGTTATTTTGAGTTATTATAATTGTGTTCCATTTATTTCTACTTAAGACTAGGACTACTAAAGTTTGTAATACGATCCTTTCCTGTTCTTGGCAGGAAAAAAAATATTGGGCGACTTTTTTTGGTGTAATGTGTGTGTGTATTTTTTTAAATGTTTGTGTATTTATCTGTAAGTTTTCTTTTGTCAGTTCGTGTTTTATTGTAGTAGAAGTGGTGTTGATTACTGTTAGTTTATTCAAGAAACTGAGGTGGTGTGTAGTTGCTGTGTATGTACTTGTCAATAACATTGTAACCAGTGTGTAGTGGAGATGTGGCTGCGTAACCTTTCAAATGATTACACATTGTGACAGGTGGAGGAGGAGGAGGCACAGCCTCCGGGGCAGCACACAACGCCTCCTCTAGCGGAGGAGGAGGAGGAGGAGGATTACCTATAGTGAATGGAGTAACGTCCAATACCGTTGCCATGGATACCGGCAAAGGAAGCAGTAGTAGCACGCCTACCAAGGCGGGAAGTACGAACAGCAGTATGGGTGGTGGTGGTGGTGTTGGGGCGTCATTGTCGTCTGACCCCAGCAAGGACAAGTCCCCCAAGGTGAAGGGGTCGCAGTTCACCAACAAGAAGGATAAGAACAAAGATAAAAGCGCTGCTGCCGCGGCCAGCAAGGAATCTATTTCCTCGTCCTCGTCCTCCTCTACCTCCGCCTCCTCCCTGGCCAACGGGAGTACCGGAGTTGGCGGTGGCGGGGGAGGTGGAGGAAGTGGTGGTACCAGTGGCGGAGGGTGTGGGGCCTCTGGATCTTCCGGTACGTCAGTATCCGGGGCAGCCAACGGCCTTGACCTGTACTGCCAAGGGGAGCCCCGGATGGCGGTGGAAGCTGTGTCAGTGAAGTTACGCGACGTGATAAGACCCGTTATGGACGATCCCTATGAGTTCAACGCTAAAGTGGAAGATGGATTATGCTTGCCACCCAAAAAGCTGAAGCCGGATGCCAAGGTGAGACAGCTCGTTTTAATTTGTTTTTGACGGTTATGCTACACACACGGTGTTTGTTCGCTAGTGTGCAGTACATACATATCGTTTCTAAAACTCCATTATTTTCCCCCCGCACAAACATAAATTTGGACCCTAAAATCCCTTGACCGCCCCTTTAACTACTGTTTAGCCACTATATAAAGTTGTAGTAGAAGTAGTTCTATCTCGCCATCGTATGTATTTTTTTTTCCGTTACATTTTATGAAGTGAGTGATCTAATTTTGTACACATCATGTATTGTTTAAGAAAGGCAGCAGCTTTTGTCAGTAAATTTCAATCCAACGTATCGTGAAAGACCTGTAATAATACCGCGTCTAACTTGTAAAATAGTATTTTGATTATGAACGAAACATTTTAATATTGTTTTCAGTATGCATTTTAATAGTAATTTGATTTAAAAAAATATTTGTATGGCTGTAAAAACGCAACATCCATAAGGAGAATTATTTTGTTAAATTAATCAAAATACTATCAAGTCCCTTAAATGTCATTATGAGTGATACATTTGAGATGTTATGATTACTTAATGATACATTTTCTTAGGATTTTAATTAACTTTATTGTTGCAATAGATGGTTATAATGGTGTTAGTGCATACACTGTAGTATTGCTCAACAAAGAACTCATGCACAGTTATAGTAGAGAGGTTAGTAATATTTGATTATAATCAGCTTAGGATTTTAATTAACTTTATTGTTGCAATAGATGGTTATAATGGTGTAGTGCATACACTGTAGTATTGCTCAACAAAGAACTCATGCACAGTTATAGTAGAGAGGTTAGTCATATGTAATTATAGTCAGCTTAAGATTTTAATTAACTTTATTGTTGCAATAGATGGTTATAATGGTGTAGTGCATACACTGTAGTATTGCTCAACAAAGAACTCATGCACAGTTATAGTAGAGAGGTTAGTAATATTTAATTATAGTCAGCTTAAGATTTTAATTAACTTTATTGTTGCAATAGATCGTTATAATGGTGTAGTGCATACACTGTAGTATTGCTCAACAAAGAACTCGTGCACAGTTATAGTAGAGAGGTTAGTCATATTTAATTATAGTCCGCTCTGTCATCATGCTTCTTGTGTAAAATTATGTACGCACTTATTAAATTTTCATTCATTCATTTGAGGTGGAAGCGGGGGGGTGGGTGGGTGGGGTTCGGGGGGGGGGTGGTAAGCCAGTCCTGGCCCTCCTCTCTCCCATTCCCCCCACCTCTCTCACCCATCTCACCCCCAACCCCCCTCGCTTACAACCTTTCCAATATAAAACAGATCGTAGTCGCAGATATCATTATCAAATCTTAGGTAACGTCTACAAAGTAAAGGTTACCAAAACAAATTACAAATAAATCCTCAGGACGCTCTGTAACGACAAGATAACGGTGTGTATCTTTGACCACACGGGATCTTCTAAAATATTTATATTTTACAATTCACCAGACACCGCCAACGTATTAAGGTCTTGCTTTACAAACTTTGTTGTTATTTGTTTTTAAGACATCTAGGTTACAAAACCCATATTTACACCGTTTCTTTAAGAGACAACGCGTTACTACTTGTAAAATGCAAAACTCGTGTGTGTGTCTCTCTCTCTCCATTCCTCTCCTCTCTGTCTCTCTCTCTCTCTGTCTGTCTGTCTCTCTCTCTCTCTCTTTCTCTCTCTCTCTCTCTCTCTCTCTCTCTCTCTCTCTCTCTCTCTCTCTCTCTCTCTCTCTCTCTCTCTCTCCTTCCCTTTCTGTGAAACTTTCAATGGATCATTGTTTGAAATGCGTCATTACCGAGAGCATGAGTAGACTGTAGTGCTTACTTAGCCTGAAGGGTTAATGATCAAGCTGCCATTAATGTTAATGCCCGGCCCGTACGCTTGTAATAGGATTATCAGCGAAGGCGGGGAGATAGTAAAAACTATTAGGAGCACACCGTTAGAATCGTTATCTACTGTTCGCTTATACACTGCCTTAGTTTGTATCTCTGTTGTTTTGATTTTTTTTTACACCAGTACACACTACAATTGTTTCTGTCAAAGCATCTAATAGGCTTTACGTTGCAATCGTGTTAAAAATGCAAGTTATTGCTTAAAAGTTCGCTTCTTGCAAATATTCGTTTTAACATTTCTTTTTCGTATTCTATCGGAAATTTATTTCAAAATAATTCCTAATTTCAATACAATCGGCAAAAAAAAGTACTACTGGTTTGGGATTTATTTTTAAAAAAAAAGGTAACTTGTTTGCTTGAAGTACGTTTGATTGTTTTAAACTTCGTTTTAAACGTTTTAAATCAACTAAGTTTGGTTTAGACTTTTGTGTACGAGAGATCGTAAAAATATTAACTGTTATCGTTATGGGATAGGATAGGATAGGATAAAAACAAGGTATAGAGGGAGAGTCCAGCAAACGCAAACATGTATGCCATGTGTACGCATTACCTCACCGCTTACACATGCACGTCAGCATAGTATTATCATATTCACGTTATCCCGTGAAGAGCCCTGCAGTTATCAGTCACTAGCCATAGGGTGGTAAGGAATAGGACTATATTCGTCTTCTGTCTACATTACTTGAGGCTACAATAAATGAAGTCACCAAGTCTTAAAGCCAATATTTCAAAACAACTATTGACTATTCACAATCAGCCACGTTTCGATAACCTATCCTCCTGTAATTCCTTGTGTGGTAATTAATAAAGTAGTGTTGTATTGTCATGGCCCTCTCCACTGTTCACTAATCTGCGGGCTATCTCAGATTTTACGTCAGTGTAGAATGCCTTCAGAAAGACATGGACTGCCTTTGTGTTTAGTTACTTTCAAATTACTGTAGGGAGAGGGAAACCAACAGGGATTGGTTTAACGGGTAAGGGTGACCAGTCAGCTATGCAAGACACCTCTGATTACCAACCCTTCGCCCTAAAAGTTTAGTAATAGCTATCTGTCAGAGAGAAACTGACCAGGGTCTCTTTGAAACTGAATACATGTATAGATTTCATGATCTGTTTACGTGCAAACGGGCTGTCTCGAACTATATCAAATATTATGTGTGTAATGTTATCATGTTTAGACGGCGTTCTTTTGATATACATTTGAGAATCTACGTACGTTGTTGGTTGTTTTTTTTGACAGACTTTCTTAAGCTGACGTCTAGACAATGATCCGGCCGGTAGGGATAAGACAGGTTAGGATTAGCGTTTGATCACTTAATAGTATTTAAAAAGGGGGGACGAAAGATGACTCATTGTCAACACAACGTGGGTGGCGTTTCATGAGTGTCACAACAACGCCTTCTAAACAGATGTGTGTGTGTGTGATTATTATATTTATTTTACTTTCTAAAATTTTACTTGCACGTGATTTTTTTCTTCTTTTTTTACCCCCTCATCCAAACTGATTTTTTTCCCATTGTCTTAGAGTGCTTTAGGCATTTACTTACCTTTTTACTATATTGTGTAAAGTTTACTCTTGTTAGTTAGTTCATTCATTAATTTTGTTCTCTTCGATTTTATTGTATTTCTTGCTCTTACACTATAGTTGCATTTTTTTAATATAGTTCCTGAATTAACTAATATACTCTTTTTATTTCGTACTTTGTAAAAGTTTGTTCCTGCTGGCTAGGGACGTTTCATTGTTATCATTTGTCAAAGGGTAATGTTCACTTATTTAAGCTTTGCTTTTGTGGGCCCTTTATGTTCTCCATGTTTTGTTTGCTTGTCTCGTGAATAATAATAAAATTCTGTTTACAACAATTGCTGAGGACAGAGAAAGATGGAGTACGCTGGTTAAACGATCATCTGTGGTGCCCCAACGACCTCCGAGTTAAGGGATAGGATAGGATAAGTTTACAACAATTACCTCTTACAAGGATTGCTGACAGACAGTAAAATTTGCTCAATTACATTAATAAGTCACATTTCAACAAAGCAGTCGCATGAAGGCGATCGTTGTAATTAGATAACCTGCTTGCAGGTGATTGCAGCAAGTGTAATTCTCATTGTAAAGTGACGTCAACAAAACGCTCTGAGTCTATTATGACGGACTTCTAGCGCCAAAGCCGACAGTTGCCATTATCACGAGATAATTGAAATTAACACGTGTCCTGTATAACTTACAGAGATACTCGTAATCCACAGTGTTAATTAATAATTATCAGTATTTGCCACGCTTTCCTAGCGCCAAAACCTGATAATTACAAATATCATGAGATAATTACAAGTATGATAGGAAAATTACAATTATCAAGGGATAATTTCAATCATTGAAAAATTACAAATATCTTCGTGTGATCATGTTTAATTTTCAGTTTTCGCTCTAGCAATCCGTCTGGAAATGGGTCAAAACCAAAAATTGTAATTTTCACATGATAATTACAATTTTTTCGTGTTAATTGATAATAATTGTAAATTTGTCGTTGATATTTGTAATTATCACATGATATTGTAATTATCACGTTTTGGGGCTAGTAGGCCGTCATAATGTGAATTACGCAGAACACGTATTAATTACTATTATCAGTGCTAACTAACTGCACGTGTTGGCGCTAATTAGCACCCTTTGTATAAAAGTAGAATTTTATTATTCACGAGACAAGCGAACAAAGTATGGAGAACACAAAGGGCTCACAAAAGCACAGCTTTTAAATAAGTGCTACCCTTTGACAAATGATAACAATGTCTGGCGAACATGAACAAGTACAAAGTAATAAAAACAAAAGCATAGTACAATTAAATTCTCAACAATTAAAATAAAAACATATTATAAGAGACAAGAAATACAATAACAACGAAAAGATAAGTCATAAAGAAATAAATTAATAAACTAACCTAACGAGAAACAGATACATGCACAATGTTGATTAAAAAGGTAAATAAATGCCTGAAGCAATGTAAATCAATAAGAAAAAAAATGTTAGAAGGAGGGGGAAGTTTTAAAAAAAAGGAAAAGAAAAAAATTAAAGAACAGAAAAGAAAAAGTCACGTGCAAATAAAAGAAAAGTACAATAATTAAAATACAACACATACACGCACACACACACACACACACACAGCCCCCCACCCACACACACACACACAGAGTAATAATTACAATTTTCGGTTTTGTACAGATTTATTGCTAGAGCCAAAACTGAAAATTAAACATGATCACGCGAAGATATTTATACTTTTGCAATGATAATTGTAATTATCACTTGATCATTATAATTATCCCATGATATTTGTAATTATCTCATTATATTTGTAATTATCGTTTTGGCGCTAGTAGGCCGTCATACTGTGTACTAGTAAGTGAGATCTGAAATTCACATAATCTCAGTCTGACACTCTGAATCTCACGTCATCTCAGTTTAGGATGACATCTGCAGAATTGTAATACAAAGGTTTAAAGTGACAGTTATCACTATGGCTATCACCTTTTTGCAAAAGTGTGTTTGTTCGCTGAGATGGTGTTTTTAGTCTTAATTGTCAATAATACTATTTAGGGTATGGAGTGCCTTGACAGTTATTGCCATCAGCGTTCAATTGACTTCAATACTTGGAAACCTTGAGCATGTTTCTATGCTATGTATAGCTATGTATAGATGTCGGGAGCAGTTGTGTTTTTAATTTATTTTTTTAAAATTAATTTTGTTGTTGTACCGTTTCCAGACGCGCAAAGCAATTTCTTCTGTGTGTAACGTTTGAAGCCAATAAAGAATCTTATGTCATGTTTTATGACGTAAATGGAAGTGCTATGACGTGTAATGACCAGTCAAAACCGATTGGGTGAGGGTGAGAAGGGAGAGGGAAGTGAGCTGTGTGTGGGAGGGGAGTATTGGGGAAGGCTGATGGAAGGTTTGAGGTACTCTTGAGGTGTATTGAAATAGATACTGTTGACTGTTGTCTTATTGGATTTCCGCCACTCGCAAAGTTCTCTCTCTCTCTCTCTCTCTCTCTCTCTCTCTCTCTCTCTCTCTCTCTCTCTCTCTCTCTCTCTCTCTCTCTCTCTCTCTCCCTCTCTCTCCCTCTCTCTCCCTCTCTCTTTCTCTCTCTCGTCCATTTCTCAGTCTCTGTGGTCCTCCTGTTCCCTCCACCTGTCATATCTTTTCATACACGTCCCTCCCATCTTCCTCACCACGCTTCTCGCGAAAAACCAATTTCATGCTTTTAGCGACGACTTTCCAGTCAGACATGATGGAGTGCGCTCCTAAATCACCTCTTTCTTTACATACATAGCGCCCCCCCCCCCCTCCCAACCCTCCCTTTCTCCCAGCCTCTTTCTCTCTCGTCGCTCTCTTTCTTGTTTTCTTCCACCTCTTTTCCAGTTGCTTCATTCTCCCTGCGTCTATTCTTCTTTCCATTAAAAGAAGACACCAACTAAAAAAAAACACAACAAAACTCTTCACGTCTCAAAATAAAAGCAATACACTTTTTTTTTAAAAATTCGGTTTATTCCAAACCTGTTATCAAGCGGAAAACACAGGTCAATTTTAAACTAATAATAATGCCTCTTTTTATTTTGTCCTTTTCCTCGGCCTGCTTTCTCACACCGGAGTGCTGTTGAACTTTGACTACTCTGCCCTATCTGCTTGTCATGACACGAAACCATACAGCCCTTAGTCTTCTGTAGATGTTCGCAGTATGTCTTAAGATGTTTGTATGTAGATTATAGTCACACGACACTTTCGCATATAGGTGACTACTGGACCGATTTATACTGACACCAGCGGGCCAGTTGTTGGTAAAGGTGAAAATAATATGAGCACACGTTGACCAATCCGGGATTCGAACCAGAAACCTTTCGGTTACTAGCAAGACGCTCTTACCAACTGAGCTACCCGGCCCCACAATGTCTTAAGATTTAGTTTAGTTTTATAGATTAACGTCCCCGGACACATAAGCGTATAGGGGACGAATGTATGTCTTAAGAATCGCCATACCTATGTTTTATACTCAAGAAGCTACCTAGCCATTAACCTGAAGGCTATCACTCAGTCCCTTATACACTACTGTGTTCGGGGACGTTAATCTAACCAACCAACGAAGGCTATCATGCACCAAGAATGTGGGAGGACGCTTTGAGCACCTTTTGAGCTGGAAAAGCGCTGTTTTAAGATCGATACAATAATAAATAAATAAATAAAGGAAATCTGAGGTAGTTTTAGAGTCGTAAATATGTTTATTGACTTCGTGCTCGTATCCTTCTATCGCATGGACTTTAAAGATCCTGGCGCTCATGTCCTAGTCGGGTTGATTGATTGATTGATTTATTGTTGCTTTAGGTCCAGCGGACTCTTCCGAGCCAAATCAGGACCGGACAACCCCCGATCCGCATACAAGATCTGCCGAAACAACCCTAGTGGGAAAATTGAATGCCCTCCACCGGCCAGTCACTGTACAATAAAGACATCCCACGCGGGGGACGGCTGAGGGTTGACCTCAACTACGCGAACACCCCGGTTACAAAAACAAAATAGAATACAACCATCATTATAAATCATCAACAAAACACATACATATAAAATGCCAATAGTGCGAAATAATACAATCATAGGAAGCCCTAGTGACCACCCGGCAGAAAGCGTCCAACACTCCCATGCTGATCCAACAGACCTCATACACAAACAAGGAGTCTTGTCCAGGAAGAGTTTTCAAGAAAAAAGGTAGGTCATTGATCTAGCGAAGAAGAAGAAAGTATAGCAGAGTGATAGGACAGATCAGGAATGGGAAAGAGCAAATGATGAAGACAGCGACAGTGGGAATTTAAAGCACTAAATTTCCAGAAAGTGGGGATACTATTTATACTGAAACCCCCGGCACTCCAACGGGGGGAACTGTTGCCGCAGTGAATTAGTCATGCCTACAAAGGCAAGACAGGTTTTCAACTGGGGCTTTCACTGTTCCCTTTATAGGTTAGAACAATCTACAGTGACAAGATTGCTCATGACCCCAAGGGGTATCCTAGACGGGTGAGTGCCGACTACACAAATACACCCAGCATGCACTAGTTTCATTCACCTATCACCGGTCTCCCAGGATATTGAACAGTTGTCTGTGGCGTCAGACCATGCGCCCAAAGGGTGCAAGTGGGCGCCTCGGGCGGCTTGAGTTAGATCCTATATCGGCCAGCGCCTTGAGCAGCTCTTGAGCTGGTAAAGCGCTATACAAAAGTGATTAAATAAATAAATAGAAATACGATTGCTAGGTTGTTGCATTTAATATTTTAATAATAATAATAATAATAATAATAATAATAATAATAATAATAATAATAATAATAATAATAATAAAAATAAAAACAATAATAATAATAATAATAATAATAATAATAATAATAATAATAATAGTAATAATAATAATAATAATATTAATAATAGTGCTTTTGTGCGCCTTGTATTAATATCTGGTTTGTTTGTTGAATAAAATGTATGTTAAAACAATAATAATACAACGATTTAACATATATCTCAAGGTATTGTAAAGTGACTGGCTGGTGGCGAGCTTTCAGTTTTACCACTAGGGTTGTTTCAGCAGATCTTTTATGCGGATCAGGGGTTGTCCGGTCCTGATTTGGCTCGGAAGAGTCCGCTGGACCTAAAGCAATAATCATGTAATGTAATGTAAGGTATGGCGATTCAAATCTTAAACTTTTAAATTGAAATAAGTAACATTATGACCTTGTACAAACGGCTTGATAAAGATTTGGGTGCTGCTGTTTTGTTTTGTTCACCTCTTTTATAAAAACGGTTAAGACTATATATAGTATAGAAGATAATATATGACAGGGGACAGAGAAATGACAAGAAAGGATGAAAGAACACATTACTATTATGTACAAGAGGAAAACTAAGCTTACTTCAAATATGCACGGCGACAAATAGTTGAAATGTAAATATTACACTGCATCCAATACCATCAATGAAGATTCTCTATCCTATCCAATCCTATCCTATCCTATCCCGTAACTCGGAAGTTGTTGGGGCACCACAGATGATCGTTTAACCCTATCCTATCCTATCCTGTCCCATAACCCGAAGGTCGTAGGGGCACCACAGATGATCGCTTAACCAGCATACTCCATCTTTCTCTGTCCTCAGCAGCCCTCATGGCTTCGCTCAGTGTCAAACCAGTCCATTCTCGAATGTTGTCCTCCCACCTCTTTTTCGGTCTCCCCCTTCTTCTACCTCCTTGCACTGTGCCTTGCAGAATGGTCTTTGCAAGGCCTGATGATCTGGTGACGTGGCCATACCATCGGAGTTTCCGTTTCTTCACCACTGTGAGCAGGTCATCGTGTTGTCCAATGGCTTGTGTGATGGTCTGTCGGACTTCAACGTTGGTGATGTGTTGGGTATAGGAAATGCACAGAAGTCTTCTGTAGCACCTCATCTCCATGCTTTGTATTCTTCGTTGGAGATCTGCTGTGAGGGTCCATGCTTCGCAAGCATATAGGAAGATGGAGATGACCAGAGATCGCAGCAGTCTTACTTTGGAATGTAGACTGATGGTTCTGTCTTTCCAAATGGGCTTCAACCTTGTCAGGGCAGCAGTTGTTTGTGCGATCCTGGAGAGGACTTCCTGTCGAGACCCATTGTCTGACACAATGGCTCCTAAATATTTGAAGCTGTGCACTGTGTTGAGGGATTGGCCTTGTACTTTGATGTCCGTGTTGATGCCATTGGTGTTGTTGGTCATCATTTTGGTCTTCTCTGCACTTATTTCCATTCCATAAGCTCTGGAGGTGGTGTCAAGCCTCTGTACAAGCTGTTCAAGTTCTTGTTCCTCTCCAGCCAATCCATCAATATCATCCGCAAAACGAAGATTGGAGATTGCTCTGCCCCCTATGCTGACTGTGCCTTCGTGATCTGCAAGAGCATCTGACATGATGGCTCTGTGGGTTCGGGCAAATAGAATAGACCCAACGTTTCCCGGCGTGTCGTAAGAGGCGACTAACAGGGGTGATGTTAGCACGGCATCACTGGGCGAAAGTCTTCTACACAGAAGTCACCGGCCAGGGCGGAGGAACCTCACGTTACTACAGGTTCAACGACCACGTGCTCAGGGCCAAGGCGAGCCACACTGTATTCGTGGATTTCGGCTGTGGCCAACAGCCTGGAGAGGATTGGGCCCTGCCAGGTCTTTTTTGCCCAAGACACACTACATGATGACACAATCCACTAATTCCATACCGGATCGGTCGTCGCCCGGGCCGTCACCCGGCACAAGGACCGCGCCTTCCGTTGGCCACCAGGACGGAGGTGTTAAGTATGCTACTGATGGACAATATAGCAAGATCCGCACGAGAAACAACATCGTCATAGGAACCTGGAACGTCAGGACCCTAACTGCGGAAGGAAAATTAGAAGAACTGGCCCACGAGCTGGACCACTATCGATGGAACGTTCTAGGTATCAGCGAACTGCGCTGGAAAGGCCTAGGTGAAACAACGACTGACAAAGGCCACAAGCTCTATTTCAGCGGTAGAGATGACAGGCACGAACACGGCGTTGGATTCTTGGTCCACAAGAACATTCTAGCCACTGTCATGGGTTGCCGCCCAGTCTCCAGTAGACTCATTACCATCCGTCTGAGAGCAACCCCTTTCAACATTACCATCATCCAGGCCTATGCCCCAACATCAGACTATGAAGACAGCGAAGTGGAGGATTTTTATGAAAATATACAGGCGGTCCTTGACCAAGTGCCGAAGAAGGACATAGTCATAGTGCAAGGCGACTGGAATGCCAAGGTTGGCCAAGATGCGCACCGCAACTGGGGAGACACATGCGGACCCCACTGCAACAACGAGACAAATCGTTTAACCAGCGTACTATATTTTTCTCTGTCCTCAGCAACCCTGACGAGTCTCTGTTTTATGTATAATTGTTCTCGACAGGAAAGATTTGAAAATCGATATTTCCTCTTTTGTGCTAAGGACGAATTAAATTACCAGTATTCACCTCTCTGCACATCCTTTATACGGTAACATCAATCGCTGCACTTCATTGAAGGGAGGAGGGTGGGGGGGGGGGGGCTGACAAGGAGAGAGAGAAATGTGATACTTGGGATCAATAGGGGAGTCCCCGACACTCCGCATAGGTACAAAACACCGCCGGCAAGACAGGGAGGGAGGGCGGGTCATTACTCTCCAATCTAATCTATCTCTCCCTCCTGTGGGTTCAGGCTGACACGCGGCCTACCAACTGGTCGGTCAGCAGGTGATTAGTTACAGGCCCAGAGACCACGACGGGCCCTCTAACCAACAAAGACCTGCAGACTGAAAGAGGGGGAAGCGAAGGGAAACCGATCGAGGCAGTCAACCATAAAGATCGCAAGTCAGCCGACCGTGAAGTTTTGGGCGTTAGGCTACAGTAATGTTAGTAGTGCCCATAGGACTTTTTAACTGTAGTGTGGAAGGAGTCGCTGTAGCTGGACTTTTTTTTTGTAACTCCTGACTGTGAAGCCTTACGTGTACACATAATCTTGTAATCGTCTGCTGTGTTTTGTCTCTTTCACCTTTTTAATACGTCTTTCTGTATAGTCGGTACAAATCGTTATCTCTCTCTCTCTCTCTCTCTCTCGCTCTCTCTCTCATACACATTGTTTTAGTTTCCATAATTTAGAAGAAGGACATGTACCAAAGACGGATGGTGCTTGGATAGGTTAAGGTCTCTGTGGGGGGGGGGGGGGGGTAGAGTTGTACCTTAAGGCCTAGCCGCCTATTATAGTGAGACTGAAGGGAATCGTTCGCTTTTGAATTCTAGTGAACAGACATTTCAATAAAATCAAGGAACTATAATATTACCGTCCTCACTCAAGATGTAACAGTTCAGCTTTTCGTTCCACTAGTTTGGTTATGATCGGGGGTATCCCTTTTGAATCGTATAAGTGGAATTAAATTTAATTTATGTCTGTTCACGTTGTGAAGCTGTGGTTTGAATGCATGAACTTTTACTTTTTTCGTTTTGGCCGAGAACATTCCCAGAGCACTCAGTCTGTAAGGTAAACACGTTTGGAATTTACTGAACAATTCTAGTTTTGGTGATACTTCAGTTGAACCTAGGCTGTAGTTACAATGACAACATTATTGAATTTCAAGCAGGTGGTGGTGGTTTTCATTTCGGCAAACGACAAATGTGTTGCAATTCAGCGGAAAGGAGTGGAAACGTTTACGTTGGATACATTTAAAGTCCCCGACACATCGGCGTAAAGGAGATTATTGGAGTGGAAAGAAAGAAAGGAACGAGATAAAGAGAGAAAGGTAACCGGTACAAATTGAACGTGATAAGAGAGGGAGAGAGAGAGAGAGGGAGAGAGAGAGAGATTTTTTACCGAACATTGAATGAGGGAGAGGGCTTTAGATCTATCAGTTTGAGAGAAGAGGAGGTGGAGCAGTTAGGGAATGAAAGGGAGAAAACTCTTGAGGGTAAAGGGAGAGCATTTTGATGGAGTGGAGAAGGGAGGTAAGAAGGGGGTGGGAGAGAGAAAGAAATCTTCACCGGGTATCGAGGGTATCAGTTTATTGGCGATAGCACACAAGCACACGATTGTGTTGGTTCAGGCTGGAGGTCAAGAGCGAACAAGAGGGGAAGCAAATTATGGTCGAGGAAGGAAAAAAGAAGGGAGGAAAATGGAACGAGAAAGAGAGGGAGCGAAGAAAAGGAGAAGCAGATGTGGGAAAACCTGTTCCCGTAACCCTTGGGTCGGTGGGGAGAGAGGAGTTTGGGAGCTCTCTTTTCTTTAGGCCAGCTTTATGATGGCGGGTGCCTATCCCCCTCGCTGCTTTACCTTCACCGGTTCTAAACAGATCTACTACGTAACCCCATTTACAGCTGGGTGAATTGGGATGTGTCGTGCGCTTGTTTCATTCTTGTGTGTGTGTGTGTCCTTTGGTGTTTGCCTTCAAAGTGCTGTCACCCATCCAAGTTCTAACTCCGCCCGACTTTGCTTAAAGATGGATAGTCGGAAAAAGTTTGTGGCTTTGAAGAAACGAGCAGACAGACGAGAGAGGTTTGCGGAAACAGACTAGAGACAGACCAAGGGGTGTACAAAATAGACACGGTAGGCCTACGGCCTGCGTGCTTCCGTGAGAGAGGGTGGATGGCGAGGCAGGGAAAATGAGGGTGGGAAGGAAGATCCACGCAAACTCCATCATTAATCCTCTCTGAGCTCCACGGAGTTACATTGAACCCTGGCTGAGCTCTTTCGACCACTAACTACTACACTAGTGAAGTAGTCACAGGCTCCCTCTCTCTTTCCCTCTCTCTCTGTCTAAACCTTTTTTCAATAGTGAATGTAGTGGAAGCCTAGTTCTCCCCTAACCCCTCTCTCTGTGCTTGCCCCATCCACTCACAGCTACCTCCACACACTCATTTTCTCCTTCCTAGCGCACTCCCCCCCCAAGAAACCCATCTGGCTTACCCCCAAATCCAGTCCTCAACCCCTACACTAGTCCTACCTCTATCCGCTGGTTCCACTTCTTGTCTTAGGCCTGCCTGTGGTAGGAAGGAGTCTCACCTCGCCTTTTCTCTTGACAGCTTTTCCAACACAAGCCTCCTTTCTTGTCCCTGGTTTTTTTTAATTCCCCACTAACCCTTTTCATTCGCCAGTCACGGCGTTTTGTTGGCCGTTAAAAGAAACACCGGGCTGTGAAAAGAGAGAGAGAAACAGAGAGAGAGTCACCTGCAGTTTAAGGAGGAAAAAAATAGAAAGAAGAAAGAGAGGACTCCACCGTACTTCCTTCAAATTAACGAATTTACGACAAAGAGAGATAGTGGGGGGATGGGGCTTTGTTTTCAAGTACCATAATCATTCACTTACTTCAATGGACCTAGTTTGCGTGTAGTTGTTGCGGTCGGCTGATGCAAATTGTAAATTGTCACAATTCATTAGTTTTCCCTGTTGAGCAGTGTTGCAAGCGTTTTACTTTAAATCTATCTGCCAAACTGTTTCTAGTGGTGGTTACGTTAGATTTGATGCTCTGGTGACAGTACAAAACATTATATTCATTTAACAGAGGGGGAAAACCCGACCTGCCAATATGCCTCCACCAGTCTCTAGCGATTCTTAATACTCTGGTTGGGCCAACCACAGCTATAAAACAGAGAGCAAGCCGCCAACAAAAACAAACAAACAAAAAATCACTGAGGATCGGGGCTGGAGTTGGGAGGAGGCAACCAGCCATGAACCGTGATTGTTTTCAAACCTCGTTAAACATCTGACAATAGGCCGCGTGGAAAGGGAGCGGAGCGAAAGGGAATAGAAGTCTACCGCACTTCCAAGTAGGGGGTTGCTGTACTATTAAAAAAAGAAAAGGATCCCTGAGAATGGGGTTAGGAGGGGCAGGAAAATGGAGAGAAGAGGAGAGTGGATAAGAATCTTTGGCGAGAGTCGATTTGAAGCCCGGGGGGCGAGTGGGGGAGGGAGAGGGAGAACGCGAGGGGTGAGGAGATTGTGGGAGGTGGGTGTGGAGAGAGCACCGGAGATAGTGGACGGTAGAACTATTTTACGTCATCATGGTCTCGCCATAAAACAAACATCTAGTAAATGTAAAGTTTTACGAAAATGAAGAGAAGTTAGAAAGGCATAGAATAGAGGAGAGAGTCAGACAGCAGGTGGATTTAAGAACAAGAACATGTCAAAGCATAGGCTGGACGAAAAAAAAAAGACACTCGAGTTCTCACTTCCTTTTTGCTTGGGACACGGCACAACGGGAGTATGGACATTATAAGGGAGGTCGTGAAAAAATAACCACTCACCCATCTTGGTGGTAAGTCTGTGTAGTGTTGTGACACAAAACTTGATCCCTTCTTATGGGTAGATACGCTAAGCTGAAAGAGGATTTATATAGTTTGCGTGAAAACGTACCATGTTGGGAGCTTAGTTTACACAGAGAGGTTGTGTCAAAGGAAAAATAAAGGAGAGAGGGAGAGAATTTTGAGAATTCTTTAGGACTGTTTTGTTTTGGTTCTAGTTATTTTAAAACATTACTAGAAACAAAGACTCGTGTTGTGATTATTTCGCTGGTGTATTCTGCGTTGTAAACACTTGAAAGATAAATGCCACAATGGGAGGGCCAAAGGGTAAGTAAGGCCTGGCAAAATGGAGGCATAGGAAATGACTCCAAGCAGACTAAATACCGGCTGTTGTCTGCCTGTACTTCGCCACCATTCCTGTTGCTTTTGTTTGGCTGACACCTACATGTACCACCAAGATTGAGTGCGCGTGTAGTGAGTGTTCTATGCGGTATATACAATATACACGTTAGCATTTGATGATAGAGTGCGCGTAATTATACTTAGTTCGGAAATCAATACTCTACGTGTTTTCGTAGTTTCGTAAACGCGATTTTGGTTGCATGTACAGTGTTGCAATTTTATGTTTAAAAAAAATCGTACATTTTCTTCGACGATCCATTGGGAAAGAGTTTTACGTCTGTAAGAAACACATGAGAATCAAAGGGCCATGCATAACCACGGGACACTGTCGCAATCCTACAGAACATTGGTGTATTTATTATTGTTAAGATCCTTCTTTACGTCCGCCCGCACACCAACGGGGACAGCGTGGGCGCCTTGAGTGAAATCCTGTGTCGGCCAACGCCTTGAGCAGCTCTTGAATGGAAAAGCGCTATATCAGAACGGTGAAATAAATAAATAAATAATTATAAAGAAATAACAATGTCGCAATGATACAATTAATGTATTTGTTATTGTTAACAACATTCGTCCGCCCGCCCAAAACCTCTTCACTTTAGTTTCTCACCTCCCCAGCCTCCCTTCTCCGCTTCTCTCTCTACCCCCTTCCTCCCACCCTTCTCTTCCTCTGTATGCCTTCCTCCCCCCCCCTGCCACCCCTGTTATGAATTCCCTCCATTTTGCTGACTATGTAATAAGTACTTAATATCAATAAAACAATTACTATTGACAGAGCAGGCATGTGTGTTAATGTCTATTATTTAAGGCAGTTTTCCTTGTTGAGTGGGAGGGATGTATGAGAAGAACCCAACGACTTAAAACTCTAGCCTTCATAAGCCTTCGTAAGCACTTCATTCTAACAATAACGAGCGACGAGATCGCCTGACCCGAGGTGTAATCTCCCGCTGTTTTGTTATAAAAGTACAATTCAACATGACACGGCGCGACGGAAATCAATACCTACGGATACGGTGTAGTGGCGTACGGTTTGTTTCGCATTAGGTTGGTTATGAGGTGATGGATGAAGAAGGTAGGACCATTATTGATGAAGGACATCGACATGGAGAGAGGTTAATGGAGAAAGAGAGAATGAGAGAGAGAGGGAGAGAGAGAGAGAGAGAGAGAGAGAGAGAAAGAGAGAGCGTTCCTGATGTTAGTTTATTTCTATGCCTGTTTTCAAGGATTGACCAGTCTGATAGTCGTTTGTGTTCCGATTGTTTGTATACAGTGGTGATGGAAGGTGGGACAATGAGAGGGTTTGTGTGTGGGGGTGAAGGGTGAGGTGGGGGTATGCCAAGCCTCACTCGAGCGCATGAAGGACGGCGATAGAAAAAATGGGATTAGGTGAAAAAGCCGTCCGATATAAATCAGCCTAACAAATCACATCCTCGACATTTAAGGAGATAATGTCAATGTTTCGGAGCATTAATATAATTATTTTTGTCCTTTTTTATATATATGTGAAAAAGCATCATCGTTGTGGTGTGTGCTAGCACGGAGTTTTCTGTTCTGTTTTGTTCCATTTTGAGCTATAGGACAGCGTTCAATGGCTGCCATGCGTCTGTTTGAGAGCGAGAGAGAGATACAGACAGACAGACAGACAGAGAGATTGACTGGCGAGTGCTGTTGGAAGCCAGCCAGCAGCTGCCACTCAAGCAGAGAGCATGCATGATGAACAAGGCAACAGTCAGCCGTATTATCTACAGCCATAACGACTCCCCCACCATTCCCAGCTCTCATCTTCACAGCAAGCTCGTTGTAACCAATGCCCTCCCCTCCTCTCCCCCGCTGAATCTCTTCACTAGCAATTCCCACACCTGCTCGCTGTCGCCGTAGCTCGTCAAATCACTTGGATAAACAGACGTTAAACAAAGGTCCTTTGAGTATACGTTTTTATTCAACAAATTCATTGGTCCTCCTCAGATAACAAGACCAGCGGTCTTCACCCCAACCGTCTCACTCCTTCCGTCCGCTCTCTTCGCCCCTCACCAATCCTCTATCTCTGTCGCCCACCGCGCTTCGCCCTGTCATTATAGTTGTTCAACGATAGACGCCGCGGAGACTTCATACAATAAATAAATAGCTAGCTCTCGCTATTGACACCTGACGCTGCGTGTGTGGCCGACCAAACTAATAAAGATCACCCGTCGCTGCCTCTGTGTTGTAAATTAATCCTTCAGGCACAGTTAACGCGTTGTAATCATTTTGTTGTTTGTCAATGGGATAAACTTTACCACCTCGAACAATAATCGTTTGCATTAACAGTGTATAATTAATAATAATAATAATAATAATAATAATAATAATAATAATAATAATAATAATAATAATAATACATAAAATTTATATAGCGCACATATCTCACACAAAAATTGATTTGAGGCGCATTCTCACCTAATGGAAAATGGTGCGCAGAAACATGATGAAACAACGGATGTGGTTGGAGGAAGAAATATTTATTTATTTTCATTATTGAGGATTTTTATAGCGCACTTATCTCGCCGTACTTGACCAGACTCTAGACGCCCACCCGCAGCCTTTGGGCGCATGGTCTGACGCCCGGACAACTGAGCACAATCCTGGGCAACCAGGGATGGGGGAGAAGGACCTAGTGCCTGCTGGGTGTGTTCTTGTTACCGGCACTCACCCGTATAGGACATGAGCGTCAGGATCTTTCAAGTCCGTTATGATGGAATGTATGCGACACACAGACTAGACCTCGGTTTATACTCTCATCCGAAGGAGAAGGAAACGGGAGTAAAGTGCCTTTCCCAGGGACACAACACAATGGCCCGGACAGGGCTCGAACCCGGGACCTTCAGATCCGCAAGCCAAATCACTACCATTAGACCACCATGACTCTCCAAATACCCTACCCATACACAATCACACACCTACACACACACCTACACACACACCTACACGCACACCTACATACACATGCAACGCACTGTAATAGGTCTGTAGACGCTGTGCAAACCAGTCAGCGCTAGTGAGGTCAAGGTAGCAACTGCTATATTATTTATATTATTTTGTAGTTGTAGTATCACAATCATCGTCATCATCAATCAGTCAAGCACTCAATGCCATCTATAGTAACGTATCTAAAGTCCTATCTGCATTCTGTGCAGGTGGAAAGCGCAGCATCGCCACCTATATCCCAGACCCATCAGGACGCGTCAACGGAGACGTGTTCCACAGGTGTCAGCACAGAGGTAGAGTTGCTGGGTCCCTGTGAGCCTGGCACCAGCGTCTGTCTCCAGGGCATCGTCTGGCAAGAGCAGACTGATACAGGTAAATAGTGAACTACCCCCCTTCCCCTTCCTCTCCCCGTTTTTAATACTTTTAATGTAATTATATACAATTTACAATTTACAGTGACCGTGTTATTAAATAATACGTTCAGACGAGGTCAGCAAAACTGATCAATAATAATACACGGTAAATCGAAACGGGGAGTCTTTAAGAAAGAAAGCATTAAGAAACTGACATTGTTCAACTTAAACGAGTCAAAACAGTAAGACTGACATTGCAGCAAATCCATCGATGATTTCAGAGAAAGAGTGTTAAAGAGCAATCAATTCTGTTCTTGGTTGGAAGAGAGTCGTCACGTGCTCGAACAACCTCCAGGCAAGTTTGGATGGACGCGTGCTTAGATGGGTCAACTTTTCCGCGGGTTCTATTGTTTTGGTCGAAAACCACTTTGACCCATCGTTTATAGGTTAAAATAGCAATCGACCATTTCGAATCTCCCTTACGTATGAACTCTAGTTCCCCAGTGAACGTTGGATGAAGACCGTCATTGACCAATCACCTGGGAGGGAACAGCTTGATTGTATAATCCTCTTTTGGGTTGTACTTCGCTGGAGCAGTCCTACGATCTGCGTCAGTTTTGTTGTTCAATGTTGAGCAAGTTTGGTCAATTTTTAACATTGCCAGCCTTGACTACGGTACTTGAGAGTGACCTGAGTGATTTCTATAGAAGAGCCGGGTAGCTCAGTTGGTAGAGCGGCTTACTAGTAACCGAAAGGTACCTGGTTCGAATCCCGGATTGACCAACGTGTGACCATAATACTTTCCCCTTACCATCAACTGGTTCGCTGGTGTCAGAATAATGTGACCAGTAGTCACCTATACGCTCCGGTGTCGTGTGACTATAATCTACAATTATCCTTTACTTCTATAAACCATAGTTAGTTGACCGAGATCGTTCATTACATTACATGATTATTGCTTTAGGTCCAGCGGACTCTTCCGAGCACCGAGATCGTTCAGAGTGTTACGTTTCAAAAGTTCAGTCTTCAGCGAAATCGCGACTTTTGCAGTTTCGTGCCTTCGGGTTTTTTGGTTTTTTTTAAGGCCTGGGCGAAAACTTGAGGCTCACTTAGATGTGAACTGTAAAAGAAGAGTTCGCTGCCAAGGCCTTGTTTTTGTGTACATGTGTTGGAAGCTAAAAGGGAGCATTTTATTTCTTATTCAAATAATTTCGTACAATTTTCTGGAAATCATTTTGATATTGTTTGTTTAATGTTGTTCAAAGGCCGTCAAGAATTAAATTAAATTACGTTCTTTTAAAATGAATTGTACTGGTATGGTGATAAAACTTGGCCCCATCACTACCTTCCATGCATCAAAGCTTAGCTGTTAACACGTTGTTTGATGTGGTTGTGTGTGACAGGATTACTGGTCGTCAACGTGACATGGAGAGAGAAAACTTACGTAGGAACGTTAATGGACTCCACAAAAAACGAATGGGCGCCGCCAAGGTGAGTCTCTTTCTCTATTGCTGTTTCATTGCTGATGATGATGGTAGTGGTTGTTGTGGCTGGCGATGGTAGCGATGAGGTCAATTATCATTTTATGAAAAAGTTTTGCTTTTGTATACGCTTTGTTTGTATCTGGTTCTTCTAAAGTGTTTGTGTGTGTGTTTGTGTGTACATCTTCCATATTTCCTCTTAAAGGATGACTCCATATTGTACATAAACATCTGTACAGTGCAATGCAACACATGGCAAGAAGATTACTATTACTATTCATTATTATGTCATCTATGGTTGAAAGGTACCTCCCTAAAAGATTGCTGATAACGCGTGTATTTACAGCGGTAGAATTGCATTTGTGATTCTGATTTCATATCACAGTGACGGGAGCAGCCCTCATTTTCTTTTTAACCGCCCTGCCCTGAACGTTAAGCCGATCTATCCATTCTGGATTTCATATCATCTCTTGTTGTCATAATGTTTGCCTGTTGTGTGACATCCTTCCTGCCTTTATCTCTTTCTATTATCATAAACATTAAGTTAGTATTTCACACTCTTACTTTATTATATCATTTTACATTTCCCTTCTTCTTTATTTTTTATTTTATTTTATTTTTTTGGCGTATATCTTCTATCCATTGTTGTTCATCATATCATCATCAAGTTCAGTGCGGCTGTTGTTATCTGTCTCCCTTGTTGTTCATTGTGCTAGTGTCTTGTTGTTTTATCCCCTCGTCATTTGTCTTATGATTTAAAGGGGCCAGGTTAGCAAGGATGTGTGTTTAGTTCTGTGTCGTGTGTTTATTTCTGTGTCGTTTGTTTATTTCTGTGTCGTTTGTTTATTTCTGTGTCCTGTGTTTATTTCTGTGTCCTGTGTTTATTTCTGTGTCTATTTCTGTGTCCTGTGTTTATTTCTCTGTGTCCTGTGTTTATTTCTGTGTCTATTTCTGTGTACTGTGTTTATTTCTGTGTCCTGTTGTAACGAAAGGGGTTATTATCAAGAATTGCGTGTATGCGTGCGTGAATATTCTGCGTGTTCGCCCGTCTCACACTTCCTAACTCTCAAAACTTCTTTTGCTGTCACACCCCCTTCTATTACTAGAAAATAAACAAGAATCAACAAAGTTTACATCAGTACAAACCACCCAATCAATAATATGGAAAAATATGTATATATTTAGTTTTGGTACTCACGTACTTTGTAGAAACAATCCGTGAATTAATATATCATTCACAAATCACACACATAAAGTTCCAAGGAAATAATCCGGGAGATTGTACACTGATCTCACAAACCCACAAATAACTCTCAGTCAGAAAATCCAACTGTCACCAGTCACAATAAACCAATATCGATCTGGTCAGTTAATCCAAGTGTCACTAGTCACAATAATACCAATGAGGTCCCAGTCCCGTCGACAGAGAGAGTTACCAAGAGTCTCATGGAGGACAGACTTCGCTGTCTGTCTTTCGTTTCCTTTTAATCCTCTGTCTGCCTATATCTATACACTGTCTTCCTTTCCTTATCCTTGGCCTTTCTAACTATCCCTGGGGTTTCTCCCCTGTCTATCGTTGCTGTCGCTGCTGCTGTTGTGGCCGCTGCCGCCGTTGCTGCTGCTACTGCTGGGGTAGCGGTTGCTGCTGCTGCTGCTGCTGATGACGATGATGTGGTAGCGGTTGCTACTGCTGCTGACGTGGTAGCGGTTGCTGCTGCTGCTGCTGCTGATGATGATGATGATGTGGTAGCGGTTGCTACTGCTGCTGATGGTGTAGCAGTGGTTGCTTCTCTCGTCTTCTTCTTCGTCTTCTTCTTTGGCTTCTTCTCTGGCCCTCTCAATACTTCCACCCTTCTTCTTCTTCACGACTTCTTCTTCTTCTTCTTCCCGTATTCGTCTTCCTCTTCTTCTTCTCCTTCTCTTCTTCTTCTTCTTCTTCTTCCTCTTCCTCTTCTGTTTCTCTTCTCTTGTAGTATCCTCTTCTTCTTCCTTCTTCTTTCTCTTCTCTTGGGATATCCTCTTCTTCTTTTCTTTCTCTTCTTCTTTCTCTTCTCTCGGAGTTTCTTCTTCTTCTCTCCTTCTTCTCCTTCTCTGCTTTCTTCTTCTTTCTTCTCCTTCTCTTCTTTCTTCCTTCTTCTCCCTTCTTCTCCTTCTCTTCTTCTTTCTCTTTCTTTCTCTTTCGCCTCGAGGCCCCTCAGCCGGAGACTTCTGAAAACATAAGTTTTTCCCCACTAAATATCTCGATACATAGACTTTCTGTATTACCACATATACCTTTCTCTCTCTCTGTGACAGGACCAGACCAGCAACATATGATTCAAATCTCATATGTGTAGAACACAGTTCACACATACGTTAAAATTGTAAATATTATTACATTCTTGCCGCTAATTACTTTCATTCACAAAAATAAATATAATACTATACATTGCAAGTTGAGGTTTCAACCTCAAATCAAATACTAATCCAATTTCAATTCGTTACTCAAAAAATATACAACGATCCACCATCTCCATCACCCCCCTTATCCATCCTTCATACTAATATCAAAATTATCTATTATTAATTCTTATTCCACAATAAGTAGAATATAATCATGGTTAAATTATTATTATGTTCATAATACAATATTTCAATGATAAACAATAAATATATACCTGCAGACGCAGCTGCCAGAAGTATAAACACAACCACACTGTGGTACACACCAGAAGAGACTGCTTCACGTTTGAATGTGATTGGCCAGTCGTCACATGACTAGCTCAGCCAATCAGCATTCAGTTTTCAATAAAAAAAAACTATTATTTATGTCTTCACACAGGAATAGACTACAATACACCAAAAAGTCATCGGACCGAAATAGTATAAAACCGGTCCGTGACAATACCCCCTTCCTGCAAAAAGAAAACGCCCGAGTTTTCTGAATTTTATCAGAAAGAAAAAATTACTACAATCCATGTCCGACTAAACTGTACAAACAAGCGAAAAGAGATAACTGGTCATTAGCACTTATCTTAAACACAAACATATTGTATTAAGAAATCACCCAAAGCGCAATAGACATACATGATATGTAGTTCAAGTCCAAGCATGTTATCGTGATACAGTGAAATTAAAAATCAAAAGGTACATAACAGACTATTTTACAGTATTCCAATAGATTTCCAAGCATTCAATATACAACAGCAGAATTATATACACAGCAAGTTCATGTTCCACAGATTTTATGGAATACACTGATCAACATTTGATCTTGACAGCATATCTGCAAAAACATTGGCAGTACCAGGCAAGGCTTCAATCTCAAACTGAAACTCTTGAAGTGCCAACGCCCAGCGTGTGATTCGAGCATTCTTGAACTGACCCGAACGCAAGTAAGACAATGGCCGATGGTCAGTCTGAAGGATGAACGACTTTCCCCACAGATACTTTGAAAGCTTTGTGAGGGCCCAAATGATAGCCAAGCATTCTCTCTCTATGGTACTGTATCGTGTCTCCCTATCAAGCAGTTTGCGACTGACGAATGTGACAGGGTGCAATTCCCCATCATGATCTTGAAGCAAAACCGCGCCTATGCCGAAAGCACTCGCGTCAGTGCGAACTACGAATGACCGCGACACGTCTGGCAAGACAAGCACAGGCGAGCTTGACAAGATCTGTTGGACAGCTCGAAGAGCCACTTCGCACTCATCAGTCCATTTAATTTGTCTGTGCGAACCCGAGCCGACCAAGTCTGTGAGGGGTTTGACTACCGTGGCAAAGTTTGGCACATAGCGTCTGTAATAGCTGATGAGTCCTAGAATTGAACGAACTTGACGTTTGCTTTTGGGAACGGTTATTTCCAACATCTTCTGCAATTTGGAACTTTCAGGTTTCAAGGTACCACGACCTACAATGTGGCCTAAAAATTCAAGTTCTTGAAACCCGGCGAAAATTTTGGACGGTCTAGCTGTAAGACCTGCAGCCTGCAACTTTGAAAGAACACCTCGCACATGTGCGAGATGACCGTTCCAAGTAGTGCTACAAGTCAGAATGTCATCGAAAAAGTTGATGGAAGACACCTCGTCAAGCCTCAACAGTCGCATCATGCGTGCAAATGTAGCGGGCGCAGAGACTAAGCCAAAGGGCATTCTAATCCACTGAAACAGGCCTACATGGGTTGCGAATGCAGTCTTTGGACGGTCCAGTGGGTTCATAAGAATCTGCCAATATCCCTTTGAGAGGTCAATTTTTGTGAAATAGGTACCATCAGCCAGTTGTGCAAACAAATCATTAATGTTAGGGATCGGCTCTGCATCAAAGACTGTGATTTTGTTGAGGTGCCTATAATCTATGCAAAATCTAGTCGAACCATCTTTTTTTCCAACTAGGACAACTGGAGATGCGTATGGGGAGCGTGACTGTTCAATAACCCCCATTTCGAGCATAGACTTGACTTCTCTTTCAACTGTTTCTTTAGATGTCAAAGGCAAATCATAGGGTCTAAGCCTGACAGGCACGTCTGATGTAAGCACGACGTCATGAAAAAGATCCCCCTGAAAAGTGCCTGGGGCAGTGGTGAGAATATCAGAAAAATCTGCAAAAACACCACGAAGTTGTTGTTTCTGACCAAATGTCAACCTGTCATCAAGGTGGAGATCGTGTACACTTTCAGTTTGCGCAGACGATACAGTGGGTATGATGATATTATCTGAATCAGCCTCTGCTGAAATGACGGCCACGGATGATATGTGGACCGATTCTGTAAAAACTGGTGTGACATGAGGCAGGCTTTGAGCAACGGCATTAGCACCGTGTAGCTCATCATCCCATGGTTGGATAACGTTCCAAGGCACGTTGGGCGACTGACCTACATTAGTAGCGTGAACTTTGATAGCACTTTTGATTAAACAAAAATCATCAGAATTAGTTACCTCTAGTGCAATCTGAGCAGTTGGTTGACGCCTAAGGTACTTTTTCAAAAGATTCGCATGGAAAACTTTTGTCTTTCCGTTGATGACAATCTGATAGTCCGGGTGCATAGCTTTGCTAACTCGGAAAGGACCTTTCCACTGCATGAGCAATTTATTTGAATCCGTAGGAAGCAACAACAGGACTTCGTCATCTTCCTTGAAAGACCGAGGCTTTGCCTTCCTATCATGATAGTGCTTGTTTTTGGCTTCAGCTTTCTTTATGTTTTCTTGAGCCAGCTCACAAGATTCCAGGATCTTGTTTTTGAGATCAAACACATACTTGTACAGAGTCTTTGCATCTTCATTTTGAGAACCTTGTGACCAAGTATTCGCAAGTAGTTGAATGGGTCCGCGAGCGCGACGACCAAACAAAAGTTCAAATGGTGAGAATCCAGTGCTCTCACTAGGAAGTTCTCGACACGCGAAAAGTACCGCGGGCAAATACCGATGCCATGCTTTTGGTTGTTTTTGAATGAGCTTCTTCAACATCGGTTTCAACGTCCCATGAAAACGTTCAACACAGCCATTAGCTTGTGCGTGATATGGCGACGTATGAATGGCCTTGATCGATAGCAAATGGTGGATTCCACGCATGAGATCCGAGTTGAACTGAGTACCACAGTCAGACAAAATTTCTTGTGGACATCCCATGCGCGAGAAAACGGAAAACAGTGCTTCACCGACCGAAACCGAATCAATGTGTTTGAGCGGAATAGCTTCAGGGTACCGTGTGGCTATATCAATGATGCTGAGTATGTATCTGTGACCCTCCTCAGACGGTGGAGAAATCGGTCCTACCAAATCAACGGCAACCCGTTTGAATGGTTCTGAGATAGTCGGCATCTTTTCCAAAGGAACTGGTGGAATTCGACCTTTTGAAGATGTCTTCTGGCAAATGTCACACGTTTTAACGTATCTTTTTGTGTCAGCGGACACCCCTGGCCAAAAAAATTCTGATAGTATTCTGTCTGTTGTTCTACGGATGCCACAATGACCAGCCATGATCGTATCGTGGGCTGTGACAAGAACTGAGGATCTTAGAGTAGTGGGGGACTACTAACTGGTCTAATGTCCTTTTGCTGTTTTCATAGTGCCTATGCAAAATCCCATTCTGAACGAAGTAGGAAACTGATGCTGATCCTATTGTTTGAATTTGACCTGACTTAGAAAGATCAAACAAGGGTGATAGACTATCATCCTGCTTCTGCAACCGAGCAAAATCTGATGGCGATACATTCAAGTCTTGTGTGACCGAACTCAGAGGTTTCTTTGGGATATCTTGTCTCTTGCCTTGGGCACGAGTCGTAACACAACAAGTATGACCTTGATCCTGGATGAGTGTGGTAGCAACCGAGAGAGGGTCAGACACACCTGGCAAGTTCCCTAATATCAAATCAGCCACTGGTTGATCAATAACACAACACAAAATAGTGCCAGAGAAAAATGGAGTGTCGACAGACACTTTGGCCAACGGAAATTCTTCAATGTTTCCACCGAATGACCAACATTTACACTCTTCGCCAGTGTACTGATCGTCCGAAACCAGTCTCTTGCGAACGCCACAAATGGTAGCACCCGTATCTCTGAGCACACTTGCTTTGAGGCCATTTACGGTACCTGATACTAGCTTGAGATGACCACAGTTTTCATTACAAACTGAGCAAACGACCTCAGTGACCAAAGCTGACTGCACCTGAGTGTCATCTGGGGAGTCCTGATATTCCTGAAAGTCATTTTGATTGTCTTGAGACTCTGGATAAGCTTGGGCAACAGCAGAATTGCCAACAGCATAAGGACACCACGTTGATATGTGACCTACACCCCCACAACAATAGCAAACTATGCCCTGACCATTCTGTCCCCTGTTAAGAGGAGGTCTGCCTGCGAAACGAGGACCAGGTCCCGAATACGTATTGCCACGACCACGAGGAGCCTGATTGTTTTGAGCACCCCGTTGCGTATTCATGTTCTGATGTGCAAAGCCCCTATTCGGAATGGGACCTGCGGGTTGGTAGTTTCCACGCGGAGAGCCACGAAATCCCGATCCCCTGAAATTATTCCATCTTTGACCCGTCCCACGAAATTGATTCTGAGTGGGCACATTCTGAGAAATAGACGCGGATGCAAAAATCGAGTCATCTGACTTCCGTGCCAGTTTCTTTTCCGGGTGAGCCATGCGAAATGCTTCAGCACTGTCTATCAAAGCCGCGAATTTTGTCAAATTTCTTTCTTTCAAAAACACGGCGAGATCTCTCGAAACAGAAGCAATAAACTGCTCACACAAAATCAGATTCCATAGTCCATCAAAAGTCTTTTCACAATCTGACAGTTGGATCCATCTTTCCAACAAGTGAGAAAAACGCTTTGAAAAAGTTACAAAACTTTCCCCCACTTCAGGCCTAACTGATCTGAATTTTTCTCTGAATCCATCTGCAGTGCACTGAAATTTCTTAAGAAGTTCTTGCTTAAGATCATCATATGTAACTGTACCGGTAGCAGACAAAGAATGATACACAGCCAAAGCCGGGCCTTGTAGCAATGCAGTTAAGTAAACAACCCATTTACTGCTATCATAATTGAGAGCTTTAGCATGTGCCTCAAATCGGTACAAAAAAGAATCAATGTCATCCCTGTCTTCTTTGAAAACGGGTAGTTGGGGCAACTTTGGAAACGAGGGATTAGAGCTCCGAGTCCTAGGGTTAGTGGTCTCGCTCTGCAATTCAGCTTGTTTCAACTGAAGTTCGATTTCTTTTTCCTTTAGCTTAAGGCTTTGTCTATCAAGTTCCATCTGATAATCCATCTTCAATTTCCTTTCCTCTCTTTCCTCTCTTTTAGCATCCTGTTCTAACTGCATTTTTTTAGCATCCTGTTCTAACTGCATTTTTTTAGCATCCTGTTCTAACTGCATTTTTTTAGCATCCTGTTCCTGTTTAACCTTTTCCTGTTCCAGTTCCTGTTTAATCTTTTCTTGCTCTCTTTCTTTGGCCCTATCATGTCTCTGAAAACACTGCTCAATGTACTGCTGCAGCTTTTCGTCAGTAAAACCTAACTTTTGGGCTTGAGTCAAAAATGAATTAAACAGAGTATCATATTCCTCAGCAGAAGCCATGATCAGTTGAATTCAAAAGCAAATTACTAAAAGTAAGACAAAGCGAGTGACAAGTCAACGACTAACTTTTAGGTTTGATACCAGTTTAACAATTTTTTTTTTTAAGTTTCACAAGGCCAGAAATATTACAAAAATCAAAAGCAAATTCAAGTTTGACAAAAGAAAATTATTACAAAATCGAAGCAAGCTACGTGTGACAAAAGAAAAATTATTTCAACATCCAAGCAAGTTTAAGTTAACACAATGAAATTATTTTGAAATCAATGCAAGTACAAGTGTGACCAACGAAGATTATTTCGAAATGAAAACAAGTTCAAGTTTACAAAACAGCATACCATAAAAGAAAAGAAAAACAATGTTTAGATTATATTCAGTCTAAGTACAAGCAATCACCAGAAAACCACACTAAATGCAACAATTAATAACTGTAACAACTACCAGTGTCTAAACCTAAATTATGACAAGTGAAATTTTATAAGTAATTTGTTTTGAAATGAAAACAAAACAAAACAAAACAAATAATAATAATAATAATGAAATACTATACTAAATAACAAACAACGACACCAACATCACAACACAACAAAGAGAGAACTAAAATTCTAAACTAATATCGGTACAATAGAATACAAGAAATCAACAGAAAACAACTAAGTCCCCCTTCGGCTAGAAAACACCGGAAGTTCCGTTAAAATGCCAAAAATAAATCCTAAACACCTACAACAACTAAAATAGGGATGTGACAACTATAACTATACAAGACAGGATCCTAATAGTATAGAAAGAAAACAAAACAAAACTGAAAAGCTGAACTAGAATTAGCAATATATATATACAACAGGAAGAAAAATGAATCTAAGCCCTTTCTGATCCCAGAACTATACAAAGAATCAGACCCGTAAGGAAAGAATCGGAGACGGGGTATAATCTATACAAACACTAACATCCTACCCAAAAAGAAATGAAAACAACAATTTAACAAGTCAGTTACACAGTACACACTTACTCCTAGCACACCAAAGTTAAGTGCCCCAAAATTTATACAAAACCCTTCTACTGTTCAACTTATACTTATTCAATTAACTCCCACAATATAAACTCCCACTAAGATTATTTAATAATCTAACTCCCACTAACTAACTACGGGTCTCAGGGTCACCACTGTAACGAAAGGGGTTATTATCAAGAATTGCGTGTATGCGTGCGTGAATATTCTGCGTGTTCGCCCGTCTCACACTTCCTAACTCTCAAAACTTCTTTTGCTGTCACACCCCCTTCTATTACTAGAAAATAAACAAGAATCAACAAAGTTTACATCAGTACAAACCACCCAATCAATAATATGGAAAAATATGTATATATTTAGTTTTGGTACTCACGTACTTTGTAGAAACAATCCGTGAATTAATATATCATTCACAAATCACACACATAAAGTTCCAAGGAAATAATCCGGGAGATTGTACACTGATCTCACAAACCCACAAATAACTCTCAGTCAGAAAATCCAACTGTCACCAGTCACAATAAACCAATATCGATCTGGTCAGTTAATCCAAGTGTCACTAGTCACAATAATACCAATGAGGTCCCAGTCCCGTCGACAGAGAGAGTTACCAAGAGTCTCATGGAGGACAGACTTCGCTGTCTGTCTTTCGTTTCCTTTTAATCCTCTGTCTGCCTATATCTATACACTGTCTTCCTTTCCTTATCCTTGGCCTTTCTAACTATCCCTGGGGTTTCTCCCCTGTCTATCGTTGCTGTCGCTGCTGCTGTTGTGGCCGCTGCCGCCGTTGCTGCTGCTACTGCTGGGGTAGCGGTTGCTGCTGCTGCTGCTGCTGATGACGATGATGTGGTAGCGGTTGCTACTGCTGCTGACGTGGTAGCGGTTGCTGCTGCTGCTGCTGCTGATGATGATGATGATGTGGTAGCGGTTGCTACTGCTGCTGATGGTGTAGCAGTGGTTGCTTCTCTCGTCTTCTTCTTCGTCTTCTTCTTTGGCTTCTTCTCTGGCCCTCTCAATACTTCCACCCTTCTTCTTCTTCACGACTTCTTCTTCTTCTTCTTCCCGTATTCGTCTTCCTCTTCTTCTTCTCCTTCTCTTCTTCTTCTTCTTCTTCTTCCTCTTCCTCTTCTGTTTCTCTTCTCTTGTAGTATCCTCTTCTTCTTCCTTCTTCTTTCTCTTCTCTTGGGATATCCTCTTCTTCTTTTCTTTCTCTTCTTCTTTCTCTTCTCTCGGAGTTTCTTCTTCTTCTCTCCTTCTTCTCCTTCTCTGCTTTCTTCTTCTTTCTTCTCCTTCTCTTCTTTCTTCCTTCTTCTCCCTTCTTCTCCTTCTCTTCTTCTTTCTCTTTCGCCTCGAGGCCCCTCAGCCGGAGACTTCTGAAAACATAAGTTTTTCCCCACTAAATATCTCGATACATAGACTTTCTGTATTACCACATATACCTTTCTCTCTCTCTGTGACAGGACCAGACCAGCAACATATGATTCAAATCTCATATGTGTAGAACACAGTTCACACATACGTTAAAATTGTAAATATTATTACATTCTTGCCGCTAATTACTTTCATTCACAAAAATAAATATAATACTATACATTGCAAGTTGAGGTTTCAACCTCAAATCAAATACTAATCCAATTTCAATTCGTTACTCAAAAAATATACAACGATCCACCATCTCCATCACCCCCCTTATCCATCCTTCATACTAATATCAAAATTATCTATTATTAATTCTTATTCCACAATAAGTAGAATATAATCATGGTTAAATTATTATTATGTTCATAATACAATATTTCAATGATAAACAATAAATATATACCTGCAGACGCAGCTGCCAGAAGTATAAACACAACCACACTGTGGTACACACCAGAAGAGACTGCTTCACGTTTGAATGTGATTGGCCAGTCGTCACATGACTAGCTCAGCCAATCAGCATTCAGTTTTCAATAAAAAAAAAACTATTATTTATGTCTTCACACAGGAATAGACTACAATACACCAAAAAGTCATCGGACCGAAATAGTATAAAACCGGTCCGTGACACCTGTGTTTATTTCTGTGTCACAATGAGTTTACTTGGAAATTGCATAGTTGTCGCAGGATTAAAAGATTATATAATGGGTAACCGTTCCTCAAACCGACCACTAAGCTTTACATTTTAAGCGCCTTTCTTCCTTGCTAGGTCAACAAACAGTTGTGCTCACTAGACTGTTTCCACAGCGGCGCAATTTTAATCACCAACTTTGATGTTATACATAGACAGATAAATACATTTATCGATTTCAAAAACTGTACTATTAAAAAAAAATAAAAGTCTTACTTTTTTCCCGGTGGGACAATGCTCACAGTGAATTTGACAATGATCTGTGACAGTGAAATATGAGATCTTGGAGTTCCTTTAAACAGTAGTGTGGTCGTTGTGTTACACATTACAGACGTTATCTTTTGTGTGGTCATTGTGTGACAAATTACAGACGTTATTCTTTGTGCGGTCGCTGTGTGGCACAGTATTTGTGTGGACATTTTATTGTCCCTTTTTATCGGGAAATTCTGGGCCGCTTCTCGGGGGAAGGCGTAGTCGCAGCCTGTGGCGTGCCCAAACTCAACCTACGTAATATTAGTTGTGCTTTTTATTATTATTTCTTTTTCTTTTTTTATGGGAGGGGTGGGGGCGGGTGAACAAGTTTTTACACGAGTTATTCTTTAAATAATGGCGTGTTCGCTGTGTGACACATTACACAAGTTATTCTTTACAAGCGACAGGTGTTATAGTGTGTGTTTTACATGTCACATTAAATCAACGATAATTGCTTCATACGTATCTTAACCCAACAACCCCTTTCTTCGTCACAAAAATGTTTCTCATTCTCTCCGCCTCTGCACAGTGTTAGCAGTTTAGCGTTAAATATATTGTGGACATTTTGATATGCTAGGTCTCCCCTCCTCCCTTCCCCGCCTTTCCCACCAACCCACCCCAGTTGTTTTATACTCTCTTTATACTCGCTTTACTCCGTTAGACCTTCCTGCATCAAAGATTATACCATTATAATATGGGCTATTTAAAAACAAATATTTGGGGTTGTTATCAGAAGCTTCCGACAACCATGTGAAAACCGAGAGGACAGTCAAGTTTCATTTTCTGAAGACTGGGAACAAAGCACTTCAAACACTTCAGAAGTGTAATATGAATTCATCAGCTTCAAAACAGTCAACATCGCTATTGTACTGAAGCCTTCCATAATACTCGATAGTTTACACGATACTTCCGTTGTTTTTGCACGACTTTAGTTTCCCACCCACTGGAGTAATGAACATCTGCACCCAGCGTTTGGAGATATGGCAGACGGGGACAGACCCCACCAAGAAAAACGCTGAACCACATGAGAAATCATACTCATACTACTAAAATGGACTGTACAAAAATGGCCAAATAATTAATTGATCTTGCCCACCAAGGGGATTCCAACCTGGGTCATCGGTGCGCCAGGCGAACGCTTTACCACTTGAGCTACGGCAGCGGTGGATAAAACGCACTGGATAGGTTTGGAGCGGAACAACTGCCAGTGTGACACGATGAGTAACACTTTAGCCGTATCAGTTGCGTCCTTCTCTCTTAATAGGCTACTACTTTATCAGTAAGGGCGTACCCTCTGTGGCATTGGTCGAGGGACTGAAAGTGTTGAATAGATTCTGAAGTGTTGCCTGCTGACGGTTCAAGTTGTGGCTTCCGACCCTTTGCTATCTGTGTGTGTATCACGTGACATTAGTTTGAATTCCGGCTTGCATAAGAGTTACAATGATGGTTGTTAAGCTGGGGTTTTGTCTCTATAGGACGACTGCTTGGAGACGTTGAAGTACTATTCATTGAAGCTGGGGTATTGTCTCTATAGGACGACTGCTTGGAGACGTTGAAGTACTATTCATTGAAGCTGGGGTATTGTCTCTCTATAGGACGACTGCTTGGAGACGTTGAAGTACTATTCATTGAAGCTGGGGTATTGTCTCTATAGGACGACTGCTTGGAGACGTTGAAGTACTATTCATTGAAGATGGGGTATTGTCTCTATAGGACGACTGCTTGGAGACGTTGAAGACTATTCATTGAAGCTGGGGTTTTGTCTACGACATTGAACATTAAGTATTATTCATCCAAGCTGATTTTCAATATATTTCCTGTCCCGTTTCTTCGGATATTAAATTTAAGTTTAGGTTGTTTGTTTGTTCAGAACTGATTTGAAGAGACTACAAGATCTTCCTTGTTCATTTGTTTCGACTACATGCGTGGTATGATAATAACAAACGCAGATTAAAAAATAAAAAAAAATAAACGATAAACAAATGTAGCCGAGTAAAGTATTTGACGGCCACCACCTTAGGAACACGGCCACCACCTTAGGAACACGGCCACCATCTTAGGAACACGGCCACCATCTTAGGAACACGGCCACCATCTTAGGAACACGGCCCAATCCCAACTGTATTTGTATTCATCCTTCGTAAGAGAGACAAGACATAAATATTGTTGCTTTGCAAGGCGGGGCAAGCGTGTTGATAGTAAACCGGATTGCCGGCTACTAGTGCCACAACACTGTCTGCAGGTCACTGCCACTAACCTGCATAAAATGCCTGCCGACAATGTATAGTCCTGCTCACCACCAAAAGCAGAAGATGAATGGTCAGACGGAGAGAATACGTCGTGTCGCCTTGTCCTGCATCAATGACCACACCAAAGGATTTTCTGCACAACAGGAACCACCCAAGGCTAGACTAACCAACAAGTGGAAGGTAGACAATCTCTCCCAAGCGTGAACAGTCGCCTCCCATTCCGTCGCACAAACAAGAAAATGTATTCGTTCAGTCTCTTCCTTCTGTGTTTTCAGTTTTCCTCCTCATATTGGCGCTCGCTGTATATTATTAATACCTAGTCTGTCACAGGATTATTTCAGTCCACATGTCGCCCTTTTTCCTACACAGAAGGAGTGTCAAACGGTGGGGGTGCTCCGTAGCTCAGTGAATAGAAAGCTGGTTTCCTATGCCGAAGGTCAGGGTTCCAACCCTCGCGTGGAACGAACTTATGTAACTTAGGTACGAGACACAGAAGTTTTCTCTGGGTACTCCGGTTTCCTCCCTCGCTTCAAATCAATAATGTTTTGGTTTTTTTTAAATTGGATGCCGTCAATCTAAAAGTTCAAGAATAAAAATTGATTTATGTTCCATCTTCTGTAATGGCGATCTTGTCAGATCGCCGCGCTTTGAGTTCGATTGAGGAAAAAGCGCTTGATAGCATCCTGTATTGTTATGATGATGATGATGATGATGATGATGATAATTTTATTTATTATTATTATTATTATTATTATTATTATTATTATTATTATTATTATTATTATTATTATTATTATTATTATTATTATTATTACTATTGACATACTACTGTCGCTCAGTGGAAATGTAACAAAGGACAAACAGAAACATGGAGCAGTTGCACCAACCAACAAAGGGAAGCAAATAACAGCAGCACAACAATTCAGGGTTTAGTTTTCCTTATTCCGGCATGCCTGGTATGTAACACGTGGCATTGTCCCTGAAGTAAGCTGAGGAAGTATAGTCGGATGTCAACACTGTGTGTAATGACTGCTAGGGGCCTTGTGATGTCGTATCTGTATTGATATTGTCCAGTCAGTTTGCAATACAATCAACAGTTCGTGCGCGCGCGCGCACACACACACCACCAAACTTGCTGACACACCCAAACTTACACACCCAAACTTACACACTCAAACTTACACACACAAACTTATTGAACCATCCAAACTTGCTGACACCACCAAACATACCGACACACTGCAGTTTTATGACAAAACAAAGCCAGCCCAACAGAGTCTTGCGATTTTGGATTTTATTTCTCAGCGATGCGGGCTCTTTTTGTGTCTTGCGATGACTTTTTGTCTGGATCTCGTTATGTAAGGAAATAGAGGATTAACTCCTTCGTGTGTTACAGTTGTGATGTACGGCTTTTTGGCACGAATGTCACTTTGGGAAAGAAAGTCCTGGATGTAATGGAGTTTGTTTTCATTTACGGAAGACAGTTAAGTTTCTGCGTAACCTTTTACATTATTTACGACGTACGCGCACGCACGTACACACACAAACACACACGTACCCTACCACAAACACACACACACATACAAGTACACGGTCGTACACACACGCTCGTACACGCTCAATCACTGACACACACACACGAACACAATGATACGCAAACTTCAGCTTTTAGTGGAAGGAAGTCAATGAAGAGCTGGTGGAATCCGTAGTTATCTAAACACGTCATGTCTATTCAGTCCGTAGATTAATTCCAACAATTTCTGTAAGGTAATCGTACGTCGGACTGGTGTTGCTTTGATCCGCACATCCACCCACAAAGTAGTACTTGCATATTGCCACAGTTATTTTCACTTTAAGTCTCAGTCATGAATGTTACAGCAACATTTTTTTTATTGACCGTATTTCTTTCGTGACTATTGAGTGCTCTCTTTCTCTCTCTCTTTTTCTCACCCTTCTTCTTCTTCTTCTTCTTCTTCTTCTTCTTCTTGGAGAAGGAGGTTTTGTTGACGTTAGAGGAGGATGGGCTTATGCAGGAAAAGTCTTTAGATACAAATAAAATGCCTTCGGAAGTTTTGACGTAAAGCCCCTTCCTCTTCATTTCCCCTTCAGAAAAAATAACCCCTTGGGTGAAAGGAACGTTGGTTGATATAAAAATTGAGGACTCCTTCCTTTCACATTCAAAATTGGTCTCTCTCTCTCTCTCTCTCTCTCTCTCTCTCTCTCTCTCTCTCTCTCTCTCTCTCTCTCTCTCTCTCTCTCTCTCTCTCTCTCTCTCTCTCTCTCTCCCTCCCTCCCTCCCTCCCTTCCTCTCGATCATTCTTATTTGGGAAAGCCGGGTCTTTAACACTAAGCCTGCATTCTGGATAAAACTCGTCATTATTTGGGGATTTCACATTGATTGACTTTATATTGTTGTAAGAGCGTTCAATACGGTTGACCATTTCATGTACTACTGACAACTGACAAAGCCATTAATTCTGGATGTCAAGTTAGTGGTAGTGGCTCTTGTATGAGTCTAACATTTGACAATAAAACGTTGAGGCTTTAGTAACAAATAACTATTGCATGCCTAGCTAGGTTAAAAAGATTTTGCTACCACCCACCCTTAACTAACCTATCGATCATTATTAGTCTTGGTTTAAACAAATGTTTTATTCACGGAAAAGCATATAATTACAAAACACTGATTTACAGGGTAGGCAACAAGCGAGCTTATATAAAAGCCCACCCTGTATGACAAAATTCTACATAATAATTAAGTGACAGGCATCTGATATTTGTATATAAATAAAGAGGAATACAACATTTTCAAAATTAAAAAAAAATTAAAGATAATAAAGTTTAGTAAATAATTACACGGACATACACGCATACACATAAATAAAGAAATAAATAAAAATAACAAATAAAAACGATGAATAAAATATTTAGCTAGAAATTAAATGCGTAGATGAATAAGAAATGGACATTATTAGTCTTCAAGGGGTATTGTGGTTGTTGCGAGAGAGATCATTTCATTCCTACAGTTGTAACTGATAGAGTCAGCAGCGATCATTACCCCTTATCATACCAGAGATAGTGAGAACGGGAGAGAGATATAGTGAGAGGGAGAGAAGAGGGGAGGAGGGGGGAAGGAGGGGTCTGACGGAAGCACTCAGTAGCCAGGGAAAAAAACCATGGCCAGTACGAACGAATGTTGCTCTCTTGAACTCTATTGTGTTCCCGTTCTGCTCCAACTCTTTATTATTATATAAACCATGCCACAACACCGGGCAGATCAAAATCGGTTTTTTGTTTCTCTCCCGCATGTTCTCCTCTATCTACACAAATATAATACAATATTTTTTTTTTTAAGTTCCTTGCTGTTTGTTGAAACAATAAAGATTCTAATTCGATACAACACTATAGGAGCCAGAATGATCGACCCGTTGATCGTGCGTGAGCCCTCAGCATCAAGGAAAAAGAACACAATTCAGTACATTACAATGACAACACAATACATCATACATTATAATGACAACACAATGAATGCATTACAATGACAATACAATACTTTACAATGGCAACACAATACAATACATTACAATGACAACACAATACAATACATTACAATGACAACACAATACATTACAATGACAACACAATACAATATTGATTGATTTATTGTTGCTTTAGGTCCAGCGGACTCTTCCGAGCCAAATCAGGACCGGACAACCCCCGATCCGCATAAAAGATCTGCAGAAACAACCCTAGTGGGAAAATTGAATGCCCTCCACCGGCCAGTCACTTTACAATAAAGACATCCCACGCGGGGGACGGCTGAGGGTTGACCTCAACTACGCGAACACCCCGGTTACAAAAACAAAATAGAATACAACCATCATTATAAATCATCAACAAAACACATACATATAAAATGCCTATAGTGCGAAATAATACAATCATAGGAAGCCCTAGTGACCACCCGGCAGAAAGCGTCCAACACTCCCAAGCTGATCCAACAGACCTCATACACAAACAAGGAAGAGTTTTCAAGAAAAAAGGTAGGTCATTGATCTAGCGAAGAATAAGAAAGTATAGCAGAGTGATAGGACAGATCAGGAATGGGAAAGAGCAAATGATGAAGACAGCGACAGTGGGAATTTAAAGCACTAAATTTCCATGTTATGTTTATCAGTTTATAGTCCCCTCTCTTCCCGTAAGGATTTTCAGAGAGGAGACTGATGATTGTAAATTTCCAGAAAGTGGGGATACTATTTATACTGAAACCCCCGGCACTCCAACGGGGGTAACTGTTGCCGCAGTGAATTAGTCATGCCTACAAAGGCAAGACAGGTTTTCAACTGGGGCTTTCACTGTTCCCTTTATAGGTTAGAACAATCTACAGTGACAAGATTGCTCATGACCCCAAGGGGTACACAATACAATACAATAACAACACAATACAATACATTACAATGACAACACAGTACAATACAATGACAACACAATACAATACATTACAATGACAACACAATATAATACATTACAATGACAACACAATACAATACAATGACAACACAATATAATACATTACAATGACAACACAATACATTACAATGACAACACAATATAATACATTACAATGACAACACAATACAATACAATGACAACACAATATAATACATTACAATGACAACACAATACATTACAATGACAACACAATACAATACAATGACAACACAATATAATACATTACAATGACAACACAATACATTACAATGACAACACAATATAATACATTACAATGACAACACAATACAATACATTACAATGACAACACAGTACAATACATTACAACACAATACAATACATTACAATGACAACACAGTACAATACAATGACAACACAATACAATACATTACAATGACAACACAATATAATACATTACAATGACAACACAATACAATACATTACAATGACAACAGAATATAATACATTACAATGGCAACACAATACAATACATTACAATGACAACACAATATAATACATTTCAACGACAACACAATACAATACATTACAATGACAACACAATACAATACATTACAATGACAACATAATACAATACATTACAATGACAATACAATACATTACAATCACAATACAATACATTATAATGACAACACAACACGTTACAATACAATGACAATAACATTACAATGACAACACAATACAAAACATTACAATGACAACACAATACAATACATTACAATGACAATACAATACATTACAATGACAACACAATACAATACATTACAAGGACCACACAATACAATACATTACAATGACAACACAATACATTACAAGGACCACACTATACAGTACAATGACAACACAATACAATACATCACAAAGACCATACAATACAATACATTACAATGACAACACAATACAATACATTACAAGGACCACACAATACAATTGAACACAACACATCTTTATTACATTAAAGTCAATTACAACTGGCGCACAATCAGTTTAAAACTGTATACATGCATATTAAAAAAAACATAACGATCCGCATCACACATGCGTCTTGTAAAAACAGTGGAAGCCTCGGGCGAGTTGGATCCTGTATCGGCCTTGAGCAGATCTTGAGCTGGAAAAACGCTTTACATCATGCCAACTTACCTCTCTCCCAATACTCTCAACCTCACACACAGTAGTACCAGAACCACAGCACACACACACATGAGGGAGGGGAGAGAGAAAGAGAGTACACAAAAGCTATTAGCAGATCAGCTTGGGCGGGGGAAATCTCAGGACAACAGCGGTAAATCGTCCTCGGGAGATTACAGGCTTCCTGTAAGCTGGCTGAGAGCCAACTACAATAATACACCACGCTGAATATAGAGTAGTAGGTAGGCACACTGACAGGAACATAATAATAATAATAATAATAATAATAATAATAATAATAATAATAATAATAATAATAATAATAATAATAATAATAATAATAATAATAAATTGCATTTGTACAACATGTAGAGCACAAACAGCTAGATCACATCAGTAACATGCTGGGGACGAGCGAGAGAGAGGTTTGGCTCCCTTGTGTTTTATCTGCCTGGTAAAAAGAGCTTAGCTGGAAAATGTGCATTACATATGTATTGTGTTTCTGTGTGTGGAGAGGGGGGACAGTGGAGAGGGGGGAGAGCGGAGAAGGGTTGTGGTTGCGTCCATATGAGCATTTCTTAGTTTATTTTGTTCCGTTCGGTTTATTTATCCATTTGTTTTCCTTTCTTGTTAAAAGTGAATGCTTGCAGATTCCTGTTGTGTTCGGTGTAATTAGGCTGTCCCAGGGTTACGTGTTTCTACCTGGAAGAAACAGTCCAGCTTTGCTAGGAGATCTAGAAAAATGTGTTACTACCCAAGTGTGAAAATAGATTTACTATGGACGGGGCTTTACTTAAAACTAGACCTACATTGTGCGAGGAAAAATTTAAATAAGGCCACACACGGCGGAATTCAGTACATTTCACAAGCGTTTTGCAATAAACATAAAATGAAAGAGCTTTGCTTGGAAGAAAAAAAAAGTTTTGTCATGCAGGCGGGAAAATGGAGAAGAGGTCGGGAGAAGGGGAGGGAGGTAGCGAAAGGAGGTTGGGAATAGGGAGCGTGTGGGTGTGGTGGAGTGGTGGTTTAGTCCCTTAGACAGTTACTGGTGGGTTAGACAGTTACTGGTGGGTTAGACAGTTACTGGTGGCTGGTGTATGCGAGTGTGAATTGTACGTTGTGAATGCTATTCTTTGCTTCAGCACGACCGTAAAATATCCATAACAGCTGGAAATAATAATAGCAGGCTTATATAAATATTCAGTGCTCGTCATTAGATGGCAACATAAATTAATTAAATCTCCAGTGCTTACAATAGAACGCAGCGATACGTGCAAAATGTATAGTCCCTCTATATTATATAAACTAAATAATACTCCGCGAAGACAGGTACAGAAAAGAAAGACAAACCAAAGAGCGAAAAAAAGAAAAAGGAGAATCCAATAAACAAAGAAAGAATCCATGAATGAACATTGAAGCTAAACGCCTATACCCACCCACCATTGGCGATATGGCAGACGGGGAAAGCCAGCCCAGAGAGAGGAGAGAGTAGGGACCTTCACAAAAGAAAGAAGTAAAGAAAGAAAAGAGAACATACATAAATAAATAGGAAGACAAAACATTGAGGAGGAAATCACGTAATCGGGTTTTCTTAGCCGAGGTTCTTTCGTGCAGTGTAAATGTTTTCAAAGGCAAATGAACTCTCTCTCTCTCTCTCTCTCTCTCTCTCTCTCTCTCTCCCTGACCTTTTTGTCTAGTGTTTACTCAAACCGCCTCCCAAATAATGTCAAGAGAAGCATTTGAAACGTTTCTTATGCCTCTTTTTCTTTGTGCGGTGAGCAAAGGGCGCAATATTTTTACAGCTACTTCTCTTCCTAGCTGTTGTTCATGGTTTATGGTCTTTTTTCTTCTTTGTTTTTTGTATTGTCTGAAGCCTTTTATTTTAAAGCTAATAACTTCTTAAAATACAGCCCTTGTCATGAACTTGTTCTATTTTATTACTCGATTTGAATTTGAAACCAATTATTAAATGCAATAAACAGTTTTCTTATTACAGTTTTTTTTTTACAATCTTTATCTTAAAGGACAATAACTTTTTTCTTTCTTTCTTTCGTTTTTTCTTTTTTTCTTTCTTTCTTTCTTTCTTTCTTTCTTTCTTTCTTTCTTTCTTTCTTTCTTTCTTTCTTTCTTTCTTTCTTTCTTTCTTTCTTTCTTTTCTTTCTTTCTGTCTTTCTATCTTTCTTTCTTTCTGTCTTTTTCTTTCTTTCTTTCTTTCTTTTTCTTTCTTTCTTTCTTTCTTTCTGTCTGTCTTTCTTTTTTTCTTTTTCTTTCTTTCTTTCTCTTTCTTTCTTTCTTTCTTTCTTTCTTTCTTTTTCTTTCTTTCTTTCTTTCTTTCTTTCTTTCTTTCTTTCTTTCTTTCTGTCTTTCTTTCTTTCTTTCTTTCTTTCTTTCTTTCTTTCTGTCTGTCTTTCTTTCTTTCTCTTTCTTTCTTTCTTTTTTTTTCTTGTTCGTTTTTTTCCATGTTTTTTCTTTCTTTTATAAAGTTTTTCCTTTCGTTCTTTCTTCGTGATATGATTTTCTTTTATCGATTTATCTCTCGCATTGAATTCCGCCTGCTGCATTTGCGTTAAATTTCCTACCCACCCCCGCCCCCCTCCTTTTAAAATAAATGTCAAATCTCTCTATGCTGTCTTCTTCTTTTAATGCTCGGAGCTTTTGGTTGTTGTTAACAATTCGTGTTTGCAAATTTAAATGTACCAGGTAGGTACTTTCATTTTTATTTCTTTAAGCTAATACTCCCTTTGCGATCTCTGACATTTTGTTTTATGTTTTAAGGGCTTTCAAAAACAGTTCTTAAAAGAGTTTGTTCGCGTATGCTGAATAGCTTCATGTACTGACTGTACCATACCTAACCAGTTTTTTTGTGTGAAGGCAATGTAGCTTTTTGTGTGCTTTGAGTGGGCTGTAAATGTTTTTCTAATGGCCTTAAACGAAAGCAAACAAGCTTTATTCTTTACATACATCGTATCATATTCCGAGTATCCATCTGCGAGATTTCACGACTTCATAACAAATGAAATATTGTAAAATAAAATGTGAAAAGAAAACAGCTGGTATTTAAAATGTCATCCGGTTAATAGATTCCCAGCCTTCAAAAAGGGTTTGGGCCCAGAAATAGCAAATTATATATCTTGTCATGTGTTTTCTATGGTACGTCTAGCAAGCACGCTAAAAAGAACGGATTGTTAAAGAGCTAAGCTTTCTTAATCACGTTACTTGCTGTGTGAGGTATTACAAACACATTTTACCTGCGTTTATATTATCAGGAACACACGCACACACACACAAAGGAACGAATTATTGTTAAAGACAGGTAAGCTCTCTTATTGACATTTGGTTAAATACTGTGTAGTTTTGACTGAACTCGCCAAGCGTGATTTGGTTTGCCTTTGCTTGTGTATTGTGTAGTCTTTGGCTGATTTGCAAGCGCGGGCCTTTGCTTTTGAGACAGCGTACAGCTGTCTGAAATGCCTAAACTGTTTCTGTGTTAGCCCTGTTTTGATCTGGCAACATCAGGATAGGCCCGCGGGGGCCGTGGGAGTAAAGAAAGTGGGGGTGTGTGTAAAGAGGGGGGAGAGGAAGAAGGAGGGAAACATTTTATCCTGAGTAAACTTGGCTTGTACCTCCCTGGAGAGAGAGAGAGAGAGAGAGAGAGAGAGAGAAAGAGAGGAGGGGGAGAGAAAGATGAGGGGGGGGAAGATAATGGAGGGGCGGAGGGGAGGCAGATGGTGGTGTAAGGCTTGTTAATATTGTGAGTAACAGTTTGTTGTACTTAGGTGCATACACATGTTCTGGAGTGGTTGGGAATGGACAGGGGAAAAAAAGAAAAGAATGCGGGTGGGGGACGTAATGGGCGGGTGGGACTCGGGGTAGGTTGGGAGAGGGAAGACCTGAAGGGAGGAAAAACCACTTATCAAGGATCTGTGATTCACCGCTCACTCAAGTGTTGACACACAACTCACTTTGTAAGCTTGTAGACCGGAGCTTTTTCAATCCCCCTTTTTTCCTTTTTCTTTTTTTTCCTTCCCCCTCCACCCCCACACCCTTTCTTTTCTTTTTTTTCGGGGGGAGCAGGGGGGAGGGGGGGGGATCGACCGTGGAGATAACATCTTCGCTACGTGTTTCGTTAGCAGACATGCTTGTCGATTTTCCCATGCCTGATATTTCTCCTCACGGTTGATTTATTTTTTCCCTCATGGCTTCTATTTATCCCTCCTCTAGCTTTCTTTGTCTCTCTGTCTCTCTTTCTCTGTCTGTCTGTCTCTCTCCCTCTTTCCCTCCCAGATCGTAGTTTTTCCCCTCTCATGCTGAAAGTGTTGATCGATCTTTGTTTTTGTATAATTCATGTTCTACCCTAATGCGAAAGAGAGAGACAGAGAGAGGTTGGGGAGAACAAAAAGTCTGTCTTTGTCTGTTTGGGTCTCTGTCTCTGGCTCTCTCTCTGTCTCTCTCTGTGTCTCTCTCTGTCTCTCTCTATGTCTCTCTCTGTGTCTCTCTCTGTCTCTCTCATAATATATCATTAGTAACGCTTTTCACCATTTGGGATAAACCTAAATTATAATAAGAGAGTTTAGATTGTGCAATGATTGCGCAATGAGCATGTCTACAGACGTGGAGGATCGCGCAATACAAGACAAGACCCTCAACATGATTGTGCATCTGCTTGTATTTTTGTGTGTCGAGGAGTAAGTGTGGTGTCATGAAAGGCCAAGAATGGAATGAGAAGTATAAATAAACACTGGCATGAACCATACAGAAGGTATCTGACGGTTTCACTTTCACCCTATACTGATTATAAGGGTAATGCCAGTCTTTCATCTACGTGTCAGTACTACTCTGGATTAGACCTTTGTAGCCACAAGGTGTAGTATGTTATAATTCTTTTTATAAGGAACAAAACGCTTTTATAATTGTCTACATACCCGTGCTGCGCTGGATCAAATAATATATAGCCAAAATGTATGGTAGACCAATGATTTCGCTGCATAGTGATCATAATGTATAGGCTTTTATCAACGTGTCTGGGCTGCTCTGGCTCAAACCACTTAGCCAGAATGTCTGAAATGATTTTGCTGTACGGTGATCATAAGGAAGGCTTATTTTCTCTACAGGCCCCTTGTCTCTACTACTCTGGATCATTGTTACGTAGCTGATAGCGGTGAAAAGCAATTTGTGTGTGTCGGAGCGTGCGTGAAATATTAATGTCGGTGTCATTGTATGTCATCAAGCCATGACGCAATGAGAGAACGGCTTGTCGTACTTTTCTCCACACCACATGGCTTAAGGTGTGCTTAGTCCCCTTTTTCTTTTCTTGGCGCCGTGCTCTGTGCAATTCACTCTATCGGGTGTGAGAGCGTGCGTGCGTGGGTCTGTTTGTTGTTGTTGTTTTTGTTGGGTGTTTTTATGTTCTAATTTATAACCGTAGATGTATCTATCCTTCGTCAAGCCATCTATTGACGCTTCAGTTTTTGTTCCTGTCCTATTACTTAATTATCTGTGTGTGTGAATTTATGTGTATGTGTATGCGTGTGAATGTGTTTATATATGTATGTGTATGCGCGTAAATGTATATGCATGTGTGTGTGTGTACGTGTGCGTTTGTGTGAACCCAGTCATTAGGCATATATGTGCACCGTAAGATCTCAGTCAGGCGCCTAAATAAAGCCACCCTTTCAACTCCAGAAATAAAGAAAGGGGTGCATTATTTCAACTTGCAAGGGGTAGCGAGGTTGGGGAGAAAAGACGATAAACCTTTACACAAAAAGCCACTTCAGGCAGAAAGAAAAACACAAACTAATGAAAACTGACGAAGAGGGAGAGAAGGAGAGACAGACAGTGTAGTGTTGTTTGCTGTTTCTCTTTACAACATAGGCCATTTATTTATTGCCCTTCTTTTTATTGCAATATCAACAGGGATAAAGGTGCAAAGAGGTCAAAAGGCTAAAGTAGTCATTATTGTAAATCCTTGTAGGGAAAGCAAGGAGAAAAGATAGAAAGTTTGCCAGTCATCTTTAGTAGTATATTATTATATTAAATACTAATACCACCTCTTAAATTATAGCCTATATCAAACGACTAGACGTAATCGCTCATTTTGACGCTTTCACACACGCTCAATCAGTGTTAAGGTTCCAAAGGTTGACGTAAGTGAAGCCTGGGTCATGTAGGCAAGTTTAGGCCTGAAAAGGAGGATATTGTCCATGGTTCAATAACGAGGGGAGGACACCTCAAAACCGTGAAACCATTGATTTTGGCAGGTGAATTGTGAAACTCGAAGCCACCACCCTCTGTGCACAGCGGTTTCCCCCCTATCTCTACTGCTCTACATCCAGTCCTCATCCACCGCTCAGCCGTTATTGGAGACCTAAGAGAACGGGATGAATGTGGGGGAGAAGGGTTGGGCGGAGACAGAGAGAGAGCCGCCATGAATGTTTCAGCGAACATGAGCAACGAATACGTAGAGAGAACAAAAACACTCTTTTCCTGTGATCTTCCCATAGTTTAGTTCTTTAGTTAATCACTTTTATATAACGCTTTTCCAGCTTAAGACCTGCGCAAGGCGCTGGCCGATACAGGCTCTAACTCAAGCCGACTGAGGCACCCCCTTGCTGCCTTTGGGCCCAAATAGCACAATCCACAGCGACCGGGGATGTAGAGAAGGGACCTAGTGCTTGCTGATTGAATTTGTGTAACCGGCACTTACCCGTCTTGGATATGAGCGTCAGGATCTTTAAAGTCCGTGCGAGGAATGGAATGAGTGCGTGCACAGACTAGAGCTGGGTTTATACTCATCCAAAGGAGTAGGAGAACGGTGTTTCAGTTGGATTTTAAAACTGCAGGCCGTTTGCGGGGTTTTGAACCACTGCTTGTTAAAGCCTGACATTCCAATACACAGCATAGACCTATGAGCTAACTGCGCTCCGATATTACTCGTAGTGGCCCAAATCGTTTTTGTTCGCCACCCAACTCAATTTTTACCACGTTCCACCCAGTTCATCTGTACCTACTTCCTTCTCCATCCCCCCCCCCCACTCTCATTCCTTCTACCCCCGCCCTTCTACTCCTTAGCTCACGGGTTGTTTGAAAACTGACTTCAAAGGGGCCTGTGGCAATCCACAAGGCAGGGTTTAATCGCTGGGGCCGGTGTCCTGCAGTCACCATTTAATTACGTCCCGCGTCTTGACAGCTCTATCACTCCTGTGTGAGCACAGTCAGAGTATCACACGGAGCCACTCACCCCGCGCCATGAAGAATCGCTCTGATGGTGTTTAGAAGGACAAGTAAGAAGGCCACACTGCGTATTAGAAGCGACAAGGCCGGGGGGTTACGTGGAGAAGTAAGCATCGGCCAGTGTAAGTGTCGGTCAGTCACTGCAGCTCTGCAGTGAAAGGTTGAAGGAGATACAAACTAGAGCCAAAACGTGATAATGACAAATATCATGGGATAATTACAATTATCATTGCAAAATTATAAATATATTCTCCTGGAAATGCATCAAAACCGGACATTTTAATTATCACATAATAATTAATTACAATATTCACTTCATACTTACAATTTGTACGTGATAATGCTTATTCTAGCGCCAAAACGTGAATTTACTGGTTGGTATCAGTGACACGTGTTCTGTGTAATTCACATTATGACGGCCTACTAGCGCCAAATCCTGATAATGAGAAATATGATGTGATAATTACAAATATGACAATTACAATTGTGGGTTTTGGCGCATTTCCAGACAGATTGCTAGAGCCAAAACTGACAAATAAACATGATCACGCCAAGATATTTGTACTTTTTCAATGATAATTGTATTTATCCCTTGATAATTGTAATTTTGTTTTTATATTTGTATTTATTATCAGGTATTGGCGCTAGGAAGACGTGGCAAATATTGATCATTATTCATTAACACTGTGGCATCTCGGTAAATTACACAGAACAGGTGTTCATTTCAATTATCTCGTGATAATGGGAACTGTCGGTTTTGGCGCTAGTAGGACGTCATGCAGATTACAAAATCCTATGTACATGTACTTTGCTAAACCGCTTCGTCAGAAATTACAGACCCCTCTGAGGCATAAATACTATTTAAATTTAGAAGTCAACATTGACCTGTAGATGTTTAAGATGGTGTCGTGAAAAGCCCATTTTCCATCCAATTCACAATACTCCATCCACCTATCCGTTTGTATAATAACCTAGTAAACCTGTTTTATTTAAATTGGTAAAGACTTGTAAAATCGAACGCGAAGAAAGAATGTCAAACACGTCCACGGAGACTTTGCAAGAAATAAAATCTAAGTAGGACAAAGCTTGTAGTTTATAGAGACAAGTTTACAACAATTCAGACAAGGGTCTGTTGCTATAAATAGCCCTTGCTGAAGTGCATTGTTGTTATTACTGAAAGATTAAGGGGTCTAAATATAACCCTCCTTACCTGAAGTGTGGGGTTCCTATTAATGAAGGGTTAAGGAGTCTTAAGTATAGCCGTAGCTGAAGTGCAAGGTTCCTCCTCCTATTATTGAAAGGTTATATTTCCTTCACCCTAGATGAAGTGCAGGGTTCATATTACTGAAGGGTTAATGGGTCTAAGTTTAGCCCTTGCTGGGGTTCAGGGGGTTTATGGTCTCTACTACTGAAGGGTTAAGGGGTCTTAAGTATAGCCCTCCGTAGCAGAAGTACAGGTTTCCTATTACTCAAGGGTTATGGAGTCTAAGTATAGAACTAGCTGAAGTGCAAGGTTCCTATTTCTCAAGGGTTAAGGGGTCTAAGTAGAGCCTTAGCTGAATTGCAGGGTTCCTATTACTGAAACCTTAAGGGGTCTAAGTTTAACCCTTGCTGGGGTTCAGTGTCTATTATTGAAGGATTAAGGGGTCTAAGTAGGCCTACAGCCCTTGCTGGAGTGGCTGTGTCTCAGTTACTCAGCATAAGCCTACCCTGGCTTTAGGTATTCCCGGCAGATCATATTTATGTCGTCTCCCGGCGGTGTCCATTTATCGCGACACACCACCGCCCTATTGAAAAGCGGATTGTTGGGGCGTCGAGCTGCACAAGCCATCAAGCTCCATGCTTTTGCGTGACTGATACACTTTGTTCGCCCATTGATTTCCTACCCAAGCCCCCTCTCCCCGGATTCATCCCTGATACATTTCTTTGGGATGGGTTAAGATAATTTTGGGGTTGGGGAGAAGGATGTTTCTGGTATTGGATTGGGGAAGTGTGAGCCCCCCTCCTTCCTTCTACCCCCTTCCAATCTCCTCCCTCTCCCTCCTCTCCCCTCTCCCTCGATAGTTTGGCTGTGTGCTCTCTCACTTTCCCACTGAGTTTTTATGACGGCTGACTTGGCCCTCCCTTTCTCTTAGCCTCCCTCCTTCAGCCTAGATCAACATGGTATATTATTATTTTCAAAAGGTTTACAGTTGAACCTCACTGAATTGAAGGAAGAAGGCGGGCTACACATTATTTCTTGGCAGGTTGAAAGAAAAGAAGAGGGAGGGTTGGAGTGGGGGCCAGGAGGGGTTGGGGGGAGGAGGAGAAAGAAACAGGGAGCAGATTATTTTGTGCAAAACGGTGAACATCTTTCAAAGTTATCACAGAGGAGGACATCATATTGCATGTTAAATGATTTATTTCCATATTTATTCTGCTAGAGCCTTAAAGGCAGTGGAACGTGTTACTCCGCTGATCAAGCATACATTACGTCTGTTATCTGTGTTAAGGTTTATATATATATATCTTGTCTACATAATGATGATTTATTTTGTGTAACCAATGTAGGCTACTTAAACCGCCTTGTTAAATCAAAAACACAAACATTGGAGGAAAATAAAAGACATGTAAACATGCACAAATAAGGTGTTTTTTTTTTGGTTTTTTTTTTAAACATTTGCCGACTTAAAGGCTCAGTGCAGAATGTTGCTGAGGTCAGCGTATTTCATAAACTCTAAAACTTACCGAACATTCCTTTGAAAGTGGGCAAATTACGGCAGGTGATTTATTTTAACACCTAGGAGAGCGAATTAACACTTCAAACTAAAAAATGTTCTGGGTTGAACCGTTGACTGTGCAACCAACACACCTTATTTTAAAACAGAAGAAAATTTAATTGTTTCTCAGAGTTTGAAAAACATGTTCACAATCCCATCTGATGTTAACTGTCCACAATCCACATCTGATCTTAACTGTCCGCAATTCCATCTGATCTTAACTGTCCACAATCCCATCTGATCTTAACTGTCCACAATCCCATCTGTGCTCCTAAATTACCTGAGAAGTCCAATTCCAGTGTGTTTTTTTAATGAGTCAGTACATTTAATGTCGTACATTCAACCGCCGCAAACATACGTTTACATTTGCATACCAGAGAAAATCGCTCCCGATGTGATAACATTTTTTTTAATTCAATAAAAGTATTGGATGCAGTCAACCTATATAAAAAAAAATTACAAAATAATCCAAAACCTAAAAACAATCCTGATAAAAGAAATGCTTTATTTTGATTTGTTTTGGTGGTTTATCTGCATCGTCACACAGTTGATCCCTTTGTTCTCTCTCCTTCGCGGTTTGGTTCCCCTTCTTTTTGCTTGTTGCAAATGTTTCAATTGAGGCTGGCTCGCAGGATGACACATTCATTATTTTTATCACTGCACCGCGAGTCTCCTTAGGCACGCCGCGCACTTCAGTAGGCAGACGGCCATAGATGAATATTTTAGCAATAACCAGACACTTTCATTCCTCTTTCGTTTTATTTACTTACTGTTTGGCCCCACACCACGCACCCTCACCCCCATCTCCTCTCGCTGCAGTTTTTGTACTCTCTCTCTCTTTCTATCTCTCTCTCTGTTTATTTATTTGAATTTTTATGTACCGCCCACGTCACCCACATCTCTTCGTCTCGCCGCCTCGCTGCGAAGGAATGTATCTCTTTCGTTGCCTTGTAATTTGATCTTATTTAAACTGAAAGTGTCCTGTCATTTCATTTCTCCTTTCTCGCTCTTTGCAACGTGTGTTGTGTTGAAAGAATGGTCGGTATTTGCTGCTGTGATCATCCTTTTACTCATCACCCCATCTACATTTCTTGTCGTCCATCGTGTCTTCGTCCTTCGGCTATTCAGAATTTTTCTTGTTCAATCATTTTCCCTTACAGCATGATGCATTGCTATTTCTACCATTCTGGGTCCACAATTTGCAACTGTTACTAATTCCAGAACCACCTCTAACGATCACTTTGGGTTTTTGTGTTTTCCAGACCAAACTGCGAGTCTCCTGTCAGCGACTTCGAGACTCGAACCCCTAAAGGGCGGGGCAAGCGAGGGCGAGCGGCGGCCGGCACTCCTTCCAGTGAACGCTCCATCGCCGAGGGCCGCCGACTGAGAAAGACGCGGCGAGGCAGCAACAACAACAATGGCTTCTCCACTCCGGCCAGTCCCGCCCGTCCAGACAGCTCGGCGCAGAAGCGAAAGGTGAGGAACAACGACGGCGACACCGACTCCGTCAAGAGCGACAAAGCCGCCGGTCCCAGCAGCAGCAAACGCAGCAGGTCGTGCGCGTCCGGCACAGAGTCCCCCACCCCCAGGTCGGAGGGCGGACTGATCGACTGCCCAGAGCCCAACTGCGGCAAGAAGTACAAACACATCAACGGTCTGCGGTACCACCAGTCACACGCCCACAAAGAACCTCTGTGCTCTTCCTTGGGTGACGATGACCGGGAGGAACTGGACATGGACACTGACTCCCGAGACTCCAGCTGCAGGAAAACAGACAGCCGGGACAAAGACAAGGAAAAAGAGCGCAAAGACCAGCAGATGTCGGAGAGAGCGGAGCGCGCCAAGGCGAAGGAGCAGCGACAGCGGGAGAAACAGCGCGAGAAGTCACTGGAGAAGGACTGCAATTCGCTGGAAGACAACATTCCCCTCAAAGCCTTCGCCTCGCGCGTCACCGCCCTCAACGTGGCCGACGCCAAGACCAGCAAAGGCAGCGATGTGTCGTCGTCGTCAACATCATTATCGTCGTCATCATCAGCAGCATCTAGTATTTCATCAGCAGCCACCACGTCCAGCAGGAGCGTAGACTGTAGTACTAGCTGTGGCAGCAGTTCTCTTTCGTCGTTGTCTTCGTCGTTAACGTCTTCTTCTTCCTCTATATCTATGATGAATGCTCCGCCCAGCGCCCTGCCCCCCACCTCCCTCACCGCCTCTGTGACGGTCAGTTCCAAGAAGAAAGACGGTGGGCCTAGTGTGTCGGTGGCTCTAGCCGTGTCCAAGACGGCGCCAGGCTTGATAGGGCCCGGGGGGCAGGTCATCCACCACCCCGTGGGGTTAGGACTGGGTATGGGTGGTCTTCCGGTGATGACGTCATCCAACACCGTGCAGGCCCCCGTTATCGCAGTGCCAGCGCCGGGCTCGCTACCGCCCGCCACGTCCGGTATCTCTGTGCCCGTCACTGTGGCCCCGGCCATGGGCGCTGTGGACACTAAAGGCGACAAGAACAAAGCCATCAAGGTGTCCAGCGCTCGACCCATCGTTCCCGCCCCCACCCCCCTAGCTATGGCCTCGGGGCTGGGGGCTGGGATGGGTCCGGGATCTGGGACGTCGCAGAACCTGAAGATGATCCAACCCAAACCGACCATCATGGGTGAGTACATTAACATCAACCCGGCCCTGGCGGACCTCAAAGCTGACAAACAGCGTAAATCGAAGAAGAAAAGGGACAAAGAAGGCGGGGGATCTGTCATGTCCAAATCCGGCAAAGATGGCGAGGCAGGAAAGACCTCCGTCATCAAGTCGGTCAACTCGCCTCGTCCTCAGGACGGCGCTGGTAGTGTGACCCGCAAGGACGGTATTCCCAGCATCGAAGTGTCCAAGCCTGCAGATTCGCCTCGCTCGGTTGGGTCATCTTCGGTTCCGTCTCCTGCCCCGGGGTCCCAGACCGGCAAGGACCAGATGAGGTCGGTACAGCCCCCGGGACTACTAAAAGTGAATTCTCCACTGCACGTCAACGCCAGCAGCGAACGCAAGACGCCCATCAACGACGATGTGCAGAGCCCCGCCTACTCCGACATCTCCGACGCCAACGACTCGTCGTCGCCGCAGCAGCATGAGAGCCCCAAGAAGGACCGAGAGGCCAAGAAAGACGACTGTAGCAGCAATAGCGGACCGTCAGGGGGTGAAGTCCCGAATTCCATGACGCCCAACTCCTACCCCGGTATGTACGGTTACTACGGCCGTCCACCGCAGTTTCTGTCCCAGCACCCCAATGTCCCTCACGCCAACTCCAACTCCAGCAAACCCCAGCAGCCACAGCAAAAAGACAAAGAATGCAGCAGCGGCTCTCGCGCGGAAGATAATCGCAGCAACTCTAACAGTGGCGGTGACGCCATGAAGACTGCAGGTGAGAGTTCCGATATGAAAGACCCGGCCAACAAAGGGCCCGGCGCCAGCAAGCCCGACGGCCCTAGCCCAGCTACTCCGCAGCAACATCCACAACAACAACAGATGTTCCACACGCAGCAACAGTACCAGCTGGAATGCCAACAAAAGTGGTTACAGGTGTACAGCCAGATCCGGCTGATGCCGCACCACGCCCAGTACCAGTATCTGGCGGCCTATGGAATGTTAGACCCTTACGTCTACCAGGTTCTCAGCCAACAAGATCCGCAGTACCGCCAAATCTACGAGGCCATGAAGCACGAGCAGAGGAAGGTTAACGAAGCAGCGCAGCAACAACTACAGCAGCAACAACACCACCAACAACAACAGCAGCAGCAACTACAACAGCAAAACATGGCCGGAGGAAGCAACAACAACAACTCATCGAAGAGACCCGAACAGGCGGAGACGCCCACAGGGAGGAGGCAGCACGGCTCTCGCCCTCCCTCCGCTGACAGCAGGCCTGGCTCTGTGTCCGAGTCCGGCCCTACTGCGCCTGGCAAGCAGCCAGGGCTATACTCCGCTCAGGGAGGGCCTGTGGACAGAGACAGGTTGTCCGGTGAGGGAGAAGACCGCGAGATGAGAGAGCAGGCCCTGAGAGACAAACAGAACGAGAACCATCAGATCATGAAAGAGAACATTGAACTGAAGTCGCAGATGGACCGCGACAGGCAGAAATACATGTACCTCCAACAGCAGCAGCAACAAAAACAGTTGGAGCAGCAACAGAGAGACAAGCGCATGATGGGTAAACCGTCCTCGGATTTGAAAAGCAGCAGCAGCAGTTCCAGCTTGTCGTCCATGGGAGGGATGCCTGCTGGCGCCATTAAGGTGGAAGACGTGAAAAAAGAGGCCATGGACCGTCTAAGGGACCCCTCCCCACGAGCGCAGGACGCCAAGGGGCTGGAGAAAAGTCGCAGTACCAGCTCGTTGACAGACGGAGGCAAACCAGCGATGTCCAAGCCTCAAGATCTGCCTGGCCTTATGACTGGCCTTCCGGTCTCCTCCATTCCGTCCTCTTCCGGAGCCCCACTCCCCGGGCAGTACGGCCCTTATTCACCTTACCCCATGCTGCCGCCCCACTTCGGGATGCCTATTGACCCCAACCACCCTATGTACCGCCAAATGGGACCCCACATGATCGGCTATGCCACGGCTTCTCCAGGGGCCTATATTCACCCCTCCCAACTCGGGTACCGCATGGGCCCCCCTCCCCAGCTGAGCGGCGAGCCGGAGAAGGAGGGCAGCAAAGGGGAGGGCAAGTCCTCAGGCTTATCGCCGGAGGAGTTGGGCAAAGGAGATTCCAGATCCCAGACGCCACAGATGTACAGCCACTCCCTGCACAAGATTCACGAGCTGGCCCAACAGCAGGAAAAGTCCCGCGCGGCCAGCCAGTCCGGCTCTGCCTCTCCTGCCCCTCTCAAACCCACGGGAGAAGGGAATGAGAGGGGGGTAGCGGGGCCCATCTCAGCCCTTACAGCCACCTCGGATAAGCAGCAGCGTGGTTCTCCACCCACCCAGCGTCATCACCACACCCACCATCACACTCACGTCCTCAGTCACGGATTCTACCCCTCAGAACCCGCCGCCGCCGCTTTTGGTAAGTCCAGCTTTCTGTATTTCCGTGCCATGATTTATTGTCAGGTTGACTGGATGATTCGTTTGTTGCTGTTTTGATTATGCTTAATGGATGATTTTGTATGGTTTTGACTGCTTGTGTCTTGTGGGATTTTACGTTTCAGCTTGCCTTCACCAGGTTTGTGTGCGTGTTTGCACCCTCGACCTTTGTGTCTTGTTTTGTGGTTTTGTCGCCGGTTTTTTGTTGTTGCTGTGTTTTGTATTTGTTGCCGCGTGGTGTTTTTGAGTGTTTGTGTGTGACGTCTTGTATCTAAAGTTGAAATCAGTTTGCCGTGATTACTCATTGCGACGTCTCTGATGCACCGCAAATCAAATCGCGAAACGCTTCCTTGTAATGCTCTTCCCTTATATTCGGCACTGCGTATTGATTTCCTCCGCTCACACATTCAAGCTTTTCTTCTGACTCGTCTCTTCGTTTTCCCTTCTCCCCCTCTTCTCCCTCTCTCACTCACTCACTCTCTCTCCCTCTCTCTCCCTCTTTCGTTCTCTCAGTTTGGTGAAAGAATTACCTCCCTTCCCCTCCTTATATGGATCCAAGACCGTGAAATGCATTAAAATTTGAAGTCTCTCTCTCTCCCTTTCATCTCTCTCTCATCTCTCTCTCTCTCTCTCTCTCTCTCTCTCTCTCTCTCTCTCTCTCTCTCTCTCTCTCTCTCTCTCTCTCTCTCTCTCTCTCTCTCTCTCTCTCTCTCTCAGGAAAAAATAACAAGCTCTTTTCAACTGTATTATAGGGTGCTTCTTTTATCATTTGTTGCAGCAGCATGTTGATAATGTTTTTATTTCCTAAAGTGTTTGCATAGTTTTCGTTCTGGTACGCGTCGTTGTGTTGACAATAATTAACAGCGCATGCACTTGCCCTTGTTTTGCATGGGGGCGGAGACAATAAACATTTTGTCTCTGATCCTCCTGACCTTTCCCTCTAACGCCCGTCGTTCCCTTCTCACACCACCCCTATACTACGTGTGAACTGTCTCTTCCCTGACACCCCCTCCCTCCCCTCTCCACCTTCTTCTCTCTCTTCCCTCCCTCTCTCTCTCTCTCTCTCTCTCTCTCTCTCTCTTCTCCTCTGGTTCACAAATAACAACACGGTAGGACAATGAATGGAAAGGAGTTCCCGTGCGCTGCTAGGCAAAAGAGAAGAAAAATAGGTGCGAGAGAAGTCTTGAAAGAGCAAAGAGCGACTTTGGTCTGCTTAAATGTCGCCAGATAGCCAACCCTTATTAAGGTTTGTGGGCACATTAACTGTAAGTGTAAAGTTGAAGATTTTCTGCGGCAGCACGTCAACACAGGTTTACACTACGGGTTTGAGAATGGAAATGGATCTCAATAGAAGTATTATTTGGTGTTTGTTCTGTTGTGTTTTGGTCTACCTGAGGAACAGACGGGAAAAAAAAAGAGAAGACAAAATAAGCTTTTAAAAAAGGCAAGAAAAAAAAGCAAGAAATGGAGATCAAAAAGGCAAACAGATGAATGAAACGGACGAATACAACAAAAAAAGAAGTAAAACTGGGAGCTGCACCCAAAATAAAAACCCAAGACTAAGTAGACAAAATGAGAAGGAGGAGGAGTAGAAGTCCTGAACGAAGGAAAGAAAGAGGAGGATAAGAAAAAAGAAGATTAATAGAAAGAGGAAGATGATGAGGAAGAAGACGAGTTGTTGAAAGATGGAAGTCAAGGCAAAGGAAAACAAGGGAGAGAAGCACAAAGAGAAAGCAGGGGAGAACACTCAGGGTTGAGACAACACCATCAAAGAGCGAGGGGTTTGTTTACGGCTGGGTGCGGTATGAGAGCGTGGTCAAATTATGCACAGGCGGACTCAGATAGCACTGAACCACAGAATCAGCCAAAGGAATGTTCACAAACACCAAACACTGGCAAGACAAAACGAGAAGAAGAAGAAGAAGAATGTGCTTTAGCAAGACTAGCCAAGAGAACAATTTAGAGAAGAAAAAAAATCCCACCCAAAAAACGGATTTTTGACTGGAATTGTGGAAGTGGTAGGAGTGGGAGGGATGAAGGAGTTATTTGTGAATCGGCGAAAGATTTCCTCACAGCAAGGAGAAGAATGTATGTTTTGTGAAGACTTAGCCAAGAGGACCGGTTAGACAAAGAAAGAACGGTTGAGTTGATCTTTTCGAAAGTTCGGGAGAGCGTTGTGTTGGGGATGAGGGAGAGAGCAGATGAGTAGAAATAAAGGAATGTTCGCCACCACTAAACAGAACATAGAACTTACTAGATGAAGAAAATGTGTTGTTGTTGTTGTTGTTGTTGTTGTTTGGGGGAGGACTAGCCAAGAGAACCATTCTTTTAACAAATCTAAACAGTTAGATTATAGAAAAGGAGTTTAGTCAAAGGAAAAAGACTGGAGCGGGAGAAAGGTTCAGGTTGCAGATGAAGGAGAAGGAGAAGGAGAATGTGCATGAATAAGAAAGGACAGACGTGGTGGTAGAGAGGGGGAGAAGAAGATACGTTTTTTGCAGGCTATGTAATTATGGAAATGGAGGACTTTTCAATCGACTTTTCACAGGCATGCAAGCTGAGGGCACAGGGTTCAGAAGAGAGATGGATCTATAAATTGTTAAAAGAGACGTGAAATGAATATGGAAATAGAAGAGAAAAAAACAACAACGGATAAGGCTAGAAGACCAGAGCGAGATGGGAGGGATGTCGAAATAAGGATTCTGTGGAGTGAAAAGGAAAAATGAAGGAGGAGGGGTTGGAATATTTTTCTCTAGGAAAGGAAAGCAACGAATACACTAATAGAAGTGGATCTCTTAAAGAAGAACAGGGGGGAGGTGGGGTGGACATGGGAGTAGTATGTAACGAATGTTTTGGTCGAGCGAGGGAGGACAATTGTATACAATCTGAACACTTCTTGCTTGTTTGTCCCTTGTTTGACGATGCCTGTATTCAAACGATTGGCCTTCTTGATCCCATCCTCAGGGAAGTTGATACCGTACTCTTTGGAAATGCAGGAATTTTCATAGCAAGAAGTTGCCAACAAGTTTTTAACTTTCCACACAGTCTTACGTTCATGTAACTGCTTGTGACCGCATCAACTTGTACAAGTATTTTTAACGACTTTCCACACACTTCGCTTTCTAACGTTGATCCTCGACACACATCTGTTAGTTTCTTTTCACAAGCTATAACTCTCCCGCGGCCGTCCCTCTCTGCCAACCCTCTTTTTTTCCCTCGCTTGGAAAAATTGTTTACTTTGTAATTCTTAAACTATGCCTGGTAACTTCTCAGACGTTTGTAATACTTAAACTATGCCTGGTAACTTCTCAGACGTTTGCAATACTTAAACTATGCCTGGTAACTTCTCAGACGTTTGCAATACTTAAACTATGCCTGGTAACTTCTCAGACGTTTGCAATACTTAAACTATGCCTGGTAACTTCTTAGACCTTTGTCATTCTTAAACTATGCCTCATCTTCGCAGACGTTTGTGTTTGTCAGTATTATTTTATTCAGCTCCCCTTTTTTTGTGTGTGCATTTTTTAAAATGTTTGTTTATTTCTTTTTTTCTTGTTGTGTTTATATCAATGTTTTGTTGTTGTTTGCTGTCATCCGCCAGTGATATTTCTGATAGGTTATTTATTATTTGGGATCACTCGTTTAATCCCTGTGCTTCTGTGTGCCCTGATTTTAGGCCTCCTGTTATTATAATTGGGTTTGTTGAATAAATGTATGTTTAAGCCAATTATATACAATTGCCTGACAACTTGTCTTTACGTCTGCTGAGCTCGCTCACGCAGTGTCAGACCATGGGCCATTACGGGCGGGCTTCTTTGGTCACTTTGAGACGAAATGGGAGATCAGCGCACTATATATTATATGCAAGTTCTACTACCACTGGGTGGGTCACAGTACGTGTTGTTTCTTGCAAATGCAGGGCTGTTGTACGATAAGGAGTTATGTTTAACCACCTGTCATACACGTGGAGGGAGAGCAGGAAAAGCGTGGAACTGTGGCTATAGAAAAATACAGAAGAAGAAGAAAAAAAAATAAAAAAAAAAGATTACTCTTATACAGCGCACTTATAAGCTCAGAGAGCTTCTCAAAGCGCTGGCCACTACTATCCAGCAATCACAAAATAGTTTTCTGAAGTCAGGATTCGAACCCACGTCGCCCGAGACACGAGTCGAGCGCTCTGACGACTGAGCTATCCTTTCCGCCTTGAAGAAAAGGTGGGAGAGGGTGATGGGGGATGAGAGGTTTCCGTAGAAAAGGAGAATATAATATGGTAATGAGTAAGGAGAGAGGAGGGAGGGGAAACGGAGAGAGAGAGGAGGTCTCTGGCGGATTGCCCAAAGCTGCTGTAGCCCCCACACCCCGCTCCGTCCATCACATATTGGGAGGATTTGCATGACCACAGTACCCAACATTTCCCCCACAACAGGGGAGAAAATGGAAATTCGACACTCCGGCAGGGAAAGGAATTTCTAAAGATATGGGACTGATGAAGAAGTTGGAGGGAGAGACAAAGACACGCTAGAGAGACAAAGACACGCTAGAGACAAAGACACGCTAGAGACAAAGACACGCTACAGACAAAGACGCGCTAGAGACAAAGACGCGCTAGAGACAAAAACTCAAAAAGGACACTTTGGAAGAAGACGACAAACAAACCTCAAAGTGGCCAGAAGAAGGGAGGGAAAGAAAAACAAACTCTACACCTCAAAAAGGAACAGATGGAAATGGTGATGAGGGAGAGTGGATGTGCTGGGGTATGCAAAATATTATTTACTTTCGACTCGGGCAACGTCTCGGGGGTTTTCTCCGGGTACTCCGGTTTGTTCCCCCAGCAAAATTTCAAAATAACAACTAATGTTAGGTAGGTTGGGTTTGGGCGCGCCACAGGCTGCGACTACGCTTTCCCCAGGGGAGGCGGCCCAGAATTTTCCTATGAAAAATGGACAATAAGGTAAATAAAATAAATACATTTAAAAAAAATAAAACCTTGCTGAAAGGGATTGTGGGTGGGGTAGGGGGTTATTGTATAAAGTTGACTTGGAGAGAGAGAGAGAGAGAGAGAGAGAGAGAGAGAGAGAGAGAGAGAGAGAGAGAGAGAGAGCAATAAGCAACGAAAGGTGGCATCAGGGAAATGAAGAAGGAAGAAGATCAAAACCTTGGGGGGGGGGGGGGGGGGGCCTAAATTTGGCAAGACGGGATTAGGTTTCATTCAATCTCTCCCAACTGTCTCCCACCTGTATCTTGTATCTTGTACCGGCTCCTCTTTAATCAAATAAAATCCTATGCCTATAATATAATATAGATTAACTCCCGAGCTTTTTTGTTTCTTCTTTTTTTTTTTTAAAATAGATTTGTATATATACTGGTCTCCGTATTTGTCTCGATCCTTTTTTTCTTCCCCCTAGCGGCTTCTGGAGGACCTGACCGAAATGGAAAATATACTGGTATAGTTCTCATTGAACTTAGCTTAGAGCAGACGTCCTCCTTCATCTCTATCGAGCAAGATATCGGCCAAGCCGTGCTCTAGCACCTCTTTCAATGGGGGAGGGGAGGGGAGGGGAGGGGAGGGGAAGGAGCGGAGGGTCTGCTAGCATAGTGGAAAGTGAGTGGGTTACTATGCCGAAGTCCGCGGGTTCCGACCCCGCATGGGACGAACCTGCGTGGCTTTAGGTACCAGACTTTTTCAGGACATCGAGGGTTTTCTCCTGGTACTCGAGTTTTCTCCCTTCCTTCAGCAATGGTTTTGGATGCAGTCAACCTAACTTTCAAACATAAAAATCGATTTATCTTCCTCCTGCTGTAGTAGCGACCCCTTCAGATCGCCGCGCTTTGAGTTCCATTGAAGAGAAAGCGCGTGATAGTATCCTTTCTTCTTCTTCTTCTTCTTCTTCTTCTTCTTCTTCTTCTTCTTCTTCTTCTTCTTCTTCTTCTTCTTCTTCTTCTTATTATTATTACCCTTCTGCTCGTCTTTCTTCTCTCTCATTGGTCAGAGCGCACGACTTGTGTGAGTGTGTCTTGGGCGACGTGGGTTCGAATCCTGACTTCAGCAAACTATTGTGTGATTGCTGGATATAACGGGCCAGCGCCTTGAGAAGCTCTCTGAGCGTGTAAGTGCGCTATATAAGAGAAATCTCTTCTGTTTCTTCTCTCTTAGGTCAGACTCTCTTCTTTCTCTTCTCTCTCCTTTCTCTTCTCTTCTTTCTCTTCTCTTTCCTCTCTCTGTCAAGTCTTCTCTCTCTTTTGTTTCTCCTCTCTCTCTCTCTCTCTCTCTCTCTCTCTCTCTCTCTCTCTCTCTCTCTCTCTCTCTCTCTCTCTCTCTCTCTCTCTCTCTCTCCTGTCTCTCTTCTTTTTTGTCTCTGTCTCTCTCCTCTCTCTTATTCTGTCTGTCTTTCTCTTCTTTTCTCTTCGGTCTTTTGCCTTTCTCTCTTCTCATGTCAGCAGCGTGAGTGGGCGATCGATACAACAGGGTTAATGCTGCAGCTCGTGCTGTTTTTGTGTGTGGGCCTTCAGTCGCTGTGCAATTACTTCTCTTCTTTTCACAATTAGCAAACACAGCGCCCACCCTCGCTCAACATTTTTCACTGCTTCAGGGAAATGAGTTATTCTCACAAACAGTCCATTTTATCCGGAAGGGTTTGCTCCGGGGAAAACGATTTGATTTGACAAATCGCAATCACCGCCCTGTTGGTCCTTTTGTAAAAGATTCCAGCAATAGTTTCCAACCATTTAATCCAGATATTCTTTGCCCTGTCGAACTCTTTAAATACTATTTGAGAGGGAAATGGTTTGAGTTAAGTGTAGGATTAAATTAGATTTTACATATATACTTTGCAGTTTTGTAAAGACTGCAAATACGTCGTCTACACAGCTCAAAGTTCACAAAGCTTAATGATTTCGTGTTTGATAACAATTGGAAGTAATATCAAGCCTCCAGCGGCGTAGCTAGGGATTTGGGGGCCCGGGGACTTGGCCTCTTTGGGGGGCCCCTGCATTTTGACATTCGACATCATAACATGAGATAATGTACTTAATAAATATATAAGTCTAAACTTATATAACAACGTGAATAGCAAGATTACATGGCGGTGGCGTAATATTTAATGTAAACATTTTTTTTCGGACACTTCTTTGGCCCCCCCCCCCCCCTCAAGTGGGGTCCCGGGGGGACTTTCGAATTTGGACCCCCCTCCCCTAGCTACGCCACTGCCAGCCTCTCGTTTAGTTGAACCGAATATAATAATTAAAAGTATTTGGTCAAACTTGGAATGCTTTGGGAGTACAGTTAGATCAAATAAGATATTTTACATTTGTTTTCCGTATAAAGCGTGGTGAGTCTGGTCATAGGCTGGAGTACTCGCTATATAAAAATCCGTTATTATTATTATTAAGTTCAAGGGGGAAGTGGTTACAATGACACGTCTTTAGTTTGGAGTTAACAATAATTCCATTGACGTTTTTCCTGTATGGGCAATACAGTTGGTTGTTTTATTAACGTCTTTTTTCATCAAGATGATAAAGACCATACATACAGATTGACGCATTTAAACAGGCACATATGAGCATATACACACACACATGGACTATCAGGGGCTATTACGATCTATCTAACAGAACAATAACAATTTCACTTCAATAAAACGAGCGACTGGAGAATTGTTTGCCAATCCCACACTTAATTCATTGCTAATATTTTAAACTGAGGTTATAGTATTTATTCAAGGGGCAAACGAGGATGAATCTGAATACAATCAAATAATATATATTATTATATATACAGTACAGTACACAATGCAATGCAGTCTTTACAAGAAAGAGTACAATAGCCGAGAGATTTAAATGACCAATAAAGCATACCATGAAATCAAAAAGATTGATGATATTTAACAAGCACCTGTAAGAAATGCAAAGCTTGTTTTTTTATCGCTGTAGAAACTCAGCGGGGCTAAGCAAACAAATTCAGGCAAGAAATATATAATAAGGAAGAATAAACAAGTAGTAGTAGTAGTAGTAGTAATAGTAGTAGTAGTGGTAGTTAAACGACCTTCCCGGCTCAGGGGCTGCTCAAGACGCTAAAAGGTACAGGATCTATTTTCTGTTCTCACAGACGAAGCTTTGTATCAATATGTCATCACCGATCGTCGGTCTGACCTTTTTTTCTCCCCTTACCACACGCTTCATCTTCTCCTTCTTTTCCTTCTTCTTCTTCTCCGCCTCTTCTTCTTTTTCTTCAGCCTCCCTCTCCTCCCTCTCCCCTCCTCCCTTCTCACTTAACCGTTGTAGCATGGAGGCCATCTATCATGCAGTGAGCGTAGTCCCGGCACGCCTCATCGTGCTTGCTTCAAGCACACTAAATGTTTTATCGGCTCCTCACAATACAGCCGCACTATCTGCGCCACTGCTTCCCCCCCCCCCCCCAACACTGTAAGATGATGACCGGGTATTTCAATAGAGTGGTTCAACTAGCAGCGAGGTCTCTTGAGACCGCTGATATTCTGGCACGCGCATTGGCTTCACACATAAAAAACACGTCAACACGGTACGCTGAACCGTCTCCAAATGAAATGACAAGAAATATGGAAAAGAAAGAGATAAAAAGAATGGAAAGGGGAGAGAGGGAGAGAGAGATAGAGAGAGAGAGAGAGAGAGAGAGAGAGCGAGAGAGAGAGAGAGAAAGAGAGAGAGAATTTATTATTATGCTACGTTAGATAAGGCAACTTGTTTATCTGTTACAATAAATTACGATGTAGTGTACAATTATTAGAAAAGGGTTTTAAGGAAATTACAAATTTTGCTCTGTTATGCATTATTATTATTATTATTATTATTATTATTATTATTATTATTATTATTATTATTATTATTATTATTATTATTATTATTATTATTATTATTATTATTGTTGTTGTTGTTATGTACAAGACAAATGTAAAAGTAATGGACTTTTATCTACATGTACAAGAACAATAATGGAATGTCCTCCCGACTTGTATCGTTCAGTTTCCCTTGATAGATTAGCTGACTAAAACGTCTTTCAAGTGATAACTGCTGGAAAGCTAATGTGAGAGAAAGAGAGAGAGAGAGAGAGAGAGAGAGAGAGAGAGAGAGAGAGAGAGAGAGAGAGAGAGAGAGAGAGAGAGAGAGACTCAGAGGGACAGAGAGAGAACATCTTATTAACTGCTGCAGCTTAACAGATGATCCTAAAATACATTGTGACAGACAATACGTCCCATATTATAAAATATGGAGAAGACTCGGGAGTTTGTTTTATATATAACTTTATAAGTTGACTTTAATAGTTGCTTGTTGTTTTTTCATCGACGACTGATGATTCTGAAATGGAGATTTTCTGAACCTGTGTTTTCAACTAAGAATTTCCTCTTCTATTGTGACAGATGATTTTTGTGCAGGCTTTGGGAGGTGTCCGTCAGTATTTTGTATACTCGCTGTAGAGTGGATGGATAGTTTAGGTTGGTCCTGATAGGAAGAGCAACCAGTGAGTGGCGAGGTGTCCGTCAGTATTTTGTTTACTCGCTGTAGTGTGGATGGATAGTTTAGGTTGGTCCTGATAGGAAGAGCAACCAGTGAGTGGCCTTTGCATGCCGGGCGTGCCTCATGCAATTTGGCACAAAGAACCCACGGTGCCCGGGTCTGACTTGATCAATAGGCTTGCGGGCCAGCTTCTCATTCCATTGCAATCCCCCATGTCCCCTCCATGTAGCCACCTCCTTACACCTTACACCACCCACCTACTCCCCCAGTTTCTTTGGTCTGTCCTTGTAGGTCCTTCTACCGCCTTACTTTTCCCGTCCTCACCAACAAATCCTCTCATCTTCCTCTCAGTCTTTGTCATCCTCTTCCACACCAAGCTTCCTCCCTTCTTCTTTCCTTCCATTCCGTGCCCCCCGGCCTCCCCCACCCTCCCCCACCGCTGCGTCTTTCATGCGTACTGTGCTGTAGCCACGTTCATAGAATACCTCTCCGGCCCCGTCATTCTCTTTACTTCTGTCCCTCTCTTCCCATCCCTAGTGTAAGCATTCATTCCTCCAATGACTCTGTTCTCATGTCCACACAATCTGTTCTTGTTAAAGGTTGGCGGCTCGGTTTCTGTGTATCTTTTGTGCGCGCGGTGGGCGGTAATTTCGTACCTAAAGCCTTCTAATTCTCTTTCTCGCATTTCTGGCTCCATTCTCGTATTCTTTCCTTTTCATTGACAAATTTGCACCTCCATTCAGGGTCAGTGTAAGTTCACGGTTATCTAATACCCCTTGGGGTAAATATAGCCGTAAACATTTCCAAGTTCAGTCAGTTCCGTTCGGTTCAACGAACTCGAGATATAGGCCTACTTCTTTTCTTTATTCACTTTGATTTGGTGGAGCAAAGTCACGGTAATATACTCTCGACAGTAGATTTTTTAAAAGGCTAAAATATCACTGAAGTCGTGAACAGACTTTAAATAAATTGACTGAATAGAGCTGAAGTTGTAGAAATGTCCAGAAAAGTCGTTAGATACAGTTTTTGACCTGCGTTGGATTGAGGAGGTAGGTGAAGTTAATAATAATAGTGAGAGCCGCCAGACAGAGTAATAGCCTTTTGCCTTCAGGGCAGACTTGCGGCCATCAATCAACGTGTGTGTGTAGAGGAAAGCGAGACAGATAGAAGAAGAAGAAATATATAGATGGACGTGTGAACGCGGCTTGCTAATATTTTTTACCACTTTGTGTCCGCGTGCTCTTCGGGAGTCACTGGAGCTCAAATATAGATGTATCTAGATTCCATGGGTTTGTTTGGTGTGTGCTTTGAGTATTTGAAGTATTTACAAGAGCAAGAGGGTGGTAATAGTATTCAAAGTTAAAAGAACTGGTTTAAGCTTAATTTGTTTTGTTGTTGTTTCCTGTCGTCCGCCAGTGATATTTTGACACATTATTATTATTTGGGTAGCACTCATTTAAGCCTTGTGCTTTTGTGCGCCCTGATGTGTTTTTGCCTTGTATATTAATATCTGGTTTGTTTGTTGAATAAAATTTATGTTAATACAATTTGTAGACCAGTAGTATAATGTACCTAAACTATTACAACGACTAGCGTAGGACGGTAATTATGATCGAGACACTTGACCTGCTTTGTGACCCCCTCTCTCCCTCCACCCAAGGGGGTACCGGGGGTTTCTGTATAAATAGTATCCCCACTTTTTGGAAATTTAGTGCTTTAAATGTCCACTGTCGCTGTCTTTCTCCTTTGTTCTTTCTCGTCCCTCCTCTGTTCTATCAATCATACCACCTAAATTTTTTTAAATTAAAAACTCTTCTAAAACTTCTCATTTGTGTGTGAGGTCTGTTGGGTCAGCTTGAAAATATTGGACGCTTTTTGCCAAATGGTCACTATAGGGCTTCCTATAATATTATTATTTAGCAATGTGGGCATTTTATATGCGTGTGCTTTGTTCATATTTTATAATGATGTTTATATTCTATTTTGATTTTGTAAACGAGGGTTCGATAAATTAGAGTATAAGCTCAGCTTCCCCTGCGTGGGATGCCCTTTATTGTAAAGTGACCGGCTGGTGGAGTGCCGTTTGGTTTGGTTTGGTTGGGTGAATTAACGTCCCCGGACACTTTGTGTATAGGGGAGGATGGAGTGCCGTTGATTCAGCAGATCTTTTATACGGATCAAGGGTGCATTTCAACCAAGTTGTGGTCCTGATGTTGTGGTCCTGATTCAGCTCTTTGCAGTCCGCTGGAACCCTGTAAGCAGTGAATAACTAACTAACCTGCTTTGTGGGAATAGGGTGTGCAAGAAAGGGGCAAGAGAGCAATCTCTGGAGTGTAGTAATGAGCTAACACCGCTTCACTCCCTGTGGAGAAGTTGGTAGGGTAAGGAGCCAACTTTGCAGACATACTAAACTAACCAACCAGAGCAGACAGGCAAGACCCCTTGCAATCTGTAGGCAGCCCAGCTTTTATCTGCCCCTGGCCTTTCAGAAGCAATTCTCTGTGGGCTACAGACTACCCCCTCGTCCCCTCTATTGTGGAACTATCCCCCGCTTACCCCTTTCTTTGGGGAACTGTCCACCATACCCCATCCCAACCTACGCGCCCTTCTCATTCCCCAACTCTTGTCTCTTCTCCAAAAGTGAATGTGCGATGCTACTCTCTACCCCCTCTCTCTTCTTTCTCTCTCCCTCCCTCTCTTCCCCTTACCCCGCCCCCCCTCCCCCCTTTAACTCATTTATTGCTTACAGAGGTAGTGAGTAGCGTGCCCCTGGCAACCACTACTAGCACCGTGTAGCTCAGACACGCTGATACAAACTTCAGCGCTGTCGGTGTTCGCTGCCTGTAAAGTGTAAGCGCTGGACTGGCTAATTCGGTATTGATCCTGTAATTGAATAGCACGCCAAAATTTAAAGCGCTTTAAGCAGCTAATCCCTTTTCACAAATAGCTAACCGCCTTTACTCGGGTCCGCTGTGCTTCCCCCTCCCCCTCACCCCATACTCTGATCCCTCCCTAACCTTCATCCCCACCACACTTTTCGTCTTCTCTTCCGTTTGTATACTTTTCTCTTCGGTCGACCAATATGGACCGTCATTTGGAGGGTAGATTTTGCTATAAAAATTGTCGACCATAGATGTAGCGATCGCCACGGTTCTGGATACTACAGCTCAATGGATCATTACTCCCTTCTGTCCTCTTTATCCTGTTCACACTTCTATTTTGTCCCACAGAAGAAAAAAACAATCTCGCACAAGCAACTTTCAACAGTGATGCCAGACAGCTTGCCTCTCCTTTGCAGACTGCTTCCACACTGAAGATCACTATCACAGTATCCGATTATACAGATATCTTGAGGCAAGCCTTAATGCTAAGTCTGCGCAAGCTCTGATACTCGTATTTCTTTGTTCTGTGTACTTCCTTTCCCTTCCTTTCCTTCCGGAAGCCATTTTGATCCTTCAAGGCTGTGACAACAAGGGAAGGAAATCACAACCTCCGAGAGAGTGACTTCCCTTGTCAAGCACATGCCGTTTGGTCTTATTTGTTTCCCTGAGATTGTTTTTTGTTAGTGTTGCTGTTCTCATCTTTGTTAGTGTTGCTGTTCTCATCTTTGTTAGTGTTGCTGTTCTCATCTTTGTTAGTGTTGCTGTTCTCATCTTTGTTAGTGTTGCTGTTCTCATCTTTGTTAGTGTTGCTGTTCTCATCTTTGTTAGTGTTGCTGTTCTCATCTTTGTTAGTGTTGCTGTTCTCATCTTTGTTAGTGTTGCTGCTCTCATCTTTGTTAGTGTTGCTGTTCTCATCTTTGTTAGTGTTGCTGTTCTCATCTTTGTTAGTGTTGCTGTTCTCATCTTTGTTAGTGTTGCTGTTCTCATCTTTGTTAGTGTTGCTGTTCTCATCTTTGTTAGTGTTGCTGTTCTCATCTTTGTTAGTGTTGCTGTTCTCATCTTTGTTAGTGTTGCTGTTCTCCTCTTTGTTAGTGTTGCTGTTCTCCTCTTTGTTAGTGTTGCTGTTCTCATCTTTGTTAGTGTTGCTGTTCTCATCTTTGTTAGTGTTGCTGTTCTCATCTTTGTTAGTGTTGCTGTACTCATCTTTGTTAGTGTTGCTGTTCTCATCTTTGTTAGTGTTTCTGTTCTCATCTTTGTTAGTGTTGCTGTTCTCATCTTTGTTAGTGTTGCTGTTCTGATCATTGTTAGAACGTGTACTGATCGTTAAACAGAATGTAATGGCCGCTAAAGAATCGATTGTATATACATTGCTTTAGCGGGCCCATCTTATTTACTCTGTTATGAATTTTTTTAAAAATATGAAATGTATATATTTTAAACCAAAAAATTAATAATAATAATAACGGATTTTTATATAGCGGGTACTCCAGCCTATGACCAGACTCACCACGCTTTACATAGTCATTACATATAAATACATGCACTCGATGAAACATCACTTTTGCTACAATACACCAAAAGACGGGACAGTAAAGGTACAGACTATTTACAACTATGTACATAAATTACAAAAAAGACAAAAATAAACTATTTACAACACAATTAATTAACATTTGACACTCAGATACACCGATGCAATTATTTTGGTGTTATACGTTTTCTTGCTACAAAGGTCTTAAATATTGAAATTTGCTAGTGGAAAATAAAACTCTGAACCTTGCTAACGACTATACGCAGTAATACATTTTGTATGTTCTCAGCCCTTTGGTTTTTGGCATTTTTTCTCCGTTGTGGGGTCGCTTAAGGTCGTGTTCTCAGTGCCAACTTTGTTCTCGCAGTCAACAAAGAGAGGAAGAAACAAGAAAGCGGAGCCCTGTTCGTGAAGGATCACCCTAACCTCGTTAGCGTATTTGCAATTTCAATGTAGTTTGTCTGGAACACAAAGCATAAAAAAGGGTTCACAAATCACAACACTTTACAAGTTTCGCTCCTATACATATATTTTGCTTAAAAGCATTTGTAAGGAGTTACGAGCCAACTGTGGTACAAAATCCATTACACAAACAATGAACACAGCACAGTTTGCATATTTCGTATTTTCGCAGCCGTTTAATCTTGCCTCATTCTCTCGTTTTTGTTTTTTGTTGTTGTTGTTCTACCGCTGTCAGTGATCGCGTGCGCAGCGCAGTGTTAAGTTTTGTTGTGGCAGTCAACAAAGAAAAGAAAGAAAACACTAAAGCCGGGGGGGGGGAGTGAAGGGTGGGGAAGTAGCGAGAAAAAGAGAGCCCAGCCACACTCCGTAGTGAAAGGCAGGTTTGGATGAGGGTGGAATATGGCTGGTACACCAGTGTGGCTCTTTGTATGCACAGAGGAGGGAAACATTTGCATGCCAAATTGATGAATGCAAGCCAGCAAGATCGGCCTAGGGCAGGCAGGGTGGTAAGGGAAAAGATGGAGAGAGAGGTGGGGTTGAGAAAGGAAGGGGGAGACAGTGATGGGAGGTGAGAAACAAAGAAAGGAAGTCAAGAGAATAAAAGATAACAATGTCAGAAGGAGGGAGAGAGTTTGGAGTGTGAGACAAACCAACAGCGTGATGAACGACATGGAATGAGAAGCCAAACAGAAAAGGAAAGAGAGAGAGAGAAAGAGGGTGTAGAAGCTAGAGAGAAGAGTTTGTGCGTAAGGTGGGGAGGGGAGAGGAGGTAGGGGTTGGGAGCGTTGCTTGAGGGATGCACATTGCTTGCTGCCCAATGTCAATACAGCTTCAATCACCTGCACATGTGGCGCGCACCTTTCCCTCCTCCCCTCACCCGCTTCCTCCATCTCCGCTTCCCCACCAACAAAGAGAAAGAGAGAGTTTGGAAGAGTTTTGACATAAATCCTACATCCTTTCTTATCGGCTGCAAACAATTTTTTGTGTTTTGTAAAAAAAGGAAAAGAGCGAAACGGAAGATTGACGTTATCAACCGCAACACAAATCAAGCTGCGAAAATCTCACGTTAATGCGGTTTTTGTTTTCTTCTATTTCTCTCCCCTTCCTGCAGCACCATTCTTCTCTCGCTGCAGCTCTCTCGCTTTGGGAACAGAAGGCAACATGTTAGTTAGTTTCTTGTGCTATTTGGCATTTTGCATCCTCTCTCTCTCTCTCTCTCTCTCTCTCTCTCTCTCTCTCTCTCTCTCTCTCTCTCTCTCTCTCTCTCTCTCTCTCTCTCACACACACACAGATATATATTGTTTTCACTTGTCGGGCGAGTGGGGGATGTAGTTTAATTTCTTGTTATCTGGGCTGTGTGCACCAAGACGTATGTATTTCCCTTTCCAGCTAGTCTTTGCTAGAGAACACTTTTTGGTCTATCGCGTTTTAGCTCTTTGTATCACGTCTTTTTGTAGAAACAAGAATAAACCTCACGTTTGCATATTTTATGATACCGTTCCTTTCGAATAAAAGATGTTCATGCACATGCGAATAGAATATTGAAGGATGTTCATTGTGTTTCCTGCTGTAGGATTCGCTTTTCCAAGATTTACAAGTTGAACACCAATGAAAGGAGATTTGATGATTACCCACCCTGCGATAAACGAAAAAAAAAAAGTAAACACAATCTATCTTATGCACGTGCTTCCTACACGCACGCGCACAAACACGCGCACTTCCTCCTCATCTCTCCTCCCCCCCACACCCCACACCCACTCCCACATATAGCCACAATTCTCCCCCCCCAATCTCACCCCCCTACCCACACTCACACACAGCGCCATAAATGGAATGGATGTAGTTCGTTTTCCCGACGTTTTATTTTGGACCCGAGTTCATGACCGGAACGTGAGAGGAAAATCCATAGGAAACCCGCTTGGTTGATCGTAATCGTCTGCCCCGTTACAAGGCGAAACTCATTATTTTTGTATTAGCGGCTTGAAACGCCTCCCTTCCGTTGCCTTTCCCCGTAATCCTGCCTCAAGGAGCCCCCCGTACGTCGTCACAACTCCCTTTTTTGCCACAGCCAAAGTAAAACACCCCCTCTCGCAGTACCCTGGCCAAACACCCAGTCTCCTTTTATTCTCTGGCTTTCTCCAGCTTGCTATTTCTCAATCTTGAGGGAGTTTAGCGTATAGATCTGTGATCATATCCCCTTTCCCTACATCTACAACCACCTCCACCAACTACTTCTACCCTGGCCTGAGTCCTGCTTCTAATCCCTAACGTGTTTCCCTGTTCCCCTCCACCTCCACCCCCCATCTTCCCATCTACTCTCTCCGCTCCCTGCCTGTACTTTCCTTTCTCATGTACACCAGTTAATCCTCTCTGTCATGTACACCGGTTAATCCTCTCTGTCATGTACACCACCAGTTAATCCTCTTTCTCGTGTTCAACAGTTAATCTTCTTTCTCATGCACACCAGTTAATCCTCTTTCTCATGTGCGCCAGTGAATCCTCTTTCTCATGTACACCAGTTAATCCTCTTTCTCATGTGCGCCAGTTAATCCTCTTCTCATGTGCACCAGTGAATCCTCTTTCTCATGTACACCAGGTAATCCTCTTTCCTCTCATCCGCACCTCTTCCCTCTCTGCTTGTAAAACAAAAGCTGTAATCTTCTGTTTGCCTTAATCCGCTTCTGCTACCCAGTACTGCACGACCTTCCTAACAACCACAGTTCATTGAAGTCCCTTCGTTTCCCTTGCAATCCCTATTGCAGAAGAAAAGGAGAATGAAACCGAACAAACGAGCCTCATATATACAAGGTCCAAATGTTCGCATTATTTACCAGGTTTCCTCATGGTCATGTAGGTTGTTGTTAGTTAGATTAACGTCCCCACAATAGCATATAAGGGACAGCTGTCATGTAGGTTAAACTTTACAGTCTATATATAGTGTAACGCTGTAGTCGTGTCCCTCGAATAACAAGTTTACAGTCTCTGTAGTGTACGCCATGTAGTCGTGTCCCTCGAGTAACAAGTTCCGTCCGTCTAGCTCAACTTTAAATCTTGATATCCTTGTATTGTATTTTGTGTTTTAAGTAGATGTATCTGCTGCTTCACCGCTCATATCGCGCCTCATGCTTACAACTTCTCCTGATCACGACATCTCTCTCCCACAAAACTAGTTCTGAGTCTCGCTTCTCCCAAAATACCGTTTTTTTCTCTGTCTCTACAAGGAACTCCATCTCCTATCGGCATAACCGCTGTGCATGCTTTTTCTCTTCCACAAACCTGCAGATACGTACGCTTAACTCTCTCGGCTACTCTCTCCTTTCTCTCCCCCTCTCTTCTTTTTTGATCTTCTCCCCACCACCTCATCCACTGACTGGCCACAGTGGCTTGGAAATTGCAGGCATGTCTGGAATCCTCGCAAGCGGCTGCAGATTTTTTGAGAGGGGAGAAGAAGAAGATGTTTTTCTTATACATTGACAAGAGGTGGGTTTTTGTGAAGCAGGGGAAAAAGCTTGAACTAAACGCTTGGTTGTGGCACACGTATGCAAGCACTGTATGGTTGTGCAAAATAGCTGATTTATCTCTCTGCTTCACATTATGGCAAGGCGTTTTATTATCTATACTCCATACCCCTGGAGTCCTTCTCTCCGTTCTCTCCTCTGCATTCTAATCTGTAATCATGTGCACAAACTGGGTTTTTTAAATCCTCTATCTCTGCAGTTGCGCCCCTTGCTGCTGACCCCCCCCCTCCCCCCCCCCCTCCCCCCCTGTCCCAACCATCTTGCCTGTTCTTTTGCCCATCCTCATTCTTCTTCTCCATTTTTTTAAATAACCTTTTTCTTCTTCTTTCTAGTGTTCCCCTTTTGTTCCATCCTTAGCTCTCCCTTCCTCCCTCCCTCGTCTCTTATTCGTTAGCAAATGTCTGATATTATTTTGTATGAAGCCAGATGTTTAGAATGAATTCGTGAGTACTGCGCTTTGAACTGATATTGTTCCTTGGGAAAAAGCGCTATATAAATATATCCTTTAATTTTTTATTATTATTAATATGTTTTTTCTTTCACCTCCATGTATGTATGTATCTCAACATGCGTCGTTTCATTTCTCCCTCTCTCTTCTCCACCTGCCCTCTCTCTCTCTCCTCACACTCCCTACCGCCCACACACTCTCTCTGTCTTCTATATTTCCAATCTCGTCCCTCGTTTCTCCCCCCAACCTACTCTCTCTCTCTCTCTCTCTCTCTCTCTCTCTCTCTCTCTCTCCCTCTCTCTTCTCTGTTTGCAATATTTTAGTCTCTGTATTTTCTCCTCTTTCTGTTATCGTTTGGCTGTGTTTCTCCACCTCTGCACTGCAGAAGTGAAAGAGTGTTAGTGTAGCCTTTTAGGAGGGTCGCTCTACTTCTGTCTACAATCTTGACACATTGATAGTACAGACAGCAAAAATGATATGCCCTTTTCCTAATAAAATGAATGTGTCGTGGTGAGTTTTCCTGTAAATAGCGCGCTCTGTCCCTTCCCTTCATACATACACATACATACATACACATACATACATACATACACATACATACATACAAATACATACATACAAATACATACACATACATACATACATATACATACATACTCACGGTCACTCTCTCTCACACACACACGCGCACACGCACAGATGAATGAATTATTATTTTGAGTCCTTTTTGTATTCCAGTCTCTTTCCCCAACTCCAGCGTCTGTCTCTCTGTCTGTCTGTCTGTCTGTTTCTCTGTCTGGCTGGCTCTCTGTCTGGCTGTCTCTCTGTCTGGCTGTCTCTCTCTCTCCCTTCTCCCTTTCTCAAATTTTTTTTTTTTGCTTTGCAGAACAACGCTCTCAAAATGTTCAGAACAGCGGGGGAGGGGGGTGGGGAGAGTATAATCCGTAATAGTTGGGAGGGGATTCCCTCTCTTTCCTACACTCCCTCCCTCTCTCCTATCTCACCCCCTCTCTCTCTCCTCTCTCACCCTCCTCCGCCCACCTCAAAGTAATGGTTGCATAGCAGCGCAGCACAGTAAAGCGGTAGAAGGGTCATGGGGAGGTGGTTTTTGTAGGGGCCATGCCTTAGAGGTCCAGCAAGGAATGGGAGGGCGTGGAGGTCTACGTGTTGTCAAAAGGTCGACCCCGTAAGCCAACCGGACTTTTTTTTATTTGTAATTTCGCTAAGCTGTCATGAAAAAGACGACTACCACAAAAATGCCTCCTTCGTTCGGCATTCACCAGCATGGAAGTTGCCTAGCTAGACATATAACGTTTTAAAAAGGAGACCTCAAGTGGCTTTCATTTCAAACTCAGCTATGCCGCTAAAGGAAAGACTCCCACAAAAAATCCAAAAAAAAAAATGCTTCGTTTAATATTTTGCGCCATAGAAGTAGCCTAGATATTCAGCTTTTGAATATTACAAAATTTGTGAAGTGAAGATCTAAAGTTTGCTGTTATACTCTGCTGATTTAGTTAGCTAAATGTTTTTTTTAAATGGATAGGAAATCTAAACAATGCCCGCTTCGATTCGCAATATGGAGTAGGCGTTTCAAATATGAGCCGTTCATCTTTTAGAAGAAGAAAACTAGAATTTTTCTCCACTTTGTATTTTAACACACCCCGTAGTAAATTAGATTGACTTAATCTTAGCTACAATACGGTCCCCAGAGAAATAAAGAGTTGAAAGTTCGCCTTTGGGCGGTGTATTAGGTTTAGCTTATCTCTAGAAACTTAACGTTGATACACTCTGGCCTATTTGACATTGATTGTGGAAGAAAAGAAATAATAGCCAAAACTTATTCAGAATAATGGTGGTGTTTACTATCGGGTTATTTGAGACTTTGGTCTGAAGCAGGCAGAATAATAATATTCAGTGATGTAATATTTTCTTTGTAGATTGATGTAACGAGAGTTGCTCTCTACAATCCCCAGCCTTAGATACTGCTCTAACATGACGTTTGTTGTTTGTTTGTTAAGTAAGTTAGTGTCCCCGGACACCTAGGCATATAAGGAACTCTAACATGACCCCTTCCCTCATCCCTTATGTACCTACTTCTCCCCACTGCCCCTGCTGTACTGGAGGTACTAATTACGGGTATGGCAACGGTGTAATTACGCGGGTGGATCTCAGGCCCAGGGTATCAGTGACGTGGTTGAGGATGACCTGGGTGGATAAATCCGTCGGTAGAGTCCCAAACGCCGTGTCACGGGTATTAACTGGCACACTCCTGGGTATCGGTTTCTTCGTCTTCCCGTCCGGTGTTAGCTACGGTCAAACATCTAGATCTAGTTAGTTATTGTAATCAGTTTTTATTTCATCACTTTTATATAGCGCTTTACCAGCTTAAGAGCTGCTCAAGGCGCTGGCCAATCTAACTCAAGCCGCCCGAGGCGCTCACTTGCAGGCTTTGGGCGCATAGTCTGACGCCATGACCACTGAGCGCAATGCTGGGCGACCGGGGATGTGGAGAAAGGACCTAGTGCTTGCTGGGTGTATTTGTGTAGCCGGCACTCGCCTGTCTAGGACATGAGTGTCAGGATCTTTAATGTCCGTGCGATGGAATGAGTGTGTGTACAGACTAGACTTCGGTTTATACTTTCATCCGAAGGCGTCATTACTGATACGCACGCCATGTTTTATCAGTGTGGATAGCTAGATAGATGTATGTGCATTGTAACTCCCGACGAAGCTTTTCAGTGATAATATAGAGAATCTGTTCCAATGTTTTATTTGTATTTATGGCTTTGGCTTCTTGTCAATTGTGACTTACAAACAAACGGTATTATGTACAATGAAGGCAGCTTGCTAAGTAACACTTTCTGGAGCAGAGATATTCACTTGCCAATAAAGATTCAGTATTCTTGTATCCTTTTGTAAGACTTTTTAATGCTGTTTTTGTTCGGAAAAGAACGTCGTTTGTATTTCCTAACTATGAAGCTTTCTCTGAACTGACTGAACTCTGGTTGGAATGTCCCCGTTGACTTCTGCCGTCTCTATGGCTAGGACTACAGCTTCCTATCCAATCTCCAACTTCCACCCCCTATTCTCGACTTTTCTCCTTTACTTCCTCTATCCCTTGGGTGCAAAAGCACCAGTTACTGTCTCTTTTCCTTGTTCTCAATGTTTGTTTGGTTTTAGTTGTTGTTGTTTTTAGATTTTATTTCAACCACTCCTTTTTTTACGACCCGCATTATTATGTTTTAATAATGACATTGACCTGTCTGGGTGAGGTGTGCAGTGATTGTTATGTTGGATTTTTTTTGTTTTTACATCAGAGGTTGCTTTGTAACTCCTAACAAAGCTTTTAGCAAAAGACATAGTCTACAAATAGAATCATTATGTAAAATCTCTTCAAGTTTTAAATGTTTTACTCTTCTTCCTTCTAGTCCACAGAATTTTCACGAAGGTGAAAGCAGTAGTCTACAACAAAGAAGAAGAAGCAGGGACAGGCCACCATACTGGCCCACTTAAAACCACAGTCCTTCTCGCAGAGCAAAGTCAGAGAAGCAATTGACACCAACATTGGTCAAACCAGCTTGAATCGTGATCAAAGCTAGGAACTCCATAACATTTATGACCACATGCTGTTGAAATCTACTCACCAACTCGGTGACTTCTTCAGTTTTCTTTTTTTTAATCACCCCTTCAACTTCCGTTGGCTGAAGAAGGAAGTATAATAAATAGTGTTTGAAATATTCCAAAGGCAAATCAAAGAATGCGAGTCCAGAAAATCCTGACTCAATACTGACATACATGTACATTTCTACGCCTTCTTCAATTTTGATCCTTCTTTACCTCTCTAGCTTGCACGCTTCTTCGTCCTTTTGCCTTCTCATTATTCTCTTCTCTTCTCATAGTTACTTCTCGCCGTCCTCTCCACTGTCGTATCGCCTGGCTGCTTTGTGAAAGGCCGGAGGCTATCTCTATCAAGAGAAGCCAGTAAAGCCACCAGGGCTGAATTACAAGTCCCTTGTTGTGGCAGAACATGCGACACCCTGGCTCTTGCTCACCCTGGGGGTAGCGAAGGCGGTCTTATTCCACCCTCCCCTCCCTTGTCTTCTCTCTATCCCACTTCACCCCTCCCTTCCTTTCTGTCCTTCACCCACTGTGCCTTACCACAGTCTCCCTTGTTATCGCGCTCCTGTCCTGTGGAGGTTAGCACAAGGGTCTACCTCGTCTTCTCTCCTAATCTATACTCTCGCCCCTTCCTTTTGCTAGCTGGGCTCTCCCCATGCGATACGTAACGCGCTCTCTCTCCTTTCTGTGAAGCCAGAGCAAAAGGCTTTTTTGTTTTTAACTCTTCACATCTTCTTCTTCTTCTTCTTTGCCTCACAAACACACTAAGATTTATAATGTTTATTTAAGTAAATCAAAAGGAAACGAGATGGCAAGCCAATAATTTCAATGTATTTCAGGACCCGTCCATAACAAAAAATATAAGCATTTTCTTAGGTGTTCATTTTGTTGGCGTGTTATGATTTGGCTTTATTTAAAAAAAAACAACTTAAAATGATTGGTCACTCACTATTTGAACTCTCTGCAAACCGACCAACTATTTCAATGTGTTTCCTGTGCTTCTTTTACGGTGAGAGTACGTACACATTCATTCTCATTTTTCTTCCAAGTCTCTTAGTCTGGTCTCTTGCGCATAATAATTTACTGTTCGCCTTGACTTTGGCCACCACTTCCAGTAGTTTTGGTATCTCGTCTCTCTTTACCTTTTAATAGGAAAAGTAAGGAGTGTTAGTTAAATTCCCAGTTGCGAATCTCTCCTGTTACACTCCGACCCCTTGAAAGAGACACGAAAGGGGATAAGAGACACAATCTCATTAGAAGTGGTGAGGCGTGAGGTGACATCGTGTGTTTGATAGGGGAGGGTGCGGGCGGTGAAGAGCTGGGGGGGAGTTGGGAAGAGAGGAGGGGAGTGCTGTTTGGAAATAAGAAATGACTGCTGCAGGCGATGGAGATGGAGACACTGTAGGGGATGTCTCACACATATACAGCCAGACAAGCTTTCACCAATGGACACTGGTTTTTCTTTTGCTCGTTCTGTTATTTCTTCCCTTCTTTCTTGCTTTCTT